>OZ018318.1:158934776-159534776 GCA_963969495.1 Ceratothoa steindachneri | reverse complement strand
AAATGTGCATATTTATTCATATTTAATTATGTTTATTATTCAATATACCCCCTATGTTATATCTTGTCTTCAATATTGTACATTTTTAGTCGCGTGTGAGTCAGATCGCGAGCGACTCTACATCTCACTATGTCGGTCAGACGGTCGGTCGGTCCCCATTTTGCTTTTCTTTTTTTTAATAACATTGTAAAAATTCAGCCAAATCTAACGAAATTTGAAACCCTTATGTTGTTTTACATTCTCTTTCGAATGATACAATTGGCAAACTCCTCCCAAGGTTAGCCAGGGAATTATTTTCTTTTGCCAATAACATCATAACTATTTTGCCGATTCTAACGAAATTTGAAACTCTTAATGTGTTTACATTCTCTTTCGAATGATAGAATTGCTAAGTTACTCCCAAGGTTACTCCGGGAATTATTAAAAGTTTTCAAAGTCGTAAGGACATAAATCAGAATAAGTGAGGGCACGCGACTTTTTGGGTAGCAGACCTTGTTATTTACAAAGTGCATATTTGGGTTCTATTATTAAGCGTTTCTTAAAATATTCATTTGTATATAGGAGTAATTACAACTTTCTGTAGAAAGGGCAAACCTTGTTGTTTAATCTTGTTTTTCTCTGATCGAGTCAAACATTTTCATATATTGGGTATTATATTTATAAAATTATTAATAATATTGCATAAATTTCTCTACCTTGTTTGACACCTTGTGTCTCTTACAGATAAATGGATGTTTTTGTGTTAAGGACGAAGAGAGCCACAGTTTCATCTGATGAGGTTGTCTCAGCGACAGTGACTGCAACTGATTCTCCCTCTTCCCAACAGCATGTTTGCTCTTTAACAAGATTTCGTTTACCTCTGATTCTGGTGCAATCTCTCACCATCAGCCACCATCCGATCTCGGTCATCATAATCCTGCTCAACCCCGTGTATTGAACCCACCGAAGAGTATGTTTGGAAAACAAAGTCTCTCATTAAAAAACATATGGTACTCTGATTAGCTTTGGCTGGAATATTCTGTGGAAAAGGATTCGTGCTTCTGCTTTCCTTGCCGTAAGTACTCGTATCTTGCTGGTAACGATCGAGATAAGGTGTACACTACGGAAGGTTTCAAAAACTGGTAAAATGCAATAGATAGGGGAAAAGGTTTTGTTGCTATGGCTGCATGGGTAGATCATAAAAAGTTTGAGAAAGAAGGTGGTTCACTTGAATCTCTCTGCGATACTCAAGTGAAAAATAACACATACTATTTCTCTAGAGTATTTGAAGTCATCAAATTCCTCACAACAAATGAGTTGCCATTCAGAGGGAGTGAGGAAGAGATTGGTGGAATCCATTCAGGATTATTTATGAAAATGATGGAATGTACCATGAATATTGACGCAAACTTTGCTAAAATCAGTCAAACAATTCCAGAAAATGCAAAGTACACATCTCCACATTTTTAAAATAAAGTGATTGGAATGATGGCTCAATTGGTAAGGGAGAAAAATGTACCGGAGATCAAAAGAACGAACACGGGGTTGTTCACCATTAAATGTGATGAGACCAGGAATTCGGCTGGAGTTGAGCTTCTTTATGTTGTGATCAAGTTTGTCAGAATTAATGGACCACCAACTGAAACTCTTCTTGGGCTCTATGAGTTGGAGAGATTTGATGCAGACTACCTCACCGATCACCTTCTGTAGGCTTTGAAAGATTTCGATCTTAAATTATTATTGGCACAGTATTATGATGGTGAATCTGTCATGTCAGGCAAGCACTCAGGAGTACAACGTTGAATTTTTGGTCATGTTCAGAGAAATATCCCGTACATATACTGTTTTAAACATCAACTTCACCTTCTTGTTGTTCATGTTTGTCAGAAAGTGGCCGTGCAAAAATTTTTTGATGTGTCTCAGCAGTTGAGTAACTTCTTGGCAAAGCCTAAAATTCGCACCATGTACAGCAAGTCAGGTACTCCGCCTTTGGCGCGTCTAATGGAACATCGCTGGATTGGGGATTTCAAGACCACTAACACCATTGTGGAAAACTATAACATTATCATATCAACACTGGATTTATTTTGCTGAGAGTGGTCCCATTGACCTGTCGCTATTGGGTTGAAAAGGCTCTTATCTCAAGAGAGGTTTGTATTGTCAGGTACTGCCATGCGTGAAGTTCTTGGCGCATTAACGCCAGCCGATAAGATGCTGCAATCTAGGGACTGTTCAGTCGCCCATGGTTACCAAATTGTCAGTGAACCAGTTCATATCATACGCAACATGTGAACTAAAGTTTGCAGAGCTTCTAGAAGCATGCCAGCTTAAATGTTGGGGACATGTTGAGGGACATGAAACAGTTCCACACCTGACAAAACGAGTTCGAAAAAATCCCCGAAATCTGGACTCCTTCATTGTGAGCGCATCTATAGGACAAGACGAAGATCAACCAACCATCTCTGTATATTTTGAAATACTGGATTTACTCACCAACGAGTTGGAGAAATGCTTCTCGAAGTGCAACAGCAAGCTGGTGGCATCTATTTCCACTTTGTTACCATGCTCTGAGATGTTTCTTGATTTTGTTTGACCAATTGCAACCACTTACAGATTTGGTCAACAAATCAGGAGCGGCTATTGACTAATTTCTGCTTCGACATGAGATGGAGGTTGTTCAAAACATGTTCTCAGAAGCAGCTCTGGACAGAGGCATTGTTAGGAGACCAGGACTGCCATTGCCAAGTTTCTGGAATGGTTCCACGAAATGGAGCTCCAAACAACTTTCCCAAACTTGCACACATTGCTCTGTGCTGCCTTAACTATTGGGGCATCTTCAGCTACATGTGAAGCTACATTTTCCTTGGTGACAAGACTACTTACTCCATACAGAAGATGCATGACCCATCAGCGGGAATGCCAACTCGCCCTCCTAGGATTTGAAAAAGAGAAAACTGCTGCATTGCAACAGGCTGAACTACTTGAAATGTTTCGGTGATCGAGTCGGCGTTTATCCATATGAATATTTATGTGAACACTTGAATAATTATGATGATATATTTTAAGGAAATTTACAAGTAATAGAATTGTTTTTTGCCATTTCTCACATTTGAAGCCCTTGTTTGAATTATAAATGGAGTTATAATTTTATTTTCTGATATGCATTAAAAAGGATTGTTATTCAAATTAATAATCTTTCGTTTAATACCTTTACTAGGAGGGATTGAGTATTTGAATATGAGTATGAGCCTAACTAATGAGTACTATGCAGTTCGCTAATTATAATTTTTTCCATATGTGGCTCTTCTCTCTTGCAATGATTAAATCAGAGCATATCTCATTTCGCTAATCGTCAGTCTGGGCGTTATACTGGTTATTACGAAGCGAGCGGTGCTATTCAAGGTCATTTCAGAAAATGCGAACTGGCCCGGCCGTGGCGACCCATTCGTAAATTCGGCGCAATTTCGTTACGCATGCTAACATTTTAAGAGAGATTTAGACTCGTCACCAGAGCTGGCAATAAATCAACAAGCGGTTCTGAACTTTCGATTAGAACAGTGACAGATCAAGCTGTCCCTCATCGGGGGAAGGGGGGGTAATCAGAATGGGAAAGATGACAAGCATTTTTAGGCCAGTTTTTCCACTTATATAAACGGGGCATAACTGTATGAGTAGTATGACGTATGAGGTTCATGAGGGAAAGAAGTTATTCTAAGACATCAATATTAATTTTCACTGATTTGCGTAAATTTGTAGCGGCCATGATGCTAGGCAAAATTAGGGTTTCTTTTCCAATTTTAATTAAGCTACTGCTGGCTGCTATTGTGTAATTAGAAATCAACAAACGCTTCGATGATTTTACAGAAATTTAACAACTGATTCGGGCGAACCGGACCGAGCAGATTCCAGCACACCTGGGAGGGCAGCATAGGACATCATAGTTTTGAACTAGTTGTACGGGGCGAAGTGACGAAGAAGAGAGATTCACTAGAAGAGAATTGCAGCAGTCTAAGCGTGAGGTAACGAAGGCATGAATTGCAATCTCAAGGCTTAGTCGATCAAAATGGGATCAAACACGTAAGAAGTTGTGGAGGAAACTGAGGGAAGACTTACAGATACGATGGATGTGCTGATTAAACGAGAGTTCCTCGTCGAAAATAACACCAAGATTACTGACGGTATCAGAGAAGGTGACATTGGTTTCCCCAAGATTAAGGGAGGGTAAGAGAGTTTTATTAGATTTCTCCACCATCGAAGCGGTACCAACAAGGAGGACTTCAGTTTTATTGTAGTTAAGTTTGAGAAAGTTGGCAGACAGCCATTCGTTTATGGAGGTGTAGGTTGAAAGGAGCTTGGTAATTGATTGAGAGAAATACAAAGGGGATAAGAAAAGGCATATCTGAGCGTCATCAGCATAGAGGTGGAAGGACAGGCCCAAATCGCAAAGAAGGGAGCCAAGAGGAAGTAAGTAGATGCGAAAGAGGAAGGGACCAAGGATTGAGCCTTGAGGCACCACAAACTGAATGGGCGCTGGCTTAGAGGAGAAGTTATCGAGCGCGACTGAGTGAGTGCGAGAGGAGAGGTATGAGCGGAACCAATCAAGTGCAGTGCCCGAGAGACCAAGGAAAGTGTGAAGACGATCAAGGGGGACAGTGTGGTCGATGGTGTCGAAAGCAGAGGAGAGGTTTAAGAGGACTAGAATGGACGTACAACCCCTATCGGCTGCTCTACGTAAACCGTCTGAAGCATTAAGAAGAGCGGTTTCAGCAGAGTGCTTCGCTTTGAACTTCGACTGATACATTTCATCGATATTGAAGTTAGAAATATGGTCATTAAGGCGAGAGATAACTACTCTTCGAGGACCTTAGAGAGGAATGGAAGCTGGGAGATAAGGCGATAGCTAGATGGTTCAGAGGTGTTAAGGTGTGTTTTTTTAAGGATAGGACGAATTGAGGCATGTTTGAAGGAAGAGGTAACCACCCCTGTGGCAAGTGAAGTGTTAATGAGATGAAGAATCAGTGGGAGGACCGAAGGGAGAAGTTGGTGGAGGAGTTTGGGTGAAAAGACGTCTTTAGGGGATTCAGATTTGTTAGAGCGTGAGATCAGGGCAGTTACTTCCTCAGAGGACGCCCGAGTGAGGACGTTAAGCGGTGATGGAGTATGGTCAGGAAGAACAGCATGGGCTTGTTCAAACGACTGAAGTAGTACGGCGCGAAGGTTAATAACTTTATCAGAGAAAAATTTAGAAAGAGTAGAGGGGTTGATGGGGGGAGAGGTGAGGGAAATGGGGCTAGGTGAGGAAAGACGACAGAGGAGGCGAAAGATAGTCCGAGGATCATTCTTGCTCTCAGACAAAAGTTTGCGTGAATGAGCCTCGCGCGCTGATTTTAATTTGGAAGAATATTTCGAAGTAGCGAGGCGATAGGCAAGTGAGAAGGAGATCGTGTCCTGCCCACAGGAGCGTGCTTTACGAAGGGCTCGTTGATGAGCACGTAAGGACCTCCTTGAACGGCGGTTTGAAGGAGTGATAAGGAGGCGTGCGCATCAAGGCAGGGCTAGTAATGATTGGTGCAGAGAGTTTAAGGTTTGGTCAGGTGAAGCAGTAGTATCAATATGAGGTAGGGCAGAAATAACTTCGTTATAGAGAGAAGTAGTATCAATTGACGATAGTTGCCGGAAAGGAGTAGGATCTCGGGACAAGCGAGGAAGTAGGTGATAGGGAATATAAAATTAACCAAGAAATGGTCGGAAATCGTATTAAAAAGGTCAGTTACTGTTAGATTAGAGATATTGAAGTTCGAGATGACTAAGTCCAGGGTATTGCCATGTATGTGTGTTGGGGTTGACACATGTTGCGTAAGAGAGAAGAGTTACAAGGAGTTACAAGGAAAGAAAGTACCCTAGGAGACCTTACGGTCCATTCAAAGAGGGTACCTTTGGACTAGCAATCGAGTAGGCACATGGATGCTCAATTGTTTTGAGTCTCTAAACGGCCACTTTTAAGACTTAGTCTAGTCTTGACTTGAACTGGTCAACAGATTCACTGTTGACCACTTCCACTGGAAGTGCGTTCCACTTACCGCAAATACTGTAGGTGAAAAAATTTCCACACAGATTGCGGTTGTAACGCTTCAGTTCAAGTTTGAAGCCGTGATTGCGCGTTCTGTTCTCACTCAGTGTGAAAATATCCCGGTAGTCAACATTGTCGAACCCTTGAAGTATTTTGAAAACTTCGATGAGCTGACCACGCAGTCTACGGGTTTCCAACGAGAACAGATCTAATTCCCTTAGTCTATCCTTATAACTTTTATGTCGGATAGAGGGAATCAGCTTGGTTGCCCTGGCTTGTACGCGTTCCAACCTTGCGATGTCCTTTCGAAACGAAGGACTCCAAAATTGTACGGCATACTCCAGGTGTGGCCAAACGAGGGAGTTGTACAGACAAAGTACAATCTCCTTGTTACGGTATCCAAACTGGCGCTTTATGTAGCCTAACATCCTTTGGGCTTTCTTCTCTGCCTCGATGCACGGTTTCGAGAACTTGAGGTCGCTAGTGATAGTTACACCCAAGTCCTTCTCAGTGTCGGTGGATTCAATAGCAGTGCCCTTAAGGATATACTGAGATTGGGGGTTTCTGTGGCCGATATGCATCACTTTGCATTTGTTCACGTTAAAAGGCATTTGCCACGTGTCCGACCACTCCCCAATCTTCCCAAGATCTTCCTGCAGGCGGGCAGTATTTCCATCCTTTGCAACGTTCATACCAAGCTTGGTATCGTCGGCAAATTTAGAGATTTTGGCAACCATGTCTCCATCCATGTCGTTGACATAGATAATAAACATTAGTGGTCCCAGGACGGAACCTTGAGGGACACCGCTAGATACGGGCGCCCATTCAGAGGCCCGACCATTCACCACTACGCGTTGCTGTCTGTCACTTAGCTAGCTCTCTATCCAACCTGCTACCTTGCCAACCTGCTAACTAGTTTCACTAGTTCTATCGAGTATCGGCACCATAGAAGTTCTTTTCGCTTCGCATTCGACCCCAGCGAAAATCCTCACACCTTCGACAACACAGCCTTGATTGTACTTTTCTTTCCTGAATTCGCCTTCGTCTATTTCCACCATTTTCTCTGGGCGGCCGATTTTTTTCGAGAGATTTTCCAACTATTTAATGATCACCTCTCGAGAAAAACTCATCTACCAAGGTTATGGCCGAGACTTCTACCTGTTCGCAGGTTTTAGTATAGGTCAGTTTGTTGAAAACAAATCAATACACAACCCACAAGATTATCTCGAAGGAAGGTGTGCATTCGGAAAAAAGTCTCCATATAAGCCGATTCTTAAACCTGCCCCCGATTTAAACACTTTTTATTACCTGGAGGAAATAACATTTCTCTCACAACGAAAATAAAATTGTTTATTAATTGTAACTTCACCCGCACGATGAACATTCAACCTGTTTCTTCATAAGTTTATGTTAAAAAGGAAGTTAATATCTCTATATTTATCATCACAAAAAGGGGTTATATCGCGAACGTCGAAAGAACGATCTTGACACATGGTTTCCATAATGAAAATGGCATTGTGTTCATGCGAAAAGGAGCAAAAAGTAGCAAACAAATCGTCTTACAAATGGGGGAAAGGGGCAGGGGCTAAAAAACTCACTGTTTCCTCCGTATACTATTCTGAATTCGCGGTATTATGCTAACTTATTTACCTAAACAAATAATTAATACATATTAACCTTAAAAACAAACTTCCTTGGTTCGTTATCTTCAAACGAGCAAGCGTAAGTTAGGCCGTCTCAATGGCAATTAAAGATGGCGTCGTGGAAGAATTTTCTTGATTTCATAAGAGGTCATAGATCTTCCCTGGCATAAAATATTGCCTCTTAGGACACTATTACAACGATAAACAGAAGTATTAAAGATTTAATAGTCTATAGCAGCCTGCAAGGAATTCACTATATTTTAAGTCTCACACTATTTTTCTATTTATTTGCCATTTTTCTTCGTCACCTATTTTCCTTCTTATTCCTTCATAGTCATACACTTTGATAGACCCGAATCCAAATGAAAGAGTTAAATTGATGTGGTGGTGGGAGCGTTGCTAAATCTAAGTAGCAACTTGGTATAAAAAAACACACTGAGAACTAATAAATCACTTGGAAAGTCCCTGGAAAATACGATATTTCTCAATCACACCTACAAAAAAAAACCACTAGTGTGCACGCGCTTGTTCATGGAGGTTTCGAAATCCACCACCTCAGCATCCTTACCTTTTCTTTTTTCCTAACTTAACAAGTATTTTCTTTACTGTGACTGCCTTTATTACACTCACTATACGGCAAAGTTTAACTCGAGTAACTTAGGCTACTAAAAACCTCCAATCACCGGAATAATTTATTTTTAGAATATAATCTTTCAACCAACCAAAATTTGACTGTTAATTTAGAATGTTTCCTCCATTTGTTTCCCATTTGTGGTATAATTTTACATTCCGAAGACTTTCATCCTTGCAAGTTAATGTATCAAAAGTATATACGGACTCAGAACAAAGAATTAAATATATGTTTAATTTCAAAGATATTCACATTTTCGCAAGAAAAAAAATTGATGTCAACTCCGACTCAACTATTTTAATAGCGACCTTGTATTTGCGAAAGATATTTTTATGGGTCAAATTAAGTCATTTTAAAAATGTTCTTAAATTATTAAAATAATTTGCGTTTACTTGCAAAAATGGGGTAAGAAATTACGTGTTTATTACATTTTGTGAATGTGCTGGATTGGATGGACGAAAAGGAAATCGTGAAGTAATATTATATTTATAGCGTGAGAGTGGTCATATATATATATATATATATATATATATATATATATATATATATATATATATATATATATATATATATTGTTGAAGACCATGGTATATTTCGCTTTGATCAATTTCCTTTGGCAACTTTCTATTCTTTTTACTGTCTTTTTTTAGTCCATCTTGTAAATGGTAGATAACTTGTCCTATTTTCCTATCTCTTTTTTATAATTGCATTTTGTAAAAACCAAATTTAAAATTGTTGAGCTTTCTATCTATTCGATCATCTTCGGAGCGTCTTTAATTATTCTTTCCTCCTCTACCGATGAAGTATGGTGGAGTTTGAATCAGGTTGAATGAAAAGAATGATGATGATGATAATGTAACAAGTGTTGAAATGTGTGGTAGTAATAGATAGTGGTGAAGTAGATTTTTTTAGTTAGCTCTTATGTGGAGGGCATCTCATGCATTTTCCTTTTTCTTCTTCCTTTATTTCCTTTTATTTTGCACTGCCAGTAGAGTGGCTGGCGGCTGTGTTGGTCACTCCAGCGACCGTCGTTTTCTTCTTTGTTTTATCTCCGTTTTTTCTTTATTTATTTATTTATGTGCTCCCTAGTTATCTCTTTCATCTCCTAGGTCCATCTGGGTTGGGGAGGAGTTTTGTACCCTGTCATAGGTACACACTCGCGGTTAGAGGTGGGCAGTATTTAAATACATTTATGTATTTAAAATTGTATCTGTAAATACATTTGAAATCATTTATTTATATACTTTTGAAATTATTTAAATACAATGTATTTAAATACTTTTTGCAAATACTTTACTAATAATAGGTTTATATAGCTGTAAAGAACGTGTAATGCATGTTTTAGCTTGTCGCAACTTGTATGACATAAACGGTTGACTGCGTGAGGAAAGATTGCTTGCATCAGTTCAAATTCAGTTAACAGATGGTCACAATTGTGTTCAGTTGTATAATGAGAGCGCTCAGCCTTATTTCAACTGCTGCATAGCAACTTCAGCTTCTTCGAAAGAGTGTGAAAAGGAGAGATTAGACAATAATGAAGACGAGGAAGATAAAGAATCATGTAATTATACTCATCCTTTACTATATGGTTGTCGAGGAATAGGCTGAGGGGTGGTTGGAGTTTTCCCCGACTCTTATATATATCTTATTATCCGGAATGCGGAGGAGGAGTCGTACTACTCCTTATACTTCGTTCGGCTCGTGTCCTGAATGGGTTTATTGACTCAGAGTGCTTAGAGGTTGGCTACGGAGGGATTGGAATGAACATTGCCAGCAAGCGATCCAAAGGAAGTTGGATACACAACAATATGAAAATAAAGTTTTAATGAACACTAAACAAGAATATATATATATATATATATATATATATATATATATATATATATATATATATATATATATATATATATATATATATATATATATATATATATATATAATAATGTGCTTTGATAGATAAATTAATAAGTGAATCTCGGATATCTCACTTGGCTTGTAAATTACTATTCACCATACAAATCCCTATACACTTGTAATGCTGGTAAGCTTCGCGGTGAAGTCGGGGAATGTGAAAGGGACTGTTACCTTGGAACCTGATGTTCGGGTGGCGCTGGTGAGTGAAGGTGGTGAGATAAGGGTGGAGACGATGAGGTAGGTTCTCCAGGGACCGACGTGATCCCACAATTCCGTCACGATTCTGCTAGGAGAAGGCGGTGACGGGAGCTTCTTGTTACAGAGGGCACCACGCACGTGAACTCCGAGGAATCTTGGGTGCCTCTGTGAGGGGGCGAAGTGACCTCTCAACGCGTAGGGTCACGGAGAAAAGCCAGAATGTAGTTTTCTCGCTTAGGCAACCAGAGTGAGGCGGTTTGTAGCTTGGGCTCTTACACGTGAGTACGAGCTTGGGTCCGCACTGACTTACAGACCAACGGGATAAGGAGCCTCCCTAACTGAGACCCATCTCCTCTCTAAAGACTTGATGCTTCGACGAATTACCACTACACCGATAGACGGCAATTCCTGCCCCGCCAGACGCTGTGCAAGCTCTAATACTGAGGGTTAAAAGAATTCGTCTTTTATACTCGAAACTCGAGAGAGGCTCTTAGGGCGCCAGAAGTAGATTAGATGTCAAGCTACTCCATTTCGTCCTTTATAAACTTTCGGTAACTATCGGAAGTGAAAATGGGCTCCCATTTATCGATAAACAGTCCGGGAAGGAACTCGGTGGTTAGCTGAAATGGCTGGCGGTTTCTCCCGGCTGGAGAGCACCAGATATTGGGCCGGAAGGGGAAGGGTTGATAAGCGGCCTGCCCAGAAGGGGAAGGGTTGATAAGCGGCCCGCCCGGAAGGGAGGTGGGCAAAACTTGGGAGTATTATGCTATTCTCCTACAATGGTAAATTCTTTAGAGTGAAATCTTCCGAGGGAAAAAAAAGTGAATTCTGTATGTATATCATGCAATAGCGAAATTTCTGTGGCGAGCAATGCCACTTCCAATCTACGCATTCATTTGAAGGTAAGAATTCATTCAAGCTAATTATATGATACTTAATTGAATTGACAAGTTTCATTATTTCTATTTTTTAAAAAATGGCAAAGTTGCTAGTAGCTAACTATAATGTTAATTAGCGTAGGTTTACCATGCACGAACCTACCTGCTTCCTTTTGCAACACCTTTATTTATAGTATATTCTGATTGAATTTAACGTGAATTATGGCCGGGTGAAACAAATGTCCTTCAATTATTTGATCATATACATTTATCAACAGAGAAAGCATCCTGTTTTGGTGCAAAAAGCGAATAACTACGTGCAGCTCAAAGAAAAAATTCAGAAAGAAAATGTTCAGTATTAGACGATGGTCCTTCATGCAGCGGTGTTAAGGTAAAGACATACGGGTGAATACTAAGAAGGTCAAACAATATGTTGTTGATAAGCTAATTGCAGATTTTACCATACAAGGTGTGCATCCCCTATCAACCATGGAGCAACCAGCTTTTGTGCGATTAATTAAAGGTGAGTTTTGAGTTACAAATGTTGTTTACAATTATGGTATTAGTAGTACAGGTTAAGCTCTTATAACGACTGCATACTAAAGCGTTCGGATCATTGGTCACTACGTAGGCTATATAACGAAGTTAAATAAAGGAAGACATATACAAACAACATAGGTTAATATATTGTAATATATATATTATTGATCGATTATATGTAGTTATTAGATGAATTCTTATAACGATGTGCTTCGTTATAATAGCAATACCTGTATATCATTATGTCAAAACTAGCATGCCGTCCGTCAAAAATGTAGGAAATAAAGCTTGATAATGTATATATTCCTAAAAATATTGAAGTTCAATATTTTACTATGTAATTCTGAATATGACTGACTAATAATATATTTATTAATTAACGTCCCAGTCCTATATAGCTATAGGATATTCATATAGGTACATTTTATATATAAAATTTTAGATGCATACCATATATTCTCATTTCACAGTGGAAATCAATTTCTCTCACAATAATCACACATTCCACTACCGCAGGTATAAATTCTTCAGATGACGTCATTTCTAGGCGGACGCTAGGCCGAAATCTTATAGAAGAAGAGAAAGTGACAAGAGCTCGACTGAAGAATGACCTAGACAGCACCTCTTACCTATGTCTTACTGCAGATATTTGGTCAACTCGTCACCGTAGTTTTTTGGGTGTTACAGTTCATTGGTTATGTTAAGATTTTGCTCTTTATGAAATATGAAATTGAAAATATCTTTACAGTTAGGGAGTTATCAGCTATTGGCTGAAAGAAGGCCTATTTGTTGGTAGAATTTATCTCGAATATATTAATATGTAAGAGTTATGGAAACATTTATGAGACAAACATTGGACTGTTATTTCATTTTTTCCAGCTTGAGGAAGATGTTCTTGTCCGTCACAGTTGAGTATTCACATGCTTTCGCTTCAAAGGAGAACATAACTACATCAAGATTGCTGAACATATGGAGAATATCATCAATGAATACGATATCCCCCTGCAGAAAATCACGAGTACCGTCACTGATAACGGCTCTAATTTTGTTAAAGTGTTTAAGGAATTTGCAGTCACTGATGCAAATGTGTCCACAGATTCAGACGATGGAACCAGGTAGGTGAAGAAGATTAGGGTGAGCACGAGCTGGAGGATAGTTTATTAATGAGAAGTGCCTTAGATCAGGAAGAAGACCTTTCGTCTGATCCATGCAGCTTAGCCTACCTAGGCATGTGTGCTGTGCTTCACACACACTCAGTCTCGTCGCCACAAGTGATGCAAAACAGGCACTGAAAATATCTTTTGCAAATATCAATCATGCTGCGATGGGGAAATGCTCAGCATTATGGAGCAAAAGCGGTCGTCCAAAATCAGCAGAGATTATCAAAACTGCTATCAAATGCTCATTAAAGGTACCTTGCATTACAAGGTGGAACTCTGTGTTTGATGCATTGTCATTACTTTTAAAACACAGGGACAAATTACATCAACTCATGACGTCCCTTGAACTTCCAGTGTTCAGAAGTCACTAAATGGAATTTATTGGGGAATATGTCTCAGTTTTGGCTTCTTTTGCAGTGGCAATTGATCGCCTACAGAGAGAACAAAACTGTTTTTGTGGAGAATTGCTCCCTACCTTGCTCACTGTGGAGAAAAAGCGGAAGAGCCTTCAGTCACGCTCTCTGAAATTTTGCCAACCTCTTCTAAGTGCAGTCACTAAAGGCTTTGAAAAGCACTACCAATCTTATTTGACCTTGGCAAATGAAGCCAGCGTTACAGATGCCATTATTGCATCAACAAGCCATCCATTCTTCAAACTCCGCTAGTTAGATATTAGTATTTCAGGGGACAGTTCAAGCCACCAAGATTCTGTTAAAAATATTATGATTCAAGTGATTGAGAATTTAGGAGAGGGACCCTAAGCTGAATCATCCAGCAGTGTATCGGAGAGTGATGATTATTTTGGATTTACAAAACCCACTCAAACACGATCAACCGCAGATTTAGAATTGTTCAGTTACCTTCAGGATTCAAATAAAACACTTCAAAGTTTAGATAGATATCCAAACATTAAAAAGTTATTTATTAAATACAACACCACCCTTCCTCAGTCAGCTCCTGTGAAACGGCTCTTCTTTTTAGGAGGATTTAACTTATCTCCAAAACGGAATTCTTTATCTGACGAAACATTTAAGCAACTGATATTACTTAAATGTAATGCTTATAAAAATAGCTAACTGAAATTTCATTCTATGGAACTTTCTATTTTGGGGGGAAAACCTAAGTCCAATTGTCATCAAATCCTACATTAGTAATTATAATATACAATTTCATTTTAATAGATATTTTTTGTTGTGATACCAATGGTCATTATATATCATGTATTTGAAATGTATCTAAATACATTTACTGTATTTAGTATGTAATTACTAAATACATCTTCAAAATGTATTTAGTATTTAATATCTAAATACATTTTTCTCATGTATTTAATATTTAGTATTTAAATACTTTAAATGTATTTAGTGCCTACCTCTGCTCGTGGTCAGCCTCGGTGATGGAGGCTGTCATCCTTCCCAGCTCCCCGTCGATCTCCTCTAGTGTAGCTTCAGTTAGGTCAGCTGGTTCAATTTCGCGAAGAATTTTACGGAGAGGGACCGTAAGCTGGATCTGTGCGAGTGAGATGGTCGTCAAGATTGCTATATGGTCGCTGGTTACTGTTGGACCAGGCTCGCTATGGTAGTTGAAGGGCAAGCCACCACTTGTCATGATTATGTCCGGTCTTGTTAGGCCTGTCGTAGAATAGGCTCTCGACGATATACCATATATAACTATTCGTTGAGGGAATTATTCTAATATTTCGAGTGTGTGGTAATCTGATTGACCGAGGTTAGTCCAAAAGGGGAGGGGAGCCAGGAGAGGCTTATTTATCTTCAATATGCTTAAGAAGTGGAACGATGCACAAGGATAAATAATATTGCTACCATTCATAAAATAGAGTTTTATTAATTAAACTATCAACAACACACAAAGAAAATGTTTACATAAACGGGGAATCAAAAAGGGTCGTGGGAATATCTGACTAATCTGAGGATTAAGATTTGGAGAGATTTTAAAAAGGTAAACAAACAAAAAATAAAGGGGGGGAATGGTTCGCTAAACCATGTAAATCACAGGGTTGCGTTGACAAAAGGTTAAATGATTAAAGGTAATGCTCAGCTTACGTAATTACAAAGTTGTTGTGCAGAGGAAGACGATACGAAGGAATCTTCGGTCCACTGGCGATTTCCAGCAGAAGAGTTCTTCAGGGGGTTGTCCTTAACGAAGGGAAAGGACTGTCTTCGAGGAGTGAGAGCAAAATGGGGCTCGGAAGTACGAGCGATCTTTGGGACAGCAAATTGGAGATGTTCTAGATGAACAATGGAGGTTATTGTTGAAACCAAGCGTTTTCTTGAAGAACGTTAAAAAGGGGGGAATTAAATTATCCTGGCGTGATGTCTTGGGAACGAGAGCCGTTTCTTGACGAACAGGCTGGAAGAACAATGGCTGTTCTAACTTTGTTATCTTTCTGAACAACAGGGAGGGGGGTGAGAACCGTCTCTTTTCAAACGGGCTCAAAGAACAATGGCTGTTCTAACGTTGTTCTCTTTTGAACAACAGGGGGGCCTTGTTGACTTGACGTCTCGAAGGCACGAACCTTGGCACTCAAGGGATACTGTCCTCTTCTGGACAATAAGGGGGTTCTCGAGGTAGAGAGTTCCTAGGTGCACATGGGAGACCGGATCGGCGTGATGCCTCACGAAGATAATGGGGATCTGCTTCAATTGGGGAAAAGCTATGGTATAAATACCCGGAGCCATCTCCATGGCGTAGGGGATAATTGAGTGGGGAACTTCGGGGGAATGTTTCGGTGGCGCCTGGGAAAATACCTTATCTGCCCATAAGCCTATTTCAATCTGGCGAGATCGACGTATGGAGGCGAAACGGGGGAGTGAACCTCCTTGATTAAACATTGGTTGTGATGGGAGATAACGCGCTTCTGCTTCCTCTCGCAGGCAGGATGCACGTGGGTAAGCATGTGGGTAAGCATGGTCAACATGTGATATAGGCTGAATTGAAGTGGCCTCAGACCGTTCTATCACACTGCCCAAGAGGTGATATAGGTCGGAAAGTCCGTTCCTATCCTCTAGATGTTCTTTCGACGCATGATCATTTCCAAGTTGTGGCCTCTGTTGTTCGACATCTGCCGTTGAGGTCGCCCCCAAGGAACGCCATCCGGCCGTGCCCGAACAAGTTGTAGAAATTGTCGAGGTGGTTGATAGGCCGCTGCTATCACGAGACTGCGCACTAATGTGTGCCGTTCTATTGCCACAAAGGACTCGTCCAGTCCTGGGATGCGCATGAACGAGAGATTCCTTTTGATGACGACGGCAGCACCGTCATACCTTTCTTGAGAATGGTTTTTAGTGACAACTCTGTAGCCCGGTTTCTTCAGTTGACAGGATGTTGTGTCGATACCGTTCTCCGTGATCAAGATGATGTTGGGGTCAAGTACACGAAATATGTTGCCATATGTGGTAGCTTGTCCCTCCCAT
Source organism: Ceratothoa steindachneri (assembly GCA_963969495.1). Taxonomy (NCBI): domain Eukaryota; kingdom Metazoa; phylum Arthropoda; class Malacostraca; order Isopoda; family Cymothoidae; genus Ceratothoa; species Ceratothoa steindachneri. The sequence continues at coordinate 159,518,329 of OZ018318.1, read as the reverse complement.
CCATTGACGTTGAGTGTCACTATTCTCAACCTGTTGTTTGAAGTTTCCATTCTTTTTTCTGGCTTCTAGTGTTTCTTGGTAGAAGGGTGCTTTTTCCCATTTCTCTTTTTCTTAAATTCTGCTATGGTGAGTTCTTCAAATGTTTATCGGTAAAAGGTAGCATTTTGGTTGAAGAGCGCTTCCTTGACAGTTTGTTCGTCGCATTGTGCGTCGTACTCCCACTTATAGTATCTTTTTCTGATACCGACGAATATTTTGTTTGCACGTCCTTGGGAAGGGGACCTGCTCAGATGCATATACTGAAAGGTTGATCTAATCTGCATCGAACGGTCTCTTAGCCTCTCTCTTTCCTTTCACCCGGTGACCTTTTTTGGTTGTGATTTCTGTGTCTGAGGAGTCCGAGGAGATGGTGGAATCTGAAGATTCCTCTTCTGGTATCTTCTTTTGGTTTTTCTTGGTTTGTTTGGGGAGATTTGCCGTTTTGGCAGCAGCCTCCCTTTTTTTCTTGCCTCTATTCTCGGATCCGGTCTCCCGACCACCTCTTTTAGTTTTGCTTCTTGTCTCTCATCTGCCTACGCCTCTTCAGTTTTTTTGTTTGGGACCATTTGCAGTTGAAAGACATCTCGTCATAGGAGGGGGGTCGTACGGGAACCACATCTCGCTCATGCCGTTCTCTGCAAGCATCTGGTTCAGCTCTTTCGCAAATGTACCTGGCTGCGTCAAGTACTTTCCCTGCGCGTACAAGATACAAATCAATATTTTTGTTGAATTCTCATTTTGTATTTCAAGACAGGTCTTTTTATTTTTTGTCTCAGTGTATACTGCCTTGGCACCCTGTTCATAGGTTGTGTTCGCCTTCCTAGCTTCCTCCTATATGCTTTGCATCATCTTTTTCTTAATTAACTCCTTTTTCATACGGCAGGCCATTCCATTGGATAGATGGCCTTGCCCACAGTTTGCGCACTTCTCGCGGGAGCTCTTGCAGTCCTTCCAGTGGTGTCCTGGGGCGCTTGGCATTCGCTGGTTACGTGTGTCTCCATTTTATAACAGCGGAAGCAGAATTGGATTGAGTGGGATTCTTCCCTCTCAATCTGTTCTCCGCTGATTTGGGGGTTAAAAAGTAGGATTCCGACCTCCTTCGCCTTCTTAGCCATAGATGTATAGCTGAAGATGATCTTAAACACATGGCTGTAGTCGCTATTTTCTCTTTTATTTCTGAATTTTATTATTTCGGTGACCTTTGCCCATTTCTGATTCTTCACTATCTTCTCCTTAAGCCCTTCCTTGGAAAGTTCACCGATCCAAGGGTCCAACCTCCGGCAAATAACACTCCTGTGCATCTGGATTTATGGAGGGATGGAGGGGTGCAGGCCTATCTCGCGTAGCACTGCCTCTTCTTTAGTCATTGCCTCGACATCTTTTTCCTCATTTTGTGCCATTTTGTCCGAGGAAGGCCCCTCGGGGCGGTTAATCACTGTAGGGTCGCTCCTTCTTCGTGGTATTTAGCTGGTTCTTTCCTCCGAATCTTTGTGCCCTCTTCTGTGGGTCCCAATTCTTTTTTTGTTAGTAGAGCCCTTGAGGGAGGCAACACCCTCCCCGTTGTAAACGAGCTTCCATGAGCGTGAACTGCCGGATGGGTAGATAAAATGATGATGGGTGAACTCGAGTGGGCCCTCACGAGGTGTGATTGTATGGCGGACTTTTTGTTGGTTAACGCGGGATGCCGCCCCTCAAGGGTTTGGAAATCAGAACTGCAACCGGCATACATATAGATGAGTGTTACTTCCCTCTATGGTCGTCGCTGGGCTCTCGGGGTATAGGGAAGGGGCTAACCCCCTCCCCGGAAGTTGCAGTCCTGCCCCTTGTCTGGGTGCTTCTGACACCAAATTCCACAGTGGGCTACTCCTCAAATCTGCTTTCCTTGGCGCCCTCAATTATGTCTATCATAGTGAACGGCATAGTTGGGGGAGGCTAGATGTATGGTAGTTCAGCTCACTCCAACTCCCTTACCATATGTGAGGGGGTGCAGGGAAAGTTTAGTTCGACATAAGTCGAATACTCAGGGCTCTCTTAAATTCTCATGGCCGTACCTTTTTTATATACTTTTATGATATAGCTTCGATAAATGTTTTGTACCTCAACGTCCATAAAAGGGAGTTTATTGCCCGTGCTATATTCATAAGTGAATTTTAACACGGAGTTCTCCTCAAATTGCTGTTTGATGTTCTTCAGATGTTCTTCGTTTTGGGCGTTGATGTAGATGTTGTCTACGTATCGGCAATATGTGTGTGGCTTATTTTCGCTGTTGTTAAATAAGCTCTCTTCAAGTTGATCCATATAGTAGTTGTCGAAGGTCGGCCACAGGGGTCATCCCATAGCCACTCCATCCACTTGCGTGTATAGACTAGCGTCCGGTGTCCTGAACGGAGCCTCTGATGTGCATGAACGTAGCATATTCCATAAGATAGATCAATTTGAAGAGAGCTTATTTAACAGCAGCGAAAATAAGCCACACACATATTGCCGATACGTAGAGGACATCTACATCAACATCCAAAACGAAGAACATCTGAAGGACAGCAGACATCAATTTGAGGAGAACTCCCTGTTATAATTTACTTATGAATTGAGCACGGCAATAAACTCCTTTTTCTGGACGTTGAGGTACAAAACATTAATGAAAGCTATATCACAAAAGTATATAGAAAAGGTACGGACATGGGAAGATGCCTCAACGCGGATAGTTAAAGTCCTGAAAGGTACAAAAAAAAGTGTAATCGGCTCATACATCCGCCGAGCATACAAATGCTGCTATACATGGGAACTGTTCCACCATGAGATCTCCCGCGTAAAACAAACCCTCGTGAAAAACAGTTTCCCGAACAGCATGATTGAAAAAAAACTTCCATCATTTTTAAGTATGCAATTCAAAGATATGGATAAAACGAAAAGTAATCAAGAAGCAGTAAACAACATCAAACTCTATTAAAGAAATCAGATGTCTACGACCTATAAAATAGACGAAAAAAAAACATCAAGGAGATTGTTAACCGCAACATCAAGGTTAAGAATCAAATGGACAAAATTCAACTTATTATATACTATAAAACAACAAAAGTTAACAATCTTTTTATGAAAAACAACAACTGCCAAGTTTTTCGAATCTATAGTCAACCAACATAGTTTACGAGTTTAACTGCTCCAATGAAAACTGCAAGCTTCATAATAACTCAAAATATGTTGGCATGACAACGACTACCTTTTCGAGGCGTTTAACCATGCATCTTCAAAGCGGAGGGCCCAAATATCATATGGAAAACGCACATAACATCAACTTAACTAGAGATATTCGAGTTACAAACACCACAATTAAAAGAAAAGAGGGAAATAAAGCTAGACTGAACATCTTAGAATCCATCTTAATAAACGAAGAAAAGCCGGCCCTCAACACTCAACCTACGAGCTGGAATCGAACATTAAAGTTGTTTTAAAAATTCCACTCACTGAATTGGCTCGTTTTCCTTGTCATTACGCTGAAGCGAGGAGGAACAAATATCCCCTAAAAACCATTTTATTTTCATTCAAATTTATTCAGACTCCAACATACTTCATCGGTAAAGGAGGAAAGAATACCTAAAGACGCTGCGAAGATGATCGAATAGATCGAAAGCTCAGTAATATTAAGTATGGTTTTTACCAAACGCATTTATTAAAAAGAAATATGAACATAGGATAAGTTATCTACCATCTGCAAGATGGACTAAAAAAGAGAGTAAGAAGAATAGAAAGAGGCCAAAGGAAATTGATCAAGCCGAAATATATCATGGTCCTCAACAAAATTTGCATCCAAGAAAGACTGCTACCCATCTACACTAATATATATATATATATATATATATATATATATATATATATATATATATATATATATATATGTGTGTGTGTGTGTGTGTGTGTGTTTAAAAACAATTGATTTTTAATTTAGACAATGTCTTTTCCTGGGCAAATTCTCCCAAAGTGCTTTTGGGTTTGTTTGTTTTTTGTTAGGCTATTGCAATCGCATCACATTGTATATCATTTTTAAGGTAATTTCGAAATGGGCGGGCTGCATCCCCCATACCACCCACATAATTGTGAGGGTTGCCTTCCCCCCCCCCCCGCATTTTTTATATAAACTCGTATTATTCCTAATCCGAAAGCCTAACATTAGATACGAATTCAAAAGGTGATTGCTAAATGTCGTTAGGCCTCTAGTTTTTCGACCACGTTAATTGACTTCAGACATATAAGCCTCCCAAGATGGAGGCCAATCTATTTTTCGTCATAACATCATAATTAGAAATTTGCCCACATTAAGTACTGAAAGTGCTATATAGTACTAGTATATCTACTACGATATGCACTATATCGCATTTGCGTATCTTTTAAAAGTAGAGATATTTATAAACCAAGCCTTCACAAAATTGGAGGGCGAGCATAACTCCTTAAATTAACCTTATATATATATATATATATATATATATATATATATATATATATATATATATATATATATATATATATATATATATATATATATATATATATATTCCGACGGAGATATCGTCATCTTCAATCGCTGGCAAACTAATGAGTACAGAAAGATGCCTAGTCTAAGGACACACAAATTTACAAGTCAGAATTTAATTAGGAGGGCGTTATGGAACTTCGGCAATTTTGTTCAGAGGTCAGACGACCCTTCTCCTTATCAAGGGATTAATTCCTTATCGGAGCTGATTCTATTAGAGCCTTATGCTAATAATTAAGGGAATTATAAATTATTTTTGCATTATTAATGTCAACTGGATGGTCTTAATTTGACATGTGTAGGAACAGGCTAGATGATAGGCTTCCACGGCGCATGTCACATTTGTGTTCCTTCATTCTCCTGGAGAATCTGCTGCTTTCCTCAATCTATACTTGATCGCAATTTATGCAGGGAATATAATAAACCCGCTATTCTTTATCGGTGGATCTATTTTTAGACAGACTATTTCGGATCGCGTTTTTCGTATTAAAAGGCAACATTGATGTTGTTCTCTTGTACCAACTTTTTATGATTAATTTATTTGGACGAGTATGGGAATGTAATATAATTATTATACATACATTTTCCTTAGGAAGAAACTACAGACCTTTTAACAGATTCGTCGTGGAAAATGACTGTAGTTTCTTCCCTTTTCCTGAGAGCATATCGCATATGTGATCCTTGTTCTACCTGGGGCTCAATCTATTCCAGAAGCATTTACATCCCTTGAGAAATATGGTAATAGTAATGTCTTAAATGTTTGTAAAGGTACAGTTTATTCCTCATCCGTTCCACATATTCCTCAATCATGTCCCCTTAGGTTCCTCAAGGCGATTCAAAAATTAACAAGGTCAACAGACCTAAGTTGCGTGCTCTCAATTAGTCTGACCTGACCTTATGATCATATTACCTTACGCCGTTCAAAACTTTCAAAAACGCATTGAAAAGTAAAATGGTTGCCATCTGACCGACGACCTACATATTAACTTATAGAATCGCGTGACGCGACTTAAAAAGATAAAGTATTTACATAAATAAGGCAGATAAATCTAATTTTATCGTTATCCTGGATAGAAACCAATATATAGCTAAAATGAATATCCTCTTAAAAGATAATGATACTTATAAAAACAACCCTCCAGAAAGAGCCTTTAGAAAATTTAAAATCTTTTAGACAAAAAAGAAATAATAAAAATATCCTCCTTAAAAACAAAGAAATTTGACTCCGTGTCCCTCACTTCACCCCTCCCTCCCATCCTAATACGGTCTGGTAAAGACGCATATGCCTGGAAATCCCATAAGACCCATCATTAGCTCAGTAGGTTCTATAAGATATGTATAATCTTTATAAATTTTAGTCAAACTACTCCCCATTGGTAGGCCCGATCTCATCTTCGCACCTAAATAACAACACGGACTTAATTAAAAAAACTTGAGAGCTTCCCACATACATTAAATTATTATATTCTTGTTTGTTTTCATGTATCTTCTCTTTTTACCAAAGTCCAAATAGTTGATGTACTTAATTTTTGCTCAATGAATTTGCTAAACATAATTTTAAACTTAGCACAAACACTATCATCATTTTAATTTAATTATTCATCCTAAATTGCAAGTTCACTTTTAAACAAGAATATTTTAAACAAAAAATCACTTCTGCCCAAAATGCGCTTTGGTACGATACATAGAGAACGTATGTGTATTACCCATTAAACAGAATTCTGAAGGCCTTCATTCATCCTTGAACAATTTAGTACCTTCAATTAAGTTCACTATAGAAAAAGAAATCAAAACGAGTTATTTATTGGTATATTAGATCAAAGAACAAATATTGGTTTCAAATACAGTTTACAAAAAAACAACTGGAGTTATTTCTTACATTCATTTCTATTCAGCACATAATATTGCAATAAGAAAAATCTTCTTATATATGTACTCCCGTGCTTTAAGAGTTACTAAGTCCCGAATAACTTCAAACTGAAATAGACACAATTAAAATTATTGACAAAGACCTTAAGTATCCGGAAGAAATCTTGGAAGCAAGTTTTAGATCAACCAAAAGAACTGTTTATTCTAATAATAAAAGGATTAATCTCCCCTCCCCACGACCAATCAACATCCTCTCCCTTCCATACATCATTAACTTAGTTCTTTAAAAGAAACTTTTAAAGGCTTTTTGACCTAAATCTAGTTTTCAACTATCACACCAAATGTAAAAATTTACTGTTAAAAAAAATATCGATGCAAAATGGAAAGTTGCATTCATAAAATTCCATGAAAAGGTTACCTAAAATATTATATCGGTCAAACTAGCAAACCCTTAAACAGAAGACTGTCACCATAAATATAGTGTGGGAACAGGCCAAACGTCTAATGCATAATTTTTACATTTATGTTCCAAATTTTATAGAATAGATTGGGAAAAATCGGTTACCATTTAAAAAAAATAGGTCCTTTGTACAACGAAACATGATAAAATCGTCACCGATAAAACCTACTTTGTCCTCTAATATAGGGTCCGACAAAAACCCACACATATTTTACAAGGCAATTGATGTGGGGAAGATAACGCTGACTTCATAGTGCTTATGTCTTACCCTTTCTTTAATGTTTAACGTTTTTAGTCTCTTTTTTACTTTACTTTCGCTTTTGACCGATTTATACCGTCTGTTTGATGTTGAAATGTTTATCAAGAATAGTGAATCAGTGATCGCGACGCAGAGCTTTTCGTATCCACTTCAATCTAGGCCGAACTGATGATGCCCCAGACTGAAAATCAAAATTGCTATGGACTGAAAATTTCATGACCACAGGCTCTGCATTAAAAATTAAATCACCTGGAAGACATAGGACCGTTTGAACTCCAGAAAATATCCTAATTGTGAGACACTGTTTTGCTTTCTACTAGACGTTCAGCCAGTAAACATGCTTCTGAATTGGAATTGTCTGAATGATTTATTTCCATCATTCTTTCGTGTTCATGAGATTCTAAATACTTTATTCGTTCTGAAATTGGCCCACTTAAGCTTGAATTCTGATGAAAAATTTCTAAATTATTAAATCGCTATTTTTTGGCACTAACGTTAAATTTTGATTTGATAATAAATTTAAAATTGAAAGCTACCCTAACCAGAAGGATATACCTCTCCTTGAGATGGGAAGTCGTGTTGTATATGAATTGACTTATCCTCGGTGTCTCCAAGGAACTTATATAGGCTAGATGATTCGCTCCTTGGAGGTAAGGTTTTTCTCCGTACTGGCAAGTCTCTTAATTATGAAGAAAATTCTACTATTAATACTATTATTATTCAGTGTAAAGCTGACATAAATTTTAAGCATTTTAAAATAATTGGTGGCATGAGCCATGAAAATTGTTTAAGAATCCTGGAATCCCATCAGAATTAAACCTCTATCCCTACTCTTAATTGTGACACATCAGCTGCTCCCTTGCTAATAATTATCTATTTCGTACTTGCTCATAGGTGTCCATGGGCACGAAGACGACCTCTCCATCTCTCCTGGCATGGGCACGCATGTGGTTGAGCAGACCTGATATTGTCAGGAAGACCCTTCCACATTCGTGGCAGTTATGGTCCGCATCTAGGAGATTAAGTGCTGCTGGTGTCTTGCAGCTCGGGTCTGGTCCCTTCTCATTCGTTGTACCCACTCCGTGATACTACGCCGCAAAGTTGGCCTGTCCTCTACTAGTTCTTCGAGATGGGTTGAGTTTATGGTGCAGGCTTTTAACGTTCTTTTTATATGGTCTTGATAGCGTTTTTTTTCTGTCCACCGGCACGACGGGCACCTTCCCTGAGTTCGCTGTAAAGGACTTGTTTAGGCAGTCGTTCGTCTGGCATCCTTATCACGTGCCCTACCCACCTGAGTATGCGTTTAGAGACAAGCGCTTCTATACTATCACAGTTGGTTCTACGCAATAATTCATTGTGTCGTATCTTATCTCTCCACGTTATTCGGAGGATTCTTTGGGGGCCACGGATGTGAAAAGCTTCCAGCATTCTTATATGTCTTCTGTAAGGTGCCCAAGACTCAGCCATATACAGAAGCGTTGAGGCATAAACAGCCTGTCTTTAGCCGCCAAAAAGCTGTTGAAGCAAGCTGAATCCGGTTTACAATCTCCCTGTCAAGTCTGCCGTTCTTAAAAATAATGCTGCCAAGATAAGTAAAGTGCTCAGCTTCATTAGGTCTTTCTCCGCCGATAATGATAAGTTCTTGCGGCTCATGTTCTTACTCTGCGTGATTTAGCATGACCTCGGTTTTTCTTATATTGACTTTTAGTCCACCTCGCTGGTAAGCCTCATTGCGAGATGAAAGCTGGGTCTGTAGATCTCCAGGGTGCTGAGCAACTGCGGCTGCGTCATCTGCGTACTGAAGTTCTTGGATTGAGGCTAGCATATTTTTGTCCTTGCACTGAATTTCCTTATGTTGAATAGTCCCCCACCGTCCTGTATCTAATGATAATACCATTTTCCTGTTCTGCATGATGGCAAAAATATGTGTGACTGCCACGAGGTACACATTAAAGAGAACCGGGGCCATCACCCACCACTGCTTTACTCCAACCTAAACTGGGAAGTACTCGGAAAAATCGCCACCCAAGATTACACTTGCTTACGTGCCTTCGTGGAATTGTCGAACAATTTCTACAAATGTGGGCGGATATCCAAATCTACTACGATTTGGTACAGCAGTCCCCGATCTACTGTATCGGAAGCTTTTGTCAGATCAACAAAAGCTGCGCTGAAGGGTTGTTGTTGTTCCTTGCATTTCTTCAGCAGCTGACGGCAAATAAACACAATGTCCAGGGTACTCCTTTCGGCTCTAAAACTGCATTTCGATTCTGGGATAATATTATCAATCACATGTGTCAAGAGTCAACAAAAACACTTTGCCCAGGATTTTTCCAGTGACGTCCAGCAATGACGTATGGGGGATCAGAAGGCGTAGTAGCTTTGCTGTCAGAGCAGTCGCATCCTTCGGGATGGCTCTTGCAGCACTGGGCGCTACGGGGTCCTCAACTCTCACTTCATGGCTCCAAGTGCTGCACCCCGGTACACCATTTTGACTGATAGACTAAACTGAGTGAGGGGGCCTACTTGTGAGCTAACAGCCCTGTCGATAGGCTATGAGGTAGTTTAAGAAATGAATCTGCTAGTCCACTGCAACCCATCGCTAATTCCTGTCTTTTTGAGTTTCCCTCTTGCCACTAGTGCTATCACTAGTGGCTGCACGCCCGTAGTATCACTCAAAACAATTCACGGTGCAGGTTTCACCCATCATAACCTCCCGGAGAAGCAGAAAGACCCGCGGTGATATAGAACTACTGACAAGAGAAGGTTAGACTAGAAACTTCTTTGCAGAACTCTTCACATTGGGTGGCGCAGGCAAGATGGTCGTTGAGAGTGGACCATGGGAACAGTACTGTCGTACAATAACCTTTTAGGCCGGGTAATACTTATGTCGAAGTATACCTTTTTGTCGTGATATACTTCTTTTTTGAAGTATGCTTTTGTCTAAGAGTGCTAATTTTGTTGTTTTTAATGAAGACCCGCTTCAACACGTAAGGATATAGAGAAACGCACAGGAATTATTCCTAAAATAAACATATAACGGGTGGCCCAAAAGTTACTTCACATTTTAAAAAAATAATAACACAAAAACTAATTAACTTATAAAAGTGGGTGATATATAAAATAGAAGAAGAGATCTTGGGGTTTTATTGTGGTACAAAAGTTACTTCACATTTTTAATGTGTATCTATAATACGTATATAAAGAATATAATACACAATAATACCCGACTAATTATTAACCCAGAATGGCAAGATACAGCAAAGAACAACGAGCAAGAATTGTGACTACTTATTTAAAACATAATGGATCAATTGTTACTGTGCAGAGGGACTTTAGAACAGCATTTAATCAACGAAACAGTTCCTCGAGGCATTGCATTCTTGCAATGGTATCAAGATTCAGAGAATCCGGGTCTTCAGGTGATAAAGAACGCTCTGGTAGACCGAGATCTGAGCGAAATGCAGGTCTCATTCAGCGTGTATTAACCAGTGTTCAACAACAGCCACAAACGTCAACTAGGATACGTTCCAGTCAACTAGGAATTTCTCGAACATCATTGCAACGCATCCTAACAAAAGAATTGAAACTTCATCCATATAAAATTCAAATAACTCAACAATTAAATATTGCAAACCATAAAAAAACTTTGCACGCGCATTTTTGGGACTAACAAATGATCCGACTTTTACCTCGCACCTAACATGTCCGATGAAGCCCATTTTCACATTAGTGGATACGTTAATAAACAAAATTGAAGATTCTGGTGTGCTGAAAACACCATGGTGATTAACGAGCAGCCTCTTCATGCACAGAAAGTTACCGTCTGGTGCGGCATAACCAGTTCGAGAATCATTGGTCCCTACTTCTTCGAGGATGCTGAAGGAAAAACAGTGACAGTAACAGGGAACACTTACAGAGAAATGATAGAAGATTATTTATTGCCAGAACTGGAAGATTTGGATATGCACGATATATAGTTTCAACAAAATGGGGCGACACCTTCCCTGGTCGGTTAATTTCACGTTTAGGTGACGGTTCTTGGCTACTAAGATCACCTGATTTTACCCCTACAGATATTTTCTCCTTTGGGGATACCTTAAAAAAAAGGTATACGTAAATAAATCTAATAATCTTCAAGAATTGAAACAGAACATCATTGAAGAAATCGACAAAATCACTCCTGATGTTTTGGAAAATGTCATAGAAAATATGGTGCAAAGAATCCGCCTTTGTTTTAACAATAATGGAGAAGACTTGAAGGATATTATATTTGAAAAATAAAAATTCAAGATCTACCCTTTCATTTTATATATCACTCACTTTTTTAAGTTAATTAGTTTTTGTGTTATTAATTTTTAAAAATGTGAAGTAACTTTTGGGCCCCCGGGTATTTTGAATTTAACAATTTACTACACAAAATAAACATGAACCACAGAAATACTACGAATTTAAAATACACAATAATGACTTCAAGTTTTTAAGTAAGGCTGTTTCAACTTGACCCTATAATATTGGTTGACTCGCTACTCACTTCAATATAAAAGAAATAGGCTAAGTGTCTCTACTGGAGTTTAAATACCTTGGTTGCTCTGGTGGCGGGTTTGAGTCTGACCTTGAACTCAATGAGCCCAGAGATCTCAGGAATCCGGTGGGTTCTTTGACGCGTGCTTCGACCAGATTGTTGGAGGGGGACTGGATGACTTTGCAGTCACAAGGTACTTTGGTGAGTGTAGCAGATGGGGGTCCACCCGGTATTCAGGGAGGGGGAGACTCTTCTTCAAGGGCGAGAACTATCATGGTGCTTTAGAAGGCACCATGATAGGCGGGGTCTCTCTGGAGAGAGTAAGTTGAACTTGGTTCTTAAACCAAGTTAACTTAGAGTTCGGTGTGATCACCGGGTAACTGTCTCGAGGAGGAGCTTTTTCTTCTTCGTTTCGGAAGTCCTCAAGGTCAAGGACTATCAGGGTGCTTTGTGCTACATCAGGATAAGGGGGGAGTTCTTTAACGAGAATGAGTTGAACTTGGTTCCTAAAACAAGTTAACTTAGAGTTTGGTGTGACCACCGGGTAACGGGTTCGAGGGGGAGCTTTTTCTTCTTCGTTACGTAATTCCTCAAGTAAGAGGACTATCCCTGGGCTTTAGGAGGCACCCGGATAGGAGGAGTCTCTCTGACGAGAGTAAGTTGAACTTGAACAAGTTAACTTAAAGTTCGGTTTGATAACCAGGAACTAGCTCGAGGATGAGCTTCTTCTTAGTTCCAGTCTTGGTAGCCCAGCCTCTATTGCCGGGGACTTCATAGCCTGGTGACTCACGTATTCTACCACGTTTTTCCCAAGTGTTTGTTATTTATAACTCGTCATCTCACTGGGGTAGGAGTAGGAGGGGGGGGGGCTTGTGGAAGGGCCGCAGGAGGGTTCTTACCCCCAATGGTTTTTCTCATCAAGTCTTACCTCTGCTCCAGCTGGCCTTCGAGCTTGAGAGAAACTCGTCTCCAATTTCGTACTTGAGGTGAAATTGAATATACATTCGTAGGGGAGATCTTCCTGTTTAAAACCGTTTGACTTTTTATAGAGACGAGTGGCGAAGGGCTGTGGTTACAAGCTTGACCCGCGGTGCCGGGCCCGGATGTTTTTGCGGTCACCGTCCCGTGTCTCAACAGGCAGAGAACGGGAGAGGGTTGATTTCCCTACAAGTCTCTCTTCGGTCCTACTTGCGTGTCTGGGCAGTCCTTCTTAGGGGAGCACTGCCTACTTCCATGGGGAGAATGCCTAGAAAATGTTGCCCAAAATTGCCTGTTCCACATCTAATCTCGGTTTGAGTACCCGTGACCAGTGTGATCCGCTTTACTTATCTCTACAACAAACACAAACTTCCTCTTATCCCCGTCATCTATTTCTCATCACTTCACTTTTCTGTAGAGTCAGAACTATATTGATTATTTTTTACAGTTCAACCTTGTTTCTTTCTAATAATTTGATTTAAGTGTTTAATAACTTAATTTACTGTGTCTACTTCTACTCCCTTTATAATAGCCTTTATTGCCAACATTTCGCTAAATGTTTTTTCTTAATTTTTGTATATCATAAATCGGAAAGAAAGGACCAGAAATTAAAGATATGGACTCTAAAACGGAATGAAAGAAGAGGAAAGGAATTAAAAATGTGTACTCTAAACTGGAAATGAAACAAGAAAAGGAGAGGACCAGGAACTAAACATGTGAAATCTAAACCGGAAGGAAACAAGAAAAAGAAAGGACCAGAAATTAAAGTTATGGATTCTCAACCGGAAGGAAACAAGAAATAGAAAGGACCAGAAATTAAAGTTAATGGACTCTAAACCGGAAGGAAAGACAAGAAGGAAAGGACCAAGAATTAAAGATGTATACTCTAAACCGGAAGAAAACAAGAAAAGGACAAGAAAAGGAGAGGACCAGGAACAAAAGATGTGAACTCTAAACCGGAAGGAAACAAGAAGAGGAAACGACAAGGAATTAAAGATATAGACTCTAAACCGGAAGGAAACAAGAAAAAAAGAAAGGACCAGAAATTAATGTTATGGACTCTAAACCGGAAGGAAAGATGAGAAGGAAAGGACTAAGAATTAAAGATGTGTACTCTAAACCGTAAGGAAACAAGAAAAAGAAAGGACCAGGAACTAAAGATGTGAACTCTAAACCAGAAGCAAACAAGAAGAGGAAACGACAAGGAATTAAAAATATAGATTCTAAACCGGAAGGAGACAAGAAAAGGAAAGGACCAGGAATTATAGATATGGACTCTAAACTGGAAGGAGTCTTAGGTAATCCAATGGACGCATTGGGAAGAATGGGAGAAGGTAGACAAAAGAAGAAATTTGACGATACCACCGAGGGGAAGATCAAGGATGATAAGGATTATAGTAACTTGTCAATCCTGACAATCCTGAAGGAGCTGGATTTTGTGGTTGAACGAAATCTCTCTCTCTCACCTTCTCCCTCACCCCTCTTTCTCTTTCTCCCTCTCTTTCAATCTCCTTTTCCCTCCCTCTTCATCTCATTTATTTGTCTCTCACACCATCATCTCATAATTCACGTCTTCATACATAACATACAGTATGTCACCTCATGCATTAAGTCATACATACACACGAGTATATACTGAGCCACTGCACTCCCAAGACACGCTTCACCCACCTTTCCCACATTTATACCTATATGAGTGCTCATTCGACCTTCAACCAATTCCGAGCGATTGCGTTGACTCGAGTCCTTTCATCTTCCACCTGAACCTAGTTTCCACTTCACTCCCTCCGGGACTTCTTCCCCACCTTGGGGGGAGGGGTCGCAAAGTGAATGGGTTGGGGGAATGGCGTCATTGGGGCTTCTCCAATCAGTGCAAACTGAACCCAAAGGGTGAACATACATTATTGTATTCCTGGTCATCCCTGGGGCTTGTAATCATGTGAACTTAGTTGGACAACGGAATGCCTTCGTTATTCAGCACTGTGAGGGGGGCGGGGGGAAGCTGTTGAGTGATGGGGTGGTGGTACATGCTTCTTCGCATTTTTATTTGTTAGAACAACATGGAATACCCCCCACACATTTTCAATTTCCCTAATGTCAACACTTTATAACCCTCGTTACACCATCTTTTGGGGTTCAATGGTTGTTAAATTTGTGATGGTAGCATGGGAAAAGAATCACTAGAAGAACATTAGTTTCATAGATGTGATAATTTGGATTTAGGATCAAGTATAGAAACAAGTACAAGAATAAGTATATTTAGGACAGTTTCTGATTCCTCATGAGTGCATGGACAAGGATATCAATGGTCACCTTTTACTTCTGCATTGTAAAAAGCGAAATCATGGATGTTTTGGAAAGGAAAGATAAAATAATATTGCGAAAGAGGTGTCTTTACGGGACGTGAAAAGGTGTGCGTGTTATATAGAAAGAGTAGCCGAGACAGCATTAGAAGTGAATATACTTGGGACCGGAGGACGGTGAACTTTTCAGTACTTTTCGTCTTTTAGCAATGGAGTCCGATTTCCCCTTAACAAGAAGATAAAATTGGAAAATTGTTTTTGACTATTATCCATAACACTATATTTTAACGTGAAAATGTCGGGATATTTCCTAAGATTTCTTTAAAGTTTGAGAATGACCATGTTTGTTACTTTAATTATTCTTTTAATGAAACTTTTTGAAAATTTATATGATTATCGAATGCTTTTAGTGTTTCTAAACAAAAAGAATTAGAAATGGCGAAGTTCAGGAAAAAAATTATTAGGAGATATGTACTGGAAACTTTTCGATTTTTTTCGACCAAAAACCCGTTCCAGAGCCGGATAGGCAGTAGGCCACAGACTGAAGATCTGCCTACGAAGCGCAAGGTCCTCCTGTAGGCAGGAGTACTGCATGTTCCGATTGTATATATATATATATATATATATATATATATATATATATATATATATATATATATATATATATATATATATATATATATATATATATATATATATCATTAATCTCATATATATATATATATATATATATATATATATATATATATATATATATATATATATATATATATATGGGATTAATGAAATGAAAAGTGGCCTAGGCACATAAAATGCAGAAACTGAGAACAACTTAGAGAAACAAAACGATACATGTTATGAATAACTCGCAGGATAAGAATACAAACACAGGGATATAAAAAATAATAATAAATTTCTATTGGAAATAGGTAGGACACTGTTAGAAGATGGGACAGAAGATGGAGGAAAGAAATTCTAAATTGGGATTTTTACCCATAAAGATAGCCAGAAGACGCCTCATGGAAAGTGAGATGATGAAATTCACTCAATGGCGATAACAACGACGCAAACAACCTTCTTAGGGAGGCATTTGGCTATAGCGGGGGATAGGCTGATAATTCGAATTTGGGGTTTCATCTAGCGACTCATTTTAACCAGCGGGTTTTAACTTGAATCAACTGTAATACACACACACACAC
The DNA here is from genome assembly GCA_963969495.1 of Ceratothoa steindachneri. NCBI lineage: Eukaryota > Metazoa > Arthropoda > Malacostraca > Isopoda > Cymothoidae > Ceratothoa > Ceratothoa steindachneri. The sequence continues at coordinate 159,502,169 of OZ018318.1, read as the reverse complement.
ACACACATATGTATATATATATATATATATATATATATATATACTCTCTCTCTCTCTATTCCAGTCCCTGTCTTACTCTATTCATCTCCATCTATCTATTTATTTAACTCTCTTCATTCTCATCTATCTCTTCCCCCATGCCGCATCTATCTCTCTCTCTTCCACTCTCTATCTATCTATCTAGAGTCGATATTGTAAAAATGCCGTCAATTGCTTCACCTTCGTAGATGAGTTTTCATGCCCCCTCCCCCCTCTGCCAGACTCCAGAGAGAACAGTATAAGTGCGTGAGTGAAGGGGGTAGCACCCTTCCCCCCCCACCGCCCTTCTCTCCGACGCAAAGGCCCCGCAGTTAACGCCTATCCCTCCCCTCCCCCTTTATAAAAGAGACCCGATTCGCGCCAATCCCGGTTGCTCAATTTCGCCCCTGTTCCTTCGATATCCGGCAATGGCCCTCTTCCGGCAGCCCCTAATTACCGGTAATTAGGGAAGACCTGAGTCATGGGAATGTGCAGATATCACCGGGTTGGTTTAGAGAGAGAAGGGGAGAGTAAAAAGAGGGAGGGCAGGGGAAGGTGTGCTAGTGACATATAACGAAGGTAGTAAAGGAAGATAAGGTAGATTATAATTATCATTACTAGTACAGGGTAAAAAAGATCGCTCTAAGATATCTTTATATACATTATTTCGAATGTACAGATAATACGTTAGATTGTAGAATTGATTATAGAGATAAAATAAAAAAAGAATACGCATATTTTGTAGATATTGATAATTAGAAATAAAAAAATATTGAAGTTAATTAAGCTGTGGAAAAGACACAAAATTGGGAAATTTGGCACCCGTGATTTGAAACAAAATATTTCAACACAGAAACATCAAACCTCGGCTTATCTGGAACAGGGCCACTGACCTAAAGGAAGAAGTGAGCAAGGCAACACACTTTATCAATTTAACTTCCTCGTTTGCACCTCCAACGACCACCACCCAAATGAAAATGGACGTGTAGGATGGAGAGAATGATGCGACCGAAATATATATATATATATATATATATATATATATATATATATATATATATATATATATATATATATATATATATATAACCTTGATAACCAGGAAAGAGCCGAAGACGTTTCGTAACATTTATTGCAAATGTTTCAGGATTATCTCAAATCCCATCATCAGTGCTACAGAATAAATACAAAATATAGATTAAATATATTCATAAGAAGTTTTGAACACATGCAAAAAGAGACAAAAAATCGTGAACCATAAATATTAAATTTGAAACGAATTGGATACAATAGGAATACGAATAAAATTTAATATTCAGGGTCCACGATTTTTTGCTTTGTTTTGCATGCGTTAAAAACTTTTTAGGTATATATTTAATCTGTATTTTGTATTTATTCTTTAGCGCTGATGATGGGATTTCTTATAATCCTAAAACATTTGCAATAAATGTTACAAAGCGTCTTCGGATCTGTCTCCTAGTTATCCTGTAAAATAGTTCACCTGAGATATATATATATATATATATATATATATATATATATATATATATATATATATATATATATATATATATATATATATATATATATATATATATATATATATATACCAGCAAACCGCAAGAAACAGAAAAACAGGCTAATTTTCTTCGGAAATGTCATTTCCTAATTCGCAAAAATTCCGTACAGGGATGGGCTTCGAACCGAGCACAGTGAGGCAGAGAGCAATCGCTTTGATCTCAATTAAACCGTCCCTTAGACCACTCGGCTATGCGGAAGACAAAAATCTTCCGAATAAACGAGCTTTTAAGGTATGCTTCGCAAGATCGAACGAGACTATGAAAGAAAGAGAAATTAATCGGGAATTCATAGTCCCGTTCGACCTTGTGAAGCGTACCTTAAAAGCTTGTGCACAAATACGGGTATGTATATATGTATTTGCGCACTTTTGACATCAGCAACAGAACTGGAGCCCCGCTCACTACTCCGGAATTCTCCCCTATCCGAATACACTACGAAAACAAACATCCACACCATAAACCCAACTTAAAATATTTTTCAAATAAAGATACAGCAAACATCGAAAACCAACTACGTAGACTTGAATCTTTTTATATTAGATTTACAAACCCCACTTTAAACTCAGACACAAGCTCATTTCCCCTTTTACTACAACTATAATCACCCAGGAAGCCACCTATAGTTTTCAAATATTTCTATTATCACCCTTTTGTACAACAAAGATGCCCAAAACTAATTAATCTCAGTTTATATTTTAAAAACAAAAACATATTTCTCATTCCCTAATAGTTAAACCCTGCATTTTTATAATTTAAATATTACCACCTCTGCTGCTTCCCAATTCCCATATAATTTATTTATAAATATCTGATAACTTTTCTAAAACAATTCTTATGTTTGTATATATTTATAATGTCATATCCTTGAGAATGGATTCCTACCCGAAACGTCGGTACCAAGAAGTGAATATAGAATAATAACACAGTTTTCCTCAAAGCCCTCGGAAGGAGCTCTTCTCACATACACGAGAAGATAACACTTAAAATGGGCGTTCTCTCAGAGAGCTCCTTCCGAGGGCTTTGCGGAAGACTGTGTTTTCCAAAAATAGCCTTTTAACCGTATATATATATATATATATATATATATATATATATATATATATATATATATATATATATATATAAATTTATGATCATCACTAACTCTATAGTTTAAGAAGGGGATTTTTTTTTAGTAGTGGAATAATAATTTGATTTTAGTTTGGTTATGACTTATGTATTTAGCAAAGTTCACCATCCTGCCTTGGCCATGGCGGATCTCAACCAGATAATGGAATAGACATAAAGGTCAGTATTACAATCGCTAGTGAGTCTGAGGTCACCAGGGGCTGGTCCCCTTTTGGCAGGGGGGCCAGGAAGTATATTATTGTTTTGACACCAAACAGCGTATGGGTAGGAACCTTGATCGCTCCGGGGCAGGAGACCTGTTCCGCGTCAGAGGTATGTGGATATAGCCACCCATCGGCAGTATTCCTTGAGAGAGAGATTGTTTGTGTGGGTGGGTGTTGTGCTGCGAAGTCGGGTTTTTTTTTAATTTTCCCATCTGGCGACTGCCTTCAAGGGCATAAGTCACCGTAATTAAAATTCTAAAATTCAAAAAAAGCAAACAAAAACAAGAAGCACGTTACAGCGTCGGGGGGGGGGCGGGGGCACACCTCTCATTGGCGCAGGGAGATGCGACCTACACAAAGAGAGTCAAATAAAATGGAGGAGACCAGCCTCCTCCAAAAAGTCAGATAGTCCACCAGTCGACCCATCCCAAGTACAAGGGACAAGCGGTAGCGACAACGGTTTTCCTGGCACTGGAACCAACGCCGAATCCACTCGGCTAGCAAGAGGTGTTTTTTTCTTTTTATAGTAGTTGTATCTGCTCGCTGGTACCCGCCTTTATTGTCTTCTGCACCAGCACATGGGAGCGCCGCTATTTGGTATTACAGTCCTTGTTTCATTTAATTCCTTCCCTCCTATTTAGTCGCTTTCCTTCGACCTTTTAATTACTATGGTTACTCTATACCCCTACCTTCACTTTCGTTAATTTTGCCACCTGTTTCCGAATCTCTTTTTCCAAAGTTTGTGGTAACAATAATAGTTTTGTCTAAGCACATTTAGGTCCCAAATGAGCGCAGTTATCTTTATATTTTCTGTATCTAAAAGCTCTGAGTATCTAAGACATCAATGGGTCTTCAGCGCCTCTTAGAAATCTCCCAGCATCTTGTCCGCCTCTGTAGAGATTAAACAAAGGGGTAAAGGATGTGGCGTTAAAGGTTCTAAAATAAATGAATAACCCCTTCTCAAAATTATGAAAGTGTTTTGGCTATAAATAAATACAACAAAGAAAATAAATCAATAAATAAAAAGAATAAACAGCGCTACGATAAAAAAAACTAGCAATCCCCACTCCGTGAGAATCGTTCCTCTTTTCAGGTTCTTCAAGATTTTTTAGGCAATCTAAATAACAACAAATCCCCCCCACCACTCGAGAACCCCCCCCACACATGGGTGTGTGGGGGTGATTAAAAATGAAATTTAGTGGGGGGGAGTTCTATGTATATAATGGGAATTGTGCGTGATGATGATGTAAATAACACGTCACGAAGAAACCTGGTGTTATGAGACTCACCCCTGTAAGTTTAGGACAGGAGAGAGAGAGAGAGAGAGAAAGCTTGTGTGAGCGTGTGTATGTGTGAGAGAGTGAAAGAGACAGTAATTGGGCATGTACGTGAGAGTGTGTGTGATAGAGAAAGATAGTACTTGAAAATTTCATGACTTCCATATCGCTGTTCTCCATTCCTCCCCATTTATTTTCGTGAGCGCCAGTGTATGGCCCTCTGGCGGGCTCCATTCCTTGCATTTAGTCGAGCTTCGGGGAAGAACATTTCAATGGCGAACCGAACGTTCGAGTCTTCTTCGAATTAGTTAAGCAACACTTACAAGTATTCTTAAAAGTGTGAAGCAAATATGATTTTACTATTTTTCTCACTCACATTCCCGCTTACCAATACTGCTGCCATTCTAACATTCTCATAGCCACTTTCATAATACACCGATATGTTGAAGAGAACCCGGGTTTGGAGACGCAACGTTTTAAGTGAATAATAATAATAATAAATAATAATAATAATTATAATAAGTAAAATTAATAATAAAAAATATTCAATAATGATAATAATAATTAATATAAATAATAATAGGATTTAATAATAATAATATTTAATAATAATAATAATGGTTCACAATTTTTTAAAATATTTATTTCATCTCATTCTGCCGGAAAGAACCCCTTATCAAGTGAATGTTCATTAATCGATCAGCGAACCAGGAATCTACACTCGATTCACGGAGCATCATCTGAACCAAGATCAGCCAGAGCTGAACCACAACTGATGGATCAATGATGTATAGAGAAATACGTGATGTCGATGGATCATCACAAGGATCTTTGATCGAGAGATGAAGTTAAGGCATCGACGGGTCACGACAAGGACCTTTGATCGGGAATGAAGTTATACTATCGACTGATCATCACAAAGATCTTTTATCGAAGAATGTGCATACTAATGTATCTTCGGATCATCACAAGGATCTTTGATTTATAGATTGATTATCACATCGGCGGATCACCACAATAATCTTTAGCTGAGAGATGAAGTTATGGCATCGTCGGATCATCACAAAGAACGTTAATCGAAGGATGAATGAAATCGGGGATCATCACGGGGACCATTGTTCGAGGTGTTAAATTGTTACATCGACCGATCATCGCAAGTATCTTTGATCGAAGGTTATAGTTATGACTGATTATCACAAGGATCTTAGATCGGGGGTATACTTATGACATCGAAGAATCATCGCAAGGATCTTTGATTGAAGAGTATAGTTATAACATCGATTGATTATTACAAAGATCTTGGATCGAGGGGTATATTTATGAAAGCAAGGGATCATCCCAAGGATCTTCGACGAAGGAATAATTACGGTATCGATAGATCCTTTGTGACATGGAGAAATATAGTTATGGCGTCGAAGAATCATCACAGGGATATTTGATTGGTGGATTGATTGTACCACCGGCGGATTATTACAAAAATCTTTGATCTAGGGATTGATTACAACATCGACGGATCATCACAAGCATTTGAATGGCAGGCTGAATTAATGATCGAGAAGGATCGTCACAAAGATATTTGATCTAGGATTTGTTGATGATAACGACGGTCTACATTAAGCTCTTTGATCCTGCATAGGTAAATCGAGAGAGCATCACAATGATCTTTGATTTAGATTAAAGATTCTAGTGATGATCTCTTGATTTCATTAGATCTCGATACCATCACGAAAATTATTTGAGCGCGGGATGTAGTTTCGACATCGTGATATCATCACAAGGAACTTTGATCACAACACGAAGTTATGATATCGAGTGATCATCATAAAGATGTTTGATCGAGGGTTTGGTTATCATATCGATGGCTCAACACATTGATCTTTGATCGAGGGGTAACTTTATGATATGGACAAATCATCACAAGAATCTTTGATCGATGATATAGTTATGACATCAAAAGATCATCACAAAGATCCTTGATCGAGGGGTGATGTGATCACATTGACGAATCATCGAAATATTCTTTGATCGACGGTTTGGTTATCATATCGACGGATCATCACATTGATCTTTGGTCTATGGGTAAATTTATGATATCAACGGATCATTAGAATAATCCTCGATCAATGATATAGTTATGACATCGATGGATCATCACAAAGATCCTTAATCGAGGGGTTATTTGACCCCATTGACGAATCGTCAAAATAATCTTTCATCGATTGATGATAGTGTGATTTTGCTGGATCACCACTAGGATCTAGGATCATGAGATTTAATTATCACTTCAACGGATTCTGACAAGGATCATTGATCTAAAGATGAAGTTATGACATCCAAAATGATCACGGCGATTTTTGATCGTGTATCATGCGTGCGGTCTGATGTGTTTGGGCGGGGAAGAGGAAATGGGAGATGGTTCTTAACAGATGAGATGGAAGAATCTTTGCCACGAAGAATTGTGGTAAGAAAGAACTTAGGATTACAGTGAGCATTGGGTAAAAATGTCCACTAAACCCAATGCGATATATATATATTTTTGCACGAGGTACACGTCTTGCAAAATATCATTGGCTCACCAGACGCTTTACCACCTTTCTCATACTCAGATATTGATGAAAAGCACCTATTTCTATATTACCGAGAATTCCTCTTATTCGTCACGTTTCGTACCATTTTTTTGTCCTTTTTCCTCTTATTTCAAAAGAGTAGTGCACGCAAAATGCCATCCACTCTGGAGTTCCCGCTATTTTGCCTTCTGTCTGGCTGTCTATCTTTCTGTCTCTCGCCCTCGCTTCTTCGGGCGAGTGAAAGGGCCCTATAAAACAACGATGCACCGGTTTTCTGCTTCAGTCTTCCTTCGTGAATTACCTCCCAGAAATTTCCCTTTCACATTCAAATAGAACAACTTCTATACACCCCATATTAATACTAACAATAATATATATATATATATATATATATATATATATATATATATATATATATATATATATATATATATATATATATATATATATATATATATATATATATATATAGAGAGAGAGAGAGAGAGAGAGAGAGAGAGAGAGAGAAAGAGAGAGAGAGAGTAAGGTGTTCGAAGAAAAGTTACTGTGCAGTGGAAAAAGGCTTAAATAAATTTTAAATGTCCCCTAAGGCCTGAAGACAAGTTTGCACACATCTCTCTATATTATAGAACACATTCTGGAGGGTGGCCGGAATAATCTGTTCAGTGTGTTGGGTAATTGATCTTATCAACTCTTTCACAATGTGCAGATTGTTCTTGTACACCCGTTCCTTCAGGTTACCCCAGAGACGTGTTCAAACCTGTCTTCTGGCCTTTGGGAGAAGATTTCCAGCGTTTACTGTAGGAGAAACTGCAATATCGTAAATAAAACTTCATTTTAATTAAAACTATACTCAAGCCTTTTTTCACTGCTTTACGTTGCTTTCAATAACGTAAAGCAAGTGTCTTTACTTTTTCGATCTATTTTTTTTTTAAATATTCTATAAATATGGAGATGTTAAAAAAGCTGAACAAATGTAAAGGAAATAGCTACACATTCTCGCTAATGATCGACCATAGAAAATGACGCAGCGTTTTCTGAGGGAAATACTGTTCTATACATTTTAAATCTCAATTTTCCCTCGTCCAACGCCGTGTAATGAGACAACTATAAATTAAAAGAGCAAAGGAGAGATAGTAAGGGTCTAATTACGATGAACAGTGGATAGGAAGAAGTGTTACTGTTATGGGGGGCTTGGCGCTTGCGAGATCTTTGTTTATCTGTAAATTCCAACGCCAAATTAATAGCATTTCCTCCTTGTGTAACTTCCACAACACTGCAGGTTTGCGGGATCCATGAAATACATTAGATTAAGCAATAAACAAGGATTCTAACTGGAAACGCAAATATATATGACTGAATGTGAATAAATATTAAGTCCTTCAATATGTAATACGGGTAGAAATAATCTACAACTGGTTTGTTTTTATACCAGCCTAGTCTACTAAACTCGAAGCCTAGCTTCCTGTATGTCTAAGCCTAACCCAAGGCTCACATTTTGACATACCTTTAGAAGTCATTTTGGGGGTGATTAATTTTGTATTATTACTATTATTATTGATTTAATGGGCATTATCTTTAAATCATGAATATTATGGAAATGTGAAAAGAGAACATTCGCAAATGTTATGCTTTGGAAGTTTAGAAAAGGCGACAATGCAAAGTTAATAGAGGAAAATTTCTGTCAAGTATACGGTGAAGGAACAATTAATAGTGACAAAGATTGTTTCAGGTTTTTCGTTCGGGAAACGTTAGTCTCAAAGATGAACTCCGTTCGAAACGAAAAGGGAAATTTGATCAAAATCTTCTAAAATGAGTGGAAAAAAATATCCGATTGAAAAATTAGCTGGAAAACTATATTCAACTCATTCCACTGTGCATAGTCATTTAAAGGAGATAGGCAAGATTTCAAGACGATGGCAATGGATTTCTCACGACCTGTCAGAGATACAAGTATGGCAAAGTAACAGCATTTGTTCAGCTCTCCTTTATCAATTAAAAAGTGAACCATTTTTTAGTAGGATTGTTACAAGAGACGAAAGTGGGTAATGGACAATAATACTGAACCTTCTAAACAATGGATTAGTCCTAGAGAAAAAAAATACCCCAGCCGAAACAGGAACCTCATCCACAAAAGATGATTTTGTAAGTTTGGTGGGATATGAGTGATATAATCAATTTAAAACCTTTTAACCCAATTTAGACTATAACCAAAGAGATTCATTCTTCTCAGTAAGGCCATTTACATACAGCATTTAGGTAGAGAAAATTAGGCTGGCATTAATCAATAGGAGAAGAATTCTCTTTCATCTAGACAACGCACGACCTCATTTCGCAAGAGATGCCATACACAAGCTTAACAATTTCGATCGGGAACTAATGAGTCTTGCTCCATACTCACCCGACTTCACCCACATCAGATTACTATCTCTTTAGGAGTTTAACGAATCACCGGAAGAGAATGAAGATGTCAAAACCAGAAGAGGGGTGAAAAAAACATTAAAGAACATTTTTAAGTCAAACGATTTTGAAAACATGTTTTGGGAAAATTGATAGAAAGATGGAGACTAGTAAAAGAAACTGTTGAAAATATTATTATTAAATTAATAAATATTTTATATATATAAATAACATCAAATTTGATTGATTTCTATCTGTAAAATAATGCTAAACATGAACAAATGCCACATTAATTCTGGGATGTGTAGTATACATATACATGGCACGAAAACAGGAATTGGTGAAACTGTACAAGGGCTCACCTGGTAGAACGAAGAATCAGAAGTAGATTGAGTAAGGAAGTAAGAAGGCTAAGAAGTAAAAATGACTATAGATTAAGGGTAAAATTCAGTTGTTTGTCATTTGATTAGAAGTGGGAAGTGGTCCCAAGTGAGAGGAGGATTATATACTTTAATATAAATAAAGAGGTTTTAAGTTAAGTATGGTCTTGAAATGAGCCCAGTATTTTAAAATTGTTGATTGATACATCTATTTTACAATCTATACAGGGTGTCCCTTAGTCTGTAGAGTACTACCGAATTGGGAATTTTTCTTTTCGTTCACAGGCTAATGAGAAGAGAGACTAGCCCTCATGGATGGCCCGTTACTTCCTCTGTCCCTTGGGTACACTCAAGGCAAGTGTGATAATGAAGTACTCTGATACGCGTCTCAGGCGGGAGCCTCTCCTTATATTTGAAAAACATACCCAGATTGAAGTTATTTACAAAAAAACAAGTTTGATATTTGCTTGAAAATAGTATTTCCTCAGTAATATGCAAAAATTGCAACGACCATTCTTGTTAGATGTGCCAAGTTCTAGCAAAACAAACTAGCTTACATCCTTAGGAACATTTATGGTAGGAAGTTTTTGATTAAAGACATTAATGAAATAACTCAAAATAGAGTTGTATACATGCGGTGATGGATAAGAAATCGAATTCAAAGTTCATTAACGAGTTAAATTATAATTGAACTTATTAATGTATAATTTATAAACCCTTAATAGGGTAATAATTATTGATAATTAAGCGGGGCTTGTGAATTATCTTCCAATTTCTCTATGATTTATTGCAAATTCCAATTCATGACACAATATTCTATTAGCGACGGTTATCCATCATCCCATGTATACAAATCCTATATCAACAGTAGTTGTAGTAGTAATGGTCCTCTTTAAGTTTGACACCAAACAACGTTCAGGTGGAAACTTCATCGCCTCGGGTCAGGGCGACCTGTTCCGCGTTAGAGGTATGCGGATATAGATAGATACCTATCGGCAGCATTCCCTAGAACAGTGTGTGTGTGTTGTGCTGCGAAGATGGGAGAGGAAAGAAAGCAGTGTTGTAATTGTCTATGTGTGTGTGATGAGAAGTGTAAGATCTACCCACCCCATTGCGCGGCTAAGCAGAGTGCGTCCACCAATTGGTAACCAGATTTCTTCGTGCGCTGACGTTTGCATCTACTCATGCCGGGATCGAACCCGGTACAACTACATTAGCGGACCAACGCCGTATACAGTCAGCTAGCAAGAGCTCTGTTTCAACAGTAGTAATAACAAGCATTATTATGCGAAGGATCTCTGGTTCGAATCCCAGTCGAGGCTTTTGCATTTTTTTCAGTAAATTTAAAATTAAACTGATTTACAAAACCCGGAGCAATGATCAGATTTGATTCAAATTCTCATGGTGTATACAGAATGTGTGCGTATTTTATGAGTGTATATCTGTGCATTTTTGCACGAATATAAACAAATGGGTTTCCACGCAAAGTTTTTTTTTTTCAGAATACAAAAAAAATAAGGAGTAATTTCCTTGTCCATCTCCACATACACATCGAAATGCAGCTGATAATTGTAAGTGACATTGTTTTTTATATAATTTATTACCTAAGACATTACACACGCCGATTGCCTCGCTCAGTGTCGCCGTTATTTTTTTAATTTTTACCACAAGGCGATTGGCTTAGGGCCCATAGGTGACAAGAACCAGTGACCAGGATAAAGGATGGGGATTGGAACAGAGAGAGGAGAATTTTCATTGAATTTTTTTATTATTATTATTATTATTATTATTATTTATTGTTATTATTATTTTTATTTTTATTATTATCATTATTTAGTATTACTATTATAGTTATTATTATTATTATTATTTTATTATTATTATTAATATTTGTTATAATTGTTATTATTATCATTATTATTAGAAACAAAAAAAGGAAAGAGTCCGAAGAGGTCATTAGCGCTACACAATTTGTGGATTATGTAAAGGAAGGGGTGAATTAGGGGGAGTGGGGTAGAAAGGGCACCCGATAATAAAAATGGAGCGCACCCGAGAGGAGGGTCATCTCTCTATTTCTTTTTCCCTCTTTCTCCCTCTCTTATTCTATCTCTCTCGCACACACATTTACTCTCTCTCGCTCTTACGCACACACACGCACACATTATCTCATTCTCTCGCACACTCTCTTTTTTTCTCTCTCTCTACATAGACATTCTCCCTCTTATATATATATATATATATATATATATATATATATATATATATATATATATATATATATATATATATATATATATTAGAGTGGTTCTTATTTTTCCGCAAAAATATAAAATTGGGAAAATTATTGGTCTGACCTTGCCAGGATGTTACTTTTGGTTAAAAAATACCCAGTGCAAAGTTTTATTGATCTGTATTAATATTTATAGGTGGCTCAATGGTTCTGATATTCTCCCAGTGAGGTATAGAACACACAGTCATTTCACTATATTGGTTTCTTCCCAACATTTACAAGCCTGGGTCTCCCACGTGATCTTCTACAGTGGAACGGGTGTCGTGATGACCAATATCATTCATTGTTGCCCAGTAATGTCCGCTTGCGAGAGTCGGTAAACTTTTGCTGGTGTTCAGCAACAACACTCAGAACAAACTGTAGTTGTTCCTCATCCTTTGTGAGACAGCCAGAGAAATCCTCGACCAAGGCAATGGCATGTTCACTGTGATCGTTGTTGACAGCCAATGTGCTGATGAAATTTTTTACAGCACTGAAGCTAGGTTGATGCATATGGAAGATGCAAGTTCTTGAAAAGAAGTCTTGATTTCTTGGTCGTAAAGTCGATGTAAGTCTTCTCTTGAATGAGTTTCACGTCGATAGTTGCACGCTTTAGCGTCTTTTCCTCCCCCTCTTTCTCTTTCATAGCTATAACTATCTTGTCCTTAGTGTTCTTGTCCAAATCATCATCAAACAATGCCAAAGCGACCAACTCCTCAGAAAGTTACCACAGTTGGCTTGCCATCTTCTTCACCTAGCGTTGGATATGTCAGTGTTAATCGTGTGATACATCTGACATTGCTTCAGCAACTTCAGCTCATTTCTTGGAATCTCCAAAGCAATGCTGGCTGTAATGCCCATGCTTCAATGTAGATACGTGAAAAGAAGATGCAGAGTTCTCGTAATCCTCGATGCTCACATCCTATCAGCTTGAACTGTGAGCGAAATACCCAGACTTTGAAGGTGTAGATCACTTTTACATCCATCAGGCTTCGCGCATGGCTCCAGGAGTTGCAAAGTGAATGCTTCAGGGAGGGATAGTTCCAAATAAGATGATAGCCAGCTCTAGGGGCTCTCTGTAGTCATCTCTGGGCTGAGTAACTTTAATGACTGTCTCCAAGATCTGCACCATCTCATCTTTGAAGTCAGCCACAGTGTTGGTCGTGTAATCATCAGTTGATAAGTCTTCATATGGGGTCTTGTCAATATATCGCATCTTGTTTTGAAGCATTTGAACAAGAGAACATAGGGAACAAATCAAATCTCTCCATGGCTTCAGAAAAGGCTGCTCCAACAATCAGCTCCAAGACATGATGCCAACAACCAATGCACAGAAGTTCATGACCAAGAAACTGCTCCAAAAGATTGCCCGCTCCTTTGCGCCATACTAGTATTAGAGCTAGTTGTGTCGAAGCACCCCCCGTCCCCCCCCTAAAACTTTTACTCTAAATTCCAGTCTTTCAGAATAGAAATGGCCTTAGCATGCGCTTCTCCTCTCCCCGATGGTAGCTTTGGGACTGCGAGAAGCTGTGATTGGCCATTACCTGTCAGTAGCACAAGCAATCTGCTCACAGTCCGAGTGCCAATGAGACTGGGATAAGCTTCCCATCCCATTGAACAATGAGTGGAAACTGTGGGTCAAACTTATCTTTGATTTTTCCCGAGGTGGATATATAATACTGCTATTGTTGCCTTCTGATGTTGGATCGGTTCAGTGGTAGTGGCTGGATTTCTTGTCCCAAACTGCATACAGTTTCACCAATTATCATCACAGAAGCTCTGTCTGACACCTTATTTCGGTCCAAAGTTGCTACAAAGTCTGGTGATAGCACTTGTTGGCGTCCTTATATCAAAGGTCTTGGTGTCATGCAGCTGGTACTTGGGCCTGCAATTGGACCTTCTTCCTCTTTAGTAGTACTGTCACTTGTGCTGCTTTCTACCACTGCTCGAGACTGCAGAAAAAGGACATCCTTTGTAGCTCCCCCCCCCCGGCTTCCTAATTTGCTCTTCTCTTATTCTTTTTCTTTATTCTTTCTTCTTCAAGCTGAGATCTACTGTTACCATCGCTCCACAACATCCAGATTCGCGCTGTGCAATCAGAAATTGCCAGTCTTCCTCGATTGAAATCATCTCCAGTGCATTGACATGGGCAATATCACATAAATCTTGAAACATGCTTTTGAGAGCCGTTTCCTTACATTTTTGAATTCCAGTTTGTCTTCCTGCATTCTTCTTGATACCTTTCCACTTCTCAAATAGTCAAGGTACTTTTTTATACAATCTTGTTTGTAGCTAATGAGAATCCTTGCCCGATCCCAAAACTCATACTGAGAAGCAGTGTTGCCAGATCACAACGATGGCATATCTATTGAACTCCATGAAAATATATGTAGATTAAAAAAAGAACCCGTGCATCTCATTTTTACCCCTTCAGAGACGAACTCTGAAGTCTCTAGATTTACATATATACTCGTATTTGTAGACCTGGCAACACTGCTGAGAGGTTCCAGCTGTATCACAGATTGCTCAGTATACAGTCGCCTGTCGGGTATTTGTGTGTATATCATATACTCGTACCTCATCTGAGAGGAGCATCGGATCTATTGAGCCACCTCGAACTGTTAATATATCTCAATGAAATTTTGCACAGGGAAAATGAAAAATATGAAATAAAGAGCACCCTAATATATATATATATATATATATATATATATATATATATATATATATATATATATATATATATATATATATATATATATCGTTGTTTCTAGTTGCGGTTGGCGTTTGGTGTGGCTGCACTGATTGGTGGGAGTGCGAGGAGCGAATCTTCCCACGATAGTCCAAGGGTGAGTAAACACTTGTTTGTTCTTCCTCTCGTTGTTTTGGGTGTTTGTTTGAGGGGGGGGAGAGTTAAATCCTGTTTGTAATCCCCCTCCCCCCTCTTAGGAGGTCTCATAATTTAATTTGTACTCAGTGGCTCTTCTCGCTATGTCCCCGGGTCTTAGTTGCAATCTGCGCGCCAGGGCCAAGTTCCATTTCACATACACAGGTGCACACATGTGTAAATCCCACGAGGTTGCATCCATGGCTACTCCGTGTATTCGCACGTCCACACGTGAGCAAGGAACGTCGTGTGTGACAGGACTCTTCAACTCACACCTGCTCCACCTCTTAATCAACATACCAACTCTGCCGATAAAATCATGTTCTTTAAGATGTGGAACTTTGTGTAATCCAACGAAGGCACGTTCATTCAATGATGAAACAAGGAAGAGTGAAACGGAGGTAGCAAAGGAGGAGATGATTAGAAAGAAGGGGAATAATAAATTATCGAAATTGATAAGATTCAGTCATATTCATTCTGCAACTAAGAGGGGATTTTATTAGAACCTTTAACACCCTCTTTCACCGTGTGCTGGGTCTAAGCAGGCTCGGAAACGACGATGCGAAAGAGAGATATCACCAGTTTCTCTTGGGACTCTGAGGTCGGGAGGGCGCGGTGACCCCCGGAGTCTCTTTTATAACGGGGGCATGACTCCTGTTACAGCCCCCTTACGGGGAGGTGGGGGACATTAAAAATCTCCAGAATGGCAAGTTCGCACAAAATTCACGGGGGCTTAAGGGTACGAACTTTACCCCCCTAAACTCCTTTCTTTGCCTGGTACATCAATACCTCCCTTAGTCCCCCTAATATATCCTCTCCCAGGTATCCCCCCCCCCCGGTATTCCAATACACCCCCTTTCCCCACTACCCAAACACCCCTTTTTCATGGATAGGGCGCGCCCCCACTACCCGCCACCCTCCTAACCCCAGTAATCGCGCGCCCGGCACTGGACTGATAATGTGCGTGGGCGTACCCGCAGGTGATGCCCTACGCCTTCTCCTACGGGGTGAACTTCCCACCCACGGGGGACGCCAAAGAGCACCGAGAGGTCACCTCCTCCACGGGGCTGACACAGGGCGAATACCGATGGCTTCAACCCAATGGACTCTTCAGGTCAGCCACATATTATTATTATTACTATTATTATTATTATATTATTATCATTATTAAATTATTATTATTATTATTATTATTATTATTATTATTATTATTATTAAATTATTATTATTAAATGACTATTATTATTGTTATTATTATTGCTATTATTATTAAATTATTATTATTATTTTTTATTATTAAATTATTATTACTATTATCATTATTATTAGATTATTATTAGGAATAAATTATTATTATTACATGATTATTAAATTATTATTATTATTATTAATCTTATTGTATTATTACTATTACTATTACATATGAACTTTAGTTTATGTATTAGATTTTGTACCTTTTGTTTAATCTAAGCTTTCGTAATATTCCTAATTGCATCTTCAGAGAATTTGATTTTAGAAGTGTTCAAAATGGCCATTAAAGAGAGAAAGTGTGTCGAGGATATTAGGAAGGTTTAAGGGAGAAGAAGTGTGTTTTTAAGGCGACAATTGGTGTTCGGGTACGGCCCACGAATGCTTCCCTTGAGCCTCTTTTAAGTTTTTCTTTTTCTCTTTACATTATCGCTAGTGAGTATTCAAGACTTTGTATTCAGACCCTGCGTCTATTTTGTCTTATAGAGCCTCAACCCCGTGGTTGAGGATGGTGGCTCAGTTGATGAGCGTCGTTGGTTCTAAAAGCGATCAGCGCTTGATGACACAGGTTCGAAGCCACTCTATTATTTCACCCTCATATAGCGGTTAAAATAGTCTTCCCTATTTTCTCCGTTTCTAAATCTCCCATTATCTTTCTTAAGGTTTTAAGGGTTATGTAATACATTCCTCAGTGTTTTGCTGGGTTGTGAAACCAGTTTTCCTTTCTTGGGCTATTAACAACATATATATATATATATATATATATATATATATATATATATATATATATATATATATATATATATATATATATATATATATATATATGTATATATATATATATATATATATATATATATATATATATATATTAATTTTTTATCTTAATTATGAAGTAATTTTCTTGGTTGATCAAATTTTATTTGTCGAAAAAATTAGTTTTTCATTTCTTTTACTTCTTGTCGGGCATTTTGGGGATTTTAGTTGTATATTTGTTAAATAGTTTGCTGTGCACGTAGTTGGCCGCTTTCATAGTCACGTCTGTTATGAATATTTTGCATATCATTGTCCCGTGGTCTGATACTTTGTAGTTTTTCTTCTGGGAGAAAGGCTTAATCTTCCTCCATATTCCTTTGGCTCGCTCGTGCAGTCACATTTATAGTTTTAATATTGGTAATGTCATACAGGACTCTTGACGGGATGTGGTACCAGGGTGTGAGATTCTGTTTCACTTACTTCTTTTTTGTCTAGTTTTGCTCGCAAGGGATTTAGGGAAAGAGCGGGGTAAAGAAGAATTGGCCCACTGTCAAATATAATTTTATTTTTGTTCCTTAGTTCCAATGCCTTAAATTAATATAGGGACTGTAGAGTTCTCCTGGCATGAGCGACTTTCTCATTGAGATCTTTCCCATATCTTGATTATAATTTGAGGCCGAGTTCACGGCCTTCTCGTGGTGATCTATGTGGGGGGGGAGGGGGGTCATGTCGAAATAATAGGAACGCCGTACGTACGTTCTCGTGGTAGGCTTCGACGCAGAGGGAAATTCGTTTGACCGAGACTTGCGATTAGATAGGCTGGGTTTACCGAAGGTGTCTTCGTGATCAGGGTTAATAAAGGACATCGAAAGGGACGCGGCAAAGAAAATATAACGTTATTCTTAAATTGGCCTACTAAAAGGGGCAAGAGGAAAGGTTCGAGTTCTTTGCGGTTAATGTGTAGGCTCTCTGTTTTACGCGAAGTATCGAGTCTAAAGGAGGCAGGATTTAGGCGAGTAGACGGGATTCCGTAATGCTACTAAGCAATGAATTAACTACCACATTGTGATTAATTACTAATGAATCATGAGAGTCTGTCTTTCTCTCTCTCTCTCTCTCTCTCTCTCTCTCTCTCTCTCTCTCTCTCTATATATATATATATATATATATATATATATATATATATATATATATATATATATATATATATATATATATATATATATATATATATATATATATATATATATATATATATATATATATATATGTATGTATTTTGTTGAAGACCATTGTGTATTTTGCCTTAATTAATTTCCTTTGGCAACTTTCTCTTCTTCTAACTATCTTTTTTATTCCATCTTGTAGATGGTGGATTACTTGTCCAGTATTCATCTCCTTTTTAAATGAATGTGTTTGGTAAAAAACAAACTAAATTGCTGAGCTTTCGATCTTATTCGATCATCTTCGGAGCGTTTGAAATGTTCTTGCCTCCTTTACCGATGTAATGAGTGGAGTGAGGATCTGACAGAGTGAAAGAATGAAATACAATGAAAGGGAAAGTGGGAGAAAATTTTTTAGATCACCTTGACCCTTCCCCTAGTTTCCCCGGCGCCCTCCTTCCTCAGGGTCTGAAGGCACCGAGGAAAAAGAGCTCCGGAGAAGGGGAGAGAGGGAGGGGAAGAATAAAGAAGTTAGGCTTGAAAGTTGACCAAGTTGGCCTGTAGACCTGCTTAACGTGGGACCCGGACCACGGTGTTTTTATGATTTCCTAGCTTTTATTGTTACAATTTGCTGTACCTGTCCCTGGTGTTAGTGTTTGGCCTATCTTTGGATAGCGGTAAAGGAGAAAGATGATTGAAGCGGAAGGAAGTTGGAGGTTTGCAGAGAGGTGCAAGTTGCGTGGAGGTCACGCTAATCTCTGTACTATAAACTAATTTTAGAGTTAAGTTCGAAATAAGTTAAAGTAAAAGTGTGTCTGTTTGTTTAATTATGTGGTTGTTTTGTTATTATGTTATGTGTGTATGAGATGGCCTTCAAACCGTTGTTAGCCTTATTTGTTTTCCTGCTATGTTAATAACTCGAGTTTCTGTGATTTTTGTAGCATAATCCTCTATTCTGTATCTCTTGTGTCGGCTCATGTCCCTTGGTTATTTATTTATTAATTCTCTACTTTATTCGTGTTGTTTCCCTTTTTCGTTCATTTGCACTTTTTGGTTAATTTTTTCATTCCTTGTTGGTATCAAGTCCTATCCGGTGAGTTTGTAGGGGTGCGAAGATGCATCACAGAGAGAGAGAGAAAAAGATTCCTTCCAACGCGAGAATATAAATAGCCCAATAAATTACCAAGTCAATACGGATTAAGCCGTGTCGTAACGGTAGAGTGCTTGCCTCGGGATACAAAGACCCAAGATCGATCCCATACAGTCCACAAATTTTTACGAAGAAAATTCTCGAAGAAAATGGAGGACTAACTAATCCAGAAGAACCAAGAAATCGACTCAAGAGAAAACAGCGCTCAAAGAAAACGGAATTCAAGGAAATACGACTTTCAAGGGCTAACTCGTCTCAACTCATCTTATCCCATCAAAATCGTTAAGAAGCATCTAGAGTCATCACGTCATCAGAATTGGAAGGAATCATCACATCGTCGTTAAAAAGGAAGAAACATCAAGAAAAAGAAGATCAAGAATTAACCCAGCCAACTTAAAGAAGAAGGAATCTCAGCCTATAAGAATAACAAGAGTCAGATAAATGGAGTCAATATTTGAAGGGGCATCTTCAGTCTAGAAATAATACATAGATACTAATACAGAAAGTCAACAAGATGAATGATATTGATAAATAAAGTAAAGTTATAAGAAAGAGCCCCCATCCCCCCATAAGTTTGTCATTATTCGGGAAATTTTTGTCACAATCGGGTTTCCTGATTTGGTTTACACGTAAATCTCCTCCTCTTCCCTTTGGTCCGCTTTGTTTTTAGCACTAGAAAACAGAATATGTTGTCTCCATCCTGCCCCTCGTGCTATTTGATTATTTAGTTCCTAATTATGCATACTGCCTTATTCTGTATACGTTGCATTCTTAATAGATTGCTTCTTGAAACCGTATACATAGCAATTGTTGGATATATCAAGGTAGGCTGCATCATGGCCTGGTAGATCTTTCTCTTATTTTTCATTTTTAGATTTCTTAATCTGTAGAGTAAAGTTAGCATGCCTCGTGCTTTGTTTATCCTTTCGGTCACGTGTTTCTTGTAATTATTTTTGGTAATAGTTAGGCCTAAAATCTTGCTTTCACCATTATAATGGAAAACGATTTTTAAGGGGTATTTATTCCGCCTTGGTTAAACCTAAGGTTAGAGGAAATGGGCCACACCTGTGAGTGAAATTTTAAAATAGTTTTAATATGCGATTCCAGCTTGTCGCTTGACTGTTGATGGCCGACTTATCTTTATTTATTAATATGGCTTCTAAGATGTTCAGTCTCGCTTTATTAACCTCTTTTCTTTTAATAATAGTGTTATCGTTTTCTTTCACTCTGTCAGATCCTCACTCCACTCTTTACATCGGTAAAGGAGGCAAGAACATTTCAAATGCTCCGAAGATGATCGAATAAGATCGAAAGCTTAGCAATTTAGTTTGTTTTTTTACCAAACACATTCATTTAAAAAGGAGATGAATACTGGACAAGTAATCCACCATCTACAAGATGGAATAAAAAAGATAGTTAGAAGAAGAGAAAGTTGCCAAAGGAAATTAATTAAGGCAAAATACAAAATGGTCTTCAACAAAATTTGCATCCAAGAAAGACTGCTACCCATCTACACTAATATATATATATATATATATATATATATATATATATATATATATATATATATATATATATATATATATATATATATATATATATATATATAACAAGGTTGCTTCTAAGAAGGCGTAATTTTAATTGCAGTAGGAAGGATACGACCATCAGTGACATTCTTATTTATTCCAAGCAACGTTTCGGATTACCCAATCCATCATCAGGCTAAGGGATAAACACAATTTGTGAGGCGAACAAATGTTAACATAAACTAGATACAAATCAAAAGCCAATAATTTAGAGGGAACCTATAAAATTAAAAGTAGTAATAATTACAAGTAAATATACAGATAAGCTCAAAGCAAAGGACAGGAACAAATTCATACCTGCTGTCAGCGAGTCAGGGAAATGACTAAGGAATTTACCCAAAATCGGACACAATTATGGGTAGTTTGTTGTCGGTAGAATATTAACAAGTCTGAAGCTGGTTGGTTGCGGCTATTACCGATAATGGGTGGCAGGTCAAGTCTGAATTTAACGTGGGCGAATGTGTTTTTATGAAGAGAGATTCCAGAATTCTGAACTGGGTGATGTTTGGATTAGAGCCCAGAATCTCAAAATTATTGATGTTTGCATCAACCTTACACTTTATAATGCGATCTCTGATTGGCAAGACTTCCTTACTGGCGAGAGACTTTCCTGTTCGGCAACTAATGCCGAGGTGGGCGCAAACCCTCGAGTGTAACGAGCGAATAGTACTACCAATATATGTTCCCTGGGAACATCCAGGGCAAGAGAATTTTTATACACTACTATTGCGAAAATTAGCCGGGGTTAAATCCTTGGTGCGCAAGAAATTACCTATTTTTAAATTGTTAATGAAGGTTATTCGGAAATGTATTTGCGGAAAAAAACTCTGAAGAACTTTTTGGTACCGTCTTGAAGCTTCTTGATTCAGAGGACCGAGATCAGGTAGGAGAAAATATCGCAGGTCCTTAGAGACATCTATCTTTGCAACCTTTGGATGGAAGGAGTCATTTAATATTTTGCCTATGACTCTGTTAACCAAATCTAGGGGGGAATGAGTTGGACACGATAAAACATCTTAGAACGTCAAATTCAAGATGCATTAAAGCGTAGGAGGAGCAAAGCCGTATGGCTCTTTGTATCAAAATATACAAACTGTTCACTCTCCATTGTGAACTTTATATTAGGATGAAGTGTATTCAAAAATTAGAACAAATTTAAGGCCTTATTTTCAGATTTAATTAGTGCAGAGGTGTCGTCAACAAAACGCCTATAAAAAAGCGGCCTAAAGGAGGAGGGACATTCTTTAAAGACCCTATTCTCCAGGGATACCATAAATGCATTAGCCAAGGTTGGTCCCAAGGGACTCCCCATCGAAACACCATCCACCTGACGATAGACGGAGCCATTGAAATTAAATATATTTTCTTTAGAGGCAAAGAGTAACAACTGTGAAAATGGTTGGCGATTGAACCCATGAAACACCGCGGGTGTCGAGTCAGAAGGAAAAGCTTTATCCAAAATAATATTGAGGACCTCTTCAAGGGGAACATTTGTAAAAAGAGACGTTACATCATAACTCACCACATAGCCATGTCCATTGAGTTGAAGCAGTTCAGTGGTAAAATTCATAGTTATTTTTTACTGTGTATTGATTATATGTAAACTGTGATAAAAGTGGAACACAAAATTTGGCAAGAGAAAATGTCGCCATTTCAAAACCCGCCAGGAACGGTCGCAATGGTATTCCCTCTTTATGGATCTTTGGTAATCCATAAAGTTGCCCCAATGAGGAAACCAGATACATACAGTTTTTAATAAATATCCTCTGTTAAAGAGTTTGAATTTTTCAAGGTGAGGAGAAAGCGGTTAATCTTGTCTTCTAACCCACGAACAAGAGTAAGAATAGATTCAGATAACCTACAGAACTTAGAGGAATCCTCAAGGATAGAATTCATTTTGTTAATGTAATCGGCTTTGTTCATAAGAACAATCCATTGCCTTTATCAGGTCTAGTGATTGTTAATTCCTTATTTCCTCCTAGAAACCTAAGAACTCGAATGTCATCAGGTTTAAGAAATAAGGAGCAGAATTTGAGTTTCCGAGAGAGAGAAAAGACCTCATGCGATAGTACAGAGAATTTCTCCTTAAAGAGCTGGAATTTACCGAAAATAGGGATGTTTTTTATCCCGTGCATAAAATTTTCCATATACTTAAAAAAGTCTACAAAACTTAGCTTAAAATTTGGTAGTTCAAAATTCAATCCTAAAGTGAGTAAAAAGACCTCTCGAGTAGTTAATTCATGGTTAGAAAAGTTATGAATTACCTGGTCAGGAGACATAAAAGCAGGACGGGAGAGATTAAGTTTCGCTAACTTGCGAGTATGGATAGTTTTTAGTTCTTCAGTATATCGATCTACATTGCGTTTAAAGTAGGCTGTGAGGGCTATGAAATCCAAGAAGGAAAAGATTTTCCTACATAGATTCATATTATCGGCCACCTTAGCGGAAATTTTTTCACATTGTGATATTTTATAATTGATTTCATTGTTTAGTAGATAGCATAAGGAAGACTTATAGAATTCAGAGTCATAAAGCGACTCAGGGTAAAGCCGAAAGTAAATGAAATTTGGAAAGACTCCTGCATTTCTACAAACCTCCAGAAATTCTGAATCAAGTGAGCATTTGCTAAGCTTCCGCGAGTTGTTTTCGAGTTGACGGAATCTACCAAGACCAATGGATCCATATCTTGATGTAATATATTCAATAAGGTTGCTTCTAAGAAGGCGTAATTTTAATTGAAGTAGGAAGGATACGACCATCAGTGACATTCTTATTTATTCCAAGCAACGTTTCGGATTACCCAATCCATCATCAAGCTAAAGGGATAAACACAATTTGTTAAGCGAACAATTGTTAACATAAACTAGATACAAATCAAAAGCCAATAATTTAGAGTGAACCTATAAAATTAAAAGTATTAATAATTACAAGTACATATACAGATAAGCTCAAAGCAAAGGAGAGGAACAAATTCATAATGCTTTTTTACACTAAATATGCCATTTCTAACTAATACAAAGAGAAACCAAGCTTTTAAGATAAAAATAAACATTTTATTTTAATTAATATATAATATAACAAAAAAATAAACTATACAGTACATATTACACAAAATACACACAGTAATACTAATATATTCTCTCAGAAAAAAAGAAGATTGGGTCAACTAACAACTTTGTTCCATATATACCTCATAATATTTAAAGTTTTCCACTCTCCTCTCCTCTAAGCCCGCCAGCTTAGTCCTCGTCTTCCTCCTCCACCTCGTGGGCCTTCTTGATGAGGTGGAGGTTGCCCTTCATGAAGACGAGGGCCTAGAAGTTCGGTGCAGCGAGGGCCGCCCTCTTAGGCCTAAGGATGTTCGACCCATAGCGGAACACGCGCTCGACCGAGGCGGAGCTCGGGAGCGGCGTGTTATACTTGAGGAAGAGTGTTACCCAAGCATCACAGAACTCGAGCGGGAAGAGATTGGGCGAGAGCACCGGGTTCTTCCTCAGCGTCTCCCTCGACCAGTTGTTGACCTCTTCCCTGACCTTCTCCTCGAGGCTCTCCTCTTGCTGCCCATCCTCCATGGCGAACAGTTAGTCCGTCCTGCTGCTAATTCACGAACTTTAAGCTTGATTTATCGTTACTTTATGAAATTAATAGTCTAGATATGATTATATGAATACCATTAGAACGAAATAGAAATACTAAATGCAAATATTAATTGTGCAACTTACTGCCGTTGGGGTCCGCAATGGCAGGAAAATTAAAACAGAAGGATTACTTCGAAGGGTTCACAAGTGGTGGCAAGGGAGCAGCGCAGCAGCAGCTTGCTCTCACGACGACGGGCTCTAAACTGGTGCGGCGCGTCACTTAACCGATATGAGACGCGTACGAAAAACCAAAACTAAACACGTATTATACCTACTTTATACTTGTAGAATATAACCTTTTTATTATATATGATTTAATAGTTAATCATGATATTTTACGCACTATATTATAGATAAAATACGAAAGTGTGAATAGAATAAAATAAAACGAAAAAATATTTACTTGAGAAAAATAAAGAAAAAATTATTAAGAAACTGCTATTGCGAAAAAACAAAGACGAGGTTGACCTGGATTAATCGCAAATCGCTTTAAATTTTCGGCAGTCCAATTGCGATTATCCGATTTGTTTGGTGAGGGTTAGTCCGATTCGAAAATGAAAGTCCGATTAATCGGATAGACTGCCCACCTCTGATATATGTGTATATATATATATATATATATATATATATATATATATATATATATATATATATATATATATATATATATATATATATATATATATATATATATATATATATATATATATATATATATTTATATATATATATATATATATATATATATATATATATATATATATATATATATATATATATATATATATATATATATATATATTGGTGATGGAGTCGTTCCTTGGGAACCTTATTCGTAGCAGAAATATGAGATGGTTACGAACATTTAATTTTCCGGACGTTTCGGTCATTAACGATGACCATCATCAGCTAATTCTTAGGCGGAATACAAGAAATTCACTATAAACCACAGCAAGAAAGAATTATAAGGGGAGGACAAACAATCCAAAATAAGTTAGATCCGGGCGTATGAGGTCGAAGCGGATATTAATAGATGGAGCGAAGCAAGTAATTCTTCAATAAAGTTAAATTTTAAGTGATTGAACGTTAAATGAATACGAGTAGACTAAGGCACGAAAGTTTAAATATTAAATAATCAATAATGGAGGGGCCAAAGAGGACGACTGAAACATTAAATTAAGGAAAAGTCATTTGTAAACTAGATCATTTCAACGGACAATTTTAATATATATATATATATATATAAAGAGAGAGAGAGAGCTACAAGGAGAGGGGGGGAGACAGACAGAGATAGAGATAGAGAGAGCGGTGACATGCGGACGGTGTAACTGTCAGTCTCAGCGCACTAACAATTGCAATTGGCGGCTAGCTCCCTACCCGGGCGGGCGGATCTTCCTTGTCTGCAAAGTTACGAGAGCCCCGCCTTGGCCTCTTTCTGACACATCTTCACTCCCAATACATCCACCTCCTTCATTACAAGCCTGTCACAAGAAAAATTATGGCGTAAAAAAATGTCTCGTTTGTGTCTGCTTTTTATTTTTAAGTAAATTATGATAATAATAACAAGGTAATGGATTCGCCATTCCATCCCTACTGGGGGAGCTTGTGCTTCGCTACTAAGATTAAAATTTAAAATCTAAAAAAAAGAAGCCATGGTTAAATTTTTATAAATTTTCTGAACTTCGCCAATTATAATAATTTTAAAAAGGAACTCGAAACTAAATTTTCTGAACTTCGCCATTTGCAATTCTTTGGGTTTTAAAAAATTCACAAAATTTCGATACTTACTAGTATATTTATTTCTGAACTTCACCATTTTGTTTTTTGATATTATCAAAGAATTATTAGAAATAACTTTGACAAAAAAAAACATAAGATGAAATTATTATTCAAATACTAAAAAAATCCCCTTCTTAAATTATAGAATTAGTGATGATGATGATGACGATGATGATGATGATGATAATAATAATAATAATAATAAAAGTATATAGACAAGTAGTTTAAAGAGAAGGGGTTCAGGAGAGCTGCGTGCCCTCACGGCCAAAGTACTTCCCTCGAGTAATCACTTATGAGTAACTTCCTCCCTCACTTTTTCACTCACTATGTTTACCACTTTCTGTTCGAGCCTATTTTCAGAAACCTTTTCGATAAGATGCCTTCGTTTTGGGGTTGTTGTTTTTTTACTAAATAAATTGATCTAATTCCACAAAACCAAGTCTTTTTTTGTTTATTTTAATAAAATAAATAAATTCTCTTCACGAGAGTTGATTACTCTACGCTTTTGAGGAAGGACAAACATGATGCCATGAGAGAAGGGTGTTCATATATATTATATATATATATATATATATATCGCCCCGTGTCCCTTTTCCCTTATTTATAGGGCATATAGGACAATAAAGAGGCCTTAAACAATCGGTGTTGGTAGGTATCTAGCTTTGAGTAGAGGTCAAAGGTGACAAAGTCTCAGAATAATAAATAAAAGAGCTAAAGATCACAAAAGGTGAAATAAGGCGATTATAATCCCAGTTGACCTTCAAACCCTTAATAATTTAAGTGACTAATAAAGAGAATTAGTAACTTTCAGACCATAGTAACTAGGGTTAACCTAGAAGTAGTAAAGGTAACAACTTACCGCCTTGTGAGAGAAATAGGAGGGTCATAAATTTATCCAAATAACCATAAAAAAAACATCGCGATGAGGGAGAAGAATCTTGAAGTAGCCTAGTGGTTGTTATCAGAACTTACGAGCTATCAGTCTTTTTGGTAACCTGTCTTCTTTTCAGAGTGGTTCGTTACTACATCGATGGACCTTCCGGTTTCATTGCGGAAGTGACAGAGGAAGAAGGACCTGAAGTAATTAATTATGCTTCAAGTAATTCCAATGGACTAGGGAATGTGTTAAACTTTGATGACTCTTATAAAGGAGGTATTCCAATCGATAGTGTCGCAGGCAAATCGAATCTAGGATTCCAAACGCCCGATCTTCACCTCGGATCACATGGTTTCCAAACGTCCCAAGGATTAAGGGACTCTAATTCTAAACATCTTCAAGGTTCCCACAATGTTCAAGGGCACCATGAATCCAAATCTTTTCTAGGCTCTCAGGGATATCAGGATCCTTACATACCCCTGAAATATCCTGGTCAACGTGGTGCAGGAATATCCCTTGGCACTCCAGTTGTCCATGCATCTCCCGGTTTGGAACCTCAACTACATCACGAAGTTAAGGGCATCCAAGGAATTCACGGCTCTCAGGAGGGGAAAGGTCAAACTGGGTATCAAGACTCGTCAGGGATTTTTAGCTCTCAGAGTCACAAGGACCTTGGAAACTTGCCTGGATCTCAGCTTTGGACTTTTGGTAGTAAAAGTCCCGAACCTGTAGGAAAATTCTCCCAAGGCCTTTCCTTCAAAGGTCTTTTGCATCCTCAAGTGACTAAGGAATTCCCATCTCACGCAAAGAGTCACATTCATTATGAGGGAATTCAAGAAGAATATTCCCCGCCTCATCAGATCAAGCAAGGAAATTTGGATTTGAGTAAACAAAATGCAGTTTTTATCAAGACAAACCCATTTCAGAAGAAAAAGGGATATGATTATACACCCCCCAAAACAAAGACTACTCTTACCGGCCATGATGTATATTCTTCAAAGGAT
This sequence comes from Ceratothoa steindachneri, assembly GCA_963969495.1. Taxonomy (NCBI): domain Eukaryota; kingdom Metazoa; phylum Arthropoda; class Malacostraca; order Isopoda; family Cymothoidae; genus Ceratothoa; species Ceratothoa steindachneri. The sequence continues at coordinate 159,474,259 of OZ018318.1, read as the reverse complement.
GTTCCATTGTCAGATCCGACTGTCACTTTCCCCGGTAGCAAAATTACTGGTCAGACTAGTTATGATTATACACGTCCCGAGTCTCCACTCACAGTCCTCGATAGTCGTGGGTTGACTAAACAGAGCGCTGGATTACACAATATTGGACCAAACCAAAGACCTATTGGATTTGATTATGCAGCCCCAAAACCCAAAACTACCACTGGTATGTATGAAACTAAACCAATTTATAAAAATAAGGAGCTTTCAACTGTCAGCAAAGTGGGATTAAGTCAACCAAACAATTTAAAAAGTAATATTAGGATTTCAAGTGTATCCTTCTTGGAGCTTACTCCTGAAGGAATTTTGAAACAATCTAAGGGGGGATTCTCTAACTTCAATAACCTCAATTCCCCCAAAACAGTCGGAATAAAAATTGGAAACTCTGGTTTATCAAGGGCTTCTTCATTCGGAGCCAACCTATTAACCCAGTCTCTCATTCAGAGTTTATCAAGCGTACAAAATAGAGACAATGCCAAAACTTATAATAGCCACCACCAAGGGGACCAAGTTCCTCTAGTACCAAAGGTAACTTACGTTAAGAAAATCGAAAATCAACCAGAGATTCATCGACAAACCCTCGTGTCACGGCCTCACCTACCTCCAACCCCAAAACATACAAAGCAAGGTTACCAAAAAGAGGTCTCGCATCATAACCTCAGTATTGGAAAACTGACCTTGGACCACAGCACCTTAAAGAAGGGTTTTCCAACACAGAAACACTCAACTACGAAAATCAAGGATGAGCAAAACAAAAAAGACACCCACTTATTTGGTAAAGGGGGATTAAACATTGACTTTGTGCCTTCCAATAGTTACTTACCGCCTCCGCCAGGTGGTAATGCTGGAATCCTTAAAATTGAAGGAGAATCTGATTTATCGCAGGGTTATGAGTTACCAAACCTTTAAAATTACCATACCATTGTTCACTTGTTGAGATATAAGCATTTCATTCATACATATACAAAATACCCACGAAACTTCCATTATTAATTAATGCCTAATTCAGGGCTAGATGTAAGGGCAAATTGTTTTGTTAGGATGTGGTATGATTAAATTCATGTTCTTATTCACTCAAAGACAACTAATGAAGGAATAAATAGTGACTTTAATTCCTGTTAAACATTAAATTGTTAAACCCAAATTACATCTTAAAAGTTAATGTTTAAGTAGTGCTCAAGTAGGTAATTAATAGTAATGGCATACTTGCCAAACTGTTGTTTCTATTAAAATTAGCCAACACATTGTAGTGGAATTGTTTCTAGCCATGTTTGAAGAGTTAATCAATCCACATTCATTATAGCCTTGGTAAATAAAATTACCATATATATTTTTATTGAAGGATTGGTAAATATTTGGAAAAGTGACCTACCTTTATTTTGTGGATAATTCATATTTAATTTTGCTTAAAAAGTCTTTTTTTTATTTAGAGTGTTTTTTCTTGGGCAAAATCCCCCCAAAGTGTTTTTTTTTAATTAAAACTGAATTTGGAAAACACTTAAGTTTTCCTTTCAATAAGTACACTAAAATACTTCCTAAGCAAAATATTAATGAGCAGGCGATTCTTACTAGGGCTGATATGAACGTTGTTCAACCACGTGTCCCTAAAAGTAGATGCAGTATAATACAACGCATCGCCCGATTTTGTTTCTTCTGTTTCACTTTCCGGTCTCACCTGAAACTGTCTGTCATTCCTTATTCTGTAAAATTTACCACACTTAGGGTGCTTCCTGGTTAGAGGTAGAATACCATGATCTTGAAATAATTCGATAACTAAATCGTCATATCTTGTGAACTTTGTAATAACTTCCTTAAAAGTATAGGAGCAGCCTGCACAAGTTGACGAATCGGTAGCAATTGTGTTAACTGATTTAGTTTCAATTAGGAGCGCACCAGCGTCATTGGAAAATACTGAATTCTAATTGGCTATGGAGCTAGCTGCTGTTGAGTCAGATTGGATCATGAAGGGGTTGGTACGAGAAAAACTAGTGCCGATTTACGTGCAACATTATAGCGTGAAGAAGCATTTGCCCAAAGTTTGGGAGCTTGTCTCAAGCTAATTTGAGGTTGTTGGTTAACAATGTATAACTGAAAATTAATCTGTGCGAGAAATAAAACAAAACTATTCACTACAAACTCGAACAAAAGTGAACGAGTAGAAATTGTTTAAAAATCCTTCGTGTACTAAAGGACGCCCAAGATTCAATAGGAGACCTCAAAATCGTAACAAACTAGGTCGAAGCCTATTTTATAAACATGACGAGCTACCGCCTATTTTGTTTAGAATATCTTTAGCTACGTTTATTTGGTTAAGTACATTATTTTAATCAATTTAGTTACATTGTTATGTAGATAATGTAAGGAACCTTTGCATTTTTTATTGTTTCTCTAAATAAAAAGTTACTATTTTTAAAATGTATCATTTTCTTGCTTAATTTATGGAAAAAGAAACAAAACAAATGGAATGAAAAGATTTGAGAAAAGAAATATATATATATATATATATATATATATATATATATATATATATATATATATATATATATATATATATATATATATAATATCTCTCAAAGTAGCGAGAGAGAATGATGAAGATGAATGCAATAAACCACAATGAAAGAGAAAACGGAATAATTTTTTTTCTTACAGTAATATTTATTACTTTTTTCGAAAAAATCCGTGCAGGAATGCGATTCGAAGAGGGCACACTGAGGCAGCGAGCACCGCTTTGATCACAGATAAAAGTATGCAGTTAGTACACTACGCTACGCAGAGAACAAAAATTCTCTGAATAGAATAGCTTTTAAGGAACACTTTTCGCAAGTTCGAACGGGAACTATGAAAAAATAGAAAATTAATTGGGAATTCAAAGAATAAATGAGGAATAGTTAAACGCATGGTAAATAAACAAATTTATAATAATATCTATCAAAGTAGCACATTCCACACTCACACCCTTACAATTCACTTGCGCGCAAAATACCCCGGAGATTTTCCTACTACTCAAAACCTTGTACTCACACTCTGCTTCATCTCTACCACTATCACTTACAATGCATCCTAGATACATAAAACCTCGCACTTGTTCAAAGGTGATTTCAGGGACTCGGATATCACAACCGACCCAACGTTCACCTCCAAGTACCATTATGTTACTCTTTCATGCAGTCATTTTTACCTCCTACTTACACATATTAAAAGGCTTCCAATCAACACTTCAAAATACCTCTCCCTCTCTACCACTAACCCGAGGTCATCAACACATACTAGCACAGAACCAATCATTTTTCACACTTTCCCATCAATCTCACATCCCCTTTCCCCATTCTCATCTGTACTTCTTTCTCAGTAATCCACCTATAAAGATATCGAACAGCCATAATGACATCGCGCCCCCGCCCCCAACTGGCATGTCAAACTATCACTCCAGTCTCACTTCCAACATAAATACAGTCCACACCCTTTGACTACCCCTCTTATATAATGTTAGAACTTGCTATGATGATTCTCTAACACAACATACACTTTTCATCTTTTCTCACATTTTTCAGCTCTTTCTTACAAATACTTGACAGACACACCCCTTATCCTCTCCAAACTGATCTTGTGCATCACAATCAGTTATGTTCTTACAGCCATTCAGAACTTTTCTACACACCTTACCCACAATACTCAACAGACCTATCCCCTTGTTCTTTCATTCACTTTTCTCCCATTAATCCTTAGACAACGGTACTATCACCGCATTCTTCTCATCTTCAGGCGCTCCCACACTTTCAAGTGCCTTGCAATACAGCCACCAGACTCATTCCATAACGCCACCACCACATCTCAGCGACTCTATCATGTACTCCCCACCCCATTTTTCAGACTTCTTACAGCACTAAAAATCCTCTCACCTGCTTATTTCTTCCATAAACTGATATAACACCCTGTTTTCACTCACAAAGTTCATTATATTTACATTCATATCTTAAATACCCACATTATACAACTCATTAAAGTACTCTCACCATCTACTTTTCATTCCTCACCACGAGTACACTGCCATGCTTATCCTTTATGTTAACACAACTCAACTTCACTTGGTTTCCACCTTTCTCGTGACTGCCTTCCTGTCCTTTTTGGTTCCTCATTAACCTTCCGTCCTTCTTTTCGCTTTCTTGTTTGCATTCATCTTTACATCTCATAGATTCTCATCTTCATATTAAACATTTGCAAGTATGTCTCTCTTCTGCTCTCCATCTAACATTTTTTACTCCTAGTTCTATCAAATACACATACATATCTTGCACTACTTGCTATCACTACCCTAAATTTATTCCATTTGCTTTCTCTCCATGTTTAGACATATTTCTTCTCTTCTACTCGCATTCTCCCATATTCTTACTTCACTTTCTTTTTGATTCACCATCTTTCATTCTCGATTCTCCTTTTCTTTTCCTTTCCATCTTCCTCACTTCTTCTCATCCATACACCAAACTTTTTAACCTTACATAACATATTCATGTGATCGGATAGTTCTATACTCATGCCTCACAGCTCTCACAGCAAATACATCCGTCATCATATTTTACCTTACTGAGCACAAATTAATCATACTCTTAACTTATCCTCTCTTTTTATGTTATTTATGCACATATGTGTGCTAAAAGAATATATTTGCCCCCAAAATATCTTTCAGCACAGTACCCTACCATCCTCTGTCCATTTTCATAATAATACATTTGTATGGCGCTCTGCAGAACCATGATCCCTTACAAACGACATCTCTGGAAATGGAAGAAGACTCGATGGAAAAGGTGAGCCCTCAGGGGGCTCTTGAAGGCACCAAGAGAGGGAGAAGAGTGTTTATTGGCCGGTAGTTCATTTCACATATTAAGGGAGTAGATTGCGAAGGCTCTTTCTCCCATGCGGTACAAACGACTACGAGATACATGTAACGAGTGGCATAGCCAGTACGTAAGGTTTTCTGGGGTCGAGAGAGGTTCAGTGAAGAAGAGCGGTAGGGCGGGCCAGTAGTACTTCAGACCCTGTAAGTAAGAAAACGAACCCCAAAGACTTTGCCGAAATGGATGTGAAGCCAGTACAGTTCAGGGAGCAAGGGTGTTTATTGAGAAAAACACCCTTGGAGGAAAAGAACAAGGATTGCATACTTTTGAACAAGTTCAAATGTTTGGAGAGGGGGAGGAGGGTATCTCACAAGAAGGGAGTTGCATCAGTCGAGGTAGAATGTAAGGAAAGCTTGGAAGATGCTCACGAAATTTCGACGATCAAAGGGAGAGCGGATACGGCGAAGATTACCGAGGAAGGAGAGAGAAGATTTAGAGACACGAGTAAGATGAGTTTTGAGCAAATGCAGATATCGAGGCTGTTGCCCAGCTATTTTTTTAGGGTCAAAAACGGCTACCAGGGACCCACCAAAATTAAGAAAAGGACCAAACATTATAGCGAGGAATATCGAACGGGATACTAACCACACTTCACTTTTATGGTTCTTGAGTTTCAGAAAGTTATATGAGAACTATTCTTAGATAGAGCTTATAACCTGGGCGCCTTCTTTCCAGTTATAAGTACACTCACCTCTTTGCCTTTAAATTTAGATAATTAAAATATAAAAAACACCATAAATTTAGAATTAGAAATAATCTTTTAATATAAAAAAATAAGTTGTGACGTTGAATGATTTCATGAGGAATGATACAAAACATAAACGTTTACAATATGTTTCTTTTAATTCTAAAGCGCTCGCCTGCGTCTCTGATACAGGCAGAAAGACCAAACTTAAAACGAAACACGAAAAAAATACACAATGAGATCAAGCAAATTTGTGCATAACTCCAAATTTTCTCTTTCCTCTACGAAACTTCACTCTTGAGGCGAAGTAATCGCCTATCTTCCGCCGGCGATCCCGGGTTTTCGCTTGCTGCTTTAACTACATAACTAATCCAATAGCCTTATCAGCACTGGATTTCGCTGTGGTCCCTTACGGGACACCCAAACGCCCCTCAACCTGCCGAGATATATCATATCCAATATGAAGAGGCTGAGTACGAGATAATATACAGGTAACCAATTAAGAGGAAGTTCCAGAAACACCCAAGAAGTCACGGAGGTGATGAAGTACTATGTGGTCAACAGTGTCGAATGCTTTCCAGAGCTCCAGAATTACTAGAATGGAATGCTGACTAGTGTCGGCAGCACGGCGTGCTGTGTCCTGCCCGAAAACCAGACTGAAAAATCTCATCAGCGTTGGAGAAGAACAAGTGATCCTTGAATCCGAGTTAGCGCCAGCCTTCCAAGTACTTTTAAGTGGAGTGGTAGTTGAAAGATTTGGTGGTAGTTTACGAGTAGTTTGGCTCCATGTTTGGTTCCTTTAGATTAGAGTGAATACCAGCTCGTTTAAAGTCAGTTAGTACTATTTCAAACGAGAACAAGGTATCAAAAATATCAGTGGCGGTAAAGACTTGGAGGGATTGAGTTAGAGGAGAACGGGTCCTAGGTGAATAGAGAAGGAGGGCGGTTAATTCCTCAAGGGACAATGGGATGAAAGAAGTTAGGCTGGGTGAGTAAAAGAGTGGCAAAAAGATTATCAAGAAGTGCCAACCTGGTGTCTGGCTTATTTTGTTTTCTGATTGGAGCCTCACGAGCGGACTTTCAGTATGGAGTGCGAACCTGCCTCTCTTATGTACGTCTGTGTTTCTTAGCATTCAAAATAGTGGCTGAGAACCGCGGGGCATGTTGTCGGCGAGTGTGGGTGGGGAGAAGGGGGCATGGTCGCTGGGGCAGAAGGAGAAGATCCTGGAAAAGAGCGGATGGCCATATTGAGGTCAGTAAGGGTAATGATAAAGTCTTGGCGGAAAGAGAGAAATGAAATCCCTTTTCATATCCTCTTGGTTAATGGAAAAACGCAGACGATGATAAGGTTTGGTGGCAGTGTGATGGCTTAAGGAGGGAGAGAAACAAGACTGGCTGAGAAAAGGGTCAGAAAGAGTTGTGGATTGGTCAGTTATGGCTAGGATATGAATTAGGAAGGAGGATCTCTAAGAATAAGTAATGCGGATGAGGAATTAGAGACACTCATTTTCAGAAGAAGAGTAGGTCAAAAAAGGTGTTTGTTTTAACTTTTAACAAAGAAATTATGTAACTAACAATGGTATTTTTGATCACTGGACAAAGGGTAAGGACAGACCTGCAGGAACACCAGGAAGAGTGAAAAGGTTGAAAGAGGATGCGATCAATAACAGAAGTCTTCTTTAGGTATTCTCACCACGCTATTAAACGCTGATTTCTCTATCAATAGGCCTATCCTGCACACAGTTCTATGTAAGTGAGCGCATACTCCCCTCTCCTGTATGTATAATTGGGCGGAAACATATTGTAAACGATACTCACAATGATGAGTAAGAGAAACGCGAGTTATGTAAACAAAAAACTCATGTTTGCTATGCTTCCACAAATCACATGAAAGCAAATATTCCTGAAAGTCGTCACTTTTGGTATAACTACGGTATAATTCCGTCGCTCCTATTATTGTGTGAATCGTACATTCATCCCATTTTAGCACATAATTAAGCACATTTCCTTTAAGAATTATACCAGTTATCCTGAGAATTAGCATTTTTCGAGAACATTTTTGCGAAAACTCCATTAGTGGTGCGTTATCGAGATATTAGAAAACATGAGTTAACGGATTTCTCTATCCACAGGACGTATTTTCTCGCGATAAGATAAGGCTGTCAAAGCCTAGTTTAATAGAAATAAAAGAAGTGTGAGTCACTATTTAAGTGGAGTGGCAAAACAAGACATCCAAGATTTACACTTGTGTTTGTTTATGCTTATGAAGAATTTGCTCGTGTTTTAGAGACGTTTGTGATGCTGATGTATTAGGAGTGCAACGTGTTAACGTTTGTCGTCTAATCAATACATCATTTGTTTTTAGACGTTTAAATTAAATATTTGAACTAACTTAGGGATCATTTAATTTAAACGTCTTTGCTTTAAAGCGACCTTTTATCCCCCATTCGCGTCATATATATTAATTGACGTATAGAACAAGATTTAATCCTTCACGAAACGTTTAACCAAGTTTAAAGGAGACATTAATAGTACTACTGTTCGTTTGTGTGAGATAATGAGTAATCCCGTGGACCTAGAATTTGGAATACCCGCGCAAGGGCAGGTAAGTCATAAATACCAGCCATTATGTAATTGAGGTAGGAGACTTAGCTCGAATTTTTTAAAGTGGTACCAGCGATGGGGTAATATTGGTGGGGTATGGGTTTTTTTAGATCAAGAATTACAAATCCTTGGGAATTATTATCATTTATTTGAAAAAAGTAGAAAACTAACGAACGCAACTCTGACCGAAAGTTTGTAGAGAAAATGGGGAATTAAGTGAAGTATCTATTCTTTGTTCGACTTCATTTGCGGGGGCTTATAATATGCCCTTTCCACCCCAACTTCATTTGTACCCCTTTCCACTGATTTTGTCCATAACCCTTTATTTTAAATTTGGCAAAATGTCGGGATATTTCCTAAGATGATTTTTTTCACGTTTGAGAATGACCATGTTTGTTACTTTAATTATTCAAATTTTAAAGGAAATGAAACTTTTTGCAAAATAAGTATAATTATTAAATGCTTTGGATTTTTTTTAGAATTAAAAAGAATTGAAATTGTGAAGTTCAGAGAAAATAAAAATGATCATCTGAAAAAAACATAGACGAAGAGTAAATTTTTAGGAGACACAAAAGGAGCTTGCGTTTCTCAGGCAGACTTTCGGTCTGTGCCCTTCTCCGGCCTATCCGACTATAGCAACTGATTTTTTGTCTTAAAATATTTGTAAAAGGTTTCCAGTACATATCTTCTAATAACTAAAATTAAAAATCTATTTTAGAAAGAACTTCGATAAAACCTTCGAATATACAAACAAAAAACAGCCACCCTTTAATTAATTTTAATAAATTTTCTCAATTTTTTCTGAACTTTACCATTTTTAATTATTTTTGTTTTAAAAAATTCCAAACCATTGGATAATTATATTTATTTTTTCTGAAGTTCACCATTTGTAATTCTTGTCTTAAAAAATCCAAAATTAAAATATACCCTTATCGATAAACTGATAACTAATGCCAGAAGTTTTGGCCATGACTATATCTGTCGAAGAATTCAAATTTTGTTGTTTTAAGGAAGAGCCGTCTCAAACACGTAAGGATTTAGTGAAACGCCCAGGATCTAACCCCAAATAAACATATATTTTAAATTTAACAATTAACTACAAAAAAAACAGTAAGAGTATTTATCTTCACCTCATAAGTTAACCCAGGCTAAACAAGCTTGCAACTGGGCCTATTACAATATCTATTCATGATAAAAATCAAAACGATAGGCTCCACGTAAACAAACCAATTGCCGATTAGTTATTTTATGGTGACCCTTTTAGATCAGCGTTAAACATCAAATTAAATTACACTCTTCTATTAGTAAATATGACGGGGTTCACGCACAATTGTTTCTACTTCATTTAAATCGAGTACCGTAATAAACTCATACTAACGCAATATGAATATAAATGGTCATTCTAACTTACATGGCAGATAGTATCAGAGAGATTTTTCCGCACTTCTTTTTCTACGGCGAGCGGCTGGAGTCTTTTCTTTCACGAGAGGGGAGGGTGATTTTAACTTCTTATTGCAACTTTGCCTCCTGTTACCTTTAAAAGACGGAGAGAGGTGTTGTGCTCTCTAACTCAAGGAATCCTCTTCTGGATGCTCTTGAAGCCTATTTCTATCCTAGTCTTTAACGCCAGGTGCCCAACTAGTTTTGGGTTATACGAGGGTATTTCTACCGTACTTAATGAAAGGAACCTCGTTGGGAATTGGTTATTCTCTTCTCACTTACGGAGCTTGCGCTGTGAGAGTCACTCGAGAGTGAACGGGTTTTCTTTTCTCCAGTCAGATTTCTTCTAAGTTTGTAAATGATTCTTCGGTATCGCACTGATACAAAACTTAACGTTCTATGTTAATTCAGCACTGGGGGAAGGATCGATCTTCTCGAACTGATCCTTTAGCGTCTCTCTTCGAATTAATCTTTACTGGGTGAAGGATCGATCTTCTCGAACTGATCCTTTAACGTCTCTCCTCGAATAATCTTGACTGGCTGAAGGATCGATCTTCTCGAATTGATCCGCTATCGTCTCTCACCGAATAATCTTTACTGGGTGAAGGATCGATCTTCTCGAACTGATCCTTTATCGTCTCTCCTCGAATCCTCCTCCTTATCTTTCCTTCAGGGGCTTATTTATAGACGGGCAACCGTGCCATCTAAGGGGGAAGGGACGAGGCCGCAGAAGGGAGAGCGAGGGGTGAGGCCGCATCGGGGAGAGAGAGGGGTGAGGAGGTTGGCCCCGCGGTTCCAAAGTCAGCTTGTTAATTAGAGACACAACCAACCGTCACCATCCTAGGAGTGCCTTTTGACTGGCACCGCTTTTTGGCTATTTAACCACGGTCCTACGGATCTTGTAGGTAATTGGATCTTTTGAGCGCCGTTTAAGGGCCTTTGGTGGTCACCTTAGCAACCGCGGCTCGCTCCGACTACCTATGAGGCGGGAAGATCAAACAGGGTAGACAGTTAGATTGATATTCGCCAGCTGACATTCCCCCGAGTCTCCACATGTGGCTCGATTCTCCTGCTTTCTCTGCAAGGGGGGGCTGACTTTAATGTATACGTGTGCCTGGCCCTCCGGGAGGCTTTATGTTGTCATTCCTCTACAATATCCATATCCCGAAATTTGTAACACTTCAAGCTAAAAATTCAAACTGTTAAGAAAATTGCCTTCCTAAATTATAATATAATGGAATACAGCCCCCCCCCCCCACCAACGGGTCCCAACCTTCGATAGGCTTCATTCTTAATTCAACAAAACATTAAGAAATTAAGCATATCCAAATAAATTTTTAAACAAAAAGTCCGTTGCCAGAGCCGGATAGGCCGTAGGCTACAGAAGGTCGCCCTGCGAAGCGCAAGCTACTGTAAGGATTACCGTAGGGTCAGTTTGTTGTTTATTTTTTTTATATTTACCATTTAGTAGTTTGTGTAACGCGTCATTTTTATCCAACTGTTTGTAACTTATTTATTATAGTTTTTGGTATAAAAGTTTCACTCGCTATTAATACCACAGAAGTTTCCTAATGTTATTTATAGCAAATAAAGAGTTAACCCCGTTTCGTCTCCTAATTTCAATTCTGAATCTGCACGACTCCTCTCAGCTCGGAGACTAATTTTGGACTCAGCCAAATCCTTGGCTATGTATGCCGTCGAAAGCTCTGAAGTAAATATTTTTAACAATAAATATTACCCTAAGTATATAATTTTACAAAAATAAGAGTTGTAACTCTACTTCCTTATCCATATCCTCTCTTCCTTTTACCTGATCTTCACCTCGCTTTTTACCATTTCCCTTTCTTCTTGGACTAATCTTGAGTGGATCTTATAGTCTTCGCTCATTCGTAATTCTGTATATACTATAACATCTCGTTCAGGCAGAGTCCATCGCCAAGCAGACGGGGTTCTATGAACTGTACAATCTCGTCCACTCAGGTTTCCGCAATTCATTTTGGTCTCACATAATTCAAGCATCTTCAATTTGCCTCCCCTCTTACCTGTTAGAATTATTACCCCGAAAGCAGGGCAAAGCTAAGCAAGATGGTACAAGGGGCGGTCAATAAGTTTTGCAATTCGGATATAAGGAAGCGAGATATGAGGAAAAGTGTTTTATTATTTTTCAATATAACTACCCTCGACTTCAATGCACTTGCGCCACTTGTCCCTGAGGCTTCGAATTCCCGACAACCAGAAATCCCCCGACTGCTGTTCAATCTACTCCTGGACGGGGAGCTGGACATCTTCATCGTCCCCAAACCGGCGTCCACGCAGTGCAGCCTTGAGCAGGCGGAATAAAAAGTAGTCGCTAGGGGCCAGATCTGGACTGTAGGGGGAGATGCTTGAGCTCTTCGAATCCGCACTCGCGCAGGGCAGTTTGTGCAACTTTGGCCTTGTGGACTTTAACGACGTTTAAGTCGATCATGGGGCGTGGGGTTTCTAGGGTCCCAACGGGCAGAGACCTCAGCCATGGTCGAATTGTCGGGGATGATGTTGATAACACTTCCATGTGATATTCCAAATTATCGCTCGATTTCTTCGACCTTCACCCGTCGAATTTTGAGGATCATCCTCTCCACACGGGCCACATTGTCCTCGTTGGTCACGTCTCACGGGCGTCCTGGACGGGGGTCATCTTCAAGGGACTCACGACCATGGCGGAACTCCCTATTCCAGCGAGCAATGGTCGCATAGGAAGGGGCTGTGTCAGTGCACACTACAACCATGCGTTCATGGATCTCTTTTTGCATTCTTGCCTTCCTTGGTCAAAAATTTGATCAGTGCGCGGTGCTCAACCTTCTCCATTGTTGACAAATTTGCGACTGACGATCTGCGATCAGCTACTGCTTCTAAAATAGACGAGGCAGGAGCGTGCGGCTGCAGGTCCTGACTTGTCATAACTTGTCCTAACACCCCCACAAACAGCCATCCCCCTTCCTCTGTTTTGCCCTGCCGATTCGCAAAACTTATTGACCTCACCTCGTAGCGCTTAAGTGAGAGACATTAGTGTCCAATTGATTTGGAATGTATAGTGATCTCTCCAGAGAACTTATTCGAAATGATGTTTAGTTCCGAATGCCCTGATTAGTTAGAATTTAGTTTAAGGGTAATTTAATATTTTGAGAGAAGTTTGATGGTTCTGAAATGGATAGGTTATGAGTTTGAAGGACCGAAGGTTAAATGAATTCATGCGAGAGAGCAGGGCAAATGAAAGAGAGAGTTTGATGGGAATTCGGGGAGCACTCGCAGAACCAATGAGAGAAAGAGGGTATAAAAACTTACCTTGGCCGGAGGAGTCGTTCGCGGTACCACACACTTCAGAAGTTTTCCGTCCGGCCGAGTTCCAGCATTTGAAGAGAGTTTTGAGCGCAGACGGTTCCTTCTTCTTCAAGCTTCGCAACCGTTCTGCTCCGAGACCAGGAGTTTTGGGTTGATAGGGTTTTCAGCGAGTTGTTTCTTCCTCCAGCTTGTGATGAATAGTGGGCGTTTGTCCCTCCTGCAAGTGGGTTTTCAAGGAATGGGAAAGGAGGGAGTTGGGGTCTGATTAGGGGGAAGGTGTTCGGGCCCAAACACCCTCTACCCATAGTAAAGCCATAAACCAGCGTGTCCACTGTACCGATCGCCAAGGAGGTGGGGAAGGGCAATATTCATCCATCTGTCCAGGATGGTCCTAAGGGCACAACACCTTCACCAACCATAAATACTCACAAACCATAAACCACTCGCTCTGTCTTCAATAGCCTAGAATGGGCCAGAGGGAAGGGGGGAGGAGAACCCAACACGGAAGGAAATCCAAACTATTCTCTTTAGACTTACATGCGTTCATGCACGCTCACACAAACACATGCGTAAGACTGTGCAATAGGCCCTGCAATCCTAACATACCATCATCAGGGTTCAATCCTAGACAGAAGGCTCCGAACAAGCAGAAGGCTACTAGCAAGGCAGAATGCCCCGAACAAGTCAGGAGACCTTACACAAGGAAAAAGGCCCCGAACAAAGCATAATGCCACGAACAAGTCTGAAGGCCTCAGACAAGGCAGAAGGCACCGATCAAGGTAGTAGGCCTAGAACAAGGCAGAAGGCCCCAAACAAGGAAGGATACCAGGAACAAGACAGAAGGTCCCGAACAAAGCAGAATGTCACAAACAGGCAGAAGTCCCGAACAAGACAGGAGGCCCCGAACAAGGCAGAAAGGCCCGAACAAGGTAGAAGGCTCTGAACAAAGCAGAAGGCCCAGAACAAGCCAGGGGGCCCTAAGAAGGCAAAATGCCCCGAACAAGGCAGAAGGCTCTGAACAAAGCAGGATGCCCCGAACAAGGCAGAGGGCCCCGAACAAGGCAGAGGTTCCCGAACAAGGCAGAGGGCCTCGAACAAGGCAGAGGGCTCTGAACAAAGCAGAAGGCCCCGAACAAGCCAGGAGGCCGTAAAAAGGCAAAAGGCCCGGAACAAGGCAGAAGGCCATGACCAAGGCAGAAGGCCACGAACATGGCAGAAGTTCCCGGACACGGCATGAGACATCGAGAACGCTCCCGTCACAAACTTCCACCACGCATACCTATCACAAGGCTGCCCAAATGGTTACAATTGTAACCTTTGGTTACATTTTGCTCATTTTCTTTCAAAAGGTTACAATGGTTACAGCTCATGTATTTTGGGTTACATTTGTAACATTTCATCATAATATTATTAAAATTAACTTAAATTAAAAAAAGCCATTAATTATTATCAATTTTCCTTTGTTTTGGTTTCAAAAACCAATCATATATTACACTGGGAAACAATGTATTTGGTGAAGTGACAAAAGTACATTTTCCTACCTAATTCGAGCAGACTGAATTCAAATCTGAAATCAGATTCTCTCTAAACGCTACAGATCTTTCGTAATATCAATAACTAATATTATACAATAATTTTCATTTCATCACACCTATCATCATGCCCTGAATTAATTTTGAATCATCCTTTTGCGTTATTTATAGCAAAGCAGGTTTTTTTGCACAAACATTTTATTGCATATGAGAAGAAACCTTAATTACACATTAGAATTACAAATACTGTAATCAAATAGATGTTAATTTATTAATGACCGTACATCAGGCTGGAGGACCTCTTCTTGATTTCAATCAGGCAAAAGTTTGCGTTTGTAACTCTTTCTCTTGTAATTCTTCTCTGGATATCTCTTCTAATTTTCCAGCACTAGTCCGCCATCATGTGTCTATCCCAGTGACCTTGGTAGCGCTCTTCTATCGTCATCAAATCCTGATGGAAGTGTTTCCCTTGTTCGTTGCTCACGGCTCCCAGATTCTCTGGGAATCGGTCAAGGTGACTATTTAGGAAATGCAGCTTCACACTCATGTTGCATCCCAGATCACGATATGCTAAAAGCATATTAGTAACCAGATCCTCGTAGTTATGCGTTTTGTAGTTTCCCAAGAAATTACGAACAACGGCAGAAAATGAGAGTCAGGCTGCCTTCTCTTTTTCATTCATGGTGTTTACGAATCTAGAATCACTCAGAAGTCTTCGGATTTGGGGACCATCAAATACTCCTGCTTTTATTTTTTGTGTGACAAAGCAGGAAACGCCGATACGATGCAGTGAAAACAATCATTGTCAGTGCTCAACGCTTTGACATACTGCTTCATCAACCCCAGTTTGAGAGGAAGTGCAGGAAAAACGATCTTCTCTCGACTTACGATTGGCTCATTAACAATGTTTGGCATTCTTGCTTCCAAAGTTTCCCGAACTGGCCAATCTTTTTGAAACCATTGTTTGTCACGGGCTACACTGTCCCACATACAGATATAGCATGGAAACTTTATATATCCCTCCTGCTGGCCAATGAAGAAGTTGACCATCTTAAGGTCTACACATATGATCCAATTGTGTTCGTGGTACTTAAGTAAATCCATGACCATTCTTATCTAATCGTGAGTTTCTCGCAGATGGACAGAGTGACCGAGAGGAACTGCACCAAAGTCATTGCCATTATGCAAAAGGACACACTTGAGGATACGCTTGAGCTATCCAAAAACAGTCTCCACTCAGCAGGGCTATAGGTGCCAAGTCCCAACTCGGTAAACAGACCAGGAACATCGTGGCAGTATACAAATTGTTTGTCCTCAGAGAAATACTTAACAAATGTACTCTCCCTTGTTCAGTAATATGATACCCATACTGACCTGTCAAGCATATGTCTTTCACTCAACCTGGAGGCTAAAAGTTCTGCAGCTTTCTTGGAGAGCTCCAAATCACGTATCAAGTCATTCAAATCCTCTTGATTGAAACAATGAGGAGATAAGGACTGCTCAGCATCTGATGATGAATCTGCAGACTCTGAATCCATTCTGTGGACGTCCATATCAGGTACATCATTTTCATCCTCGGAGGAAGCATATCCACTGAAAATCGGAACTGGTAAAGACTCAGAATGAGGTAGTGGCCGGATCGCCGAGCAAATGTTGGGGTAGTCGATCTTGGGCCGATTTTTCTTGCCAATCCTTTTAGTATTCACCAGACAGAAATAACAGTGTGATACATGATCCTTTGGTTCTCGCCACACCATGGGGATTCCACAAGGAAGACCATTTCTCTTTCCTTTCGTCCACTCACGAAGATGTTCCACACAACTATGGCAAACAGCATGTGGGGCCCACTTCTTATCTTGATCGCTAAGAGGAACATCAAAATTTTCCTTATAAGTGCGGATCACAATGCTTGATATATTGCGCCTTTGACGAACTCGCATGTAACAGCCACATATGTAGCAGAAGGTGTCTAGATCATTAACGCAATTTCCTCTTGACAAAGCCATCACTCTAACATGAGACCTGAAAAAAGAAACAATATGACGGAACAAAGGATTCTGTAAATTGTGCAGTGTTGAAATTTCAGGTGCCCTTACACACATAGAAAGACACGAAACCTCGGAAAAGCATAAAAAGAACAAAAATAATAAAAACTAACTGATTTTATAACTTCGGAGCATTCTTTTCAGAACCAGAAGGTTGCAGCTGCTGAGCTTAAACTTTGTGCATTCATTGGTGAACACAATTTGCCTATTGCTCTTTTAGACCATTTGGCAGGTCTTATTACCAATCAATGTATGCCCAGATTTGAATATTGCTAAAGATATAAAGTGCTCAAGAACCAAAGGTACAAGTATTTTTTTCCATGTGATTGGCGTTTATGCTTGGAATAATCTATTGTCTAGGATAAAAACAACAAAATTTTCACTTATAATCGATGAAACAACGGATTTATCTACACTGAAACAACTTGTTTTGGTTGTCAGGTATTATGATGAAGAAATTTTTAAAAATGGACAAATTTCTGACCCTAATAAAAATCAAAGACGCAAGTGCTATTGCCATTTATAATGCTATAATAAAGTTTTTTGATGAACATGAAATTCCTCTTGAAATCCTAATCCGTTTTGCTATTGATAATGCCAGTGTGGTGATGAGGTTCAAAAACTACTTAAAGAGAAAAATCCTGATTTATTTGTTCAACCATGTGTGTGCTTCCAAAGCCTGTCTTGAATTGCCTCCCCAACTAGAGGAGTTAGTAAGAAATATTTCTTCATACATTAGCAATAGCCCAAAGCGCTTATCGGAATATCAAGAATTTCAAAGTTTTGCAAAAATTAGCCAGCATAAGATTCTTCATCTTAGCTCTACTAGATGACTATCTTTGGAAAATGTAGTTAAACGAATAGTGAATCAATGGCCAACACTTTTGTTATTTTTAACTACAGCTAGTTTTGAGGATGAGATTCCAATGGCTACGAAAATACTTGAGGAATTGCAGAAGCCAATAACAAAAATGTATTTTTCCTTTTTACTTATATAATTGCCATGTGTTAATAAACTTAATTTAGAGTTTCAGGCTGAATCATTTAGACTGCATAAATTGAGATATTCCCTAACTTTCGTCACGAAAGCCATTTTGGGCAATTTTATAAAGCAAGAAATTGTAAAAGCCAATGAAATTGAGGACATTGATATTAGCAATTCTGCAAATTACATTAAACTAGAAAATGTTTATTGTGGTGTTATTCCTGAAAGCATTTACATACATGCAAAACTCAGAAACCATTAGTCAGGAAGAACTTCAAGAATTCCGAATTAATACATTCAACTTTTATGTGCGTGTTTTGAAAGAAATGATGAATCGCTTCCTATCTTCGAATTTGCTTTTAAATTTAAATAAGTTAAAAGCAATAGATCCAACCAATGATTCCGAAGGTAAGCCTACGTCAATCATCCCTTTGGCAATGAAGTTTTCAAATCATTTGAGTACAGATCAATATGAAGTCATCAATACTGAATGGAGAGAACTAACTAGTCAGGATAAATCTTGTTCCAAAGAAAAAGAACGTGAAAGATTTTGGCATCTCCTCGTAATTTCCTTGGAAAAATGCAGAAATCAACTTCGCTATCCTTTGTTAAGTAAATTTATGTTTCGCATGTTGGATTTAGCCCACTCTTAAGCAGCTGCAGAAAGAATATTTTCTCTTTTGAATAATATCAAAGTATAAAAATCGCTCAAGTTTAAAGACAAGCACAGTAAATGCATTGATGCATTCCAAGTCAATGCTTCACGAAATCAACTGCACAAAGTGGAGCCCAGCACAACATCTTTGCAAGAAATTTAAGCGAAAAGCATTGGGATGTGCTAAAAAGGAGGAAGATATGACTTTTTAAGCAAAAAATAAGGTAAATACATTAAATTTTTGATGGCATTAATTATATTTGTCTTTAATATGAATATTACAAAAGTGGTTTCATTTTCACGATTTAGGTTACATTTTGAAAGATTTTTGGTTACAATTACCCCCATAATTTCGGCAGCCTTGACCTATCATACACAAAGTCATCCACTTTTCCCTTTGTTGCTTCCCCTTCTCTCAAACACCTATTCACATAAGCAACCCACCTTTAACGCGGTATTCTAACCCTTCGCACACAAATACATTTACTTTCGGGTATTCTCTTCACAAATCTTTAACCACGTGACTCCTCATTAACAGCGGACCCGAATGGGATGAACTTGTTAAAGGATTCTTGTGATAGGAGAGTTAGGAACCCAGTACAAATCCAAATGCAGCTAGACAAACAAATCCTCTGAAAGCTATGAACTAACAAGGTAGCCACACTCCATCGCATACATAACTTCTCCACATCTGGGGAAAGACTCCACCTTTGAAAAGCAATCCCCCTAGAATAGCAAGGCTTCTATTCCTTATAAAAACGCCACTTCAACTTCCTTCACGGACGTTCGTTACATAAAATTCGACCGACCGGACATCTTTCTGACCAGAGAGAGTTCCGCCCAAAATGGGCCTCCCGATCGGTGTATGGGCACAATATTCAACCATCCTTCCATTACAAACACTTTTCAAATCGAGCAGCCGCACACCAAGAAACACTTCCTCTTTTGCATTGCCTTCACTGTGGCCTTCTTCGAGGCTATCGAACGGTTCGCCCCCTGGGGAATTCGACACACGACCCTTCGTCAACAAGGTGATTCGACTCAAACGACACCAATTCTGGTTCTTTCATGCTCTTCACAACATTCTTAATTTCGTTTCAATTGCCATTGTTTTAACTCAAACTCGACCTTTCTTTCATTTATATCTTCTTCTCCAATATCTGTTGCAAACTTATCGATTATCTCTCGCAATATGTCTATTCTCATCTATTCTTTTTACATTTACGTTCTTTATGAGAACATTTTCAATCACACCGTCTTTCACGCTTTCCCTTACACCATACAAACCTCTTATTCGTTCCTGACACTATCTCCTTTCTCACACTCAACATCCTCCTCAAATTGATCTTTCTTCACCGAGTAAAAATGTTCCCTGGTTACACCAGTTTTCTACCTTTTCTTCTTCACATTCTTAGTGCCAATTATCATTGACATTTCGATGCCTCTCCCCCTTCCCTCCCCGAAAAAAATCCGCTTAAGCTTTCCTTTCTATTTTTCCCGCTTGTTTTCATACCTGTTTATGTAAGTGAGTTTGTATGTGTTGACAAGACTAACTGTGGGAAGATTTGAAAGACAGGTGTATGTATTATGTAGGTTTATGTGTATCCTTTTATGTATGTATGTGAATCCTTTATGTATGTATGTATCTTTTATGTATGTTAATATATGTATTTATGTTTTCAAAACGACGTTTGCAAAAAAGTGGTGGAGTTAGGATAAATATAAATACTTGAGTGTTATTAGATTATTAAGAAACCAGGCAATGGCTTTGCCACTGGGAGCTTGCGCTTCGCTACTAAGATTAAAATTTAAAATCTAAAAAAAAGCAGCCATGGTTAAATTTTTATAAATTTTCTGAACTTCGCCAATTATAATAATTTTAAAAAGGAACTCTGAACTAAATTTCCTCCTTTTCAAAATATCCCGTTGCTAAAATATAGTTATAGAAGAAGATATATAAAAATAAATTTTCTGAACTTCACCATTTGCAATTCTTTGGGTTTTAAAAAATTCACAAAATTTCGATACTTATATTTATTTCTGAACTTCACCATTTTGTTTTTTTTTATTATAAAAGAATTATTAGAAATAACTTTAATAAAAAAACATGTCATAACCAAACTAAGATGTAATTATTATTCAAATACTCAAAGAAATTCCCTTCTTAAATTATAGAGTGATGATGATGATGATGATGATGATGAAGTGATTAATGTCGTTCTTAGAGTCGTTTAGATAGTTCCAAATTTGCTCCAAGATATTTAAAGATAACTGTAGTACTAGTAGCCTATGCTTTTTACGCTCTAGTACTGCCTATGCCTTTTTTAATCTCCCAAACTTTTAAATGTTCAATAATTGCAACTTTAAATATTCAACAATTGCAACGTTGAAATTTTCAATAATTGCCTCGTTTAAATGTTCTCCAATTACAACCTTTAAATGTTCAACCATTGCAAACTATTTTCTTTTTTATCCCCTCTCCAAGTACCGATAATCTAATTTGAATGTTCAATATTGCAAGGTTGAAATTTTCAATAATTGTAACGTTTAAATGTTCAACTATTGCAAACTATTTTCTTTTTCATCCCATCTCCAAGTACCGATAATCTAATTTCAATAGGCTTGGTCGGCAAAGAACAAAATAACAACTCGCCATGCCGCATAAAATGATGATAATAATATGATTTCTGTTGGATTATTTGACTTTTTTATAAGCGTACAGGGGTAATTAATTATAGTGTGTACCCCTCAAGCGAAGAATATAAATCACACAAAAATAGGGATATTTTTTTATAAGCTGGGCCTATCAAAATTATTTAATTTCTAAAGTTAAGATGACGAAATGGGAATTTAAGGTGACACGACACTTTCACGTGGAAAACCTGGGGCAATTTTGCAATTTACTGCCTTATTTTTCGTTAAACGAGGTCATAATTTCGTGAAATATTTTGGGGGACTCGTAACTCTAAAATTGATTATATTCAGATGGATATATTCTTATAAGGGGCGATTCAGTTCGTACTTGTCGATCCCTATATTTTTGTGTTTAATCTTGTTACTGAAAGTTCATAATGGAATCTCTCTGCCAAAATTAAGATTGAAGTTTGCTTTAGCAATCTTTGTCACTTGATTCTTTGTTGTATTTTGCATAATTTATATCCTATATCAATGTTCGAGTCTGTACTTCAAGTCCTTTTGCGAATTACTACGAACTTGTCCTCTGGTAAGGCTCAAAGATACACCTTCATAGTGGAAAAACCCGGCATAGGCCATTTAAAGAAAAATATAAAACTTAGCCTATAAGAAATTCTTCTCTCCGCATTGTTTTCAGATAAAGTTAGGCTTTTCAGTATGCTTGAAAAAAACATTGTTTGTTTTAACCAATTTCCAATTATGTTTAACCAATTATGTTTAACTTAAGAGCTCGAAGTTTATGAAAGAGAAAGAAAAATATTACTAGATATATTTTTTATGTCTGAGTTCCCTGAGTCTTTAAAAATGATTTCAATTGTGAAATATATTTCAACTATTTCGACTATTCACAACTAAATCTTATGAAAAGGTCCTGATTATGATTAGATTATGATTAGATATATTAATTAAACTTTATTAATATGAATTTAAAATCATCTCAAGGGAAATTATTCTGTACTAATTTTTTTTCTATTTCTAATCAGTTATGAGAAGCATCGAATGGAAGCCGAACTGCTTTGCTACTCCTACATGATTTCACGTAGACCAATCGAAAGAATACGTGTAGCCTAATCTTCGTGTGGGAAATTGAAATAACTTTTTTAGATTAAATTATTAATTTATCTTCATTGGTGGAAATAAATTGCTAAAGTATTCATTTATATTCATTGGCACTAATATTCCCAGTAATTTATTAATTAAGATATCACTATATATTTAAATAACCTTTGTAGTCTTGTTACTGTGACATCCATAATGTATATTAATCCAAATCACGCAACTAAATATTGTCGTGAAAATTCTGACAAGAACCAAGTTTCAATTTTAATTCAAATGTTTTCAAATTGCCTTGCAGGGTATGAGTATTTTTAATCGGTAACAAAACTAGAAAAATAAAATTTTAAGCAAATTCGTATCACCAAATGCTAGAGCCCAAAGATCACATTTTAACCCCACAAAAGCATTCAACATAATTGTATAAACCCAAATGTTGATTTAGGGAGTCAAAAGTGAGTATTAATATATCAGAATACGTTAGAATAAATAAGAAAAAATAATTATTTATCCTTATAACCCGAATAAACCATCCTTATTTTCGAAATCATAAATATTGTCACACTTGGCCTGGAGGGAAAATTACTGCCATCAACTTCGTTTCACTATCTCAGTTGTGTAACAGAAACGAAAGTGCTTGAAAACAGTACTTGTTTTTTCCCTGGAGGATAATCAATTGGTGGGAAAGAAAAACAAAAGGGGGGGGGGGCGTTCACTAATCGGGCCATTAGACTCATGAAAGGAAGTAACGAAACAAAAGGAATGAATATAAAATGTCAATATCAGAATATAAAACCTAAATAAGAAGCAGGATAAATATAGGAGGGGAGGAATTTGGAAACCTTTCGCGCAAATAACATTGATTTTTTTTTTTTAACCCAAAGCTTCTATTGAACCTTTTTTAATTTTTTTTAGACCAACGAAAAGAATGAAAACATGAAGAAAATGCAAAATCAGGTTGATGAAGTGGTCGACATTATGCGTTCCAACGTTGAGAAGATCATGGAGAGAGAAGACAAATTGACCGAACTGGACGAACGCGCGAAGCAGCTCGATGTGAGGCGCTCTCTCATCACTGTTATTGTTCTTTATTTAAAACTAAGAACCGTAAACCAACGAGGACATATTTGCCTATTTGTGAGGTCCGGTTTGTAAAGAAAGTGAAATTAGTAGAAGTGAAAATGTGAGTGAGTTACAATTCAGATTAGTCTACATAGATAAGGACTATGTGACACTCAGGCCATGTAGGACGCACAACTCTCCAGGGCCTACCCAACCTCCACAGTCAAGGAAGATCTTCCTGTGGATGTTGGGGTCGGAAAGGAACGCGGTCATCTTTATGTTAACTGCACTACTTACCATCCTTGAGAAGTCAACTGTCCCCAGTGCTCCTAGTAGTCTCTCCTATAGCTACTCTGGCATTATATCTTCGCCACATTATAACTTCCCCTAACTTCACCGCTAAAACCGCTAGGGAAAGGGGGAGGGGGGTATCCAGATAATGACAACTTGTACTCTCTCAGTACTTCCCTATCCCCCACCCGCAACACTAAGGGTTGGTGAGTTTGTGAAGACTCCAATAAGTCTTATTGTAAGTTTATAACTGAAGGAGTTCCCCCCCCCACCCTCCCTTCAATAAGTTTGGTGGAAGTTTTCAAATCCTGACTACAATAAATAGGCTTATTGTAAGTTTATGATTGATGAAGCCTCCCATAAGCCTAGTGATAGTTTTCAAGTAATGGGGACTCGAATAAGGCTAATTGTAAATTTAAAACTGATTGAATCTCAAATAGGCCTAGTATGCATTGAGATGAAAAGTGAATGACTGAGGGTGAGCGTGGGGGAAGGATGAGCTTGAGTCTTCTGATGGATGTGGAATGGTAGGAGTAGAGATTGCTTGTGTTGCATGTGGGCTGCAAGATAGTGTAGTGGAATTAGATGAGATAAGGGCGCGCAGATGTTGGAGGAGTTAGTCACTTTAGGAGGAATCTCAGCACCAGGCCCAAGGGTAGTTCTGGGCATAAGAACATAAGAATGGAAAGAGTCTGTAAAAAGTTATCAATAGGCTATACGAGGCATCTCCTGTTCCCATCTCCCAGTTCAGTTCCACCTAGTATCCTCATCCATAAATCTACCCAATTCGTTCTTTAAAATGCGCAAGGAGGACGCTTCTATCACATGACTACTGTGTCTTTTCCATTCATCTACCACTCGACTTGTAAACCAATTTCTACCAATCTCTTTCCTAAACCTAAACTTGTCCAGCCTAAACCCATTGCTACGTGTCGTATCCTGTTTGCTAGGCGCACGTATAGCGGATGTGAGTGAGAGAATTGAAAGGATAGTGGATGGAGCAGAAAGGGGGTGCAGTTGCTGGTTTACATGTGAGAGTGAGTGGCATAGGGAAAACTAGGTCCAAACAGCTAGTGTCTAGATACGAGTATATAGAGATTTGTTAGGAAAGTTTCGGGGTAGTAGTAGTAGGAGGTCTCGTGAATTTTACCTAGGCTTAGAGTAGACAGTGAGTGGATGCCGCACGCAGTTGGGGTAAATGAGACTGGAAATATTGCGTGATAGTATAGGACTAGTGTTTTGGGATCCTGGGAGTGAGTTGGGGAAAGGGGGGATTTGTATGCAATGGATGGGTTGCCCTTGAGCCGTGTGAAAGTGTTGAGTGACTGTCTCGAGGGGAGTATAAGTATAGACTGTCATGGTGGGCAGGATGAGGCAGGTAGGGGTGAGGGCATTCAAATAAGTTTAGAGAGCAACAGGCAGGAAAAATAGCAGAGGACTAGGAAGGTATAGTGTAGTAATGATAAGACCATAGAGCTACAT
Organism: Ceratothoa steindachneri; assembly: GCA_963969495.1. NCBI lineage: Eukaryota > Metazoa > Arthropoda > Malacostraca > Isopoda > Cymothoidae > Ceratothoa > Ceratothoa steindachneri. The sequence continues at coordinate 159,449,476 of OZ018318.1, read as the reverse complement.
TGAGGATATACTATACAAATAGTAGGAGCACAAGAAATAAGATGGATTTGTTAAAGGGCTAGTTGGTGTAGAGGATTTTGATGTAATTGTGATAACAGAGTCATGGCTTGATTTGGCAGGAAAGGAGTTTGGACTTGGGGGTCCAGATTGATGGTTATGATATGTTTCATAATCTCCAGTGTAGTGAAAACACTACAATTAAAACAGACGCTAACAAAGAGTCATTATGGCTAGATGTTAAGGAGGGAAAGGATAAACTTGTCATTAGATTATATACCACCAAATGATATATGATATATACCACCAAATCTTCTTAGTAAGGAAGCTTCGTATCCTCTGTGGCAGGAGATATGAGGTGTATGCAGAAATAAACGTGTGTATAATCGGGGATTTTAATTATAGAAATATAGACTGAAAATCTCATTTAGGTGATCAGTAGGCTGAGGAATTTTTGAATATGATGCAGGATGATTTTCTTAGAGAGGTTATAAACCAACCCACTAGGGGTGATAATATATTGGATTTTGTCTAACAAAGAGGGAAGAGGGTTTTAGCAATATAAAGCTTGTGAGAAAATTGGGAAATTAGATTTAAGTTAAAATGGAACGGGGTTATCAGTCGTATAAAGAAAGTTAAAATCCCAGACTTCAAAAAAGCAGAGGGTAGTGGTCTGAGGAGGTACCTTGGATACGGTTCTTTAGGGGCTAGTTACTCAGATTAGGTCAAGAAATGTGATGCCAATTGGCAATGAGAGCAGTCGAGGCGGAAGATAACCCTCGGGTAGAGAGGATTAGTGTAGATCAGGAATATGAGACAATGATTAAGCAGTTAATTGCCGGACAGAATATGAATAGTCCAGTTAGGGAAATTAGAACGGAGGATGTCGAATAAAATTAAGCATTATATCAGCATTGAAAGAGCTATTTATAAGAAAATGAAACAGCGTTTAGAGTCAATTAAGGCAGAGTGCCATGAGCTAACTCAAGACATTAAAAATTAATTAGGGTCGCAAATACAAATTATGAGATTAAAGTGGCAAATAAAGCAAAGGAATATCCCAAAGGTTTCCTTCAATTTTAAAGAACTTAGACTAAAACTAAAATCGGCTCACTTAAAACTACAGATGGAGAGTTAGTGAGTCATAGTGATGCAATGGCTTGGATGTTAAATAATTATTTTCTTTCAGTATTTACACCTGAGGATATTTTAATTGTACATGAGGGGACCTTGTTTTTCAGGGTTAATGAGGAGAAATTAGAGAATATTCTTTTTATTACAAAGGAGATAGTGTCAAGAGAAATAAATAGAATTAAATTTAGTAATGCACCGGGCAATGATGAGATTTTTCCTAGGATTTTTAAGGAATGTAAAGATGTTTAAAGTGAGCTCCTATTTCTAAAATCGTTAGAGACCTATATTGTACCAATGGCATGGAAGAAAGCTAATGTTATACCTATATTTAAGAAGGGTGATAAAACGATTATGTCCAATTAACGGCCAGTGAGTTTGACATCAATGGTGGGAAAAATGATGGAATCTGTAAGAGCGAAATCTATCAGGGATCACTTAGAAAAGCATAAGTTGATTAAGAAATCTCAACATGGCTTTACTAGGGGCAAATCGTGTTTGACTAATTTACTCTCTTTTTAATATAGAAGCTCTACAATGCTGCCGATAGAGATGGGAATTACGATATTGTTTATTTGGATTTTAGTAAAGCTTTCGACAAGTGCCACACTTACGACTTTTAGATAAAGTTAAAGTGCATGGGATCAATGGAAGTATATTCAGCGAATTCAGTCGTCGCTTAGTGACAGACAGTAAAGAGTTAGTATAGATAGGATTAAATCTTACTGGGGAAATGTTACCAGTGGGGTTCCTCAGGGTTCGCTGTTGGGGCCGTTGTTGTTCTTGGTTTATATTAATGATCTTGACTTAGATATAAGTAGCGCCCTAAGCAAGTTTGCGGATAATACTAAGTTAGGTAGAATCATAAAGTCTGACTCTGATGTTGAGGTATTAAAAATTGAATTGACCAACATATTCCAATGGGCAGAGAAATGGCAAATGGAATTTAACATAATCAACATAACTGGGCGCGACTTTGCCGCCGGATCTGGTGCGACTGCGACTTTGCGACTCTATCCCCCCCACCCGTGCGACTTGCGACTTTGCGACTCCGCTAAATTAAAAAGTAAACTTTAGCGCGATAACAGAAACATGCTTTTATAAGGCAGAAAAACACATGTAAAACAGCCGCGACAATTCCTTTCAAAGAAGTCGTCTTTGTTCCAGTTCAAAGTCGTGGAAAATTGCGACTTTGCTACTGCGATTCCGCTAAATTACCCCCCCCCCCCCAAAAAAAAAAAATCTTTAAAAAAGCAGCCATGGTTAAATTTTTATACATTTTCTGAACTTCGCTAATTATAATAATTTTAAAAAGGAACTCTAAACAAATATAGCTATAGAAGAAGATATATAAAAATATATTTTCTGAACTTCACCATTTTGTTTTTTGATATTATAAAAGAATTATTAGAAATAACTTTGATAAAAAAACATAAGTCATAACCAAACTAAGATGAAATTATTATTCAAATACTCAAAAAAATCCCCTTCTTAAATTATAGTTAGTGATGATGATGATGATGATGATAAGGCAGAAAAACATATAAAACAGCCGCGGCAGTTTCTTTCAAAAAAGTCGTCTTTGTTCCTGTTCAAAGTCGCGGAAATTTGGCCTTGCGACTTTGCTTAGTCCGACTTTTTCAAAACGTTTGCGACTTCGAAATTCATAGTGCGACAAAGTCGTAACTTGTTGCCGCAACGCCCAGCTCTGATCAATCAAGTGCGTATAGGTTGGTGTAATCCACTGAATAATTATAAATTGAATGGAAGAGTTTTAGGAAGGTGAGAATGCGAGAGAGACTTGGGTATCCTAGTAAGTTCAGACCTCCGGTCTAGAAAGCAGTGCATAAGTGCTAGGAATAAAGCTAATTGGGAAGTGGTGTTTATTGGGAGGAGTGTAGGTAATAAGAATGCTTATGCCATTCTGAAACTGTACCCAGCATTAGTTAGGCTTCATCTTGACTATGCGGTGCAATTTTGGTCACCATATTATAGGATGGATATTGGTTTGTTTGCTTGAATCTGTGCATGATAAGTAGGATGACTAAGATGATTCATGGGTTGAGGAGCTTATCTTATGGTGAAAGGCTCAAGACTAAATCTTCATACATTATTAAGGAGAAGAGTCCGAGGGGACTTGATTGAAGTCTTCAAAGGGGTAAAAGGTTACAATAGGGGAGACATGGGTGAGGTTCTTAAATTTAGTGAGCAAGGTAGGACACGTAGCAATCGGTTTAAGCTGGACAAGTTTAGGTTTAGAAAAGAGATTGTTAGAAATTGAAGTACAAATCGAGTGATAGATGAATAGAATAGGCTCACTAGTCATGTGATGGAAGCGTTCTCCCTGCGGAGTTTTAAGAATAGATTGGATAGATTTATGGATGAGAATGCTAGGTGGGACTAAACTGGGTGATAGGACACAGGAGCTATGATTATTTTAAATTTGCAACTGATGAAGACCCCAATAGGCCTAGTGGAAGTTTTCAAATGATGCGGACTCCGATAGGCTTATTGTAAGTTTAGAAGTTAGCTAATTTTTAACATTATTGGTACCTGAGAACAAATGAAGAGATGTAAACCAAACCTAATCGAAATTACTTTTCTAACATTCACTAAAATATTAATTTATTTAATACAGGCGAGTGCATCAGTCTTTCACACCAGCACCCAAAAAATCAAGAGGAAGTATTGGTATAAAAATATGAAGATAATGGCAATACTGGGCATTGTGTTCATCATATCTTTGATTATTATAATATTCTTAACCTCGGGTGGCGGATCCAGCGATGACCAAAGGAAATCTACAACAAAATCTCCCTAAATTGAAAACAACGAGGTTTTATTCTTATAAAATTCCCTCATGGCTAAGAAGGTCGGGCTGACAGCATCTGAACCTTTATTTTAAAGACCCAAGCTTGGAATTTAGAATATTTGTCTTTCTTTTATGAAATTGGTCACGTTTCCCTTCTAGTAGAGGGAGAGTGAATAAAAAATTCTCTATTTATGTTTCGTTTTTCTATTAATTTGTTATAGTAATCTTATTTAATATTCTGTAATGATCCCGAAAGCCTACTTGGTAAAGGATTCACAATTTGTGCCTTTGAGTGCCAGTATTTAGTTCCTAGAAGTTTCGAATGTTCCCTACCGTCTTCAGCATTTCACTTCCTAGGTACTTGGTTCTGTTCTCAGCGAAAGAAAATACTAGGCGGTGCGTCGAGTCAGATACTTCAAAGCTCTTTTACTATTTATTCATAATCATTTACGTTTACTATTTATGGCTTCTTTATTCTTCATTTACAGATCCTTTACTTTTCATTTATAATCTTTAAAACTTCTAATCATTACAACTTTTTTATTCTTCATTTATAATCTTTTGTTTCAACTCTTTACAGCTCTTTTACGCTTAGTTTAGAATATTTTGCTTCTACTCTTCCAGCCCTCTTATGATTCGTTTATAATCTTTTGCTTCTACTATTTACAGCTCTTTTACTCTTCGTTGATAATCTAATGCGTCTATTCTCTACACCTCATTTACGCTTCGTTTATAATATTTTGCATCTACTCTTTACAGCTCTTTTACGCTTCGTTTATAATCCTTTGCTTCTACTCTTTACATTTCTTTTACTCTTCATTTATAGTCTTTTGCATCTACTCTTTACAGCTCTTTTACGCTCAGTTTATAATATTTTGCTTCTACTTTCTACACTTCATTTACGCTTCGTTTATAATATTTTGCTTCTACTCTTTACAGTTATTTTACTCTTCATTTATAATATTTTGCTTCTACTCTTTACAGCCCTTTTACACTCAGTTTATAATATTTTGCTTCTACTTTCTGCACCTCATTTTCGCTTCGTTTATAATATTTTGCATCTACTCTCTACACCTCATTTCCGCTTCATTTATATTTTTCTTCTACTCTTTACAGTTCTTTTACTCTTCATTTATAATCTTTTGCTTCTACTCTTTACAGCTATTTTACTCTCAGTTTATAATATTTTGCATCTACTCTATACCTCATTCATCTTTGTTTATAATATTTTTCATCTATTCTTTAGAGCTCTTTTACGCTTCTCATTTATTGTTTCTTTCCCCAATTACTCCCCGTGCTTCGATAGACCGCGGTTGACTCAGCTCATTCCAACCTCTTCAAAAAATAAAAATTTCAAAAAAGTCGATTTTTAAATGTTGATGAACTTGATTCCTTCTTTTTATTGACGTTTAGTTTGTTTACTATTTAGGATATTTCAACGGTTCCATTGGGAAAATTCGATTTAATGTACTGCTCTACAGGGTGAGGCAGAAGTCCTTATTGTAGGGCTCTTTACTAAGTATAATAAGAAAAAAAAATTAATTCTCAATAAAGGCTAATGTTTGTATCGCAACGTCTATTTTACCCTGTACTGTGTGAGTGGGTGACGGGGAGAAAACAAAAATATCGATTTAAGATGTGTAATTCTTGTTATTTTTCGATGGGAGATATTTTGAAAGAGCAACGCTAAAGTACTTTAATTTCTCATTCATTTTTATGGTTAGTAGTGTAAGAAAGATGGGTGATGTGAAAGAGCATCACTATAGTCCTCTATCATTTGAAAATAAAGTTTATTCTGCTACTAATTTGTATACTCATTGGAGAGACCAAGAAGATCGCAAAGGGTAGTGGAGTGCACAAAAGAATTTCTGAGGTGATAGCGTAGATGGATCTTATGAATGAATGCGACTGAAGTAGGGCACCGTGAAATGAAGACTATATTCATGTTTTCAAAACTGTAGTTTTGAACATTTAGGGGTGTTAATGGATTCTTGTTCCTAAGAGTGAAGACCAACGTGAGAAAATGGAATTTATTTAAAAAGAACTCCTGTGAGGACATTTCCCACGAAAGTTTTAAGAAAGGGGGTTCTGGAAAAGGTGGTGTATGTGGAAGAATAAGGAGAGAGAAAATGATTCCCCCCCCCCTGACTTCCCCAGTTCACCATTGACTGCTCTAAATTCGTCTCCCCTATATACTGCGAAAATTAGAACAATGGAAAGATCATTAAGGGGGCATCGCGACTTCCCGCTATGGACCCTTATCGCGACCCAGGGCAATTAAGGAAGTCTGTTGGCGATGAATCTCTCTCCCCGTCTAGATAATTTCGGAGTATATATTCGAGACTTCGGAGTTCACAGGCAGATTGTGTCTGAAGCTGCCCTCCAGTTCGCTAGCCGTTAACGTCTTCGTTAGTCGAGAGGGAATCGACTACATTCTCGTCCAGAGAAGAATTAAGTGATTGTCGAAGAGCCAAGGAAGAGCTAGTCGTCACTCAGTGTTGTTTGTGGAGATAGTTTTAGGCGCGCTTCAACCCTTCTCGCCACGTCTTCGTATTTTAAGGATCGGAAAAGCCACCCGTGAAGCATCCTCCGTTTGCCTCTTAAACGATAAGAGGCCCCATCTTCAATTTCCCGAAGTTGGATTGAGCGTCTCGTGAGACGCCCACGAGTTCAAGTTCGAATTTACCTCCCTGGTACTACTCGCCACACATCAAGGTAAAGGGGATTTGACCCCCGCTTCGTCACGTTCCTCCCCCCTTTACTGCGTCGAACCTCAAGGATCCCCTTTGCTCTAGAACTTGCATAAATGTACGATCATCTTAATTAATTATCCCTCGGATCAAACTTAATTGATAGTGTCAATCATCTTAGCCGTGAACCGTCAATATTTAATTGCATTGACATTTAACTTGCCCTATATGTGTATATAATCTTTAGTCATATTAAAGTATATTTTTGTAGCCGTGTTTAAATATTCCTTGGCCTAGCAACTGTGTATTTAAAGCACTCTTAGAGCCATTCCAAGGTGGAACCTTAATTTCGGTCCGCCAGTAGGCCAGTGTGCGTATAACAGCGTACACACTGCCATACCACAACAGTGTAGTTAGGGAAGTTGAAATGTGGTACATAGCTTCAGAAGCCAACAGGAGATTTTTTTTTTGGGGGGGGGGTTAATGGAGATTCGCAACTGTGTTAAATCTGCCTCCCCGAAGTAAGGGATGAACGGATAAATGAGAGAGAGTTGATTGCTGTTGGTTTGTCAAAGAATAAAAAACTCCTCGGAATGGCTTGAAGGTACGAGTGAAATACGTAAACCCTCGTTAGTTAAAAATTATACAGTGGGAAGCCAAAAACAAGAAAGTTGGACGTTTGAAAGTGGAATATTAAAATTAATACCTACAAAAGAAATAGGAATACCCATTTTCTCCGTTTAAATGATATTGCTGGATTAAGTTATGGGGGTCTCTTGAAGGTCGTCCCTAATTATGGGGGAACCTTAAAGGTAATCGTGAGGACAACCCAAGAGCCTTGGAAGGGGGACGCTGGTTGCCAGTAATGGTGATAGATTACCGAGTTATCGCGTAATCTTTTGGCAAGTACTCCGGTTGATACAGATGCCCCGGTTGGTTTGCGTTGCCCTTCCTTATTTCCCACGAGAGTTATTTTGTTGATTGCTATAGGGTGTCCTAAGCCTAGGGGTGGTCTTATTCTAGCGACGGGGTCAAATAGCCCGGAGGATGAGGATAGACCACACCAGGGTAGAACACTGGTATTTCGGGAGTTATGTAATCGCGAGGAATTGCGATTAATGAGGAGAATGCGGAGTGGCTGTTTTCCCCATTAATAAGGCCTGGAAGCAGGAAGATTGAGGAACGTCAGGATATTGAAGTCACCAAAGCAAAAATAGAATTATTATTGAACTAGATCTTATTGCACTTTACAAAAGTTCTTTAATTAAGTGTTAAGTTCTAATTTATGACATAAATTCAGTTCGAGGTCAAGTGCGGGCAAGGTCTAAAGGGGGCCTCACGAATAAAGCCTTTAAGAGTTACACCTTAATGTCTGCGTTATGTACACGACTATATACAAAGATGAATTACGCGAATCCAAGAAATCGGCCTGAACGATATATAACGCGATATATTGCTATATAAAAGAGTAATCTAATTATTCCCTTTGTTCTGGCTTCACACGGTTATATATTCAATTTAAGCGGGACATTACATATATATATATATATATATATATATATATATATATATATATATATATATATATTCTTCATCTTGATTCTCTTTATTGAATCTATTTACTTCTTTCTTGACTGTAATTCCTTTTTCTTTAAGTTGACCCTTCAAACATTGTCTTTCATTTATCTTGACTTAATATTCTTGTTGGCTGGGTTAGTTCTTGATCTTCGATTTCTTCCTTGATGTTTTTTCTTCATTATCTTGAGTTGATGTCTTGGTCCTTCCTTGATTCTTGATGAGTTAGTCCTTGAAGCGTTTTCTTCCTTGATTTCTGTTTTCTTCTTGAGATGATTTCTTGGTCCTTCTTGATTAGTTGGTCCTTGAAGCATTTTCTTTTATTTCCGTTTTCTTCTTGAAATTTCTTTATAAAAGGTTTTGGACTCTGGAGTTTCGAACGCGTTACCGATAGATTTAAACGCTACTGCTCTTAAACATTACGCCACGGGTTAGTCCGTTTTGAGTTGGTAATTTAATGGGCTATTTATATTATCTATTTGGAAGGAATTTTTCTCTGATACATCTTCGCACCCCTACAGAGCATCTGACTGGCAATCAGCAGACCCGGGTTCAAGGCCCGGCCAGGAATTTCCACCTTTTTTTTGCCCCTGGCGTTATCTCTGTCTTCTCGGTAGCTTAGCGGTAGAGCATCTGACCGGCAATCAGCAGCCCGGGTTCGAGTCCCGGCCAGGAATTTCAAACTTTTTTTCCCCTGGCGTTATCTCTGTCTTCTCGGTAAAGGATTGCCTTCATTGTGCCGCCCTCTGCTCTCTTTGATTCTAGTCTTCTTCTAATTCCCCTTTCTCTTACCTATCAAAAAACTCCTGTTTCTTGTCTCGTTGGTCATTCGCGTCCAATTTCTCTTCTTGTACTGTATTGTTATATAGTCTGCAATGCAAGGAGGTTCTGCACCTTTCTTTCTGTCTTCCAAATTGTTTTGAAAGGCAAAAAATAAATATGGCGAAAGCCCTGTGGTGGTTATTATCACCCACAGAACTTGCATTTGCTCTTTATATTTATTTATATATATATATATATATATATATATATATATATATATATATATATATATATATATATATATATATATATATATATATATATTATTTCATTAAAATACACATTATATTCATTGGCCATAATATCCAATTAAATAACCGTATTATCCAACTCAATTACTAGGCCATATTCCATTGTTATTTGTTAGTTCAATAAATCTTGTTAAATTTATGCGTCAGTACTTTTGAAACCTTCTCGGCTGAATTAGTTATCCTCTCTCACGTTTTCTCTTTTACGCATTTTTATCTTTAAATTCATATTGCAAGGTTTAATTTAATGGCTGCTATCTAGGCAAGTTTGTTATTAAACCAATCATCACATAAGATATAATTAGTGCCATAGACCCCTTTTTTTCACTTAAATATAATAGTATAGTTTAATGTCTAGTTACGTAAAAATGGTATTATTCTTTCCTGGCAACCACGAACTCACCCGCTTCTCTCTCTCACTGACTCCGGCGCGGCTTACGCCCCGCCCTTCTTTTGTTTTCACTGTAAATTCGTTTTCATCTTATTTCAATCTCCTCAATTTTTTTCTTAACCGGAAGTTTCAAAAGCACACATCCCTTACCATAAATAGTCAAGCCACGACATTTACCTCAACTGCCTCGACCACGCTAGCGAGCCAGGCCTCCTCCCTGGCGTTATCTCTGTTGGCAAAGAGCTCGGTGGCAGTGACCACCGACTAATTAGATTTGTAGTCAAAGTCCCCAAGGCAGAGCCTGCAACTAGTAAATCAAGGAAACTGGATTTGAGAAGAGCAGACTTTGCAGGTCTACGCGCGGGACTGACTGACGCGAGGCTAGAAGAGTGCGATGCTGTTGAAGACTCTTGGAACAGTTTCAAAACCACATTCATGAGTCTTCAATCGCGTTTTATCCCTCTGAAATGCCCCCGTCGGTCCTCTGTTCAACCAAAGTGGTTTAATCGAGAAATCGGCCAACTGCTTAGGGAGAAGAGAAATGTGTTCCGGCAATCGAAGATCTCGGGTGACTTTGACGAATACTGGAGGCTAGCCAGGAGAGTGAAGTCCAGTATAAGGGCGGCTAAGCGGTCTGAGGAACTCCGAGTGGCGAGACTCTGTAAAGAGAATCCCAAGGAGTTTTTTGGATATGTGAACAGCCGTAAACCAATCCGTCGAACGATTGGCCCTTTGAGGAATGAGGAGGGGACATTAAAGCATTCAGATGCAGAAAATGCTAACCTCCTCAACGACTACTTCTCTTCAGTGTTTACTGAAGAGTGTGGTCCCATTCCCCAGCCGACGGATTCCTACTCGGGGGAAAAGCTGGAGGCAATGGACTTCACCGAAGGAGAAATAAAGAAAAAGATCGCTGACCTAAAGACGAATAAGTCCCCTGGACCGGACGGGTTTCTACCTAAAGTGTTGAAGGAAGTGTGCGATGAAGTATCACGACATCTGTGCGCTATCTTCAACATGTCAATCCGGACCAAATGCGTTCCTAGAGACTGGCGTGAGGCGGAGGTGACTCCTATCTTCAAGAAAGGAGACCGTAACCAACCGTCGAACTACCGACCTATCAGTCTGACTTCGATAGTCGGTAAACTCATGGAAAGCATCATGGTGGACAAAGTGACGTCGTATTTAGAGTCAAACCTGCTACTGAGGAGTTCCCAGCACGGCTTCCGAAGGCAACGGTCATGCCTGACGAACCTTGTGGAATTCTTCCACTTCGTTTTCAGTGAGCACGATCGGGACAAGGCGGTGGATGTGGTCTACCTAGAATTTCAGAGAGCCTTTGATAAGGTATCACACCGCCGCCTTCTCCGGAAAGTGCGAGCGCTTGGCATAGACGGAAAGGTAGCCGGCTGGATCAAGAACTGGCTAAGTGGCAGACGGCAACGGCTGGTGTTGAATGGACAGTCTTCTGAGTGGGTGCCCGTTACTAGCGGGGTGCCTTAAGGTTCTGTCCTGGGACCACTACTATTCATCATCTACGTCAACGGCATGGACGGTGACATGGTTGTGAAGATTTCCAAATTTGCCGACGATACCAAGCTTGGTATGAACGTTGCAAAGGATGGAAATACTGCCCGCCTGCAGGAAGATCTTGGGAAGATTGGGGAGTGGTCGGACACGTGGCAAATGCCTTTTAACATGGGGAAATGCAAAGTGATGCATATCGGCCACAAAACCCCCAGTCTCAGTATATCCTTAAGGGCACTGCTCTTGAATCGAGTGACACTGAGAAGGACTTGGGTGTAACAATCACTAGTGACCTCAAATTCTCGAAACAGTGCATTGAGCCGGAGAAAAAGGCCCAAAGGATGCTAGGCTATATTAAGCGCCAGTTTGGTTTTCGGAACCAGGAGATTGTACTGTGCCTGTACAACTCACTTGTCCGACCACACCTGGAGTATGCCGTACAATTTTGGAGTCCTTCATTGCGAAAGGACATCGCGAGATTGGAACACGTACAAGCTAGGGCAACCAAACTGATTCCCTCTATCCGACATAAAAGTTATGAGGATAGACTAAGGGAGTTAGATTTGTTCTCGCGTGAAACCCGTAGACTGCGTGGTCAGCTCATCGAGGTCTTCAAAATAATTCGAGGGTTCGACAATGTTGACTACCGGGATATTTTCATACTGAGTGAGAACAGAACGCGCAATCACGGCTTCAAACCTGAACTGAAGCGTTACAACCGCAATCTGTGAGGAAATTTTTTCACCTACAGTATCTGCGGTAAGTGGAACGCACTTCCAGTCGAAGTTGTCAACAGTGAATCTGTTGACCAGTTCAAGTCAAGACTAGACAAAGTCTTGAAAAGTGGCCGTTTAGGGACGCAAAACAATTGAGCAGCCATGTGCCCGCTCGATTGCTAGTCCAAAGGTACCCTCTTTGAATGGACCGTAAGGTCTCCTAGGGTACTTACTTTCCTTGTTACTCCTTGTTACTCAACTTTCACGACTACATGTGCGTCACCCGTAGCAATTAGTCATTCTGCAGCTATAAACCAGGATGTCCGCGCCCGAGGCACCAACCGCACTTCAATCAGTCTTCCCGCTTTCGATGCGACCGATCCGATCACGTGGTTCTAATTATGCGAGATTTTAATGGCACATTGCCGATCAAAACGCATAATAGGCATTACGCAAAAAGTCCCAATAAATATATTTACTTTGTTTTGGGGAATTTTGTTAGAAAGTGTCAGAAATGGTGCATGCGGAGAGTTGAGGCAAGCTTTCAAGTTGAATTTGGGAGATTCCAGGTTGAAGACTTAAGGGAACTACTAAATACTCAACAAATGGGTGATAGGCGTCCCACGTGGTTCCTTGAACATCTCAAAAAATTGATCAGGGCGAAGGGCGCTCATTCAGAGCTTGTCTACTCGCTCTAACGGAGATTTGCATGCGTAGGCTCCCTGACCACATTAAGCCCCTCATCATGACTGGTGAGCACAAGAGCGTGGATGAAATCGCCAAAGCAGCAGATATAATATATCTCAATCCTTACGTAAACTGGGGGACTGCCTCACAATGTCCCATTCTTCCCTCTAATCTATCTATTTCGCAGGTTCGGTTACCAACGACGCCTTCTGGAAATAGGCCGGACCCGTGTAACGCCTCTTTTTTACATTCATCACCAGACTTGGCTGCCACTGTGGTGGAGCGAGTGTGAGAGTGTTTGTAGGGCCATTCTCCCACCCCCTTTCAAAGGAACTTCTTCCTCCTTCTGTAAAAATGAGTGTGTGAAGGGGTATATATATATATATATATATATATATATATATATATATATATATATATATATATATATATATATATATATATATATATATATATATATATATATATATATATATATATATAAATATATATATAATATAAATTCTGGATATCATGTTCTATTTTTTTTTTAATTCTCTTTCCAGATTGTACTTTGTTTAAAATAATCTTTTATCAAAATATTACTTTTTTTTAAGTAAATTTAGCGAAAAGCCATTCTATTATTCTTTTAGATTATACTTGTCTTATAATAATATTTTAACAAAAGTGGCTAAGATTGTAAGATTTGCAATATTATAATAGAATATACCATATACGTCCAAAATTATAATACGTTTGGACGGAATACCGCGACAGGATCGCAATATAATAATTATTGAGCTCGGAAGCACCAGGACTTTAAAATTCGCGCACATCGACTTTTGGTCACAAGAGTGACTGCCAGTAAGATTTCCTCCCGGGGGGGAACCTAAATCGTAAAGCGTGGTACTACGTAAGCTAAAGGCCTCTTTTTGTTTTTTTGTTTGTATTTGTTTGCTCATTCATCTCTTTTGTTTAGTATATATTTTGTTTGATGATAGGATTGATTGTTTTTGTATATATTTAAAACGCGATTGAATAGTAAATTTATCTATCCATACTATTTTGTTCATGTATATATATAAGTAACAAGATCTCAAATATATTTAGCCATATTTTTTAAAATTAAGGAGTGTATGTACAATCCGTTTCATTTCTCCATCGATTTCTCACGTCCGACTTAGTGTAGGAAGCGAGTTGGATAGATTGGGGCTAGAGTGTAGGTTCGGGAGTCTCTACACCGCTTTAGAGAGGATAGAAGGGGAGCTGCAAAAACTAAAACTCCAATGTGGGTCCGAGCAACTGCACGGTCACAAGGGTAGACGGAGAGACAGGCGCCATTCGTCCTCTCGAAGACGAAACTAACGAGGGCATTCCAGCACAAGAGGTGAGGCACAGAATTCCCCTGCTCATTCTTCCGCCTATCCCTCTACTCATAAATTATCTCACTCTCAAACTAGGAGACTATGCTGGTACCATGAGAAATATGGTAGCGTAGCTGTACAATGTACACATCCTTGCCAATACTACCTATCATCATTTTCTCATTCTCAATCAAATGCTAGCTCTTCATAAATTTGTCCTTCTAATTATAATGTTACTTTCATCCAACCAAATAATTGGTGTTGGTACCACAACAAATATGTGCACATGCAGTAAAATGTATACAGCTCGGCACATATTTACAACCAGTACCTCCTCAATATATTGCTATTCTACCAAATTCAAATCAACAATCTATTCACTCTCCTTAAACTAATGCTCCAACTCACTCTTCTTATTCCAATTCAAATTATTCGACTAATTTAAACTGAGAACGCAAGTGATCAATGGGTCTATCACCTCTGCCATTCCTTCATCTCAAGTCGATCCACTATTTTGCATTTATAACCCGCTCTCTGGTTTCTCATATTTAGTTTACACTGGTGTTCAATGTAATGTTATTCCAGCGTATCTGGACCATAAAGCTGGTTCCTCCTCTGATATTGTCCTTAAAGCCGCTAATTCCTCTGAGATAAGGACTTATGGAATGCGCATCCTTCAATTGGCTCTCGGCCTCCGTACAGTTTTTCGATGGACCTTTATTGTTGCCGAGGTCGACGTTCCTATTCTGGGCCTCGATTTTCTCTCTGCCCACGACCTTTTGGTCGACTCTCGAAACCGCAAGCTTATCGATCGCACTACAATGCTTAGAGTTTCGGGTTCATTTTTTCCCGTCGCAGAGTTCTCTTCTCCCTATTCAGTTTCCTTCAGCCAATCCACAGTTGCAGCGCCTGCTACAGGAATTTACCTCAATTAGCATACTATCCTCTAAAGATAGGCCTATTAAACACAATTTGCTTCACCGGATAGAGACGACTGGAGGACCTGTATTTTCCCGCCCCCGTCGATTAGCCGCAGATAAACTCGCCTTAATAATAATAATAATAGGTATTTATAATGCGCCCTTCAGGGCTGTTAGCCCTCTCAGAGCGCAGTGTGTGTAGAGAGTGTAGAGAAAGTTGATGGGGTGAGAGGTGATGGAAATGGGGCTAGGCGAGGAAAGATGACAGAGGAGGCGAAAGATAGTAGGAGGGTCATTCTTGCTCTCAGACAAAAGTTTGCGTGAATGAGCCTCGCGCGCTGATTTTAATTTGGAAGAATAAGTCAACGTAGCAAGGCGATAGGCAAGTGAGAGGGAGGTCGTGCACTGCCCACGGGAGCGTGCTTTAAGAAGGGCTCGTTCATAGTCACGTAAGGACCTCCTTAAACGAAGAAGGTCCTTAATGAAGCAGGAGTTCATCTTCATTGTGGAAGCTGGGATAGCTAGCCCCTCTACTTCTCCTTGGGCCTCTCCGCTTCATATTGTACCCAAATCTGCCCGTGGTGAGTACAGAGCTGTAGGTGATTACAGACGACTCAATGCCGTCTGTACTATCCCCGATAGATATCTTCTGCCCTATCTGTCCGATTTCAATTCTACTCTTTTCGGTTGTTCGATCTTTTCTCGACTCGATCTGGTTCGTGCTTTTAACAAGATCCCTATTCATCCAGATGACATCCTAAAGACGGCTATCGCACGCTATTAGGTTCCTTCGTCATGAACAGGATGTCTTATGGTCTTCGTAACAGTGGTCAGACCTTCCAGCGTTTTATGGATCAGATTCTGAGAGGTCTGCCTTTCGTCTTCTGCTACATAAACAACCTCCTGATAGCATCTTCGTCTTTAGAAGAGCATCTGTATCACCTTCGTCAGGTTTTTGCTCGACTTGAAGAGTACGGTATCGTACTCAACACTTCGAAGTGTCTTTTTGTATCCCCCAACCCTCCTTCTTGGGTCATCATTATCTCGAGTACAGGGATTAGCCCACTCAAAAAATAAAGTTACCGTGATGCGCAACTTCTCTCGGCCCACATCACACAAACAACTTAGGCGTTTGTGTGGTATGATTAATTTCTACCGCATATTCATACCTAATTGTGCGAATATCATGCAACCTATCAACTCTCTGCTCAGCAAGACCACAAAGAACTCTCCTCTTCAATGGCCTGCTGAAGCGTGCGATTCGTTCTCTTCCACCAAAGAGGCTATTGCCCGAGCTGCAGAATTTGCTCATCCTTCTCCAGGAGCTCCCCTCATCGTTGCCTCCGAGGCATCCTCAACCCACGTAGATGCAACATTGTAGCAGAAAGTTTGTGACTAATGGCAACCTCTTGCTTTCTACCCTCGCTCTCTTTTAGACTCTCAAAAGAGGTATAGTACGTTCTCTCGAGAGCTCCTCGGAATATACCTCGCAATCCGTCAATTCCGACAATCCTTGAAAGGACGTGACTTTACCATTTTACGGATCATAAGCCTTTGGTCAGTGTTTGTTCTTCCCGTAGTACTTCGTCAATGCACACTCCAGTTGACACTCGTCATCTTGACTTTATCCTGCATTTGATGAACGATATTCGCTATGTTCCTGGTTCTTCAAACATCGTATCAGACGCACTGTCTCGCATATCAGCGATTTCGGGCATGCAACTCTCCCACATTGCGCCCATCGATCATGCGTCAATAGCGCTTGCCCAGAAACAAGATGAAGACACACAAACGCTGCGTCACTCTCCTCAACTCGTCGTTGGTGAGATCGATTTGCCAGACAGTCCTTCCATGCGCATCCTGGTTGACTAGTCAAGCCTGACTGTCCTCTCATTCCTCTCACTTACCGTTAGCACATTTTCGACCAAATTCACGGTCTCTCTCATCCTGGTGTCAATGCCACACGCAAGCTCGTTGCCCAACTGACCAGGTATGAATGCCGGCGTGGCAAAATGGACTCGCTATGCCTGCCATGCCAGCGCGCCAAAGTACATCGCCACACAAAAGCTCCTCTGCTCCCTTTTTTTTCTTCGTCGCGTTTTGACGACGTTCACGTCGATCTAGTAGGTCATCTTCCTTACTCTCGTGGTTGCAATTATCTTTTCACCACGATCGATCGTTTTCCAAGTTGGCCAGAGGCAGTTCCTATCTTGGACATCAGAGCTTCCATCGTCACGCGAGACTTCGTCTCAACATGGGTTGCTCGTTTTGGTGTTCCTTCAATGATCATGACTGATCGTGGCCGCCAATTTGAATCCCACCAATGGGATGCACTCATGGCAGTGCTTGGCTTCCTTCGTCTACGTACCACTAGCTACCATCCCCAAAGCAACGCCAAAGTGAAACGGTTGCACAGGACCTTCAAGACAAGCTTACGTTCCACCGATCCAAACATCACTTGAGTGGACAAGTTACCCTTGGTTCTCCTGGTCAATTCTGTTCTTCTTCTGACCAACCTCTACCTCCTCACCTCAATCTTGCTTCTTATGTACACGATTTTGTACGGGTAATGGCTGAGGTTAAGCCTACTGCCCCTAGAATGCCTACTAATCAGAGATCTTTCGTGCCGAAAGGAATGTCAACTTGTTCCAATGTCTCTGTCCGTCGCGATTCTACTCGCTCCTCATTGCAACCCGTTTATGACGGACCATTTCTCGTCATCTCTAGGAGGCCGAAATTCTATATACTGCAGTTTGGCGCCAAGCAGGATACTGTTTCTCTGGATTGCTTGAAACCTGCATTTATTGATGCTGTTCATTCTGAGCAGTCTTCATTTTCCTCTTCTACTATATCTAATAATGGTCCAGTGATTCCCCTACCTTATCATCATCTAACCTCAAACCCAATATCCTCTACCTCGCCAATATCTCCATCTCCTTCCCGATTGCTGCCGCCTCCTTTATGGTGCAGGAAACCTCGTCGTCAGATATGTCCAATCAGGAAACCATCCCTCCATCTCTGGTCACCCCGCAACCAGCAAGCCAGGCACAGAGCGTCATGCTATCGCCAGACGCCAGCTCGGAGAGGTCACCCAAGCAGATCACCATCAATCCGTCCACTCTTGCTAGTGACAGTGCCTCGCCCGCAT
Source organism: Ceratothoa steindachneri (assembly GCA_963969495.1). Classification (NCBI taxonomy): domain Eukaryota; kingdom Metazoa; phylum Arthropoda; class Malacostraca; order Isopoda; family Cymothoidae; genus Ceratothoa; species Ceratothoa steindachneri. Next base: position 159,431,469 of record OZ018318.1, on the reverse strand, counting down.
TTTGTGCCATTCTCAGTAATCGTAGCCAGCCCACCGGCGTCATTACACGGTCTCGTTGCATTGTCAGAAGGCCTCGGAGATATCTGGATTAGCGTAATATTTTTTTGTAACGGGATGGGTAACTCTCTTGTGGGGGAGGGGTATTGTAGAAGCTGACATCTTTGCAATCTCCTACAAAGTTCGTAAAAAGGCAGTTGGCAATTTCACCTCTGATAAAATTATGCATCTCGCCCCCAAATCCATTTTTGTACAACCTTTGATACCAATACAGTTACCTCGAAATCAAAGTACGACTCCTCCCAACCACCAACCAATCGAACCTTTGTACAACCCAATTCGAAATTAACCAATCAGAATAGACTTTCCCGTTTCCCGAGTCCCGAGCGCAATTTAACGTAAACCATTATTTCATTTGGTGCTCCAGTCAAGGTCAGTAAAAAAATTAGCTCCCTAATCATCAGTGTATACAAAGGTCTAAAAATATTCAGTGTAATTCTTTCCTTTGAATTCCAGTTCCCCTGATACTATAACTTCCAAAACGTCATGGCTGTACTATACTATATTTTTATATAATTCCCATATATATATATATATATATATATATATATATATATATGCGGTTAAAAGGCTATTTTTGGCAAACCAGTCTTCCTCAAAGCCTTCGGAAGGAGCTCTTCTCACATACACGAAAAGGTAGCACAATTAATTGCATTACTGCAATAATTTTTCTTAATATATATATATATATATATATATATATATATATATATATATATATATATATATATATATATATATATATATAGCTTAGGTTGGGGCTTAGCTTAGTTCGTGACTATTTTTTATTTAAACCCTATTTTATATCTTATTCCTCTTAACATTATTATCATCGTCCATTTCCTTATATATATATATATATATATATATATATATATATATATATATATATATATATATATATATTATTTTATTGAAATACACATTATATTCATTGGACATAATATCTAATTAAATAACCGTATTATCCAATTTAATTTATGCGTCAGTACTTTTGAAACCTTCTCAGCTGAATTTGTTATCCTTTCTCACGTTTTCCTCTTTCACGTTTAATGGCTGCTATCTAAGCAAGTTTGTCATTAAACCAACCATCACTTAAGCTATAGTGATAGGTACAAAAAAAATATATATATTTTTGAGGCGTGCAGACAATTTGCCTCCTTTTTATTATAGTTAGCCGTGGCAATGGAATGAAAGCGTACAACAAATATATTTGAAGTCAACCTATTTTACAATGAATCCTCTTTCTTAAAAATAACAGAATGACGGATCTTTAGTTAACAATACCCGTTCGGATTTTTATTGTTCTTGCTGGTGCATGTTGAAGTTTTCCTTCGATTATCTTTGACGTTACTTTTCCTTGTTCCATCTTCTTCGTCATGACGCGAAGTATCAAAGGTATTTCTCCCATTTGTTGTGTGAGTCCTTGAGTCTCGCTTATCGTTCAGTGCATTATCATTAGACGAGGGTGTGAAATTTGCCGGTTTCAACCTGTCGACAGAGACAGTATATTGGTTGAAATTAGGAAATTCCAGCTTGTAAACATTGTTATTGTACTCGACCACCGGGAAAGGGCCAACATATGGCGCTTCTAGCGGCTTGCAAACTCGATCGATTTGGACCCGCACATGGGTCGCCTCCCGAAGAGCTTCGGGTACGAAAGGTTTGAGCATCAAGTGCAGGTGTCCTTCAGATTCCTGTGTGAAGTCGACTTGTGTCATGGTTATGGCATTCCTTAATGAATTTTGAGTCAGTTTTTGACGAAGAGGATGAAACCAAGGGCTTTGGACACAGTAGTCTAGTTTTTGTATCTGCTATGAAAAGCGAAAAACCTGAGTCATTAGGTAGGGAGCGAATACCCCAAAGGATTATCGGAAGAGCCATAAGCCATCCCTGTCGACGGATTATTATGGAGCTCTTCCGACATCCCGTTCGTGGTTAGACGGTACACCGTGCTGCGGAGACGATAGAAACCAACGAGGGCTGATAATTCCCTGAACAATTCAGACTCGAATTGGGCTCCTCTCTCAGTTAACACGTATAATGGGACTCCGAATTGGAAATCCATCCGCCCAAGAAGGCCAAGACAACCATTGCAGCACATATGTCTGGCATCGGTAATGCTTCGATCCATATTGTAGCCCAGTCAATGCGCGATAGGAAATACCGGTTATGTGACCCTTAAGATTGCCCAGGCAACGTGCACGGTGGTAGTGGCCTGACGATGTCAATGTGCACGATCTCAAATCTTGACGAGGGTATATTTGTAGGGCACACATGTATTCTCCTGAAGGGTGTACATGTAGATACCATACACAACGGCTGGGAGAGAAAGCTGGGAGATAAAGCGAGTCTGGAATGTCGAGGCAAAGGCTCGATTTTCTCACTGTAATAAAGTGATAGTTTCGTATCTGGGCTCAAGTCAACGGGCGTCAGAGAATAAACATTGGGAAACTGAGAAAGTCTGGAGCCAATAAAAAGCCATTTCACCATTCTGTAACAAAGATAGCCAGAAATTAAACAAATGTATGTCATATAATAAAGCTCCGCCTTCTAGAAATATTGACCAATAACGAGGTACGGCAGTTTAGCCGCCATCCAATCAAAATTAAATAAAGGATTCATTTATGCCAATCAGGAGGAGAGCTAAGGGAATGAGCAGCCAATCACGTGCGCCTACTTCATTTGTTATAAATGGGTGCAGAGAGGTTAAAAAGTCATTCATTCATTATTACTAATTAATTGTTACGCGTTCATTTAATTCAATAAGTCGATCATTATAATCGTCCGATCGCTCTACCATATTCTCGCATTACTTTGTTGTAAAACGAATCTTGGAATTATATTCGGAGTATTTCTTATTCGGTGTAAGATAAAATAAATAGACAGAGACTCGTTTACAACTATAAACAGATTCTTTTATTCATCTCAGCTGGTACCCTCTTCTCGGATCAAGTACAAGGTTACCTAAAGGGATATTTCCGTTGCGCATTCAAATAACTTGTTGCCATTGCCTGTGTCAAGAGTTATCCCTATCCGACCAAGCTCACCCCTTTGAGTGGCAACGTTACCACTAACCGGGCAACCAAACCCCCTATTCGTATTAGGGATTACTACTCAAGAGGCAAGCCCCAACTTACAAAGGGTGGCAACATTACAATAACAGAAAGACTAAGCAAAGCCCCCTTCCCCATATATTGATGGGCAGGACTGGAGATTTCGTGTGGCAATCAATCTTGGAGGACTTACATGAGAAGAACTCCCGTGCCCCGGAGCGAATGCCCCTATCCATATTAGACCAAAAATATCTAGACTTAATTAGACGGAGGGATGTCTTAATTCAAGATTGGGACGAATTGAGCTATTGTTTCAAGGTAGTCCTCCTGCATGCTGTAGGGACGAATGGTCGTGAGTATCTTAATATTACTTCACACCATAGTTGAACTTCCCCAGGAAAACGGAAAAAATTTAATCGTGACAGGTGTTCTCCTGTTTCTTCGTCATTATCTTGCGCTGCCGCCAAGCTCTGAGGTCAACTGAGTCACTTCGGACCGAATTGACGTTCCTAGATAGGCTTTCAACAACTACGTGGTCTTGACCACGCACGTAGGAAATATCGCTGATGTATTCCAAAATTGCCGTCCAATGGCGTTGCTGCCTGTCCGTTTTGGGACACAATGTTGACAAAAAGGCCGATAGTAGCGGTTTGTGGTCTGTGCATATGGTAACATGCGACCGTCAATGATGTGTCTGAAATGGACCACAGTAAGATACGCCGCCAGGAGTTCCCTCTTGTATTTGGAGTATACTTGCTGCGTCTTGCTTAATTTGCTTGAGAAAAAAAACACTGGTTGCGGTGACCCATTCACCATCTGGTGAAAGTCAACACATGACGCGTATTGGGAGCAGTCCGTTACCAATTGATACGATGATCATTGGGGTAACATGTGACAGAGCTTGACGGAGTTAATTAGAGCTACTCTGGTATTATTAATTGCTTCTCGCGCATCATCGTTCCATTCGAGCTCACGAGCCTTGGGATGCAGACGCGCGAGCTCAGTCAGCTGGGTTGCAATTGCAGCAAAATTTGGAATCATTCTCAAAAATATCCTCGCAGTTTCTTGTAGTCTTTTGTTAATGGCATGTCCCCAATCTCCTTAATTTTCATAGCTGGTAAACAAATTCCCGTAGCCGAAATATGGTGTCATAGAAAGTCAATCTCTTCTTTCGCGAACTCATACTTTTCCAGGGATACTCGTAGATTGTTCTCGACCAGGATTTTGAATACTTGATTTAAATAATCAAAATGGTCGTCCAAATTGTCCGAAAATATCAGGATGTCGTCTATATATACAAAAACAAACTCAATCCCCGAAACAGGTTATGCATGTGACGCTGTAAGGTGCAACTCGCATTCCTAAAGTCAAAGGGTATTTTATATACTCTGTAAAGGCTATCGCGGAACCCGGTTCACACGGTCCAAAGGAAATACACACATAAAATTTATATAAGAACAGGGATCTAAAGGCCTACCAGAAATTCACCAGAATTAATCAGGACGGTGCTATATTATGAGGTATCCGCAAGAGTTTAAATAAATACACACACAAAAGGTATTAACAGTATTATTTACAACAAAATTAAAATGAAATAAATTAATTGTTAACAAATTATACGGGGGTCATCAAACAATAAAAAGTCACAAATGCTTAACACCATCGAACGACCATAAGTCGTTTTAACCAAAAAGATATTTGCACATACAAAAATGGGTTCTATGGATAAATTGTTTAAAGCCGAAACGACACGCGCCGTTGAAGATAAAAATAGGCTTCGCTACTCTAGTGACAGGTGTTCTTGGAATAACCTCTCTGTCTTACGTCCCTTACCCGAAGGCCCAAAGTTATATGAATAACACTTATACCACCTAATTAATTTAAAGGGGACATAAAAAGAAAGAGATACTCCAAAATACCTGATACTAGAGCAGTGAAGTAATAACCCACTTCGGGAACCCAGGCGAAAGAGGCTCGGCGACGATGAAGGAATTCGTTCCAATTCGACAGGGGTGAAGGCGAGGACGGTCTTCGGCGAGGAGAAACCCACAGACGGCGATATCGTGGCGAAAGGCGTCGAGACCACGGGGAACGATGATTCGAAGGCCCAACGATCCGAGGGAAGGAATTCGAGATGACATAATTTTCCAAAGAGGAGATGGCGAGGTGACTGGGGGAGAGCTTTCACGTGCCCAGTGTGAACGGCTTCCCAAAAGAGAACACTTGCAAACGTAACTGGAAAAGCACAATTCGATGCAGCCGACAGAGAGGCAGCGACAACGATGGCAGGAATCAATAACATAAAAATTAATAACGTCAAGGTAAGGTACGGACAACGATTCAGCGGAGCACTCAGGCAGAATCCTCGCAACAGAATAACTTAAAAGGGCTCACGGCCCCATTTATATCCTTCAGTCCAAAGGGGAAAAAGGGAAGTGGGGCACAGAGAAGGGAAAGATGAGTCGCTTTCCCTACGCAAATTAGACTGGTAGGTTGCAGATGTTTAGACCAAAAACGGTAGCCTCGAAGCGGGTCGACCTGCGATAAACACCATAAACTATGATGAGAAAGGGAAAGGATGGGAATTTCTTGGGCCTATCCTTTCATACTCCCACAACCCAAATAGAGTAACCACCACAGTTTTCTCTATGTCCGCCGGGCTCATTGAGATCTGATGGTAAGCATAACCAAATCCAGTCGGGAGAAATTTATTTTCCCATAAAGGTGGTTTGCTACACTCTGTATCCTCAGTAACAGATATCTGTCGGGCTTCGTGATTACATTAAGTTGGCGCAAAATCGCCGACCATCCTGTAATTTACCGGCGACTTCTTCAGAATCATGTGAATCGGCAAGGACCACTGTGATTTCGATGAGCGCATAATCTTCTCCTTCAATAGTGTCTCGAACGTTGCTTTATCAACTTGTAGTTTCTCTATTGCCAAAGCCGTGATCGCGCGAAGGTTGGTGGTGCACTGCTGGTCTCAATTGTATGTGCCATGGACTAAGGCAACGGTGAGGCGGGATTAGTGGGCGCGGCTGTACAAGGCTTCATACTTCTATAATACGGCCTCGCAATTGGACGGTAGATGCTGGAGGTCATTAATAATTAGTGCTACTGTAGGTTCCGCGGATTATTTTACTTTTGACTTGAGCTTAGTTTAATTAACGACAAGGACGCCGCGCTCAAAAGCTAAAAAAAAATGGGGGGAGCTGAGCCCTCCATAGCCCGCCACTCTCCGTGGGTACGGGCTTGTCTGATAGGCATACTATTATTTGACAATTAATTCAAAAGTAAAATAAAGGAGATTTTAGTGAAATTATGGAATCAAAGGAAGAGAAAGATTAGAGAGACACAACTCCCACGTTAATAAGGAAATCTATATATATATATATATATATATATATATATATATATATATATATATATATAAAGGGTCTTTCAACAAGGACGCTCTAGCGTACTGTTCAGTAGTACTTGGCAAGTCACAATAGAAGGTTATAGCGTTGAACAGCGTGTGCAAATCATCAAATGTTATTATCAAAATTAGTGCTTCGTCCGACAAACGTTCCGCGCATTACGTGATTTCTATCCTAGCCACAATCGTCCTGCCAATTCCACTGTTCGACGCTTGGTGGCCAAATTCGAGGCAAAATAGTCGATCAACAATCAGCCAACACCCGCACGTCGCCGAAACGCAAGGTCTGCTGAAAACATCGCTGCCGTAAATGAGAGTATACGGAAAAATCCGAGGCAGTCAATTTCTCGTCGTTCACCATAACTTGGCCTTTCTGCGACTTCAGTTTGGCGAATTATGCGTAGGGACTTGGGTTTGCACCCGTACAAAATCCAACTAACCTAGGAACTTAAGGTAAACGGCCATATACAACTCCGTGTGTTCGCTGATTGGGCTCTAGAGCAGCTAGAAGTTGCCCCAAATTTCCCCCCTAAAATCATCTTCATTGACGAGGCCCATTTTTGGATGAATGGCTTTGTGAACAAGCAAAATTGTCGGAGTTGGTACGAAAACAATCCACATGAGATACACCAGCACCATTGCATCCCAACAAAGTCACTGTTTGGTGCGGATTTTCGTCTAACGGAATCATCGGTTCGTATTTTTTGGAGAACGAAGATGGGATTGCCATAACCGTCAACAGCGAGACCTACAGATCGATGATAAGTAACTTATTGTGGCCTCAACTGGATTATATGTCTGTATAGGTAGTTAGGTGGTTATTACGCCAATACACTAGACAGCTCTGGTCACAATAAACCCCCAAACCTATATTTTTGTTATACAAGGGGAATGAAGTTAATCGCTAACGGGAATTCCTAATTTGCAGACAAAATTTCCTTAGGCCTAAGTCGGCAACGTCGTGGGATACTGTATTAAAACAAAGAGATACGAAAAATATATATTATGGAATGAACAGTTATGATTAAAAAGTGAAATTATACAGTTTATGATTGGATTGAATTTTATGCGGTTGAATTAACTTTGCACGAGTTAATGAGAATTAGAGTGCACATATGATTATTGACAAATATTAATTAGATTATAGTTGAATGTTAAATGAGTAAATATTATAAATGTATGATAAATATTTATATGGATTGATAAATAGATTATATGAGCAAATAGATTATATAGTTAAATGGATTGGGTAAATATTAATATAGATTGATATGCATAAATAGATTCAATGGATTAATTTGGATACATAAATAGATTGTAATTTGGATAAATATATGGATTAAATAAATAGATTATATTAATAAGTAATATAAATAATTATATAAATAGATTACAACGGAGTTGGGAGGGTCTGTAAATGAGAGAATCACATATTAAAAACGAGATTCTTTTGGGACATATTTAGCTAAATATTACAAGGTTACCAACCCTTGTTGAAATAATAGTAACACTTCAGATTCGGGGCGCACGGTAGATGGCGCTGTTAGTTGGCTACAATTTTGGGCTACAGCATCTCTTATGACGTCAGACAGTAGCGTCAGATGTGAACAATATCTGCGTAATATTTTTTTGTATATGGGTATATACCTGGGGGCTGCGCCGTCCAGACCCCCTCAATTGATTGAAACTCAGGATCATCGCAGGGTGGTCCCCTTGCAGTGATATCTCCCCCACGAGCAGTCCCCTTGAATTTACTGGGAGGGTTTTCTCCCCAACAGCTTTTTACTGGCAGAAAAACCTTACCTAATAACAAACAATTCTTACTTTTATAGGTTTCTTGATTCATTTATCGCCTCTAGATAATCTAAAAGTTTTTCACGATTATATAAAGTAAAGCCGAATTCGAATAACGACGAAGCACATGGAGAGCACGAAAACACAATAACGAGAGAAAAACATTTGCAAAACGGGTCCTATTTATAAGCTACGATGTTGCCAGTAAGAAGCTGTTATCGTTCGCAGTAAACAAAAAATACGAAAACAAAACAAAAAAACAATAAAAGACATCAAGAAACCTTACATAACTTAGAAAAAAACTATAAACGAGCAGAGCGCAGATATTTAGTAAATAATAGACTAAAAGTTACAAATCCCCAAAACAACAAAAAAATATAACGCAGTGATGGTCACATCTGACGCTACCGTCTGACATCATAAGAGATATGCGGTAGCCCAAAATTGTAGCCGACTAACAGCGCCATCTACCGTGCGCCCCGAATCTGAAGTATTACCGAAATAATATATATATATATATATATATATATATATATATATATATATATATATATATATATATATATATATATATATACAATTATGATGAAATATTTCCACTTGTAGGGGTGTAGACCGCTACACTCGATGTAAGTATTATCGTTTAATCGTGTCTGAATATTCATGCGCGTTTGAGTCGTCTGACGTCATACCCCACCCCTATTATAATTCGCAAAACGATTAAAGGCGCTGACATGATATAGTTAAAGCATTCACCTCTGTAAACGTCAGAATATTATAAAAATTACGACCCCCCCCCCTCTCAATTTAATGAAACTCAGGATCATCGTAGTGCAGTCCACGCATCGTGTTTACCCCCCACGAGCCGTCCCCTATAAATGTACTCCAAAAACGTGAAACATTTTGGAACACGGACGAAATAGTACATCTTATCGGCCGGGCCGCTCGTCTACATATTTACAGTAATAGGACTAGGGGTCACCACTTAAAAAACAATAAAAAAAAACAGAGGTGCAGGTTGGATGTTAGAAAACATTTTTTCACCAATAGAGGGGTAGATTACTGGAATAGTTTGCCATTTGAGACTTACCAGGGTAAACATGTAGATTGGCGGCTCGGTGAAGAAGTGGATTTTTTTGTTTAGATTTCGTTCACCCCTGTCTGAATATTCTTGTGCGTTGGAGTCCTATTTGGAATATACCCAGCGCCATTTTTCTTTTATAAAAATGTCCGAAACTAACCAAACGAAAAATGCTATACTGGGGGCATCCAGACCCCCTATTGATTGAAACTCAGGATCATCGTAAGGTGGTCCCCCATTGTGTTTACCCCCACACGACCGTCCCCTTAAATTTACTCCAAAAATGTGAAACATATTGGAACACAGACCAAATATTTTACGTCCCATCGTTTGAGCCGCCAATTTACATATTTACACCCTTACCAGAACTTACCAGCCCCGCCAGAGCTAATTAAGCGGCATTCAACGGTCTTCGCATTAATGGAACAGGCACCCTTCTCAGACTTATTCGTAGTTCCGGACATTCTTCAAATAATTTGCCAATTGTTCCATTCATCAATAACTCTGACTAAAGGATAACTTTCTGATATTCAATCTTGATCTATCTTTAAAAATTTTCAGGCCACGATCTCTAGTTCTTCTATCGTCACTCATTGTAAAAAAATCTTCCTTCATAACCATGCATTATTTTAAAAATCTATTAAATTACTTCTATGTCGTCTCATTTCCAATGTCATAAGATTACAACTTCTTAATCTATTTTCATATGATTCATATCTGAAATCATTAATCATTTTAGTAGTTCTTTGCACTTTTTCTATATTATCTATGTCTTGTTGATTAGTAGGCCTCCATGCCTTTGAACAATATTGCAAACTAGGTCTGACTAAGCTTTTGTAAAGATTTATAATATTAAATATTGACTTGTCGTCATTTGTTCTTTTTATTGTCCCCAGAACATAATTTGCTTTATGAACAATTTTGGCTATGTGTTCACTTGGTTTTAAAGTATTATGTACTATTACACCTAAATCCTTTTCTGTAACAGCATATTCGATATCTTGTGCTTGGCTATAGACAGCATTTACATTATTAAATCCTACATTTACAGTTTTACACTTTCTAACATTGAAAATCATCTGCCAATCCTCTGACCATTTATGAAGTTTTCTTAAGTCTTCCTGAAGCAATCAAATTTCCTCATCTTTTGAGCAAGTCCTGAAGATCTTTATATCTCCAGCAAATTTTAGAATATTTGATTTAATATTTTTGTCAATATCATTAATAAATACTAGGAATAATGTCGGCCCCAATACTGAACCCTGCGGCACACCACTACTTATATTATTCCAAGTCAATATTTGCCCTTGTATTACAACTCTGCCTTCTCGGAAGTAGGCCATTCACCTATCCATCTCTCACTTTTGCTTCTCCGAAACCATGACTCCTCAATTTGAGTAATAATCTCTGATGAGGTACCTTATCAAATGCTTTTGCAAAATCCAGGTATATGATATCTACTGGGTACCCCTCATCAACATATTTTGTTACCTTTTCAAATAATGTAAGTAGATTTGTCAGACAAGATATTTTAGGTAAAAAACCATGTTGACTAACTTTAATTATATTCCTTTCTAATAGGTGTTTTAACATATCTTGTCTAAATAATTTTTCAAAAACTTTGCTGACTTGGGATGTTAAACTGACTGGTCTATAGGACGATACTGAATCTTTTGGTGCTTTTGACCCTTTATAGATTGGAGTAATGTTCACTTCCTTCCAGTCACTTGGTATTTGTCCATGCACATAACTGTGATTAACATAATTTCCAATGGCTTTGATATCAAATGTCTAAGGTTTCTGGTAAATATGTAGATTAGCGGCCCGGCCGGAAAAAAAATTTGTGTGTAAATATTATCGTTCACTCGTGTCGGAATATTCATGCGCGTTTGAGTCCTTTTCTAATTATTATTCTATAAATAATTGGATTATATACTGGGGGGCTGTGCCTCCCAGACCCCCCCAATTTAATGAAACTCAGGATCATCGTAGTGTAGTCCCCCCATTGTGTTTACCCCCACACGAGCCGTCAACTTAAATGTACTCCAAAAACGTGAAACATTTTGGAACACGGACGAAATAGTACGTCCCATCGTTTGCGCCTATAATCTACATATTTACCAGGTTTCTAAGTACTATATTAAAAATTTGTTCATTTCCAGGTGCTTTTTCTGGATCTAAATCTGCTAAAATTTTATGTATAGCAGTCTCGGATAAATCGACATCATTCAACATATCATTTCCATCATACATTTTTTTGGGTTGTGGTATGTTCTCTAAACTTTCACTTGTAAAAATGGATGTAAAATATTCATTAAATTTTTTAAAGGTCCAACCTCCTCCTTAATAGTTAATTTGCTTCTTACATATTTATAGTAGATTTTGGGGTTTTCCTATATTTCTTCATAACTCATTGTACTGAAAGTCTGGATTGTCTCTATATCTTTTTGACCATCTAGTTTTGTTTTTTCCTTTTCTCGCTATATGTATATTCCACCAAGGTGGCTTAGGTTTCGCTTTGCTTCTTATCTTTATTGGAACACAAATTTATTATTCTGTCATATTCTTTTTTAAATAAATCCCACATTTCATATGTATGTTTATCTTTAAAAATTTTGATCCAGTTAACTTTTCTAAATTCTTCCAATTTTTTTAAATAAGCATTCCTATAATCAAGATATTTCTCTTTCCAATTCAAATCTAACGTTGGTAAAGATATACTAAATTGCACAATATTGTGATCACTAGTACTAAAATGTGATTTTACTTTTACATTGTCCACTAGATTATCATTTTAGCTTAATACTAAATATAAAATATTGTCCTGTCATGTTGGTTCTCTTTTACATGCACAAGAAAATTATCCATAGTTAAATCAAGAAAGTCCCGGGCTTCTCCCTCTCCATGCAAAGAGTCCCAATCTATCACCCTATAATTAAACTCCTGGCAAACTATTCCAAGAATTTAAAATAAACTTATCTTTTTCTAATTATGATGCTGATGTACTTAAATAACATCCTCCAATACAATAATAATGTTTTTTACATTACTTTTTATCTTACACCATACTGACTGTGTTTTCATTGTTCATCAAGTCCTCTATTAATTTCGCTTTGAGTTCTGATTTAATATATATCAAAACTCCTTCTTCTCTGTTACCTGTCCGTCTATCTTTTCTAAATGTGTCATAATTTCTCAGTTTTATTTCTGCTTCCCCAATTTTAATTGATGCCCATGATTCAGTAATTATTATTATATCTGGGTCTTTTTCCTAAACATATGCATGTAAGTCAGGTACTTTATTAACTATACTTCTTGCATTAATCAAAACTGCTTTTAATTTTTTGTTTAACCTAGGACTATTTTCCTTAAAACTAAGTTTAATAAAATAACATCTTACTGGCTTACAGATGCTCTCTTTGTTTCGGCACCTTTTGAACTATTTTTCCTCGGCTTATTATCCAGTTTTTTTGATTTTGAGAACCTTGTCTCTTCTCTTTTAGCTGATTTCTTAATTTAAAATCTTCTTCCTGCTGCTCCTTCGTTCTATCCGAGTGAATATAAATACCTTTTCATTCTTGTATATTATCAAGTATTTTGGTGATTACCAACTATTCCTCGAACTGTAGTATGACTCCCTGGGTCTCAGATGACCCTACTTGTCTGACTGCTCCTTATGTAGAGAGAGGAAATTCCTACCTTTGTAGAGCCTTTTCATATATTGCCCCTAAATATTACAATGAATTGCCATTGTATATAAAATGTGCTTCCTCAATTGACATCTAGAAAAGGTTGAAAACAGACCTGTTTCTCTCAGCATACAACCATGACTCAAAGACTATAGCATCTGATTATAAGTTATAGGGTTTTTTTTTATACCATCCAAGAGGAGAGATCTTTGTAGATCAACAATAACTAAATGTATACCATAATTTATTTATTAGATTAATTGAATGCATATGTCTTCATTTTATATCTGACATAGTGGTTAACCACAAATTTTTAAGATATTGACAAACTTCTTGTGTAGATCAATTAGACCTTAACCCTTTTGTTGGAACGTAGCCCACATGGGATACTTCATACCATGCTTTTGATGCAATGTGGTGCAATACCTTGATGGTGCAGATGGCTTCAGCCCGTGCAGGAACTTCTGGGCTATAGTTCTGCACCAATCAGAGCGTGTTAGCCTGTGTGAGAGATTGGTCATGCAAGCATTCTCTGAGCCGTCGCTGTACTAACCAGATCTCCCTCTTTTTACTCTGACACACATGCCGCCCACACCTGCAATAGTGTAGGTAGGTGCATAGAAATCTAATAGCACATAGCCAGATAAATGTGTTTCAATGTGATATGGGTGTGAAGTCTAAAATGTGAAAAGAAAGGGGTAAAGTATCCTGTGCAGGATACTTTACCAATTTCTTTTCACATTTTACAATGACTCAAATCAAAAAATGTTCAAGAATAAAAGTGTCTTAGAAATACATCTAGTTTATGATGCTAAGAGGAATTTTTGATATCTCAAGTATTTCTAGGTATGCCCCCAAAAGGGTTAATGTCTCTCAAGACTTATTTAATATATTAAATTTCGTATGTTTCTTATTCTTATATTTGACAGAGTGGTTACCCACAAATTTTCAAAGTTCTTCCAAACTTATAAAAGAAAACTATGAAATGAGAATTCTCTCAACATATCTATTTCAATTATAAAATTTAATCTGTTTTGTCTGTTCCTTTATTGTACTATACCCAGCGCCTTTGAAACTTAGCCACATCCGCAACTAGTGATAAATGCGCTATATAAATAACATTATTATTATTATCCTCTCAAATGAGAACATATTTAGTACCCTCAGTCTATCTTCATATTCAAGGTGCTTCAGCAAAGCTCCCTACAAATTCTGTGTTTTGAATGATTTTTGTGAAACTTGAACACGATTTGTGAACAAAGAAAAGGAATTTAGTTATTGTTGAAGCGAATGTGATATAAACGGACAGTATTATTTCGCCACAAAGACCCAAATTTTTGACCCGTTTAAAAAAAAACACTGCCACAGAGAGTTCAAGACAAAAGGTAAACAAAGATTCAAGATGGCCGAAAGTGGATGCCATGGCGCTAACGTGAGTATGCTTAAAACCGAATGTAACGGCAAAAGAAATGCCACAAATAATAAGAAACACATGGATAAAGATAACACTATCCCTAAAGGGGAAGCATATAAGTGTGATGAATGTGGTGAGTTGGTAAAAGAGAATGACAAGGCCATAGAATGTGAAATATGTGTACTCTGGTTCCACACAAAATGCGCAAAAGTTTCTGACAGCCTGTACCAAGTATTAATAGATGAACCAGATGAATGCCACTGGTGTTGCCAAAACTGCAAAAGGGGGGCAAAAAAGCTCTACCAGAGTATAGTAGCAATGACAGGAGAAATACAGAAGGTAAAGGAGAAAATAAACCAAGTGAGCCAAGAACTAAGCAATGTGAAGATGAACCTAGGAGAGAAAGTGGGGGAACTGAGTGACAACAACGGAAAAGGAGGTCTGCACCTCCTGCCCGTGCTTTTGCAGGGGACCCCCCAAACTTGTTCTACCGGAGAGGATGCTTATTACTCCTTTTCTATGCCTATGGGTGCAGTGGACTCTCCGTCACCCTGTTCTGTCACTTTTTCCAGCGGCAGTCCCCCTTTAAATTCCAAGGGAAATGCCAAGAAAGCGGGTAGGTGGCCCTTAATTGACCACTCCTGCAACTGGTTCAATAGGGCCAACCTCTTTAGGGGAGCAAGGAATGGCAGAGCCTGTCAGCCTATGCCCCCTATGTCCTGTTAGCCTGCATGAGTAGTTTGTAGGGTGTCAGTCTATCCGCCCCCCTCTCTTCCTCAACGGATGCAAGTTCGCCGGCATTAGAAGGTTAAAAAGGAACCTTGAATGGGATCTGTGATGTCTCAGGGGGGAGAGGCATGGAAGGCACCCCCGAGATGAACATGGCCCTTAAAGTGACCCAACTCAAGATGATAGGATCCTCTGGGTTCGAAGATCCTACCATAAGGAGAGGATGGATCTCCTCCCCCGGCTGGTGCTCCTGTGATAGGTGAGACCTCCATTTCAGAGAAAGATCTTGGCGAGGCCAGACTATCTGGCCTAGGGGCTCCTGCTGGCGGAGGAGAGAAACTGGTTCATTCCCCACCCTCCTCAATTATGTCAGGGGCGCCTCATTCAGAGATTGCCAGGCATTTTTGATCCTGCTAGCTTCAAATGCTTCCTTGTTATTTGCTCCACAGATGATAGCATGTTAGCTAAGGGCAACATGATCCATCAGAGGAGAGAAATATCTAGCTAGTGTGATTGGTAGAGAGTCGAAGGTGACCCGTTTCTTGGAATGGAGCCTTTTGACGAATGCGTTAAATCCCTCAGAGGCAGCCATGATTAGTGCCCTTCGGACACTTAATGCGATGCCATTGAGTGTGATGCCACACTCTACCATGAGCTTCGTGAAAGGAGTAGTTTATGTGAGGGAACTCTTTGACTACTCCATAGATGACATAAGCTTAGAGCTGGCCAACCATGGAGCAGTCAAGGTTAAGTGTGATGGGAAAATGGAGAGGGGCCTCTATGTTAAGGACCTTTCAATGCAGCCCAGATGCTAACTCGAGCATTGACTCCAACAGGCATTAAATCGCATATCTCACTGCACTGAAGTGCATATGTTTCCTTGGACAAGACTAAGGTAGTGCACTTGTGTCACCATCCACAGCTCCACACCAACTATGGGTGTGTGAAGCATGAAGTTGATTTTTGCTGGAGTTTTGGTTTTTAATTTATAATTTGAGGTACAGTTACAAATTAGAATATAATTTTTTTTTAAATTATTAAAAAGTTTGAAAAGAAAGACTCCAATATTTTTCTTATATATATCAAGATATATATAGGCTGTTGTCACCACTTGCGTCTGTCTGTCTGTCCATCATATTTTTTCAGACTAATGAAAGCATTTTTACTCAAACTATTCATTCATCATTCAAAACACTATATACAAATTACAAAAAAGTATTTCATAAAAAAACAATGAAATGTAAGTGCAACTAAAAATTATTCCTCCATGTGTTAATTATAGCTAACATAAAAATTAATACAATTATTACTATTTAAGAATTGATACATTATTACTGTTAAAGTGATAAGACTGAACTAACCTAAACAATATTAGAAAAAATGTGAAGAATTAAATGCAAGTCAAAAAGATTTCTTTATATGCTATTTATTATCTAATGCTATAGATATCTAAAAATAGAATGTTAAGATATTATATCATGTAACTTTTCAAATTATTGTAAAAGAACAACCTCTGACCTCCCCCCATTCATTGGAGACCACATGCAATGGTATCCCACCATGAGGAACGTCGCTTCCTGAGCGCATTGGGGAAATATTCCCCATCCTGCAAACTCGTCCCAAGCCTCCTTCCCCACCGGTGATGAGGCGAGAACGAGTCGCTCCATCTTGTCTCTTGCTGCTAAATAATGAATCAACTCCATCTCTGGATTAAGATGTCTGGAGTTTGTGACTCCTTTGTCCAAATTTCCTCTTCCCCTTCAGAATCGGGCATACAAATACATGGGTTCTACTTTAGTTCAAGGAGTCTTGTCCCCACCTCAAGGCTGTCCTCATTGTCTCAAGTCTAAGTAAGTCCTGTGAGCGTTCATCAGACAGCAAGATTTTCTCCGCCATGATTCTACCCCAGTCAATTGGTAGCTTCTGTGAACGGCAAGCCTTTGAATTTGTACTACAGTCTCCCTTCACTTAATTTAGCTAAAGAAAATCCCCATTGATTACTTTTGAGGAAAAGAAGTCCTTTTCCAGTGGAATTACGAGAATTCCCACATTTCCTTTCGAACGTCATCTTTGAAGATTGGCTATCTTCATCTGAAGGTTGGTTCCGATCATGCCCCACCTGCCTCATTCAGATCATGCCCCACTTGCCTCATTGGATCGTTCTATACTCGCCTCATCGCAAGAAGGACCTTCCTTGAAGTCACTGACCCATAAGACTGACCCCCCCCCCCTCCATTATTAGTATTGTCAAGTTTCCCTTTTGATCTGAGCCTAGTAACATTAATCAATTAATTCCATTTGAGAATCCCTTCTAATAATAATTATCAAGAGACTATTTCAATTTAAATAATTCCCTTTTGCCTATTATTATTATTATTCTTATTTTGATCTTTGTAAATAAAATTATATTTTTGTTGTTTAATCTTTAACTAACCTTGAACGATACTCTCGGCCTATTCAAGTAAATTTTGCCAACCAATTATGCACTCTGTTTGATTATTAAGGGTTTGAAACCAATGCTTCAAGTTTGACCTCCTGTCAGTTGTTAATCCCTGCGAACAGTCCTTCAATGGTTCACATTGCAGTATGTGATTAATTCATCCCCCCACATAATATAGGAGTAGTCTATGGTATAGAGTGGTGTACCATGATAATTATACATAGTTCAAAAACGCAAGCTGCTCACCATGTTCAGAAAGGAGTCTGCTTCGCTTCGTAAATGTGTCCTGTTGTGCTGAATAACCTTTTACTCATGATTGATGAGGGAGGTGCAGAGAGAATTTTCCTAGCAAGCCTGGCTAAGTCCCAGCGATTACTGTCTTTTTCCATACATGCATACTTTTATGCACTCTACCATTTGTAGGGGCATTTTTTCATTTAAAGATGTGGAAGACCTTAGGTAGAAGTTGACTTCATCCATACTGAAATGAAAGATAGGTGTGATTTATGAGATTCAATTTAGGAAGTTAATTTTAGGATAATTGAATTATGCAAAGTTATTTAACTAAAGTAAACTGTAACATTGAAGTATTGTATATCAGGTAATGAACACCTAATAACCACTACATACTACATAGTTCATCTTTTAAGTTTAACCATAGTTTTGTTCTTAATTCTTAACATTTTTTTCTCATGATTTCAGTCTTTGAAATTGTAGATGATTGTTTCCTTTTTCTGCATCTTTTCTTTGCTGTGGTTTCACTCTCTTCAGATTCTTCCAAGCAGCTCTTTTGGAAGAAGCTGTATATATCCATGTCCATCAATTTTAATTTCATGTTTTTAGCTGGTGAAGCATCAGAGTCTGTCACCACGGGTGATCCTTCTGAGTCTAAATCTGTACTAGTTTCATAACTTTCCTTTGAATCATTTCTAACTGCTAGAGTTCCTTATGAATGTAATTGCAAAACTGAATGGAAGCAGAAGTATTCTGCAATGAGAAACTCTTTCATTATGGTTCTTTTATTCTCAACAAATTTTAGCTTGAAACGAGGATCGAGAATCATTGCAATTTAAAGACTTATCATTTCCTTATATTTCTCAAAACGCTTCAGGAAGTCTGTTTTGAGTTCTTGAATAATAGTTTTTATTCCTGTTGCTGTTTCATATGCATATTCAAGAAACTTTTTCATAGAATATATGAAAGGTATGATTTGAGATATGCATACACTGTCTGCACTCATATCCTTTGTAGCTTTTTCAAATTGTTTCAATATATAGACTAGCATTTCAGCAAGTTGCCACTGATTTTCTGTTGGAGCACTCAGATTTGTCCAATTTCTTGGAAATGCAATACAAAACTAGCTTTCATTTGCCTGCAAAATCTTTCAAAGCATGTAGTATGTCGAGTTCCACCTTCTTAGAAACATCCTGAATAATGATATGTTCTGGTAGATTTAGTTGTTTCTATATTTCTTTAAATTTTGCAAATCTACTTGTTGAGTGGTGAAAGTGATGTGCTAATGCTTGAAATACAGCAACCATATCATTTACTGCCTTTTGTTCTTTGAAGAGCTTGTTCTGGATGCAAATTTACATTGTGTGTATTGCACAAGGGAAATGATTATTATCTGCCAGCGCTAACACACTAATACCTGCCAGAACATCAGAACATTAGCTGCATTATCTGTCAAGATCATATGTATTTTTTCTTGTGGGATTTCCCATGTTCGCACTGAATCTTTTAAAAACTTGCAGATATTGCTCCATGTATGAACATCAGGAAAGTAAGTCAATTGTAAGATGAGATTTTTGATTTTATAGTCAGGTGTCAAAAATTTAGCAGTTAAAGTGTAGAATGGTTGGTGAATGTATTGGCATGTCCAACCATCTGTAGTTAGACTGATGAAGTCTATTTGCTCTAATTCATACTTTACTTTAGCTTTAACAGTTTCATACATCAGAGGAACAACATTAGTAGAAAAGTGTTTTCGAGAAGGCATTTTATAGTTTGGAGCCAATTGCTTTACGAGCTGTTGAAGGCCTACATCCTCAACAATAGAGTATGGCTGAAGATCTAAGCAGATCATTTCAGCAATGCTTTTTGTAATACTTTGTGCCTTAGTGTGGTCTTGTGGCCATTCCTCTTCTCTTGTCAGAATTTCCCTTAACGATGCCTGAAACAAAATGAAAGTACATTTTTAGTTCTAAAAACATACTTAGAAAAAGATCAATTGTTATTTGAGGCCTAAGTATTAGGACTGGCATGATGGCATGGAATGGGGATCACAAGGTGCAATGCACCTGTATTAAAAAGTTAAAATTATTTTTAGTTATGAAAATATACAAGTTACCAACAATATTCTATAATAATAAAAAATATAGATTAATTGAAATTGAGTAGTAACTTTTTGTGTTTGAGTTTTTGTTCTACCCCATATCTAATAAAGCTTGGACTTACATGTTTTGTTGAAGTCCATGACACTGATAGTGATATGTGTGAGCTTTTTTCCTCTTTATGGCTGGAATCTTGCTCAGTCATCACATGATCCTTTTTTAGTTTCAGAACGTCTTTGAACTAGTTTTGCAGAACTGTGTAATCGTCAAAGTTTGTTGAGCTGGTTCTTCTTTTGAATATGTAGTTTCAGCAGTTTTACTTGCAATAACAATCCTATTTATTGTAAGCAGTATTATGCACTTTTTCAAGATGATTTTGAATATTAGTTGTCCTTTTGTGTGGTTCTCAGCTACCTCATGAGAGAAACTTATGGGAATAATGCATTGGATGGACTCCATCTAAGCCGGGCTGGGTTGATGTGTTGTGGCAGGAGTTAGTGTCGTTGGGTCTTTGCAGGTGGGAAACTAGTTACTGTTAGTGGTCAGAGAAATATGAGTACAGGGTGGGGCAGGGAAAGGAAAGAAATGCAGAGAAGATGGAGTGGAAGGTAAACATTCTAAAAGAGGTGCTTCAGGGATAGGAAGGCTGAGTTGTCTTTATACCAATCTTGTAGTTATATTATTGATGAAGATATAGATATATGTGTAATAGAATCATGGGGTAATGAAAATAATTTAATGACAATGTGAGTGAATTTGAACTACAAGGTTATGATATGTACATTAGTCAAAGGAGAGATAGGACTGGTGGTGGGTTAATTATTTATATCAGAAATAGTATTTCTTCAAATCTAAATAATTCTATAAAGCAAGAAGAAGTTGAGTCACTGTGGATAGATATTAGGGTCAGTAAAAATAGGATAATACACTTGGGAGCCTTTTACAGACCATCTGGACAGACTGACTGTATTGATGAGCTAATGATCAGGGAAATAAGGAAAGGATGTGAAGTAGATACAGTTATTCTTGGTGACTTTAATTTAAATTCTCAGGACTGGGAAAATATGATAGGAAGGGATAGAGCAAGTTGTAAGTTTATAGAATGCTTTGAAGATAGTTTTTTGACTCAATTTCTTAATATGCCAACAAGGGGTGCCAATATCTTAGATCTGGCTCCTTCAAATGATGATCACTTGGTTCAGGAATTGACTGTTGAGGAAGCATTGGGAAATAGTGGTCATCAGATGGTTCATTTTAACTTGGGAATAGTGAAAGGTAGAACATCAACAAACTCCACAAATACTCCAAATTTTTATAGGGGAGATTGCAATAAATTATGAAACTTGCTAAATCAGATTAGGTGGGATATTGAATTCAGGGGAAAGAATACTTATGAGATGTGGGACACTTTTAAGACTATACTAAACATAGTCCAGGAGCAGTGTATTCCAATGAAGGCTATTATGAAGAAATGTATGAAGCTGTTGTGGTGGAATCACAAGATAGCTAGGAAAATTTCTGAGAAGAAAAGGGCATACCAGAGATTACAGAGAGAAAGTACTTTTGAGAATTTAAATCATTATAGGTTCACCAGAAATTAGCTAAATAAGATTATTAAGAAGAGCAAAAGGGCGGCAGAAATTAATTTAGCTTAATAAAGATAAAAAAAAATTCTTTAGCTATTATAGAATCAATAACAAATCTAACAGTGATAAAATTGGGCTTATTAAATTAATGAAGGGGTTTTGAAAGAATCTGATGATGAAATAGTACAGGTTCTTAATGATCATTTTTCCTCAGTATTTACAAAAGAAAATCAAGATAGATTAATTGATGATAATTCTAGGTCAAGGGAAGTAGTGTTGAATACTGTTAATGTGAACAGGGAAATAATTTAAGGGCTTATATTGGAGTTAAATACTAGTAAGTCATCTGGCCCAGACAACATTCATTCTAGGTTACTCAAAGAAGGTGTAGATAGTATTGCAGTATCTCTTGAGAAGATATATACTAGATCAGTAGAGTTTAGAGAAATATCTAATGATTGGAAATTAGCGAATGTAGTGCCAATTTTTAAAAAGGGAAGTAAAGAGGACCTGAATAACTTTAGGCCGGTAAGTTTAACTTCTATCATTTGAAAAATCCTTGAGAAGATAGTTAAGAATGGGATTTCTGACCATCTAGAGTGTGGTAGGTTAATAAATAATGCTCAGTATGGGTTTAGAAGAGGTAAATCGTGTTTAACAAATTTACTGCATTTTATGGATTATGTTACTAAACAATTAGATAAGAGAGAGAATGTTGGTGTAATTTACTTAGATTTTAGCAAAGCTTTTGATAAGGTTCCACATAGGAGACTAGTTCACAAATTATAAATGCATGGGATATGTGATTAAGTTTTGAATTGGATAACTGAATGACTGAAAGACAGGAAACAGAGAGTTGTGCTGAATGGGGTGAGGTCACAGTGGAGGGACGTTCTAGGCCCTTTATTATTCATACTTTATATAAATGATCTTGGGGAGGCTGTAAATAGCAAAGTGTCAATTTTTGCTGATGATACTAAATTGGCAGCTGTAGTCAAAGAAGTTGAGGGTAGCTTTAAAGTACCGAGTGACTTAAATAAGTTATTAACCTGGGCTCAGAACTGGCAGATGACTTTTAACCTTAAAAAATGCAAAGTTCTTAACATGGGAAGGGATAATAGGGTATTTAGCTATAAAATGGGTGGGCATTGGCTGAATTCAGTTGAGGATGAGAAGGCCTAGGCATAGTAGTAGATAGGTTACTGAAGTTTTCAAAGCAGTGTATTGAGGCAAAAAATAGAGCAAATAGGGTGCTAGGATACATTAAGAGGAATGTTAGCTACAAGTGTAAAGAGGTTATCCTTAAACTCTACAACTCATTTTAGACATGACATCAACCTGCTAGAGTCAGTACAAAGGAGGGCAACAAAAATAATACCTTCCCTGAAGCACCTTGAATATGAAGATAGACTGCGGTTACTAAATATGTTCTCATTTGAGAGAAGATGTGTGAGGGGAGATATGATTGAGCTTTTTAAAATCTGTTCTGGGATGGATAAGTTGGATTTTAGCAAGTTATTTGAGTTGGAAGGTGTAATAGGACTAGGGGTCACCACTTAAAAATCAAAAAAACATAGGTGCAGATTGGATGTTAGAAAATATTTATAGACCAATATAGTGGTAATTACTATAATAGTTTGCCATCTGAGACGGTAGAGAATCCAAACTTGAATGTATTCAAATGCAGATTAGATGATTATATGGGCAGGGAGGGTTAACTTTGGGGGGTATTCTGGATTCATTCCTGTGGATGCAGTTTTTTATTATTGTATATTACGATTGATTTTGATAAGTCTTGGTGATGATGCTTTTTGTTTTTGACAAATTCCTGTCCATAAGGGATGCGTCAATTTGCCATCCTGGCTGCTGTGCTGATGGGACTCAGCACCCCGTCCGACCCCAGCTTAGCCTCTTCTTTCAGACCGCCTGTATTTCTCGCCTACTTTGTCACTTTTCATACAACCTCTTCCACACTTTTCTCTGGTCAGTCTCTAATTTCATAGGGTAGATGCTGACCTTCTTCACAGCCAACTATCCCGGATCGGGGCTTAGAGAGGAGGGGACAATGTTCCCTAACACCTGAGCTCCAGTTTGGGATGCTGGGTTTTTAACAACCTGCTTCATCCCCACCCATACCTTCCTCACATTTCTTTTCCTTTTCTCTTCACACACTATCAATTTTACGCTGTGTCCAAGGTGGAACCACCATGCTGACGGACTGCCAGTCCACCAGGTGGGAAGGGTGGTCATGAATGGCGGCACCTGGCTCTGCCAGGCCTGGACACACCCCTTGCAGGGCGGGCTACTGCGAGGGGTGATGAGCGTGTGCATCCCATAAAAAATTTAGGGTCACAATGGTAGGACCTTGCTTAGGCCGGTCCATCTGGCCTGGGAGCTCTTGCGGGCGGAGAGGAGAAGAGGGTTCATTCCCCGCAGCCATTTCGGTAAGCGACCAAGCCAAGATTGGCACATCCAAACCCTCTGCCCCCCTGGGTGCAGTGCCCCTGACTATGACCAAAAGTGCGCAGGGCAGAACCTTAATAACATCGGGGCCTCTCATTCAGAGATTACCTCACATTTTCGAGCCTGCTGGCTGCAAATGCTTCCTTGTTATTCGCTCCACTGATGGCACCATGTTTGCTAAGGGCAACATGATCCATCAGAGGAGAGCTTTAGCTAGTGTATTGGTAGAGAGCTGAAGGTGACGCGTTTCTCGGATGGGAGCCTTTTGGCAAATGTGTTGAATCGCTCCAAGGCAGCCATGATTAGTGCCCTTCGGACACTTGATGGCACGTCTGTGAGTGTGATGCCGCACTCTACTGTGAACTTTGTGAAAGGAGTAGTTTATGCGAGGGAACTCGTTGACTACTCCATAGATGACATCACCTTAGGGCTGGCTGACCATGGGACAGTCAAGGTCGGATGTGTGATGAGAAAACAGGGAGGTGCCTCGAAACCCACCCCTACACTCTGTCACGTTCGACTGTGACAAGCTCTCTGAGTCAGTGCATGGTGGTTGGTACCACTACTGCATGAAGGCATTTGTGTCACTGCTGCGGAAGTGCTATTACTGTCACCCCTTCAGCCATACGAATCGCTCATGTAGACGTGCAAAGTTGGGGTCACCCAAAGTCTGTGTAAATTGCTCCCAAGCTGCATACGATAAGTCCAAATCGTGTGTGGCCAAGTGTCTCAATTGCGGAGAGCTGCACCCTGCTTCTTCAAAGCAATGTGGTGCATATCTCCTTGAGAAAGAAATTCAGGCCCAGGATCGACTCTCATTCCGCGAGGCTAAGGACTTGGTCCTGGTGCGCCCTGCTCTGCCTTGTTTCTGTGCCCATTTGGAGCCTTTCTGCAGGTTCTACTCAACCCGGGCACTCCCCTGGTAAAGCTGGTGGCACAAAGGGTTCACACCCATCCCCGGCTAAAACCAGGGCTCCACCCATTTCCCCAGCGTGACTGTTTCTCGTAAGGCGAAACGGCCACATGCCTCCATCGAGTCATTAGACTCACAGAAGGCAACACCCCTGAAGTTGGTCATCAGGGTTCCTAAAGCTGCCCCCCAAAAGGACAACAACAAAGGAGCTCCGGCTCCTTCTCCCACCGCTAGTAGTCAGCTGGGTGGCTTGGACATAGATCCTTAAAAAGAGGGGCCCCTGCCTCCGAAGTTGCAATGCCTGGCTAAGATTTTGAGGCGGGGGGAGGAAAAGACTTGCATGGTGAGCCCAACCTTCCCTAATAAGTCCTCGAAGGCAACAACGTCTTCAGTGCATTGTCAGGCCAACAGCACCCAGGGTTCTGCCTCAGGGAAGCATACAACCATTTCCCATGAGAGTCTTCTGTTCGAAGAGGGCGCCCACATCTCCTCAGAGCTAGGCCTGGAGGGCATATTCCTTTAATGAAATTGCCATGCTCTCCGGGCCAACTGGAAGGAGCTGTGGAGGCTCATCTTGTCCTGTTCCCCATTAGCTATTTTTCTGCAGGAGACCATTCTAGGCGCATGCCCCCTGCCTGCCTTCCTGGGGTATAAGGGTTTGCTACCCCACCACCACAAAATGGGGGCCGGGCTGGGGGATGCGCGGTTTATACCCTACATGATGTTTCTTTTCTTCTTTGACCTTAGATACCTCCTTTCAGGCAGTGGCTGTGCAACTTCATCTGGATAGGAGGTATACTGTTATTTCTGCGTACATTCCACTGTCAGTTGACTGACGCGGGGGATTCCCGCCGCGTCGTGGCACGATTGCCGAGGCCTTTCTCTTGCTAGGAGATCTGAATGGCAGACATCTTCTCTGGGGAGACTACTCAATAAATCCCAGGAGACAAATCCTAGCCAATCTGATCAAAGAGTTTGAGATAGGTGTCCTAAATGTGGATGAGTTTATACATCACTGCCCGAGAGCCGCTTCATTTTCTTGCCTTGATCTATCTCTGTGCTCTCAGGATGCACAGCCTGATTTTGATTAGGGGGTGGTCGATCCCATTCAAATATCATTTTCAGGGTGACTGCCGCCTGAGAGCCCACCTTGGTGGTACTTGTCGTGGGTGCAGTGGCCTGCATTTCAGGAAATGACTGAATTTCTATCTCTCTTGAGTTTAGGTCGGTAGATGAGGCCGTTGAGTTCTCCGGCAACCTCATCTCTGCAGGCCTGACCACTATTCCTAGAATGTCTGGTCGTTTTTCACGCTGACCACTCCTGTGTTGGTCGCTCGAGTGTGAGATAACCCTCAAACTGAAGCGTTATGCCTACATGCACTATAAGCGCCGCCCGAACGATTTCACTGTCGCTGAATTTTGTCCGGCTAGTTTCCGGTATATTTTGAAGCACGCCCGCCTCTCTTCTTGGCGGGAATACATTTCTTCACTTAATGGGAAGACCCTTCTAGCAGAGGGGTGGAAGCGAGTCAAAAGGATTGGGGGCAAGTTCTCGCAGGGCCCCTCTCCCATTCTCTAGGAGAATGTGAGCGCAATCTCGGACCCCGTGTCTGTGGCGGAATCCTTCGCGACCTCTTTCTCCGCATTCTCTAGCTGGGATGCTTCTCTGCCAGCATTCAATGCACGTTGTGATGTCGTGGAAGGCTGCTGACTGGACTTATCTCCAGAGGCGGAGAACCCTTCAACGACAGGTTTACTCTGATTGAGTAGCCTTCTGCTCTCGCTTCGTGCGCGTACACTGTCCTCGCTTCGTGTGCGTACACCGTCCTCGCTTCGTGTGCGTACACCGTCCTGAGTGAGTAGCCTTCTGCTCTCGCTTCGTGCGCGTACATCGTCCATGGTCCGGACGATGTTCCGTTGGCCATGCTTCAACACCTGGGTGAGCGAGGCATGGCCTTTCTGTTAGATTTGTTCAACAGGATCTGGGTGGAGGTTCTCCTCCTGGATTCCTGGCGAATCGCTACTGTGATCACCTTTCGCAAACCGGGGAGAGATCACTACTTTGGCCACTTTCTGCCCAATCTCTTTAACCTCTTGCATGTGCAAGTTGATGGAGAAATTGGTAAATGTTAGATTAGCCTTTTTCCTGGACAGCGGAGGCTATCTGTCTTCTGTACAGTGTGGCTTCCGCAAGTTCCACTCCACGCCGGATGCTCTGCTCCGACTGGAAAATGCCGTCTGCGAGGCTTTCCTTCGTAGACAGCACTACGCCACGGTGTTTTTCGATCTGAGAAGGCCTATGATACCGCATGGCGATACGGTATCATGGAGACTCCACACGATGGGGGTGAGGGGACGCCTCCCAATGTTTATATCTGAATTTTTGCGAAATTGTTGATTCTGCGTACAGGTGGGGGGAGCCCTCTCCGGCCCGAAGGAGCAGGAAGAGGGTGTCTCGCAGGGAAGTGTCCTCAGTGTCACAGTCTTTGCCCTGAGCATCAACGGCATCACCTCGGTGCTGCCGGAAGATGTTCTTGCTACGCTCTACGTGGACGACCTTTCGATCTCTTTTGGCGTGGCCCAGATGCCAACTCTGGAGCGTCGACTCCGACAGGCATTGAACCGCGTCTCTAGCTATTCCGAAGCGCATAGGTTTCGGTTTTCTTTGGCCAAGACTAAGGTGGTGCACTTCTGCTGCCATCCACGGCTTCACCCCGACCCAGATTTGTTTCTTAATGGGGTCGAATCACACCGTTGCCTTGGTCTTGTATTCGACCGATGCCTCACCTGGAAGGCTCATATTCGCAGCCTTAGGGTATCTTGTACCCGCGCCATGGATATTCTCCGTTCCGTGACGTTCAGCGCTTGGGGTGCTGATAGGGCTAAAGCCCTACTTTTTTATCGATCGTTTGTTCATTCGAAGCTCGACTACGGATGCGAGTTTTATGCATCCGCAGCCGAGCGTTTATTGCGTAAGGTGGATTCGATCCACCACACCGGCCTTCGCCTGGCGACCGGTGCCTTCCGCACTTTTCCCATTGAGAGCCTGTTGGTCGATGCTGGCGAGATGCCACTCACTCTGCGAGGGGTGCAGTGCATCACTCGCCTGTACGCGCGAGCCCGGCGCCTCCCTCAGTCGCCAACATCTCTCACTGCATCCGCAGCTGATCTAGACGCTGCCTATGCCGCCGAGAGACGCCAGTCATACCCTAAGCACTTTGGGTTTAGGGCCAGGAAACTCCTTCGAGAACTAGATATAGCTCTCATCGGACGCCACCCTGGAAGGTACCACATTTGGCTATTTGTCGCCACGCGTATGCTCCCAGAGCTTATACGGCGCCGGGAGTATTGCGTTCGACCTTTTTGGAGCACACCTCGTGTCACGCTGTAACCGTGCCAGTGTATACGGATGGCTCCAAGTCCCAAGAGGGGGTCGGCTTCCACGCCGTGTTCCCTCTGTTTGAAGTCAGCGGGGCTCTGCCAGGCGCTGAGTCTGTCTTCACTGCCGAACTGGTTGCAATACACCACTCAGTACGGGAGATTACGCGATGTGCCCGGTTCGGAGACTGGATTGTGATCTATAGCGACTCACAAAGCGCCTTGTGCGCTCTCGGGCCATTGGAATCTCCGCATCCGCTGGTTCGCGATATCCCTGACGCCACGGTTTTGGCGAGCTGGGCGGATGTCGAGATTATCTTGTGCTGGGTTCCTGGACATATAGGAATTGCGGGGAATGAGCGCGCCAAAGAGTCCGTGAGGACCAGATGACCGGACCAGCGTTTCGCTCTTCCTCACACAGACTACATGGCAGGAATACGGGCAGCTCTTCGGACTGCTTGGCCCAAGAAGATGGGAGACGGTCGAAGGGAACTTAAAGTTGGGTGCCATTGCGCCGCGCCTGTTACCAATGGACCTATCCCCCAATTCCGCTACGGCTTCAGCTCGCTTTCTGTCGTCTCCGAATTGGACACACTCGTGTGATGCATCGCTATTTGATGGAGCGCTCGCCTGCGCCCTATTGTGACGACTGCGTCGTCCCCCAGACTGTTTGACACATTCTTCTCGAATGTCCCAGTCTGAGTGATCTTCGCGCACGTTACCTGTCCCGGTACCGGGATGGGCGGGGTCGCTACCGCCTGTCCCTTGTACTTGGGACGAGTTCGTTCACATTGACTTGCGGACTTTTTGACTTTTGGGGGGAGGCCGGGCTTCTTCCCTTTATTTAAGTAGGTTCTATTTTTGCTTTTTGTTTGTTCCCTTTGTAGGTTGCACGCTCCTGCACCGGGGTGAGGGGGACCTCTCCCCCGACGCCAGAGATTGCTTCCTATGTTAAGTTTTTCCAATATTTATCATTGTTATTTTTTCATATTTTTATTTTAAAGTAGCCTAGTTCTAGGCTGTCGTATTTCCGGCGACTTATGCCCAAGTGGGCAGTCGCCAGATGGGCTCTAAAGAGAAAAAAAAAGAAGAAAGACTCGCTATGCTCTATGTAGACAACCTTTCAATCTCTTTTGGTGCGGCCCAGATGCTAACTCTGGAGCATCGATTCCAACAAGCATTGAATCGCGTCTCTCGCTATGCCGAAGCACACAGGT
The DNA here is from genome assembly GCA_963969495.1 of Ceratothoa steindachneri. Classification (NCBI taxonomy): domain Eukaryota; kingdom Metazoa; phylum Arthropoda; class Malacostraca; order Isopoda; family Cymothoidae; genus Ceratothoa; species Ceratothoa steindachneri. Next base: position 159,401,901 of record OZ018318.1, on the reverse strand, counting down.
TTCAGTTTTCCTTGGCCAAGACTAAGGTGGTGCACTTCTGCCGCCATCCACCCTTGGTCTTGTATTTGACCGACGCCTCACCTTGTAGTGGGCCGAAAGCAACACTAACCCCACGTTCCAACCTTATCCTACAATTTATGGACCTTGAGAACCCCAAGGAAGAATTGATATGATTTAATATACATTTCTTTACTTTACAAAAAATACAGTTTTAATTACAGTTTCTACTACAAAAAAAACAAACACCGGTGCGCATTCAAAATAAATACTCTATACAAATTAAACCTCTCCAACCAAAAGCAAAAATAAAATATGACAGGCGCAGAGAACAATTTTACACAACCCAAACAAGGTCCACACAACAAATCAATAAAAAAAACACTCAAACAAAAAGGGGAACGGGACTATCACTTGTGCGCTGGGGGGGGATCGTAGTAGTAGTAGTAGTAGTTGGCCAATAAAAAGGGGGACAGGCTCGTCAGCCAATGCAGATGAGCAGTGCAGGTAACGCCCTCCGTTTCAGGGCTGGGCTGGGCGGAGCACTCGCCTTGAGGATTCCTCTCTTTGTCCGCTAAAGCTTCACTCTTTGAGACACTGGTACAGATGCAAATTTTATGCATATGCAGCCAAGCGTGTATTGTGGAAGGTGGACTCGATCCACCACACCGGCCTTCGCTTGGTGCCTTCTGCACTTCCCCCATTGAGAGCCTACTAGTCAATGCTAGGAAGATGTCACTCGCTCTATGCCGTGTACAGTGCATTATTCGCCTGTAGGCGCGAGCCTGGCACCTCCCTCAGTCACCAACAGCTCTCACTGCATCTGCAGCTGATTTCGACGGTGCCTATGTCACCGAAAGATGCCAGTCATACCATAAACCCTTTGGGTTTAGGGCTGAGAAACTCGTTCAAGAGCTAGATATAGCTCTTGCGCTGGTGGCGCCCCTGCTTCTGCCCAGGATGCCACCCTGGAGGGTACCACCATTGGCTATTTTTTTGCCACGCCTCTGCTCCTAAAGCTTCCACAGTGCCAGGAGTATTGCGTTCAGCCTTTTGGGAGCATATCTCGTGTCACGCTGAAACTGTGCCAATGTATACGGATGGCTTTAAGTCCGAAGAGGGGATCAGTTTCCACGCCTTATCCCCTCTGTTTGAAGTCAGCGGGGCTCTACTGGACGGTGCATCTGTCTTCATGACTGACTCGGTGGCAATACACCACTCAGTACGGGAGATTACGCGATGTTCCTGGTTCGGAGACTGGGTCGTGATGAATTTAGTAACCTCTTCGCTGGCCTCTTCCCCACTGGTTCTCTGCTAATCCTCAGGGATTTCAACCTTCCTGGCCACAATCCTAATTTCAAAGTCTTTTCTGAAATCCTTGACCTCTTCTCCCTCACCCAACACATTTCTTTCCCCCCCCCCCTCTCACCTTAACATTTTAGACCTTGTAATCTCTGACTGTCTTATTTCCAACCTGACGACTACAAATTTGTCCAATGCTATATCTGATCACTTCCTTATCAACTTCAACTTCTCTATCCCATTCCATATACCTCCCCAGCTGTCTCATAATCCACTGACCCTTCCAATTATCGCCCGATTTAGCAACTTCCTTTCCTCTCTAAGGTTCTGGAGAGAGTGGTTGCTTCACGCATCAACAGTCACATGGTTGCCTGTAACATTGATGAAACCTATCAATCTGGTTTCAAGTCAGGTCACTCCACAGAAACTGCCCTTCTCAATGTGTCTGATTGCTTACGAAGAACCGCAGACAGGGGTTGTGCCTCCATCCTCGTTCTACTCGACCTCTCCTCGGCATATCAGGCACCGTGCTTGACTGGTTCTGCTCTTACCTCTCGTCTCGTACCCAATCTGTTGTGATTGATGACGTTTCATCCGACTCTACCCCCATTTGCTTTGGAGTGCCACAAGGCTCTGTCCTTGGTCCTCTACTATTTTGTATCTACCTTCTCCCTCTTAGTTCCCTTCTCCGTAATCTCGGTCTATCCTTCCACCTATATGCTGATGACACTCAAATTTTCGTTTCCTCATCCCCAACGTCTCTTGCCTACTCTATCACTGACCTCCTGGCTGCCTACTCCTCCATTTCTGACTGGCTCTCTACCAACTTCCTCAGGCTTAATCACTCCAAAACTGAGGTCCTCCTCGTCGGCACCCCTGCTCTTGTCAAAAAATCTAAATCTCTCTTTTCCTCGCTTACTCCGGGCGGTAATACTATCATTTTCTCTGACTGCATTAGGAATCCGGGTGTTGTTTTTGATGAGCATCTCTCCTTTAAGCCTCATATCCACAATGTCAGAAATCCTCTCTCTGTTTCCTTCGTAACTTCTCTCGCATTTGCTCTCACTTTGATCGCCAAAGTCTTGAGACTGCTATTCATGCCTTCATCACCTCACGCCTTGACTACTGTAACTCTGCTTGTGAATCTGCCATCCTCCTCTCTCCGCCCCCTTCAACTTGTACAGAACTATGCTGCCCGGTTTCTCCTCCGCCACCCTCGCTTCTCTCCCTCAAAACCCTTGCTGCATGAACTGCACTGGCTCCCTGTCAGATCCCGTACTCACTTCAAGATACTTCTCTTCACATTTAAGGCCCTAAACAACAAGGCCCCGTCTTACCTCTCTTCTGCCCTCTCGCCACACCATGTCCCTCAGGCTCTTCGGTCATCACACGCACCTCTTTTGAATATTCCTCGTTCATCCCTCTGCTCAATGGGAGACTGCTCCTTCTCAATCTGCGCCCCTAAGTTGTGGAATGCTCTTCCTGTTGAAATCAGGTCTTCTCCCTCTCTTACCACATTTAAGCGTCTCCTGAAACCGCATCTTTTCAGTATTGCCTTCTCCCCCCTCTTGAATTTCCATTGAATTTCCATTCTCATCTCAGCACAACCTGTGCTCTGGGAAGGCCTCAGGCCTTGAAGAGCGCATTACAAAAGAATTATTATTATTATTATAGTGACTCACAAAGCACCCTGAGTTCTCTCGGGGCATTGGAATCTGCACCCTCTGGTTCATGATATCCGAGATGACACAGTTTTAGTGAGCCAGGTGAATGTCAAGATTATCTTATGCTGGGTTCCTGGACATGTAGGAATTGCAGGGAACGAGCACGCCAAAGAGTCCACGAGGACCAGATGACCGGCGTTTCGCTCTTCCACACACAGACTACATGGCAGGAATATGAGCAGCTCTTCGGACTGCTTTCCAAAGAAGATGATAGACAGTCCAGGGGAACTTAAAGTTTTGTGCCATTGCACCGTGACTGTTCCCATGGACCTATCCCCCAATGCCCTGCAGTTGCCAGATGGGCTCTATAAAATTTTTAAAAATCCCCCAATGCCGCAACGGCTTTCAGGTCGCTTTCTGTCATCTCTGAATCAGGCATACTTGTGTTATGCATCACCATTTAATGGAGTGCTCGCCTGCTCCCTATTGTGATGACTGCATCGTCTCCCAGACTGTTTGGCACATTCTTGTTGAATGTCCAAATCTGGGTGATCTTCGCGCACCTTAGCTGTCCCGGTACCGAGATGGGCGGGATTGCTACCGCCTGTCCCTTGTACTCGGGACTAGTGTGTGCACATTGATTGGTGGACTTGTAGACTTTTTGGGGGGAGGCCCGCCTTCTCCCTTTTATTTAACTTCTTTTTTTTTGTGTTCTTTATAGGTCGCACGTTCCTGTGCCGGGGGACCTCTCTCCGATGCAGAGGCTTGCTTCCTGCTTGTTGCCTTTTCCTTTTTTTATTTTTAGTCTTGGTTTTTTTGTTTTTTTTTTAATCTTATTTTAAAGTAGCCTAGTACTGGGCAGTTTTTAATAAGGCGACTAATGCCCAAGTAGGCAGTCGCCAGATGAGCTCTTAAAATTTAAAAAAAAATGACATTCCTGTGTATGGTTCAAATTGTATATTGTAGATGCTTGATCAGACAAAATCCTATGGACTGTTTAAATTGTATATTGTAGATGCATGATCTGACACAATCCTATGGATTCATTTTGTGGGTGGGTTTTGACAGATGCGATGACCTTTGATATGCCCTTGTGGCTTTTGTCATCCTGAAATTGTTATAATATACTAACTGCTTTGCTCACATCTTCCGCACTAACTTTGAAGTAGTCCCATATGAAGTTCCTACTTTCTTTAGGCATTTTTCTTTCAATAAGATATATCAATAAGTTAAATGATGTTGAAAAATGTAGCTAATACCATTAACATTCATTGAATTAATGCTTAATACTGGGTTTGACAGTAGCTTGTTAATTTGGTATACTAGTGTATGAGTCAAATAAAACCTATGCAATCAGCCTCGGTACACCTCTAACCCCAACCCAGATTTGTTCTTAAATGGCGCTCAACAGCGATGGTAGTATTGCACCATTTCCTTGGTCTTATTTTAGACTGATGCCTCACCCTATAGGGCTATATTTACAGCCTTACGGTTTCTTGTACCCACACCATTGACATTCTTTGTTCCGTGACATTCAGCACTTGGAGTGTTGATAGGGCTCCTTTTTACATTTGAAGCTTAAGTATGTATGCAATTTTATGCATCCACAGTTGAGTTTGACTTGCACTGGACACGATCCACCACACTGCTCTCTATTTGTTGACTGGTGCTTTCCATACCTCATATTGAGACCCTTTTTGTTGATGCAGGGGAGATGCCCTTTGCTCTGGCTCAACACTGCATTGTATGTGAAGGTTTGGCATCTCTCTGTCTCCAATGCCTCTTATTGCATCTGCAGCGAATCTTTAGTGTCTGATGCAGAGAGAAGCCAAGATACCCTAAACTTTATGGGTTTATAGCTAGGCAACTCTCGAGAGATCTTGGTGTAGCTCTTGGGGTGGTGGTACCTATGGTTCTGCCTAGGACACCACCCTGGAGGGTTACGCGTCTGATCATTTGTGCCATGCTTTTACATAGTTACAGGGAGCTAGCAAAGTCTACTTAGTTCACTCAAAGGTCATTCCCATTCTATACTAATATGCTGCCAGATTTAGAGATAAAAGTGAGATTTATAGTGCATCCTCTTAGGCCACAGTTACTGCAAGTTTGAGGGATGTTAAGTGTTCTGCTGCATTCCTGGTCATGTTGGGATTGTGGGCAATGAGGGAATGAAAGATTCCATCATTTAATAGAACACACCCCTACATCTTACTGCGATGACTGCATGGTTTCCCAGACTCAGGTGGGGCGCCGTCTGATGCTGGAACATGCCTTTTCTTTTAGATTTTGTTTTGGGTGATGTTATTATCAGCTTTTTTCTTTTTTTTTATTAGTTTTTAAAATAGCATAAGTATTAGGCTACTTGTTTTTCAGCAACAATATGCTCAGTGGCACTCGTAAGTAGATTGCATTTGAACCCCCACCACCACCACCACTGTCATTTAATATAGTTTATTATTAGCTTTTGCTGTAAACTTTTGTATTATTTCAGAACACCAAAATGAACGGGGGAAATTTAAGCAATGAAGCTCAGCAGCAGCTGGATGAGGAGATGACTATCCCTCGTACAGCTATGAATAAAATGATTAAAGAAATTTTACCCAATGTTCGTGTAGCAATTGAAGCAAGGGAGCTAATTCTTCATTGTTGCACAGAGTTTATCCATCTTTTATCTTCTGAATCCAATGAAATTTGTAATCAACAGCAGAAGAAGACAATTAATGCAGAGCATATATTGATGTGTGAGTATTGTATGGCTATGAAATCTTAATTACAGCTTATGGATCTGGCATAGTTAGAACACTTTTTGCTTAAATGAGCAAATATAAGACAATGTGAATCATTAGCAAAAGATGTGCCAAACTACAACAGAAGCACATGTATCACCTATACCCCAAGCTGACAATATAGTTGCAGTTTTTATATTCCTTATCACAAAGCTTATTATGTTAATATTTAAAAGTATAATTGTTATGCAGATTTTAATGAAGTTTGGATCAGTAATTGCATGTGACTAGTGTATGCATTCTAATTATTCGCTTAATATTTGAATAATTTTGGTGATAAAACAAATGGATATTCTTTTCAAGGGTGGTGCAAAAAATTAAATCTTTAGTGTATTAGACTACTAAGGAATTTATTTCAGCAAAATTGAACACAGAACAAAGGTTTACATATAGATCTTGAGTTCTCCCTAGTGTAGTGAATAAGGTTTGATTCCAGGTGGAAGCAAAGACAAAAAAATTTAGTACCCAGAGGAGGCAGCTGCCCATGAGGAAAAGCTTTAAATCTAAGGCATATTGCTCAGAGAACTCTGTCCATGTACAACATCACACATTGTGGTTGAACTTCTAATCATAAAACCCCAAAATGTGAGTGGACTTAGAAGCTGAGAGGTCATTCCAGTATAGATCACTACACGCCCTGCACCATCACATCTCAGAGTTTGATAAAAATTGGTGTATAGGATTATCTCATAGGCCAAATGCACTGGTACAAATTTTAGATTCCTATGACATATAGTTTTTGAGTTATAGGGGGTCAAATTTTGGGGGAGACCAAATACCCCCATTCAAAAATTGGTTATATCTACCCGTTTCTATTTTATATGCTATATATTATATATGGTTGGAATTAGAAAAGAAAGACAAATATAATGGTGGTATTATTTGACATGGATAAGCAAACAAAAATTTATAATATTGAAAGTTTTAAACTCCCCCTACCCCCCCTGATTAGTTAAAATTGTAATTTTTTTTTTCAAAAAATGAAATTTTCACCTATTTTTTACCAAATAAAGCAAGTTTCAATGGTGGGTACATATAGCTATACATTTTTAAAGCTTCCTGTGCTATACCATGTTTACTTCTGAATTAAACTGTATACAACATAAAGTGGTCTGTAAATTGATTGAGCATATGTATTTTTTTTTTCCTTTTGTTTCAAAATGAAGCGCTGTTCAGATCCTCTGAATAAACATAAAAAACAAATTTTAAAGGAAATAAGAAAAATCAGTAATGCATTATTTGTTGCCTGCAATAATAAATTGGCAGAAGATACTCTACTCTGTCGTAACTGTCGCACATTAATTTCTAAAGATCCTGATATATTAAGCAAAAAAGAAGTTGAGAAGTCACCTTTATCATCTGAAGATACAGTTCCATTATCTTGGACTTGGATATAAAAAGTGTTGAAAAGGAAATAATACATACACACATATGAGAATGCAACTGCACTCACGTATGCATCTATGCATATGATAGTGGAAGAAAAATAGGTAGGGATAGATTTCCCTGATGAAAAGGATAGAGAGTGGGGGGGGGGGAGAGGAAATCCCTGGTGATAGGGAATCGCAGGCGAATTTGAGTTTGATGTTGTTACTCAGTGCTTTTATCTATATATACTGGGTGTTATTCGTATTCTTCTTGGTCTTTGATGTTTTGTTTGATTATGATACTTTTTGCGTTATTTCTGTTTTATGTTCATTATTTTGTTGTTCGTGATCCTTAGATTGTTTTTATGTTTGTGTATGTTGTTTCTTTCTTCTTGTATGTATTACAGGTTTTTTCTGTAAGTGTTGTGTCTTTGTTTGTTTATTAACGTTGTCTTTATTTTGTTTTGTCGTGGTAAAGTCCTATGTGTACATCGGTACTTCTTGTTGTTCGGTCTGCGCTTTGCTGCTGGTGAAGTGTAGTTTCCTACGGTTTCTGTCATCGGATGGGATGTCTATGTGTCTCCGTCTGGTCTCGTCTGACATGAGTCGTGGTATTTTCTCCCAATTGACCGGAGTCATTTGGATCATGTGGTGTAGGTCCCTCTGCCTCCTTCTATCTCTCCTCCTGGTGTTTGTGATTAGGAGTACGCCTTTGTTCTGTACTCTCTGGAGGAGTTGCATCTTATTCCTAGAACCAGTGCAGATAGGTATCGGTGGATACAGCAGTTTAGATCTTACGAGCGCGTTGTAGATCTTCTTCTTGTTGGCCGTGTTCCGATTTTTGAATCTGAATAGCTTAGACAGCTCGGCCTTCGCGCTCGCTGCCGTCCTAGTGACGTGGCCGCCGTATCCAGTTTTACCTATCCTTAGTCCTAGAACTGTCCCGTCCGAGCTGTATGGAATACGGGCGTCATCAGTTACGATGTCGGCCTGTCTCATACGGAAGAATGGGATCACCTTGAACTTTTGGGTGTTCGTGGCGATCTTCCATCTCCTCTCGAACCTGTTGACATTGTCAATCTCACTGGCGGTTATTTGTGCCATGAGTTTGGGACTCTTGAAGGGGGCAGTCGTGATCTGGGTGATGTCGTCAGCGAACTGAACGTACAGGCAGTCATCCCTGATCGGTTTTGGAAGATCAAGGGTGTAGATGATATACAGCAGGGGGCTTAGGCACCCACCCTGCGGTACGCCTGCAGTCAGCTCGAAGTTGGGTCCCGCGTGGTCGAAAATTTGGATGTAAGCTATTCTGTCAGTCACATAGTCGCATAGAATCTTTTCTATTCTTGGATTGAGTCCAAATCTAAGTATTTTGAACTGGAGCCCAGTCCTCCATTGTCGAATGCCTTCTTAACATCTCTGAGCACCAGGTCCGCGTACCTTTTCTGGATTGTGATCTTTGCCAGTTTTTCCGTGATCACGGCCAGGGCCGTGTCAGTCCCCCTCCCCCTTCGGAATCCATGCTGGTGTTCGTTATGGAGGTTATTCGCCTCCATAAAATCATGGACTCTGTTGGCAAGGATCTTTTCGAAGACCTTGCCGGCTACTTCGAGGAGGGAAATGGGCCTGAAACTCGCTGGATCGTCCGGTGGTTTCCCTGATTTTGGAATGAAGATCATTTTGGCGATCTTCCATTCGTCAGGGAAATATCCCACGTTCAGGCACGCGTTCATAACATTGACCAGCCCCCCTAGGATGTTACGGGGGCCGTTCAGCCAGTTAAGCTTGGTCAAGTTGGTTTTGCCTGGCGCTCTCTGTTTGAAGGCACGTAGTGTCGATAGGACTTCGTCTTCGGTTATTTTTCGGCCATCACCAGCCATGTCTCTGTCTGCTGTTGTGTTGTTGAACGAGTATATCCTGTCCACTATTGGTCTTAGTTGGTCGTGTATTTGGTCTTCGAAGTCTTGGTCAAAGAGTTCATTTTCCTCTGGTGTGATGGAGAACACATCTTTCCAGAAGGTCCTGAACACTTCTTCCGTCTCCATTGGGGTCATTTTTGTCCCATCGTCCTTCTTGAGGAGTGTGTCTCGGTCAGGTGGCTTCCTCTTCAGTCTTGAAAGGGTGTTCCAAAAGGTTCGGGGGTCCACTTCTTCGTCCATTTTGTCAACGAGGTCGTTCCAAAGAGCCTCCTGTTGTTCTGTTATGTGTCTCTTCATTTCAGTCCTTAGTATTCTTAAGCGTCTACTTTTAAGTCTGTCAGTGCCGGTTTGACTGATTTCTTCAAATAGTCTCTTGTATTCGTCCGTTAAGTCGTATAACTCCTGAGTCCATCTCGGTGCTGGTAGCGTTTCCATTATCATCCGAAGATACAGGTGCATCAGCATCTGAAGATGTTAGTCAAGACCAATTACATATTGATACCATTTTCAAGGATCTTGGAGTTATTCCATTAATAAAACGTAAGTATTTATACCATTTAAGACTAGTTCAAATGCTCATTATTAAAATATTTATATCAAAATATACCTAAGGAACTATCTAAATTCTAAAATTAATTTTTTATATGTATAGAAGTACCTAGTGAAACTTCACACATTTTTTAAGCTTATTATTAACAACATGTATTCAAATTACATTAATTGATAGCTTATATTAAACTCTTAGATATATATTAGGTAGATACCTACATATTTATATATTAACTACATACATACTTTACATATAAATTATAAAAAAAATTACTTTGTTACCAAGGTGACATATAGTAAATCAATATTTTATGCTAACTACCCAACTGGTATTTTAATGATAATTAATCTTTCATTTATCTTTAGTATTAATTTTTTTTCAGATGGTATGCATTCACCCACAAAATTAACTAAAGGCTTTCAAACTGTTGAAAAAGTAAGAAAATCTGTTAAAAAGAAAACTTGAAGTTTCATTGAAGCAAGAAATTCCAAGTCCACATCGGGAGCAAAAATCTGATCCTGAACTGAACATGTAAGTTTAAAGTATTTTCTTATATAATTAAATTCTAAATATAATAATATATTTAGGTAGGTTCCTACCTACATTTAAAAAAAATATAGCATTAGTAGGTACCTACCTATGTCATATATATTATAAGACACAATAATAGGTGAAAGGTAAGTTTGTGTGAATCCTATAAAAAAGTATCCTATACGTATTTCAAATCTGAAAATTACTTTTTCAGGCTAAAGAAGCTTATTGAAGAACTGGTCAATGCTTTTTATGAAACTGATTCCTATGAAAGAAAGCTGAAAATTTTAAGCATTTCTCCTTATAGTCATAGAAAAACCATGAATATATTTCAAGCAACTGATTATATGGTGTTAAGAAAAGTAGGCAATTAAAGGTTGAGTATGGAATCATACCAGAAATACCAAGTATATCAAAAGGAAAGGTTATAACTAAAGAGTTAAAAAACTGGGTTAAATGTTTCTTTCAGAGGGATGATGTTAGCTGAATGTGTCCAGGTAAGAAAGATTGTATTAGCATTAGAAATATAGAAACTGGTGAAAAAGAAATGATACAAAAAAAGATGAATTTAAATAAATTTGAAAAAGGCCTGCACTATTTTTAAAAACCTTCCAGAAACTCCTGCTATAGGATTCTCTTCATTTTGTATTTTAGCTGGTGCTTCAGGTACTCACACAGTTTGTGTTTGCACCTATCACCAGAATGTGAAACTTCAGGTGTCTGCTCTTGGTTTATGCAACATTGATTACAAAATGTTAATGAACAAATGCGCATTTAATGTGTCAAATAGAAAATGCATGATGCATTTGTGTACTGAATGTTCTGGAGAATACGACATAAAATCCTTTCTTTCAAATTTAGAAACCTTAAAAGAAATGGATGATATAAAGTATAATCAATGGGTTTCAGTTGATAGGTGTAACCTAATCGAACAAACAAACTATTGAAGATTATATTTCTTCTTTAAGTGCTAAGGTAATGAAATTGACTAGACACCATTATATTTCTAAATCACAATCACAATTTTTAAGAGGTCTAAAGGATAATTTACACAAAAATCAAGTTGTTATTTTACTGGATTTTTCAGAAAATTATTCTTTTATAATTCAGGATGAAGTTCAGGGATACCATTGGGAAAACTCTTAATGCACTGTACATCCCTTTGTAATGTACCAGAATAGAATATGTGATGGAAAAAAAAAAAATGATTCCCAAGAGTTTCTGCTTTTTATCAACATATTTGAAGCATAGTACAGCTTTGGTATATACATTGCTAACTGTTCTTATTCCCCATATTAAATCTTTGTTGCCAAATCTTTCTAAAATATTTTACTTTAGCAATGGCTGTGCTGGTCAGTACAAAAATATATATATTTTTTTTTAATATATACTATCATAAAAAAGATTTTGATGTTGAATGTGAATGGCATTTTTTTTGCTACATCCCATGGGAAGAGCCCATGTGATGGTATAGGTGGAGTATTGAAAAGAGGTACATCAAAAGCTAGTCTTTAAAGATCAAATTAAAACTCCAGAACAAATGTTTCAGTTATGTGAAAATAATTTTAAGGACATTAAATTTTTTTCATTAAAAAACAGTGACATTAAGGAAAAAGAAGACTTTTTAGAGTCCAGATTTGAGCAATCTGTAACAATAGCAAGGACTCAAAAAATGCACAAGTTTATTCCTATTCATTCAGGTAAAATAAAAGTTTTTGAAACCTCTGATGCTGATGAAGGGGATGAAAGACAGATTTTAAAACAATTTTGTTTGTCAAAAACTCTTGTTAGGGTTAATTCTAAATGTAGAGATTATGTAATTTGCTGTTATAATAACCAGAAATGGGTTGGATTTGTTCAAAACTTTGATGAAGAATTTGAGGATTTTAAAATTCAGTTTTTATATCCTTAGGGTGTAAGTATTATTACTACCCAGAAGTAGAAGATATATGCAATATTGATGTAAATGACATAACTCAAATTTTAAGTACACCCTCTGAATGCAGGGACATCAAGAATTCAATACAGCCTTCCAAAAGCTGAAATAGCAAACATGCAATAAATATTCATTTTGAGAGCTCTTTTGTAGTTTTTATAAAAAGAGTTGCATTCCAGTGCATTCAGGCTAAAGTTATTTTGCACTAGCACCCATTATTTGTCACATGCTTTGGCATAAATTTTTTATCACATACCACCTTAAAAAGGTCTAGTATACTGTGAGGTATAAGTATAAATTCTTATGTATCTATAATAATAATTCTCAGTTTTTGTGGTTGTGTTTAAATAATAATTATAATTTATCTTTAGTTTAGAATTTTATTTTGGGTTTTATATATCTAGATAATAACTGTTAATTAATGTTAGTACATATTTAAAAAGGGTTTTAATTATAATTTGGCTATTTATAAAGTGTATAAATTCTGGGTATTTAATTATGCCTATCTTTGGAAATTTCCAAAAATAAATTATCACACATGTTTTACTTATTTGTCCATAAGAAGTTGCATTTATCAATATTACAGATTGGAATGTATCTAGTATATATAGGTACTTAAGTACTTTTTTATGATATTTATAAGAGATTTAATTAATCATTAATTTGCTCTTTATGTATAATATAATATGGAAATTTTGCATGCCAGGTTCTTTCAATGATTTTTTACATCCAGAAAGTGAGGTGTACCCACTATTGAAACTTGCTTTATTTGGTAAAAAATAGGTGAAAATTTCATATTTAATTTTTTTTTACAATTTTAACACCAAGGGGGAGGGGAGGGGGGTTAAAATTTTCAAAATATTCTAAGAAAATTCCGTTTGCTTATTCATGTCAAATAATACCACCATTATATTCGTCTTTCTTTTCTGATTCCAACCATATAATATATAGCATATAAAATAAAAACTGAGGTAGATATAACCAATTTCTGAATGGGGGTATTTGGTCTCCCCCAAAACTTTGACACCCTATAACTCGAAAACTATACATCGGTGGAGCCTAAAATTTGCACCAGTGCATTTGGTCTATGAGATAACCTTATATACTAATTTTTATCAAAATCTGAGATGTGATGGGGCAAAATTGTCTTTGTCTGGTGATTTGTCCTGGAATGACCCTGAGGTCAATTGAGTTAGAAGAGAAAAGTGGGTAGAAAAACACACGCTCTTTCTTTTATTCCCCCTCAGAATTTACAAGAATATTAACCTATGACCCAAGTTATTTTTTAGAAATAACCACTATTGGGCAACTGGTATAAAGGCACTTGAATGAAATATTTCACAAATTATTGTTTAGATAAAGTTTTTTAATAGAACATATTTACTATCTAATTTCATGCAGCTATTTCACTTTACATACCTCCTTTCAGGCAGTGGCTGTGCAGCTTCACCTGGATATGAGGTATACTATCATTTCTGCGTACATTCCACCGCCAGCTGACTTCGACGATGGTCCGGACCATGCTTCGACACCTGGGTGAGCGAGGCATGGTCTTTCTGTTAGATTTGTTCAACAGGATCTGGGTGGAGGGTCTCCTCCCAGATTCCTGGCGAATCGCTACTGTGCCCGCCTTTCGCAAACCGGGGAGAGATCACTCTACTCCGGTTGGTTTCAGCCCAATCTCTCTAACCTCTTGCATGTGCAAGTTGATGGAGAAATTGGGGAGAGATCACTCTACTCCGGTTGGTTTCAGCCCAATCTCTCTAACCTCTTGCATGTGCAAGTTGATGGAGAAATTGGTAAATGTTAGATTAGCATTTTTCCCGGACAGCGGAGGCTATCTGTCTTCTTCAAGTTCCACTCCACGTCGGATGCTCTGCTCCGACTGGAAAATGCCTTCTGCGAGGTCTTCCTTCGTAGACAGCACTACGCCACGGTGTTTTTCGATCTAGAGAAGGCCTATGATACCGCATGGCGATACGGTATCATGGAGACTCTCCACACGATGGGGGCGAGGGGACGCCTCCTAATGTTTATATCTGAATTTTTATGAGATCGTCGATTCCGCATACGGGTGGGGGGGGAGCCCTCTCCGGCCCAAAGGAGCAGGAAGAGGGTGTCCCGCAGGGAAGTGTCCTCAGTGTCACACTCTTTGCCCTGAGCATCAACGGCATCACCTCGGTGCTGCCGGAAGATGTTCTCGCTACGCTCTACGTGGACGACCTTTCGATCTCTTTTGGCGCGGCCCAGATGCCAACTCTGGAGCGTCGACTCCAACAGGCATTGAACCGCGTCTCTCGCTATGCCGAAGCGCACAGGTTTCGGTTTTCTTTGGCCAAGACTAAGGTGGTGCACTTCTGCCGCCATCCACGGCTTCACCCCGACCCAGATTTGTTTCTTAATGGGGTGAGCCTGGATGTGGTTGAATCGCACAGTTTCCTTGGTCTTGTATTCGACCGACGCCTCACCTGGGAGGCTCATATTCGCAGCCTTAGGGTCTCTTGTACCCGCGCCATGGATATTCTCTGTTCTGTGACGTTCAGCGCTTGGGGCGCTGATAGGGCTACTGCCCTACTTTTTTATCGATCGTTTGTTCGTTCGAAGCTCGACTACGTATGCGAGTATTATGCATCCACAGCCGAGCGTTTATTGCGGAAGGTGTACTCGATCCACCACACCATCCTTCGCCTTGCGATCGGTGCTTTCTGCACTTATCCCATTTAGAGCCTGTTGATCGATGCTGGGGAGATGCCACTCGCTCTACGCCGCGTGCAGTGCATCACTCGCCTGTACGCGCGAGCCCAGCGCCTACCTCAGTCGCTAACAGCTCTCACTGCTTCCACAGCTGATCTCGACGGTGCCTATGCCGCCGAGAGACGCCAGTCATACCCTAAGCCCTTTGGGTTTAGGACCAGGAAACTCATTCGAGAGCTAGGTATAGCTCTCTGGCCGGTGGCACCCCTGGTTCTGCCCAGGACGCCACCCTGGAGGGTACCACATTTGGCTATTTGTCGCCACCCCTCTGCTCCCAAAGCTTGTATGGCTCATGGAAGTATTGCGTTCGACCTTTTTGGAGCACACCTTGTGTCACGCTGGAACCGTGCTAGTGTATATGGATGGCTCCAAGTCCGAAGTGGGGTCGGCTTCCATGCTGTATCCCCTCTGTTTGAAGTCAGCGGGGGTCTGCCAGGCGCTGCGTCTGTCTATCCCCCAATGCCACGACAGCTTCAGGTCGCTTTTTGTCGTCTCCGAATCGGACACACTCGTGTGACGCATCACCATTTGATGGAGCGCTCAACTGCATTGTCCCCCAGACTGTTCAACACATTCTTGTTAAATGTCCCAGTTTGGGTGATCTTTGCGCACATTACCTGTCCCATACCGGGATGGGTGGAGTCGCTACGAGGAGGCCAGCCTTCTCCCCATTATTTAATATTTGACTATGGATCGCGGCCTTCTTCGGCCGGGGAGGGCAGGCCTTTCCCCGTCAACGGAGCTCGCTCTATATTTGTTCAATTTTGCGGGGGGGGGGGGGGGTCAATTTGGCTTTTAATATAGCCTAGATTTAGGCTAGCTTGAGTACAGCGACTTATGCCCTAGAAGGCAGTCGCCAGATGAGATATAAAAATTAAAAAAATTGATCCTTTGTTCATTTGAAGATTGACTATAGATACGTATTTTATGCATCCACAGCTGAGATGTATAATGGAAGGTAGACTCAATCCACCACACCAGTCTTGGCCTGGCAGTCGGGGCCTTCCTTACATTCCCCATTGAGATCCTACTTGTCAATTTTGGGGAGAACCACGCACTCTGCACGCCTGTACCTATGAGCCCAGCGCCTCCTTCAGTCACCAATGGCTCTCACTACATCCGCAGCCAATCTCGACGGTGCCTATGCCATCGAGAGATGCCAGTCATACCCTACACCCTTTTGGTTTAGGAAACTCCTTCAAGAGCTCGGTGTAGCTCTCAGACTAGTGGCACCTTTGGTTCTGTACAGGATACCACCTCTGACTATTTGTTGCCACACCTCTGCTCCTAAAGCTTCCACAGTACAAGCAGTATTGTGTTCTGCCTTTTTGGAGTAAACTTCTTGTCACACTGGATACATACCAGTGTTTACAAATGGCTCCAAATCCGAGGAGGGTTTCAGTTTCCATGCCATATCTCCCCTCTTCACTGTCTTCACTGCCAAGTTGGTGCAATACACCTTTCAGTATGGTAGATAACTCGCTGTGCCTATTTTGGAAACCAGATTGTGATCTGTAGCGACTCACCAAGTATCCTGAATGCTCTCAGGGAACTGGAATGCTCCCCCCACCTTTGCTTTGTACTATTCGTTATGCTAAGGTTGCCTCGAGCCAGGTAGATATCTGCGAAGACTGGGCAACCAGAACTGTGTTTTGCTCTTCCTTACACTGACTACATGGCAGGAATCAGGGCAGCCCTATAGCCTGCTTGGCAAAGAAGATGGGAGATAGCTGAGTGAAACTTAAGGTTGTGTGCCCTTGCGCCATGACTCATCCCATGGACCTACTCCCCAATGCTGCAACAGCTTCAGGTTGCTTTCTGCTGTCCTTGAATTGGACACACTTGTCAGATCCACCACCATTTGAAGTAGCACTCGCTTGCACTTTATTGCGATGAGTCCTCTGTCCTCCAGACTCTTTTGTACATTCTTGTTGAATGTCACAGTCAGAGTGATCTTTGTGCATGTTACCTCTACTGGTAAGTGGATGAGCAGGATTGCTACTGCTTGTCCCTCGTACTTGGAGCAGATTTGTGGACTATTGACTTTTGAGGGGAGGCTGGCCTCGTCCATTTTATTTGACTCTCTTTAGTGTTGGTTGCATGATGGGAGGCGAAGCATGCTTCATTCTTGCCTTTGCTCTGTTTCTTACTTTATTTTCTTTGTTTAGTTTGGTTTTAAGGATTTTAAAGTCGCCTAGTACTGTGCTCAAATTCTAATTGCAGCAACTTTTGTCCTTGTTTAAATTGGTGCAGTAAAGAAAATTATACATCTCTCCTATGACATGTCATCCTAACTTCATTTTTCTAATAAAAATCTGACCAAGTGTTTGAACTCTTTCATTTTAACTTCATTATTTGAGCAATCAGTGAGCAGAGTCAAAATTTATGGAGTAGTGTCAGGCATCATTAAAAATGCAAAGTACTTCAAATATTTTTGGCAGGAATTTTATTTATGGTTAAGAAAAGAGGACTAGTTTCAAGTTATGTAAGAACTGAATTTTTATTTAAGTATATCACTAGTTTCAAAACTATTCAACTCATCTTCTTTTATGTGTTTAGAAGGTATAATAACATCTCACTTATCGTAGTCGAGTTTGGTCTCCCCATTTGTAAATATTTTCCCTAGAAAATTGAAAGCACTTGGTATTCTATCACAAAGTCTTGACATAAATCTTGCTAAGATAAAATTAAACAATTGAACTTACATTTGTCAAACAAAATAGAAGGGAACTAATGCAACTAAGACTAGTGTTGAATTATCAAATTTATTTCAATTGTACCCTCCCCAAAGAATAAGAAGCAATTGATACAAACTCCTTTTTCCCAGATTAGAAAAGTTTAGTGTAAATAATTATCAAATTTATTTCAATTGTACCCTCCCCAAAGAATAAGAAGCAATTGATACAAACTCCTTTTTCCCAGATTAGAAAAGTTTAGTGTAAATAATTTTATCATATGAAGTAAATTTTTGGAACTCTACTCACGAAGGTTGTCAGTACCATTTCCATACATGAATTTAAAAACTGTTTGGTTGACTACCTTGAAAAACAAATATTTAATATATTATTGCTGTGCTAGAGTAAACTAGCTTCTCTTATCTAGAATTTCATGTATATAAATATAATACAATGGTTTTATTATCACAAATGTTATTTGCAGCTCTTGATGAACTTGGTTTTGGAGACTATCGAGCAGAGGCAGAATTGGTTTTGAAGGACTGTAAGGCCGTTGCTGCCAGAAAGAGGAGAAAAAACACACGCTTGGAAAATTTGGGTATTCCTGAAGAGGTACTGCTTCGACAGCAACAAGAACTGTTTGCAAAGGTTAGTCAAGAGGTGATTTTGTATTCAATCAATGCCCTCCACAGATTCCACTTAATATTTTCAAATCACTATGCTCCTTTGATCCTTTTAGAGCTTTTTAGATACCCTTCTGATTGGCTAACCTTCTTAATGTGATGATGGCCATTGTCACTCAAATTAGCTTCTATCTGATCCCTATTCATTCCTCTAATCTGGAAACTTTTTTGAGTCATGGGTGAAAATTTCCTATGAAATAAGTTGGTGAGCAATAAATAAAATTTGGCTCTTGAATCTTTGTGAAGGTTATTTAAATTCATTACATGGTGTGATATACTCATGCATTAATATCTATAAAAAAATTAATACGCATGATTTTTATTGACTGCCACCATGGAAATTGGACATACAAATATTATTTCAATTTCAGTATTGAAATTTTTTGCATATAAACATATCACTCAAGGGGCAATGAAAATTGGGCTCGCAGGCTAAATTTTGCCAGCGGGTGAGTTTTTTCCCACCCCTGCTCTAATCAGAATATCAACTTCATAAATTTAATGTATAACAATATCAACAAATGCTGCTTTCAATATTTGGATGTGACCCGCAGTCCAATCAGAATTTTTGAGTTTGAAACCTTATCCATCCATATGACTACTTTTAACAACACAATCGCCCAAGCTAGCTAAAAGTTCATTACCCAAGGCCACAGAAGATCTTACAACCCCAACTTCACTCAAGAAATCGCATATTTTATAAACCTAAACTTTAAAATAAAACAAAGCAGCTACAAAACAAAAGTTGAAACACATCCAACAACTCAACACTCATCGCTAACCTAATATCAAAACAACAATCAGAAAACTGCGACCAATACATAGGAAACAATAAACCACAATACAAACTCAACACAACTCTGGAGAACTCTAGAGAAAATGCACACCACATATAACCAGAGCTGCCACACAAGTCACTAGTGATCAAAAATAACCAAATTGCAACACCTAAACAACACTGCAAAATCCTCACGAGATATTATTCCAGCATTAGCTTCCCCCCTCCCCCCAGACAAGATAATAAAACCCCCCAAAAAAGAAGAGGCAGACCCATTCACCACAGATAGTGTACTCCAAGCAATCTAATTCCTCAAAAACTCCAAAGCCACTGGTTCGGACAAAATCTCCAACATACACTGCAAACACCTTGGCAGTCTCTACCATTATGCAAATATTCAATCATTAATGGCCTGCTTGGAAACTATTCAAGGGTGTAACTCTCCCTACATGGTCTGGACACCACTGTAGATAGAGATGAGTAGGAAAAGGGGCAAAGGAAAATAAAGGAGAGTAGCGTGGGCGAGTTGCAAACAGCCTCCTGCGTCGCCAGACCACTGTTAGCGAGCGGCGAATCCACTCCGCCATCCTGAGTCTTTGAATCATTCAATTGAAGCTTTTAAACCGTTCGCTTGCACTTCTCGGCACGCTACAGATGCCACAGTACATGGTCCTTCCCAGAGTGGAGAGGGTGTGATTTGCATTGCATTTTACTGAAAAACTTGTCTATCATGTTTAGGTGGTCTTCAATTGGGTGAATTTTCTTTCAGCGTGGCGGTGGTAGCGTTTTGTACAGCCAGTTACGATGTGGGTCACCATTTTGGACTGTTTGTATCTTGCATAAGTGTTATTGGCTCTGGTTGGTGCCCAGGCTGAGGATTCTTTGTTCCCTGTTGTGCAGATGAATTGTCAGTTTGAGTTTGTATGTCTTTCGAGGGTGACACCCAGAAGTGTAGGGTTACTGTTGAGTGGGAGAGGTTAGCCGTGGAGTACGATGTGTTGGTGGTAGTTTGATTTTGTGTCAGTGGTAACAAGCAGTAACAAGGAAAGTAAGTACCCTAGGAGACCTTACGGCCCATTCAAAGAGGGTACCTTTGGACTAGCAATCGAACAGGCACATGGCTGCTCAATTGTTTTGCATCCCTGAACGGCCGCTTTTCAAGACTTTGTCTAGTCTTGACTTAAACTGGTCAACAGATTCACTGTTGACAACTTCGACTGGAAGTGCGTTCCACTTACCGCAGATACTGTACGTGAAAAAGTTTCCACACAGATTGCGGTTGTAACGCTTCAGTTCAAGTTTTAAGCCGTGATTGTGCGTTCTGTTCTCACTCAGTGTGAAAATATCCCGGTAGTCAACATTGTCGAACCCTCAAAGTATTTTGAAAACTTCGATGAGCTGACCACACAGTCTACGGGTTTCCAGCGAGAACAGATTTAATTCCCTTAGTCTATCCTCATAACTTTTATGTCGGATAGAGGGAATCAGCTTGGTTGCCCTGGCTTGTACACGTTCCAACCTTGCGATATCCTTTCGAAACGAAGGACTCCAAAATTGTACGGCATACTCCAGGTGCGGCCGAACCAGGGAGTTGTACAGACAAAGTACTATCTCCTTGTTACGGTATCCAAACTCGCGCTTTATGTAGCCTAACATCCTTTTAGCTTTCTTCTCTGCCTCAATGCACTGTTTCGAGAACTTGAGGTCGCTAGTGATAGTTACACCCAAGTCCTTCTCAGTGTCACTCGATTCAAGAGCAGTGCCCTTAAGGATATACTGAGATTGGGGGTTTCTGTGGCTGATATGCATTTCTTTGCATTTGTTCACGTTAAAAGGTATTTGCCACGTGTCCGACCACTCCTCAATCTTCCCAAGATCTTCCTGCAGGCGGGCAGTATTTCCATCCTTTGCAACGTTCATACCAAGCTTGGTATCGTCGGCAAATTTGGTAATCTTGGCAACCATGTCACCGTCCATGTCGTTGACGTAGATGATGAATAGTAGTGGTCCCAGGACAGAACCTTGAGACACCCCGCTAGTAACGGGCGCTTTATTTTGTGGGGAGGTGGACATTCTGATTAGTGTGAAGTTTTTTTTTGTTGAGTTGTAGGTGCCTGTTTAGGTATCTGAAGGCTGTGAGTACAGAGGTGGATTAGAATGTGATGGGAATAGGGTGGCACCTTGGAAGTCCCTGTTGTGGAACTCCCCGTAAGGGGCGCGGCGATTTGCCATCCTGGCCGCCGTGCTGACGGGATCCAGCGCTCCGTCTGGCCCCAGCTTAGCCTCCCTTCCTTCAGATAGCCCGATTTCTCCCCTACCTCGTCGCTTTTCATACAACCTCTCCCACAACTTTCTCTGGTCAGCCTCTAATTTCACAGGGTAGAATGCTGACCTTCTTCTCAAGCCAACCACCCCGGATCGGGGCTGAGGGGGGAGGGGACATTGTTCCCTAACCCCTCAGCTCCGGTTCGGGATGGGTTTTTTTTAACAACCTGCTTCATCCCCACCCATACCTTCCTCACATCCCTTTTCCTCTCCTCTTCAAAATCTATCTTTTTTACGCCGTGTTCAAGGTGGAGCCGCCATGCCAAAGGACTGCCAGGCCACCAGGCGGAAGGGGTGGTCCCAAATGGCTCTGCCGGGCCTGTAAGCACCTCTTGCAGTGCGGGCTACTGCAAGAGGTGGTGAGCGTTTGCGTCCCGTAAAGCAAAGAGGGTCTTCGCTTAATTCCCCCTAAAACAACGGAGCCGCCCTCGTGCAGCTCCACAGAAAAGATGGAGGTCTCCTCCCCTGTGCTTGCGCAGGGGACCCTCCATACCTCTTTAACCGGAGAGGAGGCTTACTCCTTTCCTACGCCTACGGGTGTAGGGGACTCCCCCTCACCCCCTTCTCTGGAGGTGCTTTCGGGCACCTCCCTATCTCCAGCGGCAGTCCCTCCTTTGCTTTCTAAGGGGACTGCCAAGAAAGCCAGCAGGCAGCCCATTGCCGACCGCCCCTCGTGCAAGCGGCTCGGTAGGGCAAACCCCCTTAGGGGGGAGAGGGAAGCCAGGCCCCTTCGGTCACTTCCCTCAAAAGACCTGCTGGCAAAAATATTAAACCTTGCCGGGGTCAAGGCCTGTGCCTCCCCACTAAAGACTTATGACGCTGCCAAGGGGACCTGCAATGTCCTGGGAGGGGATGACCAACTGGAGGCCCCTCCTGTGATAGACATGGTCCTTGAGGAAAATCAGCCTCAGACAGTAGGGCCTTCCATGGGGGGGAATCCGGGCTCGGCGCCAAGCACCGAACCCGAATCCGCCCCTATGCAAGGTCCTCATCAAACGGCTGTGGATTCTCAGTCAGTACAAGGAGGGGAGGGATCTCCTCCGGATGATGCCCCTGCAACCACCAGGACCTTCTCCATTTCGGAGAAGGACCTGGCTGAGGCCGGTCCATCTGGCCTGGGGGCTTCTACCAGCAGGTGTGAGAAGCGGGTTCATTCCCCGCCCTCCTCTCCAAAAAAGAAAAGGACGAAAAAGACCAAAAAGACGAAGAAGACTCGGGGCTCCTCTCCATCCGCGGGGGCTACGGGGACGGATGGGTCTGCTGCCACTTTGGCAAGCGACCAAGCCAAGATCGGCACATCCGGCCCCTCTGCCCCCCCCGGGTACGGAGCTCCTGACGATGACAAAGACCAAAAGTGCACAGGGCGGAGCCTCGATGACATCGGGGCCCCTGATTCAGAGGTTACCTGGCGTTTTCGAGCCCGCTGGCTTCAAACGCTTCCTCGTTATTCGCTCCACTGATGGCACCATGTTGTCCAAGGGCAACATGATCCATTAGAGGAGAGGATTAGCTAGTGCAATTGGTAGAGAGCCGAAGTTAACCCGTTTCTCGGACGGGAGCCTTCTGGCGAATGTGGCGAATCCCGCCGAGGCGGCCAAGATAAGTGCTCTTCGGACACTTCATGGCACCCCGGTGAGTGTGACGCCGCACTCTACCATGAACTTTGTGAAAGGAGTAGTTTATGCGATGGAACTCGTTGACTACTCCATTGAGGACATCACCCTAGAGCTGGCCCACCATGGGGCAGTCAAGGTCGAACGTGTGATGAGAAAACAGGGAGGGGCCTCGAGACCCACCCCTACACTCTTCGTCACGTTCGACTGTGACAATCTCCCTGAGTCGGTGCGTGCCGGTTGGTACCGCTACCGCGTGAAGGCATTCGTGCCACTGCCGGGGCGGTGCTATTACTGTCACCGCTTCGGCCATACGAATCGCTCATGTAGACGTGCAAAGTCGGGGTCACCTGAAGTATGTGTAAATTGCTCCAAGGTCACACACGATAAGTCCAAATCGTGTGTGACCAAGTGTATCAATTGCGGAGAGCCGCACCCTGCTTCTTCGAAGCAATGTGGTGCATATCTCCTGGAGAAAGAAATCCTGGCCGTTCAGGCCCAGGATCGACTCTCATTTCGCGAGGCAAAGGACTGTGTCCTGGCGCGCCCGGCTCTGCCTGGGATGTCATATGCCTCAATAGTTGTTAGAAAGGCACCCTCTGCTCCTGGCCCATCCAGGCCAAGTAGCACGGTTGTTTCCGCGCCCATTCGGAGCCCTTCTGCGGGCTCCACCCAACCTGGGCGCTACCCTGGTAAAGCTGGCGGAAAAAAGGGTTCATACCCTGCCCCGGCTAAAACCAGGGCTCCTCCCTCTTCCCCCAGCGTGACCGTTTCCCGTAAGGCGAAACGGCCACGCGCCTCCACCGAGTCGTTAGACTCACAGGAGGTAACACCCCTGAAGATGGTCGCTAGGCCATCTTCCAGGGTTCCTAAAGCTGTTCCCCGAAAGGAGGACAGCAACAAAGGAGCTTCGGCCCCTTCGCCCACGCCCCGAGGTGGAGCGAGTGGCTCGGAGACGGTGGTTCCTCGAAAAGAGGGCCCCCCGCCTCCGAAGCCGCAACGCCCGCCTATGGTTTCGAGGCGGAGGGAGGAAAAGACTCGCATGGCGAGCCCAACCTCCCCCAATAAGTCCTCGAAGGCGACAGCGCCTTCGGCGCTTTGTCCGGCCAACAGCGCCCGGGGTTCTGCCCCCGGGAAGCGTACGGCCATTCCCGTGAGTGTCTTCAATTCGAGGAGGGCCCCCGCGTCTCCTCTGAGCTAGGCCTGGAGGGCATATTCCTTCAATGGAATTGCTGTGGACTCCGGGCCAACTGGGAGGAGCTGCGGAGGCTCGTCTCGTCCCGTCCCGTTCCCCGTTAGCTATTTTTTTGCAGGAGACCATGCTAGGCGCGTGCCCTCCCGGGGTATAAGGGTCTTGCGACCCCACCACCGCGGGATGGCCGGGCTGGGGGATGCGCGGTTTACACCCGGCATGATGTCTCCGTTCCTTTCTCTTTAGATACCTCCTTTCAGGCAGTGGCTGTGCAGCTGCACCTGGATAAGAGGTATACTATCATTTCTGCGTACATTCCACCGTCAGCTGACTTCGACGCGGGGGACTTCCGCCGCGTCGTGGCACGGTTGCCGAGGCCCTATCTCTTGCTTGGAGATCTGAACGGCAGGTATCCTCTCTGGGGAGATTACTCCATAAATCCCAGGGAACAAGTCCTTGCCGATCTGATCGAAGAGCTTGAGATGGGTGTCCTAAACGTGGATGAGTTTACGCATCACTGTCCGAGAACCGCTTCATTTTCTTGCCTTGACCTATCTTTGTGCTCTTCGGATGCACAGCCTGATTTTTATTGGGGGGTGTTCGATGACCTCCATGGTAGTGATCACTTTCCCATTCAAACATCATTTTCAGGGCAACTGCCGCCTGAGAGACCACCTCGGTGGTGCTTGGCGCGGGCGCGGTGGCCTGCATTTCAGGAAATGACTGAATTCTCTATCTCAGTCGAGGAGTTTAGGTCGGTAGATGAGGCCGTTGAGTTCTTCTCCGGCAACCTCATCGCCGTGGGCCTGACTACTATTCCTAGGACGTCTGGCCGTTTTGCACGCCGACCACTCCCATGGTGGTCGGCCGAGTGTGAGACGGCCCTCAAACAGAAGTGTTATGCCTACATGCGCTATAAGCGCCGCCCGAACGATTTCACTGTCGCTGAATTTCGTCGGGCTAGGGCTAGGTTCCGGTATATTTCGAAGCACGCCCGCCGCTCTTCTTGGCGGGCATACGTGTCTTCACTTAACGGGAAGACCCCTTTAGCTGAGGTGTGGAAGTGAGTCAAAAGGATTCGGGGCAAGTTCTCGCAGGACCCCCCTCCCGTTCTCCAGGAGAATGCGACCGCAATCTCGGACCCCGCGTCCGTGGCGGAATCCTTAGCGACCGCTTTTTCCGCATTCTCTAGCCGGGATGCTGCTCCGCCAGCATTCAATGCACGTCGTGATGTCGCGAAAGGCCGCCGGCTGGACTTTACCTCCAGAGGCGGAGAACCCTTCAACGACAAGTTTACTGTGAGTGAGTTGCGTTCCGCTCTCGCTTCGTGCGCGGACACCGCCCATGGTCCGGACGATGTCCCGTACGCCATGCTTCGACACCTGGGTGAGCGAGGCATGGCCTTTCTGTTAGATTTGTTCAACAGGATCTGGGTGGAAGGTCTTCTCCCAGTCTCCTGGCGAATCGCTACTGTGCTCGCCTTTCGCAAGCCGGGGAGAGATCACTCTACTCCGACCGGTTTCCGCCCAATCTCTCTAACCTCTTGCGTGTGCAAGTTGATGAAGAAATTGGTAATTGTTAGATTAGCCTATTTCCTGGACAGCGGAGTCCATCTGTCTTCTGCACAGTGCGGCTTCCGTAAGTTCCACTCCACGTCGGATGCTCTGCTCCGACTGGAAAATGCCGTCTGCGAGGCTTTCCTTCGTAGACAGCACTACGCCACGGTGTTTTTTGATCTGGAGAAGGCCTATGATACCGCATGGCGATACGGTATCATGGAGACTCTCTACACGATGGGGGCGAGGGGACGCCTCCCAATGTTTATATCTGAATTTTTGCGAGATCGTCGATTCCGCGTACGGGTAGGGGGAGCCCTCTCCGGCCCAAAGGAGCAGGAAGAGGGTGTCCCGCAGGGAAGTGTCCTCAGTGTCACACTCTTTGCCCTGAGCATCAACGGCATCACCTCGGTGCTGCCGGAAGATGTTCTCGCTACGCTCTACGTGGACGACCTTTCGATCTCTTTTGGCGCGGCCCAGATGCCAACTCTGGAGCGTCGACTCCAACAGGCATTGAACCGCGTCTCTCGCTATGCCGAAGCGCACAGGTTTCGGTTTTCTTTGGCCAAGACTAAGGTGGTGCACTTCTGCCGCCATCCACGGCTTCACCCCGACCCAGATTTGTTTCTTAATGGGGTGAGCCTGGATGTGGTTGAATCGCACAGTTTCCTTGGTCTTGTATTCGACCGACGCCTCACCTGGGAGGCTCATATTCGCAGCCTTAGGGTCTCTTGTACCCGCGCCATGGACATTCTCCGTTCCGTGACGTTCAGCGCTTGGGGCGCTGATAGGGCTACTGCCTTACTTTTTTATCGATCCTTTGTTCGCTCGAAGCTCGACTACGGATGCGAGTTTTATGCATCCGCAGCCGAGCGTTTATTGCGGAAGGTGGATTCGATTCACCACACCGGCCTTCGCCTTGCGACCGGTGCCTTCCGCACTTCCCCCATTGAGAGCCTGTTGATCGATGCTGGGGAGATACCACTCGCTCTGCGCCGCGTGCAGTGCATCACTCGCCTGTACGCGCGAGCCCAGCGCCTCCCTCACTCGCCAACAGCTCTCCCTGCATCCGCAGCTGATCTCGATGGTGCCTATGCCGCCGAGAGACGCCAGTCATACCCTAAGCCCTTTGGGTTTAGGGCCAGGAAACTCCTTCGAGAGGTAGATATAGCTCTCTGGCCGGTGGCGCCCCTGGTTCTGCCCAGGACGCCACCCTGGAGGGTACCACATTTGGCTATTTGTCGCCACGCCTCTGCGTGGCTTCAGGTTGCTTTCTGTCGTCTCCGAATCGGGCACACTCGTGTGACGCATCGCTATTTGATGGAGCGCTCGCCTGCGCCCTATTGCAACGACTGCATCGTCCCCCAGACTGTTTGGCACATTCTTGTCGAATGTCCCAGTCTGGGTGATCTTCGCGCACGACACCTGTCCCGGTACCAGGATGGGTGGGGTCGCTACCGCCTGTCCCTTGTACTCGGGACGAGTGCGTGTACTTTGACTGGTGGACTTATTGACTTTTTGGGGGAGGCCGGCCTTCTCCCTTTCATTTAACCTGGTTTAATTGTTGTTGTTGTTTTTGTTATTGCTATTGCTTTGTTATTGTTATTGTTATTTCTTTTTATTGTTTCCTGTTCAATTTTTTAAAGTAGCCTAGAACTAGGCTGTTTGTTTACGGCAACTTATGCCTAAGTCGGCAGTCGCCAGATAGCCCCTTAAAAAAAAAAAAAAAATGTTGTGGAACTTTTTCCTTTTGGACTGAGCCCTGTGTTAGAGAACATAACAATGTCTGTTGGTAGTTTGGTGTCCATTTTTTGTCATTAGTATAGTAATTGGCGTCCAATATTTTTGGTATTATGATTTGGCGTGGGACTGTGCTGAAACCTTTGCTGATATGTATTGGAGCCAAGACTACATTATGAGGGACAGTTTGGGTTGAAGCATTCTAGAATGTGTTTTTTAAGAATTGTCAGTAGTATGGTTGTGGCGTGTTTTTCTCTGAAGCCATTAATTGTGTACAAGGAGTGTAATGGGGTTTATTTTGTTTAAGATTAGGTTTTCTTAAGTTATTGAGATGGCTGAGGAGCAAAACGTGTATGTCTGTAGGAGGCTTGTTTGTCATTTTGGTTTGAGTATGGGGATGATATATTTGTTTTTCTAGATGGGGGTTGTATGATGTGTAACCAGTAGTAGTTGATGGCTGTGGGGCCCAAGTGTTGAGGCTGGTCGGTAGTTGAGTTGGTTGATTTTGGTCTAGAGGGTCATGTGCAGGATACATCATGCGGTTGGGTTAGTAATTTTGTTGCTCTGCTGAGCAGAAATTCATATGGGGAGGGGAGGGTTGATGTTTTTTGTTCACCAGAGTTGGTAGCTGTTTGCTTTGTGGTTGATTATTTGGAAGTATAGTTTTGCTGTAGATGAGAGTATTGATTCACCTGTTTAGGTTGTAGATTTGTTCAAGTTTACTGGACTCTGTTTTGTCTTATTTTATTTTATTTTGGGGGGGCGGGATCGTATACAATTATTATGGCCTTGGTTTCCACCTGTTTGCCTTGATAGGTAAAGCCATTTCTATTTGAATCTTGTTTGATTCTTGTCAATATCTTCTGCAGGCCCGGGAACAGCAGATTTTAGCAGACCAGCAAATGATGCAGGAGATGCAAGCTCAGATGGCTGCCGTTCAGCAACCACCGCAAACTCAACCCATGAGTGAAGATGAGGATTATTCTTAAAACAACCTCCTCCCCTTTCCCCTGTGACAACCAAGTCGACTTTAAACTCTGCCCAATTTTTAGCATTAATATATTGAGGCAAAGGGTGCTTTGCCCCCTATTAGTGGCTGTTTTAAATGACTTCAAACAATGATACCATTTATCACTTGAGAAGAGAGGCTCAAGTTAGTACTATCGAGTTTAATTTTTTGTGGTATGTACTTGATATCCCTGTCTGGGTCTCGAGTTACGTCTCCCTTCCCCCGAGAAGTTCTCATTCTTGGATCCTGATGGGCAGTGTGAATTGGGGCTGGATAGAGGGATTGGGCATTTGGACATTTTGGATAAATTGGATTTGTTCTCAAACCTTACAAAAAGCTTATTGGTTTTTAATTTTACCTAATTCGGGAATACCTACCACTATAAAGTTGGGGGGATGAAAGGTAATGATTTGGTCTTATATACCCCTCCCCCCACACACTGCACTCCCTTTCATCCCTTACATACCATCACAGTTTGTTTTACCACTATACACCAGGATTTGAGATACAGAAGTGCCTTATGTTTACCACCAGGAGATGCCGGACTTGTTCAAAGTCACCCAATCCGTACATGTTATTTAGTATGTTGCCATGTGCCTTGGGTGACCATGTGCGTCCACTGTTCCTTTGAATGTAATTTACATCCGGAGGTGTGGCAGTGCAATAAAGTCATTCCTCTCATCTGTTAAGGATAGGTGCGACTACTCTCTCTACCCATGGTAGCATATAAGTTCTTAACTCTGAGATAGTGTTTTTTTGTACGCTCTTGTTCTTGGAAACCTGGGGATATGATTTTGTGAGAGATCAATTTAGGTTTTGTTCCTTCTAGTTTTCCTTTTTTATTGGATTTAGCTTTTGCCACCTTTGGATATTCTGCCAATATTATTTTGGCGTCTCAAAATTCTCCAAGAGGACCGGCGTTCGCAGCGCAGGTTTCGTCCTGCCGTACCCGCCTCCCCGCCCCATAGCACTGCCAGTAGTATCTTACCGATTGATGGACGCGCTGTGCTTACACCCGCATAGCCAAACACAACACCGCTATCTTTCCTCTCCCGTCTTCACAGCGCAACACTCCTGCACTCTTATTCTCTGTTCCAAGGAATCCTGTCGATGGGTCGTTGCATCCACCTCCCCAGGACCTGGAACGGGTCCCTCTTCCCTTAGGGTGACAAAGGTTCCTACCGATGGCTCTTTGGTGTTAAAAACACTTCAGGCACATCCTACTCCCCCTTGAGAGTCCCGCCTTTTGGTACCTTCGGACTCACCAGCGATTGTCATTCTGATTTTTATGTTGGTTTCATTATCTGATTGGAGGCTCTCTCTCAAGAGTGAAAGATGGACGAGTGACATAGCATTGGTATCTTATTTTGTTTACTTAAGCTATATATCTTCTACATATTTTCACTTCTAACTCTCCTGCTTTCTTGAACCAATTTAAAACACTGGTATTTGTTGTTAATAGTTTCCCAAGAGTAGTAGTAGTGGTTCGCCAACCTACCCTTATCCAGGCGAATCCCGACTGGATAATGAAATAGACATAAAGTTCAGTATGACGATCGCTGGTGAGCCCGAGGGCACCAGGAGCCCGTCTTCTTTGGGGAGAGGTGCCAGGAAGTATTATGCTTTGACACCAAACCGCGTTCAGGTGGAACCTTCGTCGACCAAGGGCAGAGGGACCTGTCCCGCGTCAGAGGTATGTGGATATAGATACCCATCGGTAGGATTCCTTGAAACACAGAGTGTGTGTGTGTTGTGATGTGAAGACAAGAGAGGAAAGAAAGCAGTTTTGTAATTGGCTATGCGTGTGATGAGAAGTGTAAGATCTACCCACCCCATCTACAGGAATAGATGACCTTAGCTCTCTCCTTAGATACCCAAGTTAATTCTCTGCCTTTTAATGAATTAAAAAAGGCAAAAATGATCACTTTTAATATTAACATAACAATTTAATTTCATGAGCTCTGCATTAAGTACTAATTGGGTTTATAAAAAGTGAGGGTCATTGGTAATGAGGGAAAGAGAAGGTAGTGGATATGTATGAATATGTGAGCTTCTTTGTCGTAGTTTTGGGGGTCCCTGAAATAATAGAAATAAGGCTAAGGAAGACTTCGGGAATCATTTGGGCCGAATGGAATTGAGAACGGATATTGATGGTTTTAAGGAGATAGATAATGCAAGAACAAAATTAAGCCCCGCTGCAAATTGCAATGACCTGAAAACTCTGCCCATCTCATCCTATCTTACTCCTCCCTCGACCATCTCAGAGCCAATTTCGATATATCCTCTGGAGAAGACTGCATGCGGTGGCATCCTTTCTGAGACCTCTGGAGAAGACTGCGTGGGGTGGCATCCTTTCTGAGCCCTCTGGAGAACACTGCATGGGGTGGCATCCTTTCTGAGACCTCTGGAGAAGACTGCATGGGGTGGCATCCTTTCTGAGCCCTCTGGAGAAGACTGCATGTGGTGGCATCCTTTCTGAGACCTCTGGAGAAGACTGCATGGGGTGGCATCCTTTCTGAGACCTCTGGAGAAGACTGCATGGGGTGGCATCCTTTCTGAGCCCTCTGGAGAAGACTGCATGTGGTGGCATCCTTTCTGAGACCTCTGGAGAAGACTGCATGGGGTGGCATCCTTTCTGAGACCTCTGGAGAAGACTGCATGGGGTGGCATCCTTTCTGAGCCCTCTGGAGAAGACTGCATGTGGTGGCATCCTTTCTGAGATCTCTGGAGAAGACTGCATGGGGTGGCATCCTTTCTGAGACCTCTGGAGAAGACTGCATGGGGTGGCATCCTTTCTGAGCCCTCTGGAGAAGACTGCATGTGGTGGCATCCTTTCTGAGCCCTCTGGAGAAGACTGCATACTTTGGCATCCTTCCTGAGATCTCTGGAGAAGGCTGCATACTTTGGCATCCTTCCAGAGACCTCTGGGGAAGACTGCATACTTTGGTATCCTTCCTGAGACCTCTGGAGAAGACTGCATACTTTGGTATCCTTCCTGAGACCTCTGGACAAGACTGTATTTCAAGGCATCCTTTCTGAGACATCGGGGAAGACACATGCGGTGGCATCCTTCTTGAGCGCTACCGAGTTCGATTGACGAGACCCTGGGGCTGCAAACTAAGCCACACACAGTTTCACCCTTGCAACTCAACTTTATCTGCCTAATTTCAAGCTCACAGAGTCATACCCAACCCTATATGAGAGCGAGTGTGTTAGTGTGCAAAGGATTAAGAGAAGTAAAAGATGGATTGGTTGTCTTAGATAGTGTTTAAGAGAGAACTGACAGGATAAGTAGGTGATATTGTGCAAGATTAGTGAGATTTGCCCAGGGAATACTACGGACTAGAGATGCTACAGCACATCATTAGGAAGGAGCAAATGGGGCAAAAATAAATGATGGGCATCTTTGTGCTTCATATTTTATAAAGAAGTAGGGTGAGGAAGGTAGTTTTTGTGCTTGGTATCAACCGCTTTTTCCGTCCATTCTCACTTTATGGGAGGAAGTGGTAATGGCATTTGTCTCTTGAATCTGCTTAAAGAACCGTATGATCTTTACACAACCCCTCACATCCATGTTCTCAGAACAACCCTTCCCACTCCATCTAGGAACCTGACACACACTTCGCATGCTTCATTCTCTCCCAAATGTAAACAAACAAATGCCTCGAGTCTACAAAACAAACAAGCCAATGTAATTGACATTCAAGTGAACTATAACGTTGTGTATATATATATATGATCATCAAGCTCTTTTTTTTTTGTTTATTTAACCCACTATTTATTGTAATGACTAATTTTTGTACCTTTAATTCATTCATTTGATTAGTTTTTAGGATTCTTGTCCATGAATAGACAAACAAATTATAATAAAAATTGTGGGCAATTATGCTGTAGTTATTAAACCCACTCAGAGATGGTAGTAATATCTACCATTCATACATGCTGCTGGTATATTTAAGGTATGTTGAAGCGAGTGTCCTTCCCACCCCCCTATTTTCAGTTGTGTTTAGTCACCTTTGACAACATGTAGGTGACACAGTGGAGGATAGAAGTCATTCCTCTCTTATCCTTAGGTCTGTTTATGTATGAATATTCTTAAAATTAAATAGTCTAACGAATATTTTAAATGAAAAACATTCCCACAAAAACAGTGAAATAATTATATTTATCATCAATGTATTCATATTATTACAAGTTTTGAGTACTGTGTACTTCCTCAATAAAACTTGTAGCCAATCTTATGTTATTATATGTACAGTTTTATATACACAAATAAATCAAAATCCGGCTCTTGGGAAACAGCGTGAACTATTAAACCTTAGTGGTCTATACTACTTGTGATTTCCTGGAACCGGAAGTTCAGACGTTTGTCCGACTTAAAATGGGTCTTCTCAGTTGTTTACATACCTGAAAATGGGTCCTCTCGGCTGTTTACATAATTGCTAATGGGTCTTCTTGGTTGTTTACATAAATGCAAATGGGAATAATTAATAGAGCCTATTCTCAAGGTGCCACCTAAAAATTGACCTGGTTTCCTTTATTGGGGGGGGGGGTCCAACAGGACTGTGATTGCCGAACACAACTAGGTTAGAGAAATTGAGACCCCTCCCGACCCTAATGCTCCAAGTAGGTCCCTCCTTTGGTCACTTAAGCTATGTCTCTGCCACAACACTTCACATCCATAACTTCACTACTTTCCTATCAAATTTCTTTTTCAATGGCAAAAATTATTACGCTTTTCAGCCTTTTGCACAAGAATTACATTCCTAGTGTCGGACCCCATTGGATTACACAACCTGGTGTTACCTGTCACTCCTGACTACCTAGAAACCTAGTCCCCGGGTGACGGACACTGCCACCTAGGTATCAATGATCATTTTACTCTAGGCGCAGTCGCCCGCGACGCGCAACTCTCATCATGAAGACAAGTTTACACGATTTCTTGGAAGAGCCGAGGTCTATGGCAAGGGGTTGGCGCGCTTCAACGCTACTAAAAGTACCCACTCCTCACCCCCATTAGGCCCTATTTAGTACACAGCTACCCATTCTTTTGCCCATGCCAAATTGGGTCTACCATAGCGATGTGGTGGTCTAGCGTCTCGTCAGGGTTTATGCTTGTGCAGAATGCCACTACCACACTGCCTCCATGAGTACCTATCATACCCAACATCATCATCTTCTTCCTCGGTCACCTTTTCCTCTTTCAAACATTCACGTAATCAACTCACGCGGTCTTCCAACCCTTCGCACACCCAGACACCCACTTGTGTATTATCTTCGTAAGTCGATTCCATCCATTCTTGTATGCCCAAACCACCTCAGAACACTGTCACAACCTACCTCATTTACACCTTTCTTCACACCATAACCATGTCTAACCCAGTTGTTCTTCAGTCTATTTATCTTTCATGGAGGCCCCCATGAGATGGACATGGTCTCGAGGTGACCCCGCCTCAGACGGTAGGATCTTGCATGGGGTCGATTCCGGGCTTGCTGCCAAGCACAGAACCAGTGTCCGCCCCTATGCAAGCTCCTCTTCAGACGGCTCGGATCTCCTACCCCGGCTGTTGTTCCTATGATAGGCAAGACCTCCATTTCAGAGAAGGATCTTGCCCAGGGGCTCCTGCCGGCGAAGGAGAAAAGCGAGTTCATTTCCCGCCATCTTCGAAAAAGACTGGGGAGGGGGGGGGGGTCATCTCCTGCCGCGGGGACGGACAGATCTGCTGCCGTTTCGTTAAACAATCAAGCTAAGATCAGCACGTACGGCCCCGTTGCTACCCCTGTTGGGGACTCAAAGACGAAGACCAAGACTGTGCAGAGCGGAGCCTGATTACGTCGGGGCCCCTCATTCAGAGGCTACCTGGCGTTTTCGAGCCCGCTGGCTTTAAACGCTTCCTTGTTATTCGTTCCACTGATGGCAGCATGTTGGCTAAGGGCAACATAATTCCATCAGATGAGAGCTCTATCTAGTGTAATTGGTAGAGAGCCGAGGCGGCCATGATTAGTGCCCTTCGGGCTCTAGATGGCACGCCTGTGAGTGTGACACCGCACTATACCTTGAACTTGGTGAAAGTTTTAGTTTATGCGAGGGAACTCGTGGACTATTCCATAGATTACATCACCTTAGAGCTGCCCAACCATGAGGCGGTCAAGGTCGAATGTGTGATAAGAAAACAGGAAGGGCCTCGAGACTCACCCCTACACTCTTCGTCACGTTTGACTGTGACAACCTCCCTGAGTCGGTGCGTGCTGGTTGATATCGCTACCGCGTGAACGCATTCGTGCCATTGCCGCGGGCTGCTATTACTGTCACCGCTTCGGCCATACTATCGTTCATGTGGACGCGCAAAGTCGGGGTTACCCGAAGTCTGTGTAACTTGCTCCAAGGCCGCACACGATAATTCCAAATCGTCTGTGACCAAGTGTGTCAATTGCGGAGAGCCGCACCCCACTTCCAAGCAATGTGGTGCGTGTCTCCTCGAGAAAGAAATTCTGGCCGTTCAGGCTCAGGATCGCATCTCATTTTGCTATGCTAAGGACTTGGTCCTGGGACACCTATGCTTCAATGTTAAGAATTACACCATCTGCTCGTGGCCTACGAGCACGGTCGTTTCTGCGCCTATTCACAACCCTTCTGCGGGTTCTACCCACCCCAGGCGCTCCTCTGGTAAAGCTGGCGGGTCACAGGGTTCACACCCAACCCCAGCTAAAATCAGGGCTCCCCCTTCTTTCCCCAGCGTGTCCGTTTTCCTAAGGCGAAACGGCCGCGCGCCTCCATCGAGTCGTTAGACTCACAGGAGGCAGGACCCTTGAAGTTGTCGTGAGGCCATCTTCTGGTGTTCCTAAAGCCGAACCCGAAAGGACAGCACTAAAGGAGCTTCGGCACCTTCGCCCACACCCAGTGGTAGGCTGGGTGGCTCGGAGACGGGAGGATCCTCCAAATAAGGGACCCCCTCATCCGAACAAGCCCCGCTCGCCTAAGTTTTCGAGGCAGAGGGAGACAAAGACTCGCATAGCGAACCCAACCTCCCCCAATAAGTCCTCGAAGGCGGTGGTCGCATTTCAGGAAATGACTGATGTCTCAGTCGAGGAGTTTTAATGCCCTGAGCATTAAATACATCACCTCGGTGCTGCCGGAAAATGTTTTCGCTCCTCTCTACGTGGACCACTTTTCGACGAAATCTCTTTCGGCCCTGCCCAGATTTCAACTCTGGGGCGTCGACTCCAACAGGCATTGAACCGTGTCTCTCGTTATGCCGAAGCGCACAGGCTTCGGTTTTCCTTGGCCAAGACTAAGGTGGTTCACTTCTGCCGCCATCCGAATCCTATTTGTTTCTTAATGGGATTCGCCTGGAAGTGGTTGACTCGCACCGCTTCCTTGGTCTTGTATTTGATCTACGCTTTACCTGGGAGGCTCATATTCGCATCCTTATGTTCTCTTTTACCCGCGCAATGGACATTCTTCGTTCCGCAGCAGAGAGTGTATTGCGGAAGGTGGACTCGATCCATCACACCGCCCTTTCCCTTGCGACCCGTGCCTTCCACACTTCTCCCTTTGAGAGCCTACTTGTCTATACTGGGGAGATGCCACTCGCTCTGCGCCGTGCACAGTGCATAATTCACCTGTACGCGCGTGTCCGGCGCCTTCCCCAGTCGCCAGCAGCTCTCACTGCATTCGCAGCTGATCTCGACGGTGCCTATGCCGCCGAGAGACGCCAGTCATGCCCTAAGCCCTTTGGGTTTAAGGCTAGGTATAGCTCTCGGGCTGTTGGTGCCCCTGGTTCTGCCCAGGACGCCACCCTGGAGAGTACCACCTTTGACTATTTGTCGCCACGCCTCAGCTCCCAAAGCTTTTACAGCGCCGGGCTTATTGCGTTCGGCCTTTATGGAGTACACTTCGTGTCACGCTGGAACCGTACCATTGTATACGGATGGCTCTAAGTCACAAGAGTGGGTCAGTTTCCACGCCGTATCCTCTCTGTTTGAAGTCAGCGGGGCTCTGTCAGGTACTGCGTCTGTCTTTATGGCTTAGCTGTTCCCATGCACCTACCCCGCAATGCCGCGACGGCTTCAGGTTGCCTTCTGTCGTCTGTGAATTGGACACACTCGCGGGACGCACCGCCATTTGATGGAGCGCTCGCCTGCGCCTTATTGTGACCACTGCGTTGTCCCCCAGACAGTTTGGCTATTCTTGTTGAATGTCCCAGTCTGGGTGATCTTCGCACACGCTACCTGTCCCGGTACCGGGATGATCGAGATCGCTACCCATTGTCCCTTGTACTCGCGACTGGTTCGTGCACATAGACTTTTGGACTATTTGACTTATGGAGGAGGCTGACCTCCACTTTATTTAACACTTTTGTTGTATATCGCTTGTTCCTGCGCCGGGAAGAGGGTGCCTATCCCTGACGCCGAAGCAGCATCCTTCTTGTTGCCTTTTTACTTTTTTTGTTTCGTTTAGTTTCTATACTTTTTATCGTTTTTTTCAATATAGCCTATTAGTAGGGCCTTGTGTGAGTAGGGCTACTTCTGCCCTAGTAGGCTGTCGCCAGATGGGCTCCTAAAAAAAAACCCTTTAAAAATCGCACTTCAAGTATGACTCAACAGACTCATATCAGACCCACCCCATTCTCAACCCCAATAGCACCTTATTCAAAAGCTACAGCCAACATAACCAAATCCCTCTCACTTTCAGCAACTAATACTATCATTAGCATATACGAGGGGTGGTCAATAAGTTTTGCAATTCGGATATAAGGAAACGAGATATGAGGAAAAGTCTTTTATTATTTTTCAATATAACTACCTCCGACTTCAATGCACTTGCGCCACTTGTTCCTGAGGCTTCGAATTCCCGACAACCAGAAATCTCCCGACTGCTGTTCAATCCACTCCTGGGCGGCGAGCTGGACATCTTCATTGTCCCCAAACCGGCGTCCACGCAGTGCAGCATTGAGCTGCCGGAATAAAAAGTAGTCGCTAGGGGCCAGATCTGGACTGTAGGGGGAGGTGGTTGAGCTCCTCGAATCCACACTCGCGCAGGGAAGCTTGGGCAACTCTGCCCTTGTGGACAGTGGCATTGTCGTGGAGGAGCAAGACACCGCGTGTCAACTTGCACTTCTTCAACCCAGCCAGTTCCTCGGCGTAATATTGGCCTGTGATTGTCCTTCCACGAGGCGCATAGTCCACCATCAACACTCCCTCAGAATCCCAGAAGATGGTGGCCATGATCTTCCCGGCTGAGGGTTGGGTCCGGAACTTGATGGGGGTCGGAGTGCCCCTGTACTTCCAGGCCATGCTTTCGAGCTTGATCTCGGGATCTCAGTGATGCACCCACGTTTTATGACTTGTCACTATGCGTGACTTGAATCCCACCGGGTCTTGGTTGTACAGGAGCAGCAGCTCCTCCGAACTTTGACGACGTTGAAAACGATCATGGGGCGCGAGGTTTCTAGGGACATAACGGGCAGAGACCTTGGTCATGGCCAAATTGTTGTGGATGATGTTCATAACACTTCCATGTGATATTCGAAGTTCTCGCTCGATTTTTTGAGGATCATCCTCTCCACACGTGCCACATTGTCCTCGTTGGTCACGTCGACGGGGGTCATCTTCAAGGCACTCACGACCATGGCGGAACTCTCTATTCCAGCAAGCAATGGTTGCATAGGAAGGGGTGGTGTCGGTGTACACTGCAACCATGCGTTCATGGATCTCTTTTGCATTCTTGCCTTCCTTGATCAAAAATTTGATCAGTGCGCGGTGCTCAACCTTCTCCATTGTTGAAATATTTGTGAATGACGATCTGCGATCAGCTACTGCTTCTTAAATAGACGAGGCAGGAGCGTGCGGCTGCCGGTCCTGACTTGTCATAACACCCCCACAAACAGCCATCCCCTTTCCTCTGTTTTTCCCTACCGATTCGCAAAAGTTATTGACCGCCCCTCGTGCCAACATAGAATCTAACCAAAACCACATATCATCACTCTCACACCCATTCCCTTGCATTACTCCCACATATATACTAAAATCTCACTTCTGCTCTCTTTCAGCCAAACGTACTCATTACTTTTAGCAAATACTTCTCACTGTTAAATGATGTACCACCAGCTCCATAATTCTTCTCTATATACACAATCTTAAGCTTTTTCCAAAGCCATGGACCCAGTGTACATATTTTAGCTTTGTGTCAGTGCAAATATTTGTTCCACATATACCCTAGCTCCTCTAAACCACCCCTTGTTCATCTCCCCTCAATCCTCCAGTTATCCTTATATGCCCCTTCAGAATTTTTCCATACACAAGCTACAACACTCAACAGACTTGTATTCACATTTCTCCCCTTTGCCCTTATACAACGACGCTATTTCTGCATTCGTTCAATCCTCGGGCACTCTTCACTTCCGAGTGCCTTATAAAACAGCCACTAGAACCATTCTATAACATAATCACCACTTTTTACTATCTCAATAACTATCATCTACTCCAACTACTTTCCCATTTCCAGACGTCACTAAACTTAACAACCTCTTGCATATCCTGATTTACATTTGCATCATCTTCCATACCAACATTATACACTTTATCAAATTATTCTCGTTATCTAGTTTGACTTCCTTGTTGCGCATAAGTACCCTGCTATTCTTGTCATTAATGTTCACACAGCCATTCTCCGGGTTCCTCTATGGAGGGTATTCGTGAGGGTTACCAGTCTATGGTGGTCACCAAGTTTATAATGGGTCGCTTAGTTTATGAGATACCGGGCGAGTAGCAGTTTAGAGGAGGAATAACTTGGGGGATGAGCCTGGGTTAATCGTAAAGGGGTACCGGCTGAAGGCGTTTGAGGTCTCACCGTCGAGTTTGCTCATGCTCCCAAAGTTCTTAAGGGGAATCCGTTTATAGGTTGTGTTCCAAAGGTAACCTGGGATAAAGGAAGGACTCGAAAGGAAAATGGTGTTTTGTAGGCCTTAATCTTGGTTTAGGTCTACCTTAATTGGAGCAAGCGAGATAGTCGAGTTTCACGCGGCTTTGTTGTAAGTTTCCCTCTACGTTAGATAGTTGAGGCTTAGGACGGCTTGATTTAAGGACTAACAAACTCGTGACGCCAATAAGATTAATGTGAATCCGGAATCAAGAGGGATGAATGTATCCTAATAATAGTGATGTTACTCCTCTTGGGAATTATCTGTCTCTCATATTTATACGCACTTCCATTAAGGGGGGCGTGACTTAGCTATCTTTAATCAGAGCGCTAGGCGGGGCCTCAGGTCAAAGTATGTTCCTTTGTTGAAACTGCTGGGCGGAGTCAAAGGGTGTGTATTTCAATGTAGACACATTTGGCCGCATCCTGGCTGGCATCTATAGCAAAGTTGATTTTGTCGTTTCGCAGGTCCACGTCAACTTTAGCTGGTTAAACCCGACTCCGTTCCGGCTGCCTTGTTATCTTGTATCGAGGCCCTTCGGCTCGCAGCTGTTTCCTCGCGTGTCTATGTTTGTGCATTCGCGTGGGAAACTCCAATTATTCGCTTGTCTTCTTACACATGTTTTTCTCAATACAATGCACAATTGTGATTTAACATTATATATAAGTATTTGTTTTATTCTACATTAGTTCATTGCTACTACAAGACAGATTATTTCAATAGTTAATGTGTGTGCCCAATTTCAAAATTTCGTGGATCCAACAGGGTGCTCATTTGTGAGGTTCCTCGTTGAGCCTACTTCATCTTGCAATTCGGGCGTCGCTACACCTCATCCTTCTCACTTCCTTCCTGAAAAGCTTTCTCCTCCCATCGCGTTCCTTATTCATCTTTTGTCCGACCGTGAACCAGAAATGGACCACAGGCCTAAAAAGTTCCTAGCGGGATCCCCGACACAGGAGGGAGTCCAGACAAAAGGAAGTATCTATATATATACAGCAAAATGAGATTAAAATAATTAGAAAATGAATGAAAATGACATTGTATCATGAATCCATATTAGGGGGCATACCTGATGTGACAATCAACAATTCAAATGAAATAATGATGAATTTCCTTTATCCCAGATGTGCAATTTTGAACCAAGAATCTCAGGAGTCGGATCATGAAAAATAAAAAGTAAAAAAAGGGGTTGTTGGAACGATTGTCAGGCTGAACACGCACTCTGTTGTAAGTCACTGGGCTCTACCGGGCATGGTATCTGTTTTCACGGCGCAGCTGGGTACAATACACCCCTCGGTACGGGAGATAACACCTCATACCTGGTTTGGAGACCATATTGGGATCTTTAGCGACTCTCAAAGCACACTGAGTGCTCTCGTGTTTTCGGTGACACCACGGTTACGGCGAGCCGGGCAGATGTCGGAGATTATGTTCTGTTCGGTTCCTGGGAATGAGAGTGCCAACGAGTACGCGAGGACTGGGTGACTAACCCAGTGTTTTGCTCTTCACGCTGACTACATGGCAGGAATCAGGTCAGCTGTCTAGCAAAGAAGATTGGGGACAGCTGAGAGAAACTTAGTTGCGTGCCATTGATCCCATGTACCTTTCTCCCAATGATGCGACGTCTTCTGAGGGTTTCTGCCTTTGAATTAGACACACTCGCGGGACGCACCGCCATTTGATTGAGCGCTTGCCGCTACCTTACTGGGATACTTCGTTGTCTCCCAGACTGTTCGGCACATTCTTGTTTAATTTTCAGTCTGGAGGATCTTTGCTCACGTAACTTGTCCCGAATGGGCTCGAGTACCGCTTGCCCTTCGTGCTCATAAATTAATGTACTATTTGACTTTTTGGGAGGAGCATGGTATCCTTCATTTTATTTTATTCTTTAGTCTTAGCTGAATACGCCGGGGAGCGAGAGTGTGAGCGATCCCAGAGTGTGTTTCCTCGTTTTTGAGCGAAATGGCCTCTTTGTGAAAGTCGCTAGATGGGCGCTGTTAAAAAAATCTTGTTTTTTCATCTATCCTAGCATTGGGCTGTAAGATAACTACTGCAACTTGTGCCCTTGTAGGTAGTTAAGAAAAGGGGAAATTAAAAAAAAATCAGCCTGATCACATGATATGGTGGGAAGCATAAAATATGAAACTTGAAATTAAAACAGATTCTGACTTGCATGGAAGTTGAATGACAAAACGCTACATTTTGAAAATGAAACCCCATTTCCAGATTAACTCCTTGCAGTCAAATGGTCTTTTTTTGTGTCTGTCGCAAAGACTATGGGTTAGGGACGAGAAGGTTGCATGCCTGAAATTGCGGAAATGCGAGAAAACTAGTCCGGTACGCCGTTGGAGGAATCAGGGACATGTATGTTGCCTGTGAGCTGCAGGATAAAGACGCTGGAAGTGAGGCTCAGCCTAAAAGAGATGGACAGACAGAAGATAACTTTGAATAGGCGAAACAAAGTCATCAAAAGACGTTATGCGGTCGACCAGCTTGTAACGACGAGAATTCAATAAAAGCTCTTGGGCAGAAAGAAAATCGAGGGCCAAAATAGGACAGTCTCCCTCAAATATAACGAAAGTCCATTAAAAGACGAACAAGTCGTATGAGTTTACACCCTTACAACAACTTTTTTATTATTATTTCTTACAAAAACCGGTCCGGCTGAATAAGAAGCCCCCCTCCTTTAAAGGCACATTTTCTTGTGATGGTATTACCAAACCAATCGTTGGGTCCCTACAGCTCGCTAACTTAGGCACCCTCTGTTCTTAAAAATCAGATCAACAAATTTTGCCCCCAAAGAGCGATTGGCTTATATATCAACAAACACGCGTGTTTATTGGCCATCCATTTTAAGACCCTTCCTAGTTCATGCGAAATGAAGTAAAATTGGGAAGAGGCCCACCCTTTGTGCAAAAATGCTAAATTTAATTTAGCTTCACCTAGTTCCGGAACTTGCCGTATATAACCTAGGATCTTTGTTGTAGAGAGTAGCTTAGCTAAGAATTCTCCAAACGCTGACACCTAGAGTTTAAACATCTTCATGTCAATCCTTTCGAAAGTGAAATTTTTTGAAAAGAAATTATTAAACTTAAAAAAACACACGCCTATTTGGCGCCTATTCATTGATCTAAACCTCCGTCAATGCAGAGTGCTTACTGCTTTACCGCCGAGCGTGATCCCAACTAAGTCACGCTTGAATTTGCCCTCAGGCGAGGCTCCCGTTCGGATTACCAAGAACCGTTGTAGCGATCAGGACTAAGACCATTTTACAAAAATATAAATATCATGTTATTATTAAATTAGCTTGTAGTGGTCGAACAACGCATTAGGTAGGCTTGTAATAATCGGATTACGTAATATGTAAGCTTCTGGCACCAAAATTGTGGATTAAATAGGCCCAAAAGATATCTCTGCCAAGTGGACGCGGATTGTTCCTATTTAATCCAATCATGCCTGACTAATATATATATATATATATATATATATATATATATATATATATATATATATATATATATATATATATATATATATTATTTATATAAGCAAGCGAGCGTGAGACACAAGAAGGAACCTAAGAAAGTGGTTTAACACCCGTTTTAATAAAACTGCCTAAGTTGTTTCTCGAGATAGAATTATCAAAGACGGATATTTAATGAGGAGCCCGGGTAAACACACTCTTGACCGTAAGAAGTTGTGCAGCGACATTCGTATCAAATTACGCAAATAATAAGAGTTTAATCATGTAAATGTACACACCGTGCACAGGCTTCCTAGCGGTCATTTCCAGACCACGCCCACTGCATTAGGAGCGCATTTATATAAAAAAGAAAAGGATCCTCCCCACTCACATGCCGACCCTCAACTAGCCTAGAAGAGTTACGGAAGACAGCCATTCAGGTAGGAGTCGCGGAAGAGCTTGTGCGTCACAAGTTCATCCAATCATTGCCGCCTAATATCGCGCCCATAATCGCCACTCAGAAAGAATTAAGCCTAGCCAAATTTCGGAAAACTTGCGGATGAACTTGTAACATTCAACCGAGTGCAGTACCATAATATAAATACATATAGTGAGTCAAGAGGATTACAGTGCTGTTTCCAACGTGTTTATGCCCCATAATAATACGAGTGCTGACTATAGAGATAATTCGGCGAGAAATGCGCGATCAGTAGCCGAGAGTAATTACAGTGTCATAATCCACCAGGGGGAAGGGAGATTACGACCTTTCCATAAAGCCTCAAAACCTGTAGTTTGTCGCTCGCATATATATTTCGACAAAAAGGCTAAATTTTGCAGGTGGCTGAAAAGAAATTGGTCCGTGCAAATGCAACCGTCCTCCAGGCCATCTTCGCAAGCACCGGCGGAAAATAAGGAGGGCATGCCGTCGATTTTCACCGTCGCTGCTAAAGTACTCGTATATAATACTAAATGAGAGTTCTTAAGTGATACGAGGATAAGTGTTTCGAGTAGCCCACCGGCTAATCTGGTGAAATCAGGTGATGTGCGGGAATCTGGCATTAACATTTCAATACCTAATAGCGGAAAATTTCAAGTCCACGAAATTTTCCGCTATTAGCTATTGAAATGTTCGTTGTTCGTTGTTGCAGATATCACCTCTCCGTTATTAGGCATTGATTTTTCATAAATTATGATCTTTTAATAGACTGTGCGCGCGACATGCTAATAGTTAAATGAACTAAACATGTCGAAAGTGAAGTTGTCTGAAAACCGGTGCTAGCTTTAATAATCGATGACTTGCAGCAACTACTGCCCGATTGATTGCAAATCCATACTGGAAAAATATGAGGCTTTGTACGCACCTGCACCAACGCAGCCCTCCCCGTCACCGCCGAACTCAGTGAAGCATACAATTGAAACTGGTAGTGCTCCACCGAAATTCGCACGGCCAAGACCTCTATCGATGAAGAAACCGCTGGCTGTCAAAGAAACATTCGAGACTCTAATGAAGGAGTGGGTCGTGCACTTGTCAAGATCACCAAGGGCTTCGCTTATTCACATGGTACCAAAGAAGTTACCCGATGAGTAGAGGGTAGTCGGCGATTTCTGAGCGTTAAATTTCGTTACAAAGCCCGACAGGTATCCGTTGCCGCAGGTGCAAAGCATTACGGACCACCTCCATGGCAAAAGGATATTTTCGAGGTTGGATCTGATTCGTGCTTACCACCAAATCCATATGAACCAGGCAGACATAGAGAAAACTGCGGTCACGACTCCATTTGGTCTGTGGGAGTACGTTAAGCTCCT
This sequence comes from Ceratothoa steindachneri, assembly GCA_963969495.1. Taxonomy (NCBI): domain Eukaryota; kingdom Metazoa; phylum Arthropoda; class Malacostraca; order Isopoda; family Cymothoidae; genus Ceratothoa; species Ceratothoa steindachneri. The sequence continues at coordinate 159,357,333 of OZ018318.1, read as the reverse complement.
ATTTGGTCTCCGAAATGCCACCTGCACCTTCCAGAGGCACATGGACACCCTGTTTCAAGGATTAGGGTTCGTTTTTGTGTACATCGATGACATCCTGGTGTACTCAGACAATATGGACGACCACCCGAAGCAATTGGAAGAGGTCTTTGAAATCCTGGTCAAAAATGGTCTAAGAATATCATTGGAGAAGTGCGAGTTGGCGAGGGAAGGAATATATTTTTTACGGCACCACGTATCGGTGGAAGGTATCTGCCCACCGGCGAAAAAGATGGAAGAGATTGGAAATATGCCCCTACCAAAAGACGACAATGAGCTTCGAAGATATTTGGGTATGGTAGGATACTACCGCAAGATGATCCCCAACTTTCTCGAGATTGCAGCCTTTCTGACTGGGCTTGTTCACCTGCAACCAAAGGCTCGAGAGCTCGTGTGGAACGAAGAGACACGCGGGGGGATGGGGAGGGGGGAGGCATTTAAGAATACCAAATCAGCCTTAATCGGCTCCGTGAAACTCTGTCACCCGCTGCCCAATGATTCCGAATACCAACTGATGACGGATTGTTCCCAGTACGCGGTAGGTGCTTCCTTACACCACATGGTTTACGGATCTGCAAGATAAGTGGCATTCTTTTTATGCAAGCTAATCCGGATGCAGCAGCATACCCCACCTACGACAGATATAAGTGCCGCAACGGTTGGGTTAGCTTTCTTGGACGAGTGGATTTACAGATTTGGAGTCCCGCTTTATGTGGTAACCGACAGAGGCGCACAATTAGAATCAGAACTATTCAAAGAGCTTTCTGCTCTCGTTGGTTTCTTGTCTTCGCACCACGGCGTCCACAAAAGGGATGTTAGAAAGGACACATAAATCTGAATTGCTCAATAATGGCCCACAAACAAGGCTGGCTGGTGGCACTTCCAATTATCCTGTTAGGGGTCCAGTCATTGTTAAATGATTCGGGATTCTCACGGTTTCCAGCATTCACAGGAACCACACTCCTTTGCCCAAACCTCTAGTGGCATCATCTTCATCGAGGACTGACTCCAAATTCAAAAAAAGAAATGGCATCCACTATTGCGCAAATCGAGTTCGCGCAAGCATCCTTAAGACACCTGCGCTCGGTACCCAAGCCTTTTGTGCCCCACGATCTCTGCGAAGCAACTCCTGTATGGGTCCGAATAGACCGAGTAAAAAAAAATACTTGAAGCAGCCTATGCTGGCCCTTTCCCGGTTATCAAACGCGGCAATAAAGTTGGGATTTTTGAATTCCCTGTTGGAGGACAGGACACTCTCTCAATTGACAGTTTAAAACCGGTGAAATTATCCTCCTCTCAAAAGAATGACGCGCTGAGCGATCAGCAACGCCCTCTGACTCAAGCTAAAAAATTGGGGGGCGGGGGGGCAAGGTGCACTTCGCCTCGGAGAGTGCAAATCACGCGAGAAGATGAAGCCACGCAAATTCACACGGACACGTCTACAGACAGCGGAGAGAAGAAATGCGAGACTAACGTGTTCACGCGCGTCACGTTTGCTAGAAATCCGTTGTTCGTATATTTTTAATCCTGTGTGGCCATGAGAGAGGAAGAGGCATAAATAGCTACCCACCTCGTTGCCTCTATAGCCTTAGTACATGCATTAATATGTATTTGTTAGGTATCGGTATTATATTTATGTAGGAACCTAACGCTAGATACGCCAGTTGTGAAGGAATTATATATAAAAATGCATTAGGCATCTTTTGATTACTGCCTTACGATATGGCAGGATTGGCATAAATAGGCCAATTTGAATACAAGTACGCGCATATGGGAATGTCAACGCCCTGAGCGCTTAATATTAACACTGGCGATATTAGGAGTGCCAGAAATAATTTCACATGTATACTTACCTATGTAATGTTATACGACTTTATTAATGACTCCATCACTGGCGAGGAAGTACCTATAGTAGTCGGACAACGCAGTAGGTAGGCTTGTAGTAATCGGACTCGCAATAAATAGGCTTCTGGCACCAAAATTGCTATATTCAATAGGCCAAAAAGATACCTTCACAAAATGGACGTGAATTGGTTCTATTAAATTCAAGCATGCCTTACTAATATATATATATATATATATATATATATATATATATTATATATATATATATAATGTAAAAAATAAATATTGTATGAGGAATATCATGGGATTTGTAAATGTACATATATATTTTTATATAAGCAAGCAAGCGTGAGACACAAGTAGGAGCAAATGAAAATAGTTGAACACCTACTTTTATAAAACTGCCCAAGTTGTTGCTCGAGATAGACTTCATAAAGACGGATTTTCAATGAGGATTCAGGGTAAATATAGCTGTTGACCGTAAGAAGTGGTGCAGCGACAATCATATAAATGTAAATGTACACACCGTGCACAGGCTTCCTAGCTCCATGCTGGCGGTAGATAAATGTGACCACAACGGAGCTAGGCCATCCCACGGTCATTTCGACACTGCGCCCTTTGCACTACAAGCGCATATATAAAAAGAAAAGGATATTCAGATTTCATTCATTGATTAAGAAATTCAATCATAACAAATTCACTCTCGTTCCGTTTTTAATCAACTGAGTCTTGTCACGCCCTTAACTCGTCCTTGCGTTGATAATATATAGACTACTATGTTCCTGCATAGTACGCTCCATGTCGCGTGGCTTGCACAGTAATAATCCGTTATTAGAACAAAGTGTTTATTTTCGTATGTCCATTCTTGTCTTAAAACCTTCGGTAAGCCAGGCCAAGTAGAAGACCACTTCGCTGTAATCCCACCCTTTACTTATACTTATAAGCTGGAACTCATCATGCCCTTATAAGGTGGTGGTTTCGAAAGCCATTTTCATTCACATACAATTGATTCACCCTTATCAGGACCTACATAACTGGTAACCTTGTCGTCCTCCATACTATTTACCTTGCTTTGGGTAGTCCATTCAGGTCGATGATGACGGATGCCCTCAGTTGAGGGCATCAAACCTGCACTAGGTTTAAATGGGTAGGAATGTGTGCATACTTCGGACCCGTATCTTGACCGAGGGGAGAAGGTCCCTGGTGGCAGAAGAGGCTCGAGACGAGCAAGAATCATCCTCGGCTGCAGGGAGCTGCCGAGACACCGGTCTGTTGGTGCTCGCCTATAGGAACTCCCGATCCTGGTTTGTGATCGAGGTACCTTCCTCTAACCTTTGCCTAAAAGGTCAGAACCCGCAAGGCAGGGTAAGCAGTGGTTGGTAGGCGCCAGGGCGTGTCCACACACCAGTGGGCCTGCACTCCTTACCTCTAGGGCCCACTGCTGCTCCGAGATCCCCTGCTGATCAGTGAACATAGGTAGTTGTTTTTCTCGATGAAGCTGCAGTTGTATTTCTTGAATTGGCTCGTGAAATAGTAGGGAGTAAGTCGGATTTAGGTTTTATATGAGGTTTTCTTGGGAATTTGGGATACTTTTACCTGGCGACCCCTCAAGTTGATCCCACGAATAAAGAGATTCTGACTTTGGCTGAGCGCTCGAATACGGATAAAATATCAGTATTTTCATACTGGCCGAGGGTGTGATTACAGATAAATATATCATTATTAGAATGGGATTCTGAGTGTGGCCGTGGGCGTGAGTTACATAAATTACGGATAAATATATAGACTTATCGTGAGATTGTGAAAGTGCAGAGGGCATGTTGTACATATAAATATATCAGAATTATCCTAGTTTCTAAATTTTCCCGAGGGTATGAATTGCAGATAAATATATCAGTATTATCATGAGATTCTGAATGTGGTCGTGGGTGCGAGTTACGGATAAATATATCATTATTATCATATGATTTTTAGGTTGGCTGAGTGCGTGTATTACAGATAAATATATTAACACTATCATGAAATTTTGAAAGTGGCGAGGGTGCGTTGTACGGATAAATATATCAGAATTATTCTAGCTTTCTGAATTTGTCCGAGGGTGTGAACTACAGATAAATATATAGGTATTATCATGATGAGATTCTGACTGCTCGAGGGAGCGAATCAAAAGATTCTGAGTTTAGTTGAAAGCTCAAATTATGGGTAACTGTATCAGTATTACTATTGTAGCAGCTCTGCAGCTACAAATATATATATATATATATATATATATATATATATATATATATATATATATATATATATATATATATATATATATATATAAATATTCATATATATATATATATATATATATATATATATATATATATATATATGTAAAAACGTCTGATTCCAAAATATTTGGCAACATTTATACGCGCGTACTAACGCTTCCAAATATTCCGCATGGTAGACAAAAATTTCATTCGTTGTCTCGCCATCACCAAGTCATCAAGGTCAGTTAAATTCTTTCTCCATTTAATCCTTAGGTTTTACAAACAAAAACACTGTCTAATTCCTTATATTTCCTTATAAGACTCTCAGACATTTTCCCTTTTAATCATCGTGATTTTATTTAGTTACAATTGCATTTACACACAATTCGTGATCCTATTAGCTACCATTACAATTACACCCAAATTATACTTCAGACAAATTATTTATTTCGTGATTCCTGATTCTAATTAGCTAAAAATTACATTTAACTCACTACCACTCACACAAGTTGCCTAGCAAAATATTATTATAATTACCATTTAACTAATTGTCCTTGTAATTATTGCCCATTGTTATTATTCCCATCTTCGTAATTTCAACTAATTACCTCCGCACTTTCATTCACGATGAACTATATATATATATATATATATATATATATATATATATATATATATATATATATATATATATATATATATATATATATATATATATTTGTTACTTATCTAAATTTTTTGTTAATTCAACCTAATCAAAATATTATACATAAATAATTCCTTGTAATCTATAATAATAATATATATTTTGTTATAAATCCTTGCTTTATTTAATCATTCCCAAACTATTTCCCGTAAAAGTCGTTAAGCCTAAACGCCATTCGCCGAAAACTGGAATTTTCTTCAGAATAATTTTATTCATTAATTCTCTCATTAACATTTATAGAGTATAAGTTTGTGTGTATTGTGCTGTCTAGGCTACAGTTTTATGTAAACGCACTTCTATACCCTATAGAATTGGTGCCCGTCCCGTTGTATTTCTAGTTCCAAAATTTTATATAAAATATTCGCCGTTGTAAACAAACAGCTGCCATTTCGAGTTAAACTTTCAGCTCGGAAATTCTCTCTGTGAGTCTCATCGTTTTTCCTAAGTTGAATTTTTTTTTTCTCAATCCATTCAATAATTGTACATCTTTTTCAAATTCAATTGCATTATCTCACATTAACGTAAATACTAGTTTAACATTTTTAATATTTATCAACCCCATATTTTTCTCAGAATTTCACGCTACGCACATCTCATACTAGCTAAGAATCACGATAGTTACATCAACTGCTTCGTTGACGACTCACGCCATTATGACATCGCAGGCTGGCCTTACTGCTTCTACCAAGCATCCTCCATCATTCGTCCTCCATACAAGAAGATCAATCTCGATTCCTTCCTTCCTCGATGGTCCTCCCAAAATATGATTTTGGCAACCCCATTCCCTGGTTAGAAATGGCAGATATTATAATGATGCATCATGCCATTTCTGAACAAAACTTGATTTTATACATCACTCAAAGTTTACCATTATATTTTCACTTTTTAAAAGCATCCTGCTAGAAAGTGGTAGAATTGGGGCTTGGGCCAAATTAAAAGAGGCTTTTAGGAAGGAGTTTGGGAGATCGCAAGTCGAAGATCTAAAGATGCTGTTAAATATTCAGGAGATGGGTGACCGGCGTCCCACGCGATTTATGGAGCATCTAAAAGACTTAATTCGAACTAAGGGAGCTCAGTTAATTTTTTTTTACTTCTTGCTCACAGAAATATTTATGCGTGGAATTCCTGAAAATATTTGGCCACTCATCCTAGTGACATCACCCACTAATGTGGAGAAAAGGGCAAAGGCAGCCGATGTGTTGTTCAATAATCTATACGAAAGCTGGGGAACTATTAAGTTGAGGAATAAGTTCTTGCGGTTTTATCAAATTTATTCATTACCATTAACAATTTTAGAAAAACTTCATTTTTAATTGATAACAATATGCAATTTAATGAATAATGTATTATTCTCCGTTGTTATTTACGACTTCTTCCCAACGTTCAACTAGTTTTTCGATGCCTCTGCAATAAAAATCTCTGGATTTTGACTCGAAGAATTCGTCTAACTAGATTCTTAATTCCACATCAGTAATGAACGAAACGCCGCGCAAGTTGTTGGAGAGCGATCGGAAAGATGGAAGTCTGAAGGAGCCAAGTCTGGCGAATATGGAGGATGTAGCAGGATTTCCCAATTAAGCGTTTGGATGGCGTCTTTTGTCATATTGGCAATGTGAGGACGAGCATTGTCCTGTTGAAGAAGGACTCAATAACTTCGATGAGGTCGCTTTTCACGAATAGCTTCGGCGAGTCGATACATTTGTTGAACGTAGAGTTCTGCATTGACAATCTCGTTGTTCGCAAGGAGCTCATAAAGAATGATGCCTTCACAATCCTACCACACACACAGTATCGTCTTTCGTGGATGAAGTCCTTGCTTTAATCGCGGAAGTGTTTTTTTTATAGGGCTAAACCATTGTTTTCGATGGTTCATGTTAACATAAACACCACTTTTCGTTGCCAGTGATGGTGCGGTGAAGAAATCTGTCCTTATATCCACGAGTAGCCTTAGGACGAGCAAGCAAACCTGCGGCCATCGTGGAGCGTTGAAGTTTGTTGCTTTCGCTCAAAGCGTGCGGAACCCATGCACCGAGTTTTTTAACTTTCCCCATCGAATGAAGGTGATACACTACAGTTTTTTGATCACACGCCAATTGTACAGCCAATTCTCTAGTCGATTGACGAGTATTTTCATGAAGAAGATGGTTCAATCGATCTTCATCCAACTTAATGGGGTGACCAGAACGTTCTTCGTCATTAAGATTTAAATGACCGTATTTGAAACGTGAAAACTACCATTGAGCTGTCCTTTCTGATAAAGCATTTTCTCCGTACACAGCACAAATATCGCGACGAGCTTTGGCTGCGTTTGCATTGTTCCCGTCTCGATTGAAAATGAATAACAACAATTGTCGAAAATGCGCCTTTCTTTCAACTTGACATTCCATTTTGAGGGTACAGAACAAAAATTAAATTAACACAACTTTTAAATAATCCGCAATGAGAGCAAAATTTGCAAAGGTTACGCTGTTAAGAGACGTAGCCTAACCTTTGCAAATTTTGCTTTCATTATTTATTATTGTTTCTTAATATGTGCACAAATCACGTCAACAAAACTTAAATCAACACAACATTAAAAAAAAAACCCGCAAGAACTTATTCCTCAACCTAATATTTCAATCTCTCAAAACTCATGTTCAAATGTGTCTATTTCACAGGTTCGTTTACCGAGAGAGTCTTCAGACAACCAGCCAGAACTCGCACGTAAGTCACCCCCCATCCCCCCGGCCCAGGATCTTGCTGCTGTGTTGGAGAGGATAGATTGCGAGCTTCGTGCCCTACAGGTGCGACAAGGGGTGCAGCGAGAGTACAGTCGTGAGCAGGGTAGAGGGGTAGGCCGATGCCGTTCTTCCTCCCCAAAAAGAAACCGACGAGGGAACTCCAGCTCAATAGGTGAGGCATGGAAGTATCATTTTCATTCTCGACCCAATTCAGCCTATCCTGACGATAATTATCAGGGTCTCTGCTGGTATCATTCTAAATAGGGTACCAACGCCGTAAGTTGTGTACAGCCTTGTAACTTCTACCACGCATTTAATCCTTATTCGCAAAAATTTCACCCTCCGACAAATAATGCTGCTCAAGTTTCTTTTCCCCAACTTTCAAATTGGTGCTGGTACCATTGCAGGTTTGGTGCAAAGGCAGAAAAATGCTTACACCCATTGCCGTACCAACATCATGTACGTTTTTCAACTCCAACTTCTTCACATACGCTAATTACACCAACCTCAAACGCGCAAAATCAGCAAAGCTCTACGGGGTCTCTTACCCAAATTTCAAGTTAACCAGCCCAGCAGAAATCCAATGCACTAAAAACGTAAGTGATACGTGGGTCTATCACCTCTGCAAGCTCAGTTTTTCCTCAGGTCGATCCGACCCACTTTCTGGTTTTTCATTTTTGGTTGACACCGGTTCTCAATGCAGTGTCATTCCAACCTCTCTAGACGACAAAGCTTGCCTGTCTAACCTTGTCCTTAAAGCCGCTAACTCTTCGGAAATAAGGACATATGGAAGGCGTAACCTCGAGCTCTCTCTCTCTTGGGCTACGTTGTGTTTTTCCATGGACCTTCATCTTTGCCGAGGTCGACCTCCCAAGTTTGGGCCTCGCTTTCCTTTCGGCTCACGACCTTTTGGTCGATTCTCGCAATCGCAAGCTTGTCGACAGAACCACTACTCTGACCGTTTCTGGTTTGTTTCTTCCTTCTCAGAGTTCTCTCTTGTCTGTTCGTCTCCCTACAACTGCCCCAAACTTCCAATAACTCCTGCGGGAATTTCTTGGCCTTAGTCTGCCACCTTCAAAGGACAGGCCTATCAAGCATGATGTGGTTCATAGGATAGAGATGACAGGGGATGGGGGGGCTGTATTCTCACGCCCCCGTCGCCTGGTCTCGGATAGTCTTGCTCTAATGAAGCAGGGGTTTAAGTTTGTGGTGGAGGCCGGAATAGCTTTTACATCTACCCCTCCCTGGATTTCACCGCTTCACGTAGTGCCAAAGTCTACGCCGGGTGAGTTCAGGGCTGTGGGTGATTACAGGCGACTCAATGCTTGTACCATTCCAGATAGATATCCTCTTCCTTACCTGTCTGATTTTAATTCTGCTCTTTTCAGTTGTTCAATTTTTTCTCGACTCGATTTGGTTGGTGCTTTCAACCAAATTTCTATTCACCCAAATGACGTCCCAAAGACGGCTATCACCACGCCATTCGGTTCCTTCGTTATGAAGCGAATGCCTTACGGTTTTCATAACAGTGGTCATACCTTCCAATGTTTTATGGATCAGGTTCTGAGAGGTCTCCCCTTCGTATTTTGCTACATAGACGACCTCCTGATAGCATCTTCGTCTTTAAAGGAACATCTCTCTCACCTTCGTCAGGCTTTTGCTCGTTTAGAAGAGTATGGTATCGTACTCAACACTTCTATGTGTCTTTTGGTGTCACGCAACTCCCTTTTTTAGGACACCACATTTCCCCTGACGGATTTCGTCCTCTCAAGGATAAATTGCAATTATTCGGGATTTTCCCCGACCTTCTTCACTCAAGCAACTTCGTAGATTTTGTGGTATGGTAAACTTTTACCACAGATTCATTTCTAACACCATGCAAACTCTCTACGATCTGTTTTCAAAATCCAAGAAGAACCTTCCTCTATCCTGGTCTTCCGAAGAGTGCGAGGCTTTCTCTCGCACGAAAGAGGCTATGGCTTCCGCTGTTTCCCTGGCCCATCCTTGCCCAGGAGCTTCCATAAGCATTGCTTCGGACGACTCCGCTACCCATGTTGGTGCGACGTTGCAGCAGAAGGTTGGTGACTCTTGGCAACCGCTCGCTTTCTTCTCCAAAGCACTTATTCCTTATCAACAGAGGTACAGTACGTTTTCCTGCGATTTTCTCAGTGTTTACCTCGCCCTCCACGGATTTCCGCCAATACTTGGAAGGGCGTGAATTTACTGTTTTTACCGCCCATAAGCAGTTAGTTGGTGCGCTTGCCGCTAGTAGCACCTCTGCTGTTTAATCTGCCGTTGATTCTCGTCATCTTGACTTGATCCTGCAGATAACAAACGATATTCGCCAAGTTCCTGGTTCATCAAACGTCGTTCCGGACGACATCTCTCGCATTTCATCGATTTCGGGCACGCAACTCTCTCAAACTGCGCCCATCGATCATGCGACAATAGCGCTCGCCCAGGAACATGATGAAGACACGCAAACACTGCATCACTCTTCTCAACTCGTCGTTCACGAAATCTACTTGCCGGACAGTCCTTCCAGGCGCATCCTGGTTGACTATTCATTGCCTGACTGTCCTCGTCCACTCATTCCTCTCGCTTACCGTCGGCACATTTTTGACCCAACTCACGGTCTCTCGCATCCTGGCATTCGAGCAACTCACAAGCTCATTACACAACGTTATGTGTGGCGAGGTATGAACGCCGACGTGACCAAATGGACCCGCGCATGTTTGCCGTGTCAACGCGCAAATCTTCAACGCCACACAAAGTCCCCTCTGGCTGCTTTTCCTCTTCCATCGGCAGGTTTTGACGCCGTTCATATTGATCTGGTAGGCCCTCTGCCCTTTTCCCGTGGTTGCAACTATCTTCTCACCATGATCGACCGATTTACTCGTTGGCCAGAGGCAGTTCCTAACTCAGGCATCAGCGCTTCCACTGTAACTTGAGTTTTCGTCTCAGCATGAGTTGCTCGTTTTGGTGTTCCCTCAACGATCATGACTGATCGTGGTAGCTAATTTAAATCCCACCAATGGGATGCACTAATGTTAGTGCTTGGCTCTTTTCGTCTTCGTACCACTAGCTATCATTCCCAAAGCAACGCCAAGGTCGAACGGTTGTACAGGACTCTCAAGGCAAGCTTACGCTCCACTGATCCCAACATCACTTGGGTGGACAAGCTACTCTTGATTATCCTGGGTATTCGTGCATCCTTGAAAGAGGATTTGGCTTGCTTTGCGGCGGAACTTGTCTATGGTACTCAACTTCATCTTCCTGGACATTCTTTTCTTCTTCTGACAGTCCTATACCGTCTTATGTTCATCCTGCTGCATACGTACGTATTTTAGTACGGGCGATGTCTGAAGTTAAGCCGACAGCCCCAAGAGTGCCTGCTCATCAGAAACCTTTCGTGCCAAAGAAGATGGCAACCTGTTCTCAACTCACTCTTCCTTGCAACCAGTCTATGACGAACTCTTTCTCGTCATCTCCAGGAAGCCGAAATTCTTTGTACTACAGTTTGGCACCAAGCAGGATACTGTCTCCATCGATCGCCTGAAACCCGCCTTTATAGAGGCCGTTCAACTTGAACAGCCACTGTCTTCTCCTCCCACTATGACTGTTAGTGATCAAGGGGTTTCTCATACTTTTCTTCAAAACCATCCTACAAACCATTCTCCAACACTCAATTCTCCTTCTCGATTGCTGCCGCCTCCCATTTTGTTGCAGGAGCCCTCGTCAGCAGCGGAGAGCCAGTATCACAATGATCAGCCCCCGTCAGGCGCCAGTTTGGGGGAAGCATAACGGATGCCCTTCGCCCCGCCTGCCCTCGCGCGCCACAGTGTTTCGCTGCAATTGATTGGCACTGCCAGTCAATTGTGTCCCCGTGGCGGGTTGATGGCGTGTTGTCATAGCACTGTATGAGTATGAGTGCTGAATGAAATGATGGCAACACACCATCAATTCATTCGGCACTGATACAGTACTATGGCAAAACACTTGGAATAGACCCCACACAGACACACATATATATGTGTGCCTCTTAGGTATATATATATATATATATATATATATATATATATATATATATATATATACACCTTTCCTCTCTGGGACCTTTTCGTTCTTCAGGGGTTGGTCCCAGAGAGGCTAGGAGTCCCATGTTACTGCCAACCAGACTTTTAACATACCCCTCATTCCTCCCCCTATTAATTTCTTTCAGTGCCATTTATTTCCCTCTTCTTTCTTCTATTTAGTTGCCCTTACGGTTACTTGACCTCTGCTTGTTTTTTCGGATTGACTCTGAATTGTTCTTTCATGAAGATCGGATGAGGCTGGTCATCTCCACCGCCTTCGTCTACCGATGCCCAAGGAAAGACCAAGCATTGGCCCCTTTTCTTCGTGCGTAGGAGAACTCGGGTAGCCTCTTATGTTTATAAAGATGATGTGTGGGATCCGTATCCATTCTCCAAGAGGACATACCGAACGTAACTGAATCTAGAGTTGCAGTAGTGCTAGGCCCTCGTAGGCCTCCATGTTGGAGAATCCCGAGGGAGAATTTGAAGTTTTTCCTTTTTGCAATGGCTAGCAGTAAAACTACCCCCCCCCCCTCATTCCCTACTCATACGGGTTCTCGTTCCAAACGTTCTTCAGCTCCCCTTTCAGTCTTCCCTCTCTCATTGGATCCCTATGGCAACAATGTGGACCCAGATTTAGATTATCCCCGCTTTCTTGTCATAAGTTCGTCATCTGACACCCACTTTCAAAAGTCGATGTGTTTGACGTTAATGAATCTTTTGAGTCCCTCTGTGATGAACCCCGCTGGATGTGGTCAAGAGGTAGTGGTGATATCGTAGCCGATGTGTCATCTCACTCTCAACACAATTTTGTGCGAAATCTGTCTTCGATAGCCGAAGTTCCAGTAACCGTTTTGCCCCATCCACCTCTGAATTTTGCCAAAGGTGTCGTCCGTTCAAACGAATTAAGGGACTACCGCCTCACCCGCCTTCAGACCAAGCTTAGTACCCAACGTGTCACACATGCACACAGGGTGACTAAAAAAGTAGGCTTTACTAGAGTCCAAACTGCCACACTGATTCTAACGTTCGAATGACAGGAACTGCCGCAGTGTATTAAAGCTGGGTACCTTCGTGTCCAGGTGAGTCCATATGTCATACTATACAGTCGCTGCTTTAATTGCAATCAATTTGGACATGTTGATAGTTCCTGTCAACATTCCCGTTCCTGCGTGAATTGTAGTCCGTAGTTCTGATTACCAGAGCTCTGAATGCACCAAAACCCCGTGCTGTGCTAACTGCGGTGGTACCCGTAGTGCAGCGTCAAAAATCTGCCCAATATTCTTATATGAAAAAGAGGTCCTCACTTTGCGCGGTTCTCTGCGTCTGGACATGATAGAGGTTCGCCAACATGCACGAGCACAAAACTCACCTCTTGGCCGTCTCTGCTCAGACGTTTTGCGTGACGATTGACGAAACCGAACAGCACGTTCGATTTCCGACACTCTTGAAGCATCTGATTGTCCATCTACCAGTAGTGTCAGAAGCATTCACAATATACAGTCGAAGCATCGCCTTCGCACAGAGAAACCTTATGTTGCTCTCCTCTTTCAGGCAGCTCTAGCCGAAACCGACGCTCTGGGTGAAACATTTGAAGACATCATTCATCTGAAAGAATCTTCTATATCGACCAGTGAAGGTTCTTCCACCTGGGCTCGGGCCCGAAAGCCCCGTGGCAAGAGGAAGGACTCCTCACCTGTATTATCGACCACCAATAAGCGGGCAGCCTCTGGAGCTGACTCGACCAATTCTCAAGAATCTTTAATAGATTCTTCTCCTTTTGATTAATATTCTCTGACCTCAAGACAGAATGTCTCACCCTCCACGTGACTTGGGCCCTCTTCCGGTCCAAACGGTAGCAGAAATACACCCAGTTCCTTGTACATGCCCAGATCACATGCTCCTTATACTCACCCTCCTACTCATGATCCGATGGAAGCAGATGATACTCCAACATCACCAGTCGCGGTTGTTGGATCAACCCCTCAGAAATCAAAAGGCCCCTCGGCCCATGAATCCGGATATACAGCCAAAAATCTCTTCTAGACCTACCGTCTCCGCCTGGCTGTGAGTCCGAATTACAGGCAGGGGCCTCGCCCGGTTCCTCGAAACCATCAAACATACCCCCTGTTACTGCTTCTTTCAGGATCTCTTCTCCTGCAAAAGCAGGCCGTTCAAAATCTGCTCTCCCTTCCCCAAGCTCCTTGGGACGGATTTCAAACTTAACCTCAGTCACAAAATAGAAAAGAATATCTACTGTGGTATCTAATCGTCCCACATAATAAATATCCTCAATTTTACAATGAAATTGTCAAGGCATACTTCCCAAGTGGGAAGAACTCAAAGTTCTTTTTGCCATTTCTCCACCCCGCTGTTATTTGTCTCCAAGAGAACAAACTGGGTACATGGTCCTTTCCGGCGGTACCCGGTTTTCTTATTTTCAACTCTATTGCTCCTGTCGGGGGCTCGTCTCATGGGGGGTATCAGTTATGGTTTCCTCACCCCACCATGTATTTCCCATCCCCCTACATACTACCCTCCAAGCTATTGCCGTGGGGTTTTTTCTTACAAGGCTTTTAACTATTTGCTCTATTTACCTCCCTCCTTCTTTACCCTTGTCAAGACCCGCCCTTTTAGAATTTATAGATCAATTGCTCTCCCCATTATTTACTACTGGGAGATTTTAATGCCCTTCACCCATATTGGGGCGATATCACTCGGAATGCCAAAGGCAGTGTTTTAGAGTCTCTTTTATTATCTGACTTCCTTTGCGTTTTAAACACCGGCGATTTTACCTCTTATTATATCCAGACGGATTCCATACCTGTCTCTCTTTTCCCGGATTGCCTCACCGATTTTCGATAGTCAGTTCACGACGACCTCCATGGGAGTGACCGCTTCCCTATTATTTTGGTGGCCGTTCATTTTAGCCCTCATACAACCATGCCTCTCAAGTGAGACTTAGCCCATGCCGATTGGGAAGTTTTCCGAGAGGCGTCTTTCACAAGTGCCTACTTGTGGACCTTCAATGGTATGGATGCGGCAGTAGCGTACTTCACATCAATTATGAACAACGCGGCCATACAAACCATTCCACAGCGGCGACCCGTAACGGGTCACTCAACCGTGCCCTGGTAGACCTAGGAGTGTGCGACAGCCGTCAAAAACTACAAGTTAGCGCATGGCTGATTCCTGCGGAACCCAACCTTGTTTAAAAAGGTTGACCAAAACCGAGTTCGGGTGCTTCGCCAAAGGACCCTTCGTCAGGCTCGCCGAATTTCATTGCGCCGCTACGTTTCAGCAACTTCGCCTATTACTCCTACCGCAAATATCTGGAACAGGATTAACAAGATCAGGGGTTGTTATGCTAGCCATAATACTCCCACACTCAACTTACAGGGATCCTTAGAGAATGACAGCCTAGTGGTCAGCAATCCTTTGGCCGACCATTTCCGCGCCGTCTTACAATAAGGGTTATCTAGCTTATAAATCAAAGGAAGAATCTCATTCTCTCACTTTTAAAACAGAATCTTACCTTCCGTATAATGGCCTATTCACCATCTACGAGTTGCGTAGGGCATTGTCCCTTTGTCGATCTACTTTTGGCCTTAATGAGATCCATTTTGATATGATTCGGCATCCCCACACCCAAACTCGATCATTTTCTTACTTGATTTGTATGTCGTAGTATGACATTACATTATATCAATACCATATTATATCTATCAGGGAGGGACCAATAACTTGAAAGCGAACCGACAAAAGGGACGGAAAACCACGAGTTCAGACGGGCTGAGTAGCGAGAGAGTGCAACGAGGTCAGGTAAATTATGGAAAATGGCAAAGCTCAAGGTTATTTAAAGAGGCATGTACAAAAAAATATAATTTTATTTACACAAAAATAATGAGAGAATTGATGGGTAAAATTACCTCAGAGAATTAACGGGCAAAATCACATCAGTAAATGAAAGGGGGAATTGTAGTTATAAATCAGGCTATGGAGTTAGAACTTAAGGTATTCCCGGAGGAGACTATTCAAATGGGGGAAGGGCATTAACTCAATCGGGTTACTAAAAGGGGGAGAGGGGTTGGCTTACGGATGTCTTCTGCATTTGAGGTGAGGCCGCTCGGACTTCAAAGCGGGAGGTTGGAGTGATGACGGTTCTCCAAAAGCAAGGGGGGGGGGTGTAACTCCGGTCCAGGGGAGAGTATTTCGGCTACCCGAAATGAGGAGGGCTTCGACAGGAGTGGATGAAAGAAGTCGGGAAAATCACTCGGGGCGATCGTTCAGTGGAACTACCTCCTGGCTGGGGCTAATTCCAAATACACAAAATAGTCCAGCTGTCACTTTGCTTTGTTGCTAGCACTTTACTTGGAACCATGGGGAAATCTTCTGGGTTCTGGGCGAGACTTCTCAACTCTGTGTATCCTCATGGGAGTCGAACTCTATTTATGTTCGAGGCTCTCCCCGAGGGGGGTTAGCGGGAAACAGCTCTACTCTTGAATGGCCTCAAATCTTCTTGCAGAGGCGATTCTAGTCCGCGTAAAGGTGAATCGTGAGGGACGAGGTTCGAGGCTACTGCTTGTGGAAGGGGGGGGGGGGCTTAACAATTTAGGCCTAACCGGGCCTTCTGCAGCGCGTGGAAGTTCCGTCTGCTCAAGATATTCCACGTGGGGTTCCCTCACACATCTCCTAACCGAAAGATGATGCTTTACAGAGCAGTTGCGTAGGAAAGGATCATCCCAACCCGTCAAACTAGAATTATCAAAGGTCTAGGGAAATTCTGACCTGCGACGACATGTGTACACACACAAAACAAACGTAATTCTGAGCTCAGCGGCAAATTTACGGACATAAGCCTTAAACAGGTCGATTATAGAGAATTTAAATAATACAATTTTAAACAAAGAAAATTCACAGGAGAACATTGGCGACATTTCAGTGGAACCAAAGAAATCGGTCTGGCGGCGCTTATAGCGCATGTAAGCATAACACTTCTGTTTGAGGGCCGTCTCACACTCCGCTGACCACGACGGGAGTGGTCGGCGTGCGAAACGGCCAGACGCTCTGGTAATTGTAGCTAGGCCTACGGTCATGAGGTTGCCGGAGAAGAACTCAACGGCCTCATCAACCGACCTAAACTCCTAGACTGAGATAGAGAAATCAGTCATTTCCTGAAATGCAGACCACCGTGCCCGCGCAAAGCCCCACCGGGGCAGTCTCTCAGGCAGCAGCGGCCCAGAAAATGAGATTTGAATGGGAAAGTGATCACTACTATGGAGGTCATTGACCACCCCCCATCCAAAATCAAGCTGTGCATCCGGGAAGCATAAGGATAGATCGAGGCAGAAAAATGAAGCGGTTCTCGGGCAGTGATGCGTAAACTCATCCACATTTAGGATACCTATCTCCAGCTCGTCGATCAGGTCAGTAAGGACATAACCTCGGGGATTAATCGAGTAATCTTCCCAAAGGGGGTGACTACCGTTCAGATCTCGGAGCAAGAAAAAGGGCCTCAAAACCTCAGGTGAGCAGGGTGGCTTCGGAGGCGGGGCTCCCTCTTTTGAAGGACCCACCTCTCCGAACCACTCAGCCCACCACTGGGTGTGGACAGAGATGAGCACTAAATACATTTAAAGTATTTAAATACTAAATATTAAATACATGAGAAAAATGTATTTAGATACTGAATACTAAATACATTAAATGTATCTAGATACATTTTAAAATACATATAAAATATATATAATGTCATTATATACGAGTATATAATGACAATTCGATAAAAACCATTGGTATCACAAGAAACGTGACTGAAGGCTCTTCAGCTTTTTCTCCACGGTGAGCAAGGTATTGAGCAATTCTGCATAAAAACAGTTTTGTTCTCCCTGTAGGCGATCAATTGCCGCTGCAATAAGAGCCAAAACTGAGACATACTCCCCAAGAAATTCCATTTAGTGATTTCTGAACACTGGAAGTTCAAAGGACGTCATGAGTTGATGTAATTTGTCCTTGTGTTTTAAAAGTAATGACAATGCATCAAACAGAGAGTTCTACCTTGTAATGCAAGGCACCTTTAATGAGCAGTTGATAGCAGTTTTGATAGTCTGCTGATTTTGGACGACCGCTTTTGTTCCATAATGCTGAGCATTTCCCAATCGCAGCATGATTGATATTTGCAAAAGAAGATATTTTCAGTGCCTGTTTTACATCAGTTGTGGCGACGAGACTGAGTGTGTGTGAAACACAGAGCACATGCTTAGGTAGTTTGAAGCTGCATGGGTCAGACGAAAGGTCTTTTTCATGATCTAAGGCACTTCTCATTAAGAAAATATCCTCCATCTCGTGTTCACCTTGATCTTCTTCACCTACTTGATTTTTCCATCTTCTAAATCTGTGGACACATTTGCAGCAGTGACTGCAAATTCCTTAAACGCTTTAACAAAATTAGGTCCGTTATCCCTGACGGTGCTCGTGATTTTCTGCAGGAGAATATCGTATTTATTGATGATATTCTCCATATGTTCGGCAATCTTGATGTAGTTACGAGGGACGGTCAATAAGTTTTGCAATTCGGATATATGGAAACGAGATATGAGGAAAAGTCTTTTATTATTTTTCAATATAACTACCTCCGACTTCAATGCACTTGCGCCACTTGTCCCTGAGGCTTCGAATTTCCGACAACCAGAAATCTCCCGACTGCTGTTCAATCCACTCCTGGGCGGCGAGCTGGACATCTTCATCGTCCCCAAACCGGCGTCCACGCAGTGCAGCCTTGAGCTTGCGGAATACAAAGTAGTCGCTAGGGGCCAGATCTGGACTGTAGGGGAAATAGTTGAGCTCATCGAATAAAAACTCGCGCAGGGCAGCTTGTGAAACTCTAGCCTTGTGGACTTTGACGACGTTGAAGTCGATCAAGGGGCGTGAGGTTTCTAGGGAACCAACGGGCAGAGACCTTGGTCATGGCCAAATTGTCGTGGATGATGTTTATAACACTTCCATGTGATATTCCAAGTTCTCGCTCGATTTCTTCAACCTTCACCCGGCGATTTTCGAGGATCATCATCTCCCATGGGACACATTGTCCTCGTTGGTCACGTCTGACGGGCGTCCTAGACGGGGGTCATCTTCAAGGGACTCACGACCATGGCGAAACTCCCTATTCCAGCGAGCAATGGTTGCATAGGAAAGGGCGGTGTCGGTGTACACTACAACCATGCGTTCATGGATCTCTTTTGCATTCTTGCCTTCATTGGTCAAAAATTTGATCACTGAGAGGTGCTCAACCATCTCCATTGTTGAAAATTTGTGACTGGCGATCTGCGATCAGCCACTGCTTCTTAAATAGACGAGGCAGGAGCGTGCGGCAGCAGGTCCTGACTTATCATAACTTGTCTTAACACCCCCACAAACAGCCATCCCCCTTCCTCTTTTTTGCCCTACCGATTCGCAAAACTTAATGACCGCCCTTCGTATGTTCTCCTTTGAAGCGACAGCATGTGAATACTCCACTGTGACGGATAAGAGCAGCTTCCTCAAGCTAAAAAAAAATGAAATAACAGTCCAATGTTTGTCTCATAAATGTTTCCATAACTTTTACATATTAATATAATCGAGATAAATTCCACCAACAAATAGGTCTGCTTTCAGCCAAGAGCTGAAACTCCCTAACTGTAAAGACATTTTCAATTTCATATTTCATTAAGAGCAAAATCTTAACATACCCAATGAACTCTAACGCCAGAAAAGTTACGGTGACGAGTTGACCAAATATCTGCAGTAAGACATAGGTAAGAGGTGTTGTGGGGGTTGAACCTAGTAAACATTCGTTTGAAAATTCTAAACGGTTCACACATTGAACCACATAAATGAAAAGACAAACTTCCTGCCTTTTATTATTTCTCTTTCTTAAATAGGGAGCTAAACTTCCCGCTTTTAGTATTTCTCTTTTGTAAATAGAAAGATAAACTTCCGGCATTGTAGTATTTCTCTTTCGTAAATAGGAAGATAAACTTCCCGCTTTGTAGTATTTCTCTTTCGTAAATAGGAAGTTAAACTCCCCAGTATGCAGTACTCTAGCATGGGTCGGTTATACGTGGCTCCGTACAAAGTAGATCTTGTTCTTAAAGTCCCCGTGGGGAAAAGGTAAAAAATCAATGGCGTTTTATTGAAGTGCCCCCTCTCGCCTTTTCCTCCTTTGCCGGCTGTGAACTTTTCGGTGAGCTTAATTTTCTTGTAGATTTCTTCCAAGTCTAAAAATTAGGAAAAAGAAGATAGTATACTCAATTTTGTAGATGATTGGATAGTAGTAGATAAAACTGGGTGAAATTTAAAGCGGGTAGGGGTATTTTGCTCTAGTAGGAGGGCATCACATTATGTTTTATATTTTGATTTTTCCTTTTTGTCTTATTTGTTGTATGTCATGTTTTTCTAATGTTGTTTCTTTTTGTGTAGCTAGCGTGTTCTTATTGTTAGTGTCTTCAATTCTTGTGTACTTATTTTTCGGTTAAATTCTTAAGCATTCAAGCCTTTAATAGCTGTTAGCTCAGCAATTTACCTGTGTTGTTTTAATGCTATGTTATTTGGTCTCTCTGTTTTTTGTTTCGGTTGAACTGTTTTAGTTGTTTGTGTTCTTGTTATGTGTATATTGACGAAATGTTTTCCTGTGAACAGAGCTTAGTACTTGGGAACTGGCTACGACGTGAGACTTTCTTTCGTAGTCGTGAAGGTATATTAAGTCTGCCACCAGTCCCCTGTAATTCCGAAATAACAACATTCGTAAGAGTTAACAAGACCCTTCTTCCCAATTTCTGGAGGAAGATGTTAATGGGGTCCAGTTTTTTCCTTGTATGGAAATTCCTCTGCCAATGTTGGTCACGCCTTCTGGCTTTATTAATTATTAGGGATGCGGAGTTCTGTATGCATTGCAGTTTTCTTATTGAGGTCTTGCTGGCCACTTGAGTCACTACTGCGGGGTAGATGAGCTTAGCCAGGATGTACATTAGGTATATTTTTCCAATGTTGGTCAAGCTAAGACCTCTAAACCTGTATAGCTTGGAGATTTCTCTCTTTGCCAGGTTCCGCCTCTCCGTGTAGTGTCTCGAGTATCCGTGGTCGGAGATCTTTAGGCCCAGGACAGTGCCTTCGGCAGAGTAGCCGTATCTCCTCTCATCAATGATGATGGGCCACGTCAACGTGCGGCTCAGTGGGAAGATTTTGAACTTGTCCCTATTAGTTCTAATCTTCCAGTGTCTCTCTTACCGGTTGATGTTATTGACTTCCGCTATTGTGCGCATTGCCTGATCCCTTACTTTCTTTTCCGGGCACGGAACGATCTGAGGGACGTCATATGCAAATTGCAGATACATCGTGTTACTGTTCACCGGTATTGGGAAGTCAATGGTAAAGGCCAAGTAAAGCAGTGGGTTCAGGCAACTTTCCTGTGGAACGCTCGCTTCGAGTTAGAATTCAGGTCATCTGTATCCTTTGATCATGAGACATGCCCTTCTGTCCATGACAAAGTCATAAAGGATCCTTTCCAGGATTGGGTCCAGCTGGAGGTTCAGAATCGTGTATTGAAGTCCTTCCAGCCAGACTTTATCAAAGGCCTTCTGCACGCCCCTCAACATAATGTCTACATAGTACCCATTCGCTCGGCAATAGGCTACTTTTTCTGTTAGGGGCGCCAGGGTTGTATATGTGCCTCTTTTTTGGTGAAACCCGTGTTGTTGGGGGTTATGCGCTCCTAACTCGTTCAGTTGAGCTTGTAGTCTATTAGCTATGATTTTTTCAAAGATCTGGCCGAGCATCTCCACAAGAGAGATCGGGCGATAGTTAGCCACCTGCTCTGGGGGCTTGTTTCCTTTCGAGATGAAGATGATTTTAGCCATCTTGTACCTGCCAGGAAAGTAGCCTGTATTCAGGCCGGCATTTATGGTATTAACCAGTCCCTAAATGATTTGCCTCAGGGCATTCACGAGGTTGTTTTACGTGAGCCCAGACCAGCCTGGTGTCCTTTGCTTGAAGGACCTTATGGTGTTCATGGTCTCTTCTAAGGTTATTGGGCACCCGCGGTCAACCATCTCTCTTTCCTGAGATACTTGAAAGTGAGGGTGGGTTCTATGTATCACTGTACCGAGGTTCTCGAGCAGTTGGTCTTCAAATTCCTGGTCGAAGTCGTCGTTCTCCTCAGGGGTTATAGCGAAAATCTTTTTCCAGTGTGTCCTGAATCTTTTTTCGAGAGACTCTGGATCCTCAATGATTTCAACTCCGTCTTTTATTTGTGTTCTGGCTTTGGTGGGCAGTCCCCTAAGTCTTCGGATGCTATTCCAAAAACTTACTGGACTGTCCTCCCTGTCCAGCTTACCAATGATGTCATTCCAGATTTCCTTCTGCTTCTCTGTGATTGTGTGTTTTAGTTCCTCGCTTAGTTATCTCATTCTGTCTGTCCTCTCCAGATTTGGGCCTGTCCTGCCTATTTCTTCGAAGATTGCCCTATGTTCCCGAGCGATTTCCCTCATCTTGTTCGTCCACCTAGGTTGTGGGAGCATTTTATAGGATATCCGGGGGACGCATCTCTCGTCGGCTTGGATGAGGAGATTAGGGATGGAGTTTATCTCCTCATCTACCTCTTCGAGGTTGGCGTCTTCCAGGTTAGCTGGTTGATATTCGCTAAGTATCTCTCTATATAGCTCCCAGTTAGCTTTCGCATAACTTTTCCTAAGTGGGATGGGCTTGAGAATTGGTGCAAGCGAGATTGTTGTAAGGATCGGGATATGGTCGCTCGGTAGCACAGGCCCGGTCTCGTTGTTAATATTAAAGGAGAAGTTACGGCGCGCTAACACTATGTCCGGTTTGGTTGCTGAAGGTTGCGTGATGTAGGTCAGGAAATTCGGTCCTACTCTCTGGAGTCTGTCTCTTTCGAAGAGTAGTTCCAGATTCCTTCCCCTTGGGTTGGTGTCACAGTAACCAGACGCTGTGCATCGGGCGCTTAGGTCTCCACCTAGCAACGCCATTTTTCCTCGCCCAAAGATGTTGACAAAAGTTAGGAATAGGCAGTTACTATCGGCGGGGCGGCTGATAGGCCGTTGTCACAGTTAGGCCTCCCACCAGGGTTGGGATTTCGACAGCCACGAATGATTCTTCTAAGTCTGGAAGTGTTTTGTATTTTATTTTTTTCGGATCGCGATGGCTACGCCGTCGTACCGTTCTTGTGTATGTTTTTTTTTGCAATCACAGTGTAATTTGATATTTTTATTGTGGTAATATCTGTGTTTACACTGTGTTCGGAAATGAGGATCAGGTCGGGATCAACTGTACGGAATATGTTTCCGTAGGGAATGGATTTTCCTTCCCATCTATTAATGTTCAGTGAGAGTATTTTTAGCGTGTTGTTTGTGTTTTCCATGTTTGGTTTGTTTGGTGTTCTTGTATTCTATGTGAGTGTGTGTATTCCCTCTTACTTCTTGTCTCGTCTCTTTTTGCCATTTCTTATTTTTTCATACTCTGCTTCACTTATGGTGAAGCAGGAATCCTTGTGCAATTTAATCTTCGCCGCCATGAGCGCCTCATCTACTGTTGCCTCTTGTGCCTGCGCATCGCACGTCCACTTTAATTGGCCTGTCTTTACCCCTTCAACAATCTCCCTAATGATGGGGTTGTCTGGGAATGGGGTCTGATCAATTCTGTAGAACTGCATTTTCAGCTCTTCTTCATCAAATTTAGTGGTTTGTTGAGGGCCTTTCCCCTGCTTCTACTCCTCGACCTCATGCTTTCTTTTGGGGGTTAGACCTGTTCTTCTTCGTCTTCAGATGAGGATGCTGAGCTTGAGAGGTGACCTTCAGCTTGCTTTATTCTCCTTGCTGCTTTTCCCCCTGTATTTCCCGTTTTTTTGGCCTCTATTCTTGGGTCCCTATTTTTGGATTTTTGAGGGGCTTGTGTTGTCTCCTGGTTTTCGTTAACTTCCACTCTTTCTTCACTTGGTGGAAACGGCGTCGCTGGGGCTTCTTCCTCGGGTTCGTATTGCAGTTGCAGGACGTCCCCCGATGAAGGGTTGTCCGGGAACCACATTTCCTCGAGGCCATTCTTTTTGAGCATGGTGTTCAGCTCGGTCGCGAAGCAGCCCGGGTTAGTGAGGTTTTTCACGTGCGGGTACAAAATACACGTGAGGATTTTTGTGGAATTTTTATTTCCTACCTTCAGGTATGTCTTTGGAGCGGCACTTTTTACGGTCCTTGCTGGGGTGGCTTTTGCCGCTTGGGCATAGGAGGTATTCGCTCTCCTAATTCCCTCCGCCTTTTTCTCGTCTGATTTTCTTTTCAGTATCTCCTTCTTTGGACAAGACATGGCCATTGCCACGTGCTTTTTCCCACAGTTTAGGCATTTTTCTTCGGCTGCCGGGCATTCCCGCTAGCTATGTCCTTTACCACTGCATCTAGAGCAGGTTATTTCCTGCTCCTTGCAATCTTTTGTGGTGTGGTGTTCTAATTTAAATCACCTAAAGCAGATTTGCACTGGGGTAAACTCTTCCCTCTCAATTTGTTCCCCGCTTATTTTGGCGTTGAAGAGCAGTAGTCCACTCTCCTTCGCCTTGGTTGCCATTGTGGTATCGCCAAATATAATCTTAAACACGTAGTTGTATTCCGTGTTGTCCCTTCTGTTTCTAAACTTTACCACTTTGCTTATGTTCGTCCACTGCTGGTTCCTCTCTATTTCTCCTTTAATTTCCTCCTTTGTAGTTGGCCGATCCACGGGTCCATCCTTCGGGCATATCACACTTGTGTGTGCCTGGATCTGAGGAGGGGTACTGGGTTGAAGGTTTATTGCCCTCAAGATCTTTATCCCAGCTCCCTTTGTGAGGGACTCAACGTCCTTTTCCTAATCGCATATAGAGACATATCCTGTCAGTGAGTCGACCAGACGAAGGACTGCCACATTTAGGCTTCCGAATAAGGTTTCGTAAACCTTCCCCTTACTTGTTTTTTTCTAAGCCACTTATTGTTCTTAGCAGTACCCTTGCAGCACTGGAGTCCGCCATTTCTGCTTGTGTGCAGCCCCTTGTGGAAGGGGGTACACTGTGTTATTCAGTTTTAGGATTTCACGTTTTTTGGTTTATTTGCCTTGGGGAGAAGAGAGCGACCCCCCCCCCTCGTTTGCCGACCGCCTTGACGGAAGAAGGAATTGCCTTTTAGGGTGAATGATAACGATGGATGAGATTGATCTGGGTGGGATCCTCCCGGAGGTGTGACTGTATGGCGGACTTATTGACAACTACGCCCCCTGAGGGTGTTTCACTCGCGACCGCATCCCAACATACCATAGAGACGGTTGTAATATGTCCCTCTATGGTCCTGGAAGGGCCCCTCGCTGTGATGAGCAGCAACGGCAGCAGTCCGTCCCTTGTCCGGAATTGTTTCTGACATTCCTCTCGGCTGTGGGCTAATCCTTAAACCACCTTCCTCCAATGCCCCCAATTATGCCGTAGCAACAGCTCGGCATTGTTGGGACGAAATATGAGTGGCAATCCCTTTTCACATCTGGCAGCGGTTCACGTAGGGGGGCAGGGCTGGGGACTTGAGCAGTCATCTGCCTAAGTGGGGCCTCTAAAAAAGAAAGGTGAATATTAGTAGTGAAAGTGGTTTTTGGAGGCGTCTTTTGGACCAAATTTCCACAAACCTCTACCTCCTTTGCCGAGTTCTGAGGTAAATCTGCCAGTAATTTTTCCAAGATTTCCGAGCTAGCTAAAAATTAGGAAAATGAAATGAAATTAAAAAAGAGTTGGGAGAGACAGAACAGCTCTTCCGACTTTCCCCCCGCCCCCCTAGGCGCTCATGGAGCGGCCAAAGAGGGAGGGGGGAGGCCGGTACTCCTTTATTGATCCCCATAGTCCCACTTTCTAGAGCCAAAGTAGGTTCCAAGCACTGTGAGTACGGCAGTTAGCAGTGAGAGGGAGAGGAAGAAGAAGGTTTTAGGATAGGACAGCGAAGAAAATAGTAGGAGTTAAAAGTGGACTTAGTTAGTCATGGGACCTACAGCTTAACGTGGAATCCGAACCACGATGTGTCGCTTGTCTCTAACTATAACTATAACAGTTTATCGTGACCCCTGTTCCACGTATCACTGTGAGTCCCGTGTGCGAATATGATAGTAAAAAACGAATAGATGCAGAAGGCTGAAGGAAGTAAGAGGTTTACAAAGAGATGCTAGTTGCCTGGAGGTCAGGCTTATCTCTGTCCATTTTAGGTAGTATAGCTAGCGTGATTAAGTTAGAAAGTAGTATTGGTATTTATGAGGCGTTCAAACCGTTATTAGTAAATATTCTTACTACAAACTAGTGTAGGCTTCTATCTCTCTATCTATTCTTTCCTATTCCTCTCCTAGTTATAATTGACTATATGCTATTCCCTGGTATTACTTCGGTTAATTAATTACTCTTAGTCGTCGTCGAGTATTAATCTCTTTCTCTAGGTGTAGATTTCTTCTTCCTCTTCTTCTCCTACCACATCTATCATTGGGGAACTTGGGAATAATCTATGTGATCTCCATCCTTCTCTTTGGGCAATTTGGTTGGTTAATTCAACTCCTTCTTCATTCTGTGTCTTTTCTAAGCCTTTCCTTGCTCTTTTTGCAATTATTCTGTTAAGTGGCTTTATCCTTGCCTTCCTTTGCAGGTCTCTTTGTCTTCTTCTTTCTCCTCTTCTGGTGTTTCTTATTAAGTAGATAGCTTTGTTTTGGACTTTTTAGACTCTTAATAGGTTACTTCTCGAGATCGTGCACATCACGATGGTTGGATAAATAATCGTCGTGGATATATATACTCGTATATATATATATATATATATATATATATATATATTTTATTTATATATATATATATATATATATATATATATATATATATATATATATATATATATATATATATATATATATATATATATATATAGTTTAGGTAAGGGTAATAGTAAGAATTTCTTAATCCGATAGAAAGTCTCCTAGAGTTCCTCAACCCTCTTCAGGAGCGCCACTCATACGACTAGGCTACCATCCATTTCGCTAAAAAGAGAAATTTAGAAATTTCAAGAAGCCTTTTGTACGGGTTGGTGTTTGAATCTCTAACAGAAAACGAGAAATCGTGAGATCTTCTCACTCGGAAACTTATTAAGGGTGCCACCAGACCCCGACAAAGGAGAACAAAAGGAAGAACAAGTGATTAACAATGGATGTCACCCAACCGCAATAACCCTCTTAGAACTCACACAAGGGGTCTACTTCGCCTCTCTCCCCTACGGGTGAAGCTTGCGCTTCACTACTAAGATTATTATTTAAAATCTAAAAAAAAAGCGGCAATGGTTAAATTTTTATCAATTTTCTGAACTTCACCAATTATAATAATTTTAAAAAGGAACTAAAAACTAAATTTTCCCTTTTCAAAAAATCACATTGTTATAATATAGAATTATAGCAGATATATAAAAATAAATTTTCTGAACTTCACCATTTGTAATTCTTTGGGTTTTAAAAAATTCACAAAATTTCGATACTTATATTTATTTCTAAACTTCACCATTTTGTGTTTTGATATTATAAAAGAATTATTAGAAATAACTTTGATAAAAAAACCTAAGTCATAACCAAACTGCTTATGACCCCGTCTCCTTACCCATTTACGAATCTATGCTTATTAACAATCCTTCTCTCTATCTCAACTCCGACAGATCCTCCCATTAATTACGCCTTTGAGTAAAATCTATCCTAACCAACCAACCTCCATCTCTCCCTCCTCTGTCTCATGCGTCTTGTCAGTCTGCTGCCCTGTTTTCCTTCAAGGGGAGTATGCAATTTGGGCTTGGAGGCAACTTCATTTATTTTAATTTACATTGTCTGTGTCCCTTATTTACCAACCTCCTTTTTCAAAATTAAATTATAGAGTTAGTGATGATGATGATTTGTTCCTTTGATCCCCCCCCCTCCCCTCAACCGGCTCTGAAGCAACCTGGGCGAAAGGAAAGTCTCCGATCTACTCGCTGTCCCATTGCCCGTTCTCATTCACTCCAAAATATACAATAATTGAAAGAAACCCCCCCAGGCACCAGAAAAGAATGAATGAAGTAATGAATTGTCAGCTCACTAGCTCCATAAAAAGAATTTATTCATGTAATATGTACTATTGAGTTAGTGAATTAATTTCACCTCAAGATTCACTATAACATGAAAGATACTCGTATATGGTTAAGTTCACATAATCCCTATTATAAAATAGATATTGGTTTGCTTGAGTCTGTGCACCGAAGGATGACTAAGATGATGCATGGGTTGAGGAGCTTCTTACCTTATGGTGAAAAGCTTAGAAGACTTAATCTACATACATTAGAGAGGAGAATTTATTGAGGTCTTCAGGTAGGTAAAATATGATAATAGGAGAGATAATGGTACGGTTCTTATGTTTAGTGTAAGGATAGGACATGGAACAATAGATTTAAGCTGGACAAGTTTAGATTTAGGCGAGAAATTGGTAGAAATTGGTTTACAAATCTAGTGGAATGGGTTCAGTAGTCATGTGATAGAAGCGTCCTCCCTAAGGAGTTTTAAGAATAGCTTTATGGATAAGGATGCTAGGTGGGACTAAACTGGGTGAGAGGACACAGGAGCTGCGTCGTACAGGCTATTGATTAGCCTTTTGCAGGCTCCTTTGCTCATGTTCTTATGTAAAAGCTCCTCTAGTCATGAATCAGTTTAGTCATCCTTCTTTGTCCGGAATCAAGCAAACCCGAGGCTTAGCCAATAAAAGAATAAGGGTCCGTCCAGTTTTCTTTCTTTTTAGAATATAAGTGCCCTAGATACCTATAGATTGGATCCCACATTAAACTTTATTTCTCCACTGATAAATACACCCTAAATGAATTCAAATCGAATGGGGCTCAACACCCTTCAAGTGGAATCGAATCCTGGCTTTGAATATAATGACCCTCCAGCCTTTAGGAGGGCAACCTTGGAACGTGGAAACGAGGAGTTAAGCTAAAGTGACCCATAACAACTTGTGTTCATGCTTCAGTGAGTCTGTTGCTAGGCGACCAAGGTTGTTATTTGCCCTGACCGGATAATGAAATCCACATCAAGATTAGAATGATACACACTCTCAAGTCCGATGACACCAGTGTGCCAGTCCTCGTTTGGGGTGAGGATGGGGGGTGCGTCCTGTTATGTTGTATGTGCCTCTGCTTCTGGGGAAAACGGGTATTCCACATCAGGGGTATGTGGATGAGTACACCAATAGGGGTGTTAGTACCCCATCGGCAGGGTTCCAGAATAGGGGAGAAGGTGGGTAAGTTGTGCTGTAAAGTGGCTATGTGAATGATGTGTTTGGAACTACTTAACCCAACGGGGATAAGTTCAGTGTATTCGCCAATTGGCGGCCAGCTCCAAATAACCTCCCCTTTCCCTCTCCCCTCGTCACTAGCCTCCCAAGAGCTCCGGCTTGGACGGGTCTAACGAGGTAGATATTTTCCGGATCTTACTTTTGAAGATTCGAGAAATCGTCGGGAATTTAATTATATTTTGTCCGAGGCAAAATATTAGGTAGGGGTGGATCGAACGAACAACAGACCATTACCAAGATTTGTTCGCATACACGTTTGGGTAAATCAGCGGGAAGAAGCGACTCGAGATGGGGTTGGAGGGTTGTGGGAGGTAGGTTGAGTGCACGAACGAACGAAATCTGACGGACGGTTTGGGAACCCGTCTCACGAGGCGAGCGGAGAGCATAGCGCATCAAGAATAGCGAACGAGAGACACATTTGAGGTTGATGCGCTTAGAGAATGTTGCATTCGTTGGTTACGAAGACTTTAAGGGTTTTAGATTAACTTTAATGCCAGTTTCCATTGATTAAAATAGTATTATATTGTGATTATTTTGCCTGTATTCATTTTCCATTAAAGTTGCAGTTATTGGTAAAAGTTAGATGAGCAAAGGATAAGTAAAAGTTGGAAGTAATTCCTCAAGAACCATGACTCGAAGTTTGACTGACCATTATTAAAGATAATGTAAGGAAGATCATCTAAAAAGGATACTAGTGGCGATCCTCCAGGACATTGTTTCCCAACCCTTTTTGGACTAGCGTCCCCTTTAGACACTTTTTTGTCATCGCCCTACCTGTCAAATTAAATTTTTAATACTATATTAAATTTATCTTTCATAGCAAAATAACATCCAAGTATTAGTGCAAAAATAATTTAAATGTAATTTTTATATATATTATAAAGAGTAATGATGAAAATGCTAAAATAAACTGATTTAATAGCTTACCTCATGTATATTTTCAATGCGATGGTTGACTTTTGATCATACTGGTTAAGGCTCTGACTCCTGGTTCCAAGCTGCTTAGAAATAATCTCAGATCTCGTTTTGCGATTTGCAGACAGTTTCTTTGTTTAGTAAGAAGCTAAATGACTGCACTTAAACCATGTTCAGCCATATAGGAAGTAAGCTAAGAAATGAAAAAAGTTTGATAGCTTTCCACAGCTTTGGACACCTTTCAGAAATTTCGTTTTGTAGCCAAACTTCCTGGTGTGATTGTTTGAAGTTGAGCTTTAATTCGAAGTCATTTTTCTAAAGCAATGAAGTCCTCTTGCATTGCAGAGTCGGTGTCATTTGTACTAGCATCAGTAAATGGGTTTATCATTCAGTCAGGTATTTGCATATTAATGAGAACCAGATATCTACAGTTCATGTAATCGTGTAAAGAGTTTAGATATTCGCAATAAATTAAGAAGTCATCATCTAAATGTATTTATCAGCTTCATAATCAAGTCAATCAAGGTTTGGAAATTGAGATAGCTTCCGATGACGAATATTATGTCTAAAGAGTGAGAACTTGTCAATGAATGTGCAAATAACAGATTTTGTTTTGATAAGATCTACATCCTAGCCTTGCAATCAGAAATTTAGATCATTGAATATACTGAATAAATTTCTATCAAGTAGGCAATATCACATTTGCAAGCTAAGAGTTCGTCACTCAAATAACTACTTTTATTCTCCTTGAAAAATTGTATGATAGTGTTGAAAAGATAATATAATCGTTCCAAACAGTTTCCTTTGAATAACATCTAACATCAATATGTAAAGAGAAACGATCAAATTCTTCATCATTGTTGTTGCAGAGTTGTCGAAGATTCGGAAATTAAGGGAAAGGCATTTTATTTTATTACTGCTGTGATAACAAACCAGGGTATTTAAGAAGCCG
The DNA here is from genome assembly GCA_963969495.1 of Ceratothoa steindachneri. Classification (NCBI taxonomy): domain Eukaryota; kingdom Metazoa; phylum Arthropoda; class Malacostraca; order Isopoda; family Cymothoidae; genus Ceratothoa; species Ceratothoa steindachneri. The sequence continues at coordinate 159,326,445 of OZ018318.1, read as the reverse complement.
ATCACTTAAATTCTTAGCAACTAGATGTTGACAATGAATTACGCAATGTATTGGCAAGACATTGGGTACAGCTTTCCTTAAAAATGCAAAAAAGCCTCTATACCACCCTGTTAATGCTGGAGCACCGTCCGTTGCAGAAGCAATTATATTGTTCATAGGGATTCCTTGGTTTGAAAAACTGCTCGACTATAGTAAACATGGATTTAGCTTTAGTGTATGTTTCAAGTTCCTTTGCAACAGTAATTCTTGCACAATTTTTTTATCTTTAATAAAACGAACATATCCTAAAAGTAGTGCTTCATTGCTTGAGAGAGTAGATTCGTCCAATTGTAAACCAAATTGTTGATTTTTAAGTATGTTAAATAAGGTCTCTTCAATATCATCGGCTATGTCATCAATTCTTCTTGGCACATAGTTATTACTAAGTGGAATTTCTTTGATAATTCTACTTGGGGAAGGACAATGTACTACTGTACAAATGGCTTCCTATCTAGCTGGCAAAAATGGGTTGTTCTCTAACTATGTGATTTTTCCCTGATCTGGCAATCATCTTTGAGATATTGTATGAGCGAACATGTTCATCGTCACATTTCTGTGATCGGTTTCTCATAAGGGAGTGAAAAGATTTTTGCTTGTGAAATTTAACTCGTAGAGTTTTAATATATGACAATTTTTATTTCCCTTTATCGGGATGGATCTTCTTTAAATGATCGCAAAGCCTCGATGGCTTCATGGCCTCTCTCGAAAGTACTTTCTCGCAAAGGAGAAACATTAGCTGTTGTTCATTGTTAGACAGAGGTGGACGCCGCTACTAAATTTTCGAGACCGCTATCCGCTACTCCGCTAACTTGGATAGCTGAAACCGCTACCGCTACTAGCGCTACTTTTAAAAAATCGCGAAACCGCTACACGCTACTCCGCTATCGCTATTTTTTATTGCAAAGCGCTGCCCCCCCCCCCAAACCCCAGCTTGTCACTGGTTTTTAATAAATTTCAAGGAAAACTATTGTATATTACATCCAAAATTAGCAGTTTTATTGTAAAGAAAGGTAAAATAGGTAGCGAGTGAGGGAAAAATGGAAAATCCTAATCTCTGCAGACATAATTTAACAAAGGTTAGGTTAGGAGATAAAGCGGTTCTACTTTGCGTGGCGGAGTGACAGGTTACAATTGGCTAAGACTCAGCATGACGTAATTAAATTGTAATACAGGGTCACCTCCTAAAACGGGCCCCGAATTTCAATAGGCCTCATTTCTTAATTTTCTGCAAGAATTGAATGAAACTTTGGTGATAAGTAGTTTATTGTGTTTGAAAAACATCATATCAAAACATGAGAGTCTTTGGACTTTTCTTCTTTATTCTAGAACACGTGTTGGTGATGACCTTCATTTAGCTCTGATCTCCTCCCTGATGGCTTCCTTGAGTTCCGTGATGGTCCTGGGTCTCCCTGCGTACACTCTGTCTTTAAGGTAGCCCCAGAAAAAGAAATCTGGGGGGCTAAGTTCTGGGCTGTGAGGTGCCCACTCAAAATCAGTCTTGAGACTGATCACACTGCCACCAAAGTTCTCTTTCAGCCCATCTCGGGACAGGTTTGAGATGTGAGAGCTTGCTCCATCTTGCTGGAACAAGAACTTCCACATAAGCGATGGGAACAAAGTCTGCAGCTTCCTCTTGAAGGACTTGAGAGCCTCAACATACCACTGCTTGGTGACTATAACTGTCGCGCCAGATTCCTCGAAGAAGAATGGTCTGATGATGCCTCTGGCTGAGATTGCAGTCCATACCGTGCACTTAGGGGAGTGTAGGGGCTTGATGGCTACCTCATTTGATCTGGAGGTCCCCTGGAAGACATTTGTCATCGAGTTTACCTTTTCTTCAAGATGGAAGTGAGCTTCATCTGAGGTCCACAGGAGGTTAAGGAAAGTTGGGGTCTCCTGAATCTTCTCCAGTATCTTGACTGCTCCTTCTCTGAGGCTGTAAGGGTCTGCTCCGTATGTATCCTGTATGGGTAGGGCCTTTACGCCCATTACTAGCCCTCTCCTGCAAGTCTCACGAGATATACCGAGAGACTGACTTCGCTTGCGCACAGAGCGTTTTGGACTCTGCTGAACTGACTCTCTCATGCTCTCGACCAGCTCAGCTGTACGCTTCCTTGGGTGTCCTGAATGGCTTCGACGGTTGTCACTGGCTGCATTGAGGTTTTCCACTGTCCCATAGTTCTCGAAGTGGTCCACCCAGTCCTGAATTCTGTTCTTGGAGGAGGCTTTTTCACATTCGAACTGATGCACGAAAGTGTCCCTACACTTTCTTGAACGAGCCTGTCTTGTACTAATGTTTGACGCAGTATATTCTTTGCTGGAGCTCCGATTGAGATCTAGTTGTGTTCACAGGCGTTGCTTCTGTCATGTCCTGCAAAGTAAGGGTCATTAGTGTATGAATGATTGAAGTATATATAACAAAGAGTGTGTGCAGGCCCGTTTTTTGGGAGTGACCCTGTATTACTTGATCTGTCAAATGCATGAGCCCATGGCTACTGTTGATAATTGGGAGCGTTTGTAGAAACACTAATATTGAATAATGTTTGAAAACTTGAAATAAAAATGGATAAATGTCCACCGCCCCTTGTGTATGTTTACATCCCCCTAAGTGAAATATAAACGTATAGCGTCCCCCTTTAACACATAAACGCCCACAAGGGGGGCGTGAGCGCCTACGTTGAGAATCACTACTCTAGGATGTGAAGATGAGGGATGATCTTGAAGCTGAAAATATTTAGCTTTTTAAATAATTAAGTAAAACTTCCCAGACGTCTTAAAGAAAAGAGGAGGGGGGCGGGGCGGTAGACTGTTACACCCGGTACTTGGAGGAGCGATATGCCCTTCCGGCCCCAGTGCCACGGGCACTCTCACACTAGGTTGAGACTACCAGCGTTTTTTCTTTCTAGACGTTTCCATTTCACATTTTTTCGCCCATTACTTTACAAGTCCTTCTCACCTATTTCCCATGGCATGCGGCTAATTTTGCTGGATAGTAGCTGGAGATGCCATCGTTGGTTTCCGCTTTAAATTCGAAGGAAAAATGACAACACTAACAAGTCCTTGTGTCCTACTCTTTACTCTTTCTCAACCGAGTTAAAATGCTCTCGTTGTTTAACTTTTTTCTATCAACAAGAAGCTATTTTTGCAGTGGCGGAGCTGGGAGTGGTGGCTTTGGGGGCTTAAGCTTGGAATGTTTTTTTCAAAGCCTCGGATTATTTTTGATTAATTTTTATTTTCAACCTTTTTGCAGGCTGGAAAAGCATTTTCATATGTACAAAACGTAACAAAAACGGCACGCCGTAACTACCCCTCAACTTGGTATGGTCCAGGCCGGTCTCGAATTTGTCTGTCAGTCTGGGAGCTGGCATACAGCACCCAATTCTGTACATTGAGTAACATGGGTGACACCAAGACTAAATTTTAACATTAGTAGTTATCCATTACTACAGTAAAATGATAACATATTAATAAAGTAGTAATAATAAAAAAGTATAGGCAAGTTAAACTTTAAAATAGGTAAAGGCAAACTTAAATTCATTTTGTGACCACACTAATTAATTAAATAATTTATTACTTCTTTGGTGTACCGAATCACCCTTGTAATGACGAATTATTTTATGGGCCCTGATGACGAGAGTGTCTAGCTCCATCCTTGCATCTGTGTATTGTGTTTCCTTTTTTTTAAACGTAGATCAAAATTCGTACTTCTGAGCAAATGTTAATTATACAAACTTGTGTTTGCTTTTAAGTGCGCCCTCCTGGCTTCGACACACGACTATGTTATGTTGGAAAAATCTTCATTCATTTGTAGCCATTAACTGTCTTCTTTCCTCTTATGTGGTCTCTTCTTTCTTTTTTTTAAATTAAGATTTGCGTCCGGCTGAAGTGCCTCCTTTCTCGGTCGACTCAAAGAATCAATCGATTAATTACATCAAAGTGATCTTAATATATTAATTCAATCTTTGATATCATTAGTATATAGGCTTCCCTTATATTTTGATTCCCTTTAGATGAAAATAATTATATAATTCATTGATTTACAAATGGAAATAGATTATAAGAAATGCATGAATAGTTTCTTGTCTTTAAAAATTAATTTTTCATGAATTAAAAAGTCAACCAAGGCATCTTTCAGTTCTTATCGTACGTTTGGCAATGAAATTAGTAAAAGTTGTACCAAATCAATAAAAATTATTTCTCAATGGCTTTATTTCAGAAACCCTAAAAAAAATCTCTTAGTCCATTTGATTTGCCATTTAAGATATTTTTGTGAGATAAAAAGAGAAGATTAGTCATGGTGCTTTGATTTTCCGCAGCCATAATTATTCCTGTTTATAGTACGATAACAGTTTTTCTTCCAGTCACACGAGAATGAGTCTTGCAGCTTGTCCCAAGTTCCATATTTTCACATAGTTATTTTTTCTCGATTAAAACGTGCCTAAAAACTCTAGTTTCATTATGGAAAGTGCCTGAGTCGTGTTATAGTGAATGCATTATCACAAAGTAAATAAATCCCCCCAAATTACCTTTTTTTCAACGAACTGTGGATAGTTTCGATGTTCAAATCAAATTATGGTAAGAATACTTATTTTAGACTTACTTTTACCTATTTAATTTCAAATTGAATTATAGTAACTGAAAATTTGAGATATTGAGTCATATGCAATTAGTAATTTTATAAATTTAGAGTTATATGGCTAGTAGAGGGCAACCCCTAAAATATTTGGGGTGAAACTTCACTAAACCTACGGCGTGTTTTTTTGTAGTAAAAACAGAGATAAGATTCATTTTAACACAATTAAGATTTTTAGTCACGTGCGTCTCTATATCTCACTATGTCAATCGGTCCGTCGGTTCCCGTTTTGCTTTTTTTGCTGGGGGGGGGTAATAACATTGTATCTATTCAGCTTATTCTAACGAAATTTGAAACCCCTATGTTGTTTGACATTCTCTTTCGAATGATATAATTGCTAATGTCCTCCCAAGGTTAATCTGGGAATTATTGAAAATTTTGAAGGTCGTGAGGTCATAAATCAAAATAAGTGAGAGCACGCGACTTTGGTCACCAGACCTTGTTTTATTTCAAAGACATAAACGTTTATAATTCTTAATGGTATTCACCGATGTCATTTTTAATTTCCGGAACTTAATAATAACGTAGTTATTCACTTTTCGAAAATATATTTTTACTTTGCGAAATTTTAATCCTTCTGCGCCATTTGCCCTATTCCCTTCAAGTTTTGGCTTGACTAGTTAGCGAATAGCAGGCTTTGTTATATCTGCAGGCGACCTGCCCACGGGTCTTTTGGCGATTAACTAAATAGCATTCTTTGTTATATTTTCGTATATTTCGGACGATTCGCGGATGTCCATGTTTTCAGTTTATATGGTATAATGGCGTGCGGTGGCTATGCTAGGTCGCAATACTAACTAATACGAGAAGTTTTTGATGACGATTGTCAGACATTAGAAGTAGATAGGACTCAGAGTGTAATCCCGCGAGATATTACATGCCCTACATGTCGCACTATTTATGGATTTAGACAGGATCAGAATTTATTTTACTGTGTTAAAATGGCCAAAAATTCGAAAGGGCGTAAAACCTCATATGCACATTTTCCGTTAGTGCGTTTAAGGGCACGTGGCTTTCTAACGCCCGCATTCGACCAAGTATCAGCTTGAATTTCAGGACAATGAGGTGTTTTTTCCCCCTAAATTTTTGTCTGATTTTATTAGGTCAGGTTAGGTCTGGTTCTGGATATTTTAAATGACTATTAAAATGTGTTTTTCTTATGTAGTTTTGTGTGTACTTTTCAGATCTGAAATTCGTTTTTGCTAGAAATACATACTTTTTCTATTATGGACCTTCATTCGATTATGGGAAAAGTATGCATTTCCGGGTAAAAAGAGTGTCAGATCTAAAAAGTACACACAAAACTGCATAAGAAAAAATATTTTTACATTTATTTGGGAATATGCATTAAAACGAATCTTTACCCTGTTTTTACATACTTGCTATTTATATTTAGATTATTCGTGTATGCGTTTGGTTACTGGAAGCCGTTATTGAGCGACGCTACGGGTTGCCAGTCTTGGGGGAGTGCTCCCCCCCCCCCATCCGCTCGATCCGCTCACGCCTCAGGAACAAGTAGTACAACGAAACCTAATCTAAAACACGTAGTAGTATTAACAATTTGATAGCCTAGTATTAGGTTCGAATCCAAAAACAAACAAACTTACTATTTAGTGCTGGGGATATTATAATCAAACCGCGCCTCGTTCCCACACCTGTCCCAACACTTCGTTTTCAAAATGAGGCCATAATTTAAACAAAAGAAAAGTCTATTAAATTTACCAAGGAATTATGAGAACTCTTATTAAAGATTAAAAATTTAAATACACAAAACACACACACACACACTTTATTAAGAAGGTTAGACACGCGGGTTTTGGCACGAAAATCGAAACCGGCACTCTTATAATACTTGTATTCAGGGTTGCCAATGTGTGAATTAAGTGTAAATTAAATGTTGACAATGTGTGAAATTCATGGTTTCTGGTCAGAGCAGTAGAAGGTATGGTGAAATTATTTTAATATCAATATTAACCTCATCAAGGCGTAGTATCTAAAAAATATGTACTTTCCGCGCCAAAACGTAACCCTATATTATGACGACTGGAATTCCTAAAAACACCAGGCAATGACTTCGCCACTCAGATTAAAATTTAAAATCTAAAAAAAAGCAGCCATGATTAAATTTTTATAAATTTTCTGAATTTCGCTAATTATAATAATTTTAAAACGGAACTCTAAACTAAATTTTCCCTCTTTCAAAAATCATGTTGCTAAAATATAGAGTTATAGAAGATATATAAAAATAAATTTCTGAACTTAACCATTTGTAATTCTTTGGGTTTTAAAAATTCACAAAATTTCTCTACTTATATTTATTTCTGAACTTCACCATTTTGTTTTTTGATATTATAAAAAGAATTATTAGAAATAACTTTGATAAAAAACCTAAGTCATAACCAAACTAAGATGAAATTAGTATTCAAATACTAAAAAAATCCCCTTCTTAAATTATAGAGTTAGTGAAGTGATGATGATGATGTAGGTTTTCTGAAGTTTGACCATATTTTGTGGCAGCCTGCCTAGTAGAGAGGAACCCGTAAAATATATGTGAGTAACCTGCTTAGAAGTGGGGACCGCTGAAATATTTATGGGTAATCTGCCTAGTAGAGAGGAACCCTTATAATATATTTAGGTAACCTGCCTAGTAGAGGAAACCACTTAAAGTATTTGTGGGTATCTGCCCAGTAGAGAGGAACCCTTATAATATTTTTAAGTAACCTGTCTAGTAGAGGAGACGACCTAAAATATTTGTGGGTAACCTGCCTACTGAAGGGGATCCCCTAAAATATTTGTAGGTAACCTGCCTAGTAGAGAGGAACCCCTAAAATATTTGTAGGTAACCTGCCTAGTAGAGGGGAACCCGTAGAATATTTCTGGGCAACATGCCTAGTAGCGAGGAACCCCTAAAATAGTTATGGGTAACCTGCCTAGTAGAGAAGAACCCCTAAAATATTTATGGGTAACCTTCCTAGTAGTGGGGAACCCCTAAAATATTTATGGGTAATCTGTCTAGTAGAAAGGAACCATTATAATATTTTTAGGTAACCTGCCTAGTAGAGGGGACCACCTAAAATATTTCTGGGTAACCTGCCTACTAAAGGGGAGCCCCTAAAATATTTGTAGGTAACCTGCCTAGTTGAGCGGAACCCCTAAAATATTTGTAGGTAGCCTGCCTAGTAGAGGGGAACCACTAAAATATTTCTGGGTAATCTGCCTAGTAGAGAGAAACCCCTAAAATATTTGTAGTTAATCTGCCTAGTATAGGGAACCCTTAAAATATTTTTGGGTAACCTGCCTAGTAGAGAGGAACTCCTAAAATATTTATGGGTAAGCTGTTCTAGTAGAGAGGAACCTCTAAAATATTTTGGGTAACCTGCCTAGTAGAGTGAAACCTCTAAAAATTTGGTAGGTAACCTGCCTAGTAGAGGGAAACCTCTAAAATATTTGTAGGTAATCTGCATAGTAGAGGGAGACCTCTAGATATTTGTGGGTAACCTGCCTAATAGAAGGGAACCCCTAAAATATTTATCCGTAACCTTACTAGTAGAGGGGAAGACTAAGTTAGTTGTGGGTAAACTGCTTAGTGAAGTGGACCCCCCCAACACTTGTAGGTAACATGTCCAGTAGATTGAAACTCCTAAACTATTTGTAGGTAACCTGCCTAGTAGAAGGGAACTTCTAAAATATTTATCGGTATCCTTCCTAGTAAATAGGTCCCCCTAAATTATTTATGGGTAAATTGCCTAGTATAGGGGACCCCCAATATTTGTAGGTAACCTGCCTAGTAGAGGGAAACCCCTAAAATATTTGTTGCTAACCTGCCTAGTAGAAAGAAAGTCCTAAAATATATGTGGGTAACTTGACTAGTAGAGGGAAACCCCTAAAATATTTGTGCGTATCCTGCCTACTAAAGGGGATCTCCTAAAATATTTGTAGGTAACTTGCCTAGTAGAGGGGAACCCCTATATTATTTGTGGGTAACCTGCCTAATTGAAAGGAACCCCTAAAATATTTGTGGGTAACCTACCTATTGGGACGGAATCCCTCAAATATTTGTGGGTCACCTGCCTAGTAGAAGGGACTCTCTGATAGAAGAATTTTTTCTCTAAAGAGAACCTCTGAGGTCAGAATACATACTCGTACTTCATATCTCCTCAAAATTAAGTAAATAATAAAAACCAGCCAATAATTTAGCTACAAATAAACACATGTAGCGATACAAACCACCACTTAGGTGTATTATTAGATCTTGGGTTACTTTTATATCTTTTGCTCGATTTAGAGGAAGTGAGAGAGGGGCGTGGCTAAAACAGGTGACCAGCCATCTTTCATGATTACCAACGTTACATTTTCTTTCTTGGTAATTTTCAAGGAAAGCCGCGGATGATATTTTAGCAAGTTTTGGGGGGATAGATTTTAGCCGTTTTTAGCCTTTTCTAAGCTAGTTTCCAAGTTAATCATCATCATCATCATCATTACTAACTATAATTTAAGAAGGGATTGTTTTGAGTATTTGAATAATAATTTCATCTTAGTTTCGTTATGACTTATGTTTTTTTTATCAAAGTTATTTCTAATCATTCTTTTATAATATCATAACAAAATGGTGAAGTTTAGAAATAAATATAAGTATCGAAATTTTGTGAATTTTTTAAAACCCCAAAGAATTACAAATGGTGAAGTTCAGAAAATTTATTTTTATATATCTTCATAACCATGGTTGCTTTTAGCGGTATTACTATGTCTTTTCACCAGCCAACGAATAGGAAACCTTCATGATCCAAGGAAGTCCAGCCTGAATGTGAAACTCCTCGGAGTAGGGGTAAGGGCTCCAAGACGGAAGAGTGATGAGCTGTGTGCGCAAAGAAAAAGAAGATTCGAACAACCAGCAGTGTTGAGGTTGCCAATATGTATGATACGTGTGTGGAGGAAGCAATCTCATTAGACAGCGCGCCGTACATAGCCGATTAGCTCCCTACGTAGGCTAAATTGTTTTATGCCCGTTCTCCCCCGTAAGGGGTGCGGCGATTTGCTTTCCTGGGCGCCGTGCAGACGGGACTCAGCGCCCCGTCCGACCCAGCATAGCCTCTACTCCTTCTTTCAGACAACCTGCGTGTTTACACTACTTCCTCACTTTCCATACAACCTCTCCAACTACTTTCTCTGGTCGGCCTCTAATTTTACAAGGTAGACGCCGACCAGCTTCCTCTCACCCAACTATCCCGGATCGGGGCTGAGGGCGGAGGGGACAACGTTCCCTCACCCCTAAGCTGCGGTTTGGGGTGGTGGGTTTTTAACAACCTACTTCATCACCACCCACACCTCCCTCACATCCCCCTTTCTTTCTTCTTTCACTCTATCAATTTTTACGCCGAGCCTAAGGTGGAACCGCAATGCCGATGAGCTGCCAGGCCACTAGGCGGCAGGAGTGGCTTCAAATGGCGGCAGCTGGTTCTGCCTGCCCCGTATTCACCCCTTGCAGAACGGGCTACTGCGTGGGGTGATTAGCGTTTGCTTCCTGGGTCACTAATAGAGTCACGATGCCCGATGAGGAGAATATAAGAACCAAACATCTCTCCCTCTTCCCTTCATGAGCGAGGGAGCTGCCTTCGGGTAGCTCCACTGAAAAAATGGAGGTTCCTTCCCCCCCCGTGCTTTCGCAGGGGACCCTCCAAGCTACTTCTACTGGAGAGGAGGCTTACTCCTCTCATTTGCCTACGGGTGTAGGGGACTTCCCATCGTCAGTCCCTCCTTTTAATTCACAAGGGCCTGCAAAGAAAGCAAGCAGGCGGCCCATAATTGACCGCTCCCGGTGGGGGCGGCTCGATAGGGCCAACCCTATTAGGGGAGCAAAGGAGGGTAAAGCCCGTCGTCCCGTGCCTCTTAATGTCCTGCAGGCGCGCGCGACTAGTTTGCAGGTGGTCAGTGTACCTGCCCGCCTCTCCTCCTTGACGGATGCTGGTTCACCGACATTAGAAGGTAAAAAAAAAAACCTAGAATGGGATCTGTGATGTCTTGGGGGGGGGCACATGGAGCCCCACCCCCCTGAGATGGACTTGGTCCCTGAGGTGACCCAGCCTCAGATGGTAGGTCCCTTTAATGGGGTCGAACCCGAGCTCGGTGCCAAACACTAACCTCGAGTCCACCCTTGTTCAAGGATCTCCTCAGATGGCTCGGACCCCCGAGGCTTTACAAGGAGAGGAGGGATCTTCTCCCCCGGCTGGTGACCCTGTAATATCAAAGATCTTCCCCATTTTAGAGAAGGATGTTGATGAGGCCGGTCCATCTGGCCTAGGGACTCTTGCTAGTGGAGTGGAGAAGCGGGTCCATTCCCCACCATCCTCCCCTAAAAAGAAAAGAAAGAGAGTAAGGGATCCTCTCCCTCCGCAGGAGCCTCGCTGCCGTCTCGGCAAATGACCAGGCGAAGATAGACAGGTCCGGCCCCGGTGCTCCCCAGAGCAGGTAGGTCCTGACTAAGGCCAAGAGTGCGCAGAGCGGAGCCTCGATTACGTCGGGGGTACCTCATTCAGAAGATACATGGCGTTTTCGAACCCGCTGGCTTCAAACGCTTCCCTATTATTCATTCCACTGATAGCAGCATGTTGGCTAAGGGCAACATGCTTCATCAGAGGAGAACTCTAGCTAGTGTGATTGGTAGACATCCGAAGGTGACCCGTTTCTCGGACGGGCGCCTTTTGGCGAATGCGTCGAATCCCAACGAGGCGGCCATGATTAGTGCCTTTCGGACATTTGATGACAGGCTGTTGAGCGTGGCGCCGAGGCCCATCTCTACACTCTTCGTCACGCCAGACTTTGACAAGCTCCCTGAGTCGGTGCGTGCAAGTTTGTATCACTACCGCGTGAAAGCATTCGTACCACTGCCGCGGAGGTGCTACTACTGCCAGTGCTTCGTCCATACGAATCGCTCCTGTCGACGTGCAAAGTCGTGGTTACCCGAAGTCTGCGTAGGTTGGTCTAATGCCACACACGATAAGTCCAAATCCTATGTGGCCAAGTGTGTCAATTGCGGAGAGCTGCACCCCACTTCATCGAAGCAATGTGGTGCGTATCTCCTTGAGAAGTAAATCCTGGCCGTCCAGGCCCAGGATCATCTCTCATATCGCGAGGCTAAGGACTTGGTCCTGGCGAGCCTGGGGCTGCCTGGGACATCCTATGCCTCAATGTTAAGAGAGACGCCCTTTGCTTCTGGCCGTTTCCGCGGCATTTGAGAAACCTTCTGTGGGCTCTACTCATCCCAGGTGCTCCCTTGGTAGAGCTGGCGGCATAAAGGTTTCACACACAGTCTCGGCTAAAACTATGGTTTCCCCTCCTTTCCCCCAGCGTGACCGATTCCCGAAAGGCGAAACAGCCGCGCGCTTCCATTGAGTCGTTAGACTCACAGGAGGCAACATCCCTGAAGTTGGTCGTGAGGTCATCTTCCGCGGTTCCTAAAGCTGCCTCCCGAAAGGAAGACAGCACCAAAAGAGCTTCGGCTCCTACGCCCATACCAAATGCCTGCCTGGGTGACTCGAAGGCGGGTGTTCTTCCTAGGAGGGACCCTCACCTCCGAAGCCGCCCTGCCTGGCTAAGGTTTCGAGGTGGAGGGAGGAAAAGACTTGCTTGATGAGCCCAAACTACCCCGATAAGTACTCGAAGGCGACCGCGCCTTTAGCGCATTGTCCGACCAACAGCGCCCGGAGTTCTCTGTCTTCGTGAAGCGTACGGCAATTCCCGTGAGGGGCTTCTCTTCGAAGAGGTCCCCCGCATCTCTCCGAGATAGGCCTGGAGGGCATATTCCTTTAATGCAATTGCCGCGCACTCCGTGCCAACTGGGATGAGCTGCGGAGGCTCGTCTCGTCCCGTCCCGTTTTCTCTAAGCTAACTGTTTGCAGGAGACTATGCTAGACACGTGCCCCTGCCCACCCCCCGGGGTATATGAGTTTTTGCGACCCACCACCACTGGATGGGGGTCGGGCAGGAGGATGCGCCATTTTCACCCGGCATGATGCCTCCGTTCTTCTCTTCGCTTTAGATGCCTCCTTTCAAGAAGTATACTGTTATTTTCATGTTCATTCCACCGTCAGCCAATTTCGACGCGGGGGACTTCCGCTGCATCGTGGCACGGTTGCCGAGGCACTTTCTCTTGCTCGGAGATCTGAATGGTACACACCCCCTCTGGTGAGAATACTCCATTAATCTCAGGGGTCAAGTCAAGTCTTTGCCGACCTGATCGACGAGCTGGAGTTATAAGTTCTAAATGTGGATGAGTTTATGTATCACTACCCGAGAACTGCTTCATTTTCCTGCTTCGATATATCTTTGTGCTCTCCGGATGCACAGCCTGATTTTGGGTGGGGGATAGTCGATGACCTCCATGGTAGTGATCACTTTCCCATTCAAATATCATTTTCTCGGCCGCTGCCGCGTGAGAGCCCGCCCTAATGGTGTTTATACGCGCGCAGTGCCCCGCATTTCTGGAAATGACTGATTTATCTGCCTCAGTCGAGGAGTTTAGGTCTGAAGATGAGGCTGTTGAGTTCTTCTCCGGCAACCTCATCGCCGGGGGCCTAACTACTATTCCGACTGGACTTTACCTCCAGAGGCAGAGAACCCTTCAATGACAGGTTTACTTTGAGTGAGTTTCGTTCCGCTCTCGCTTTGTGGACGGACACTGCTCCTGGTCCGTACGATGTCCCGTATGCCATGCTTCGACACCTGGGTGAGCAAGGCATGGACTTTATATTAAATTTGTTCAACAGAATCTGTTAGAGGGTATCCTCCCAGACTCCTGGCGAATCGCTACTGTGTTCGCCTTTCGCAAACCAGGGAGAGATCACTCTACCCCGGCCGGTTTCCGCCCAATCTCTCTAACATTCTGCGTGTGCAAGTTTATGGAGAAATTGGTAACTGTTAGCTTAGTTTTTTTCTGGACAGCAGACGTCATCTGTCTTCTGCACAGTGCGGCTTCCGCAAGTTCCACTCCACGTCGGATCCTTTGTTCCGACTGGAAAATTTCATCTACGAGGCCTTCCTTCACAACCAGCACTACTGCATGGAGTTTTTCGATCTGAAGAAGGCCTATGACACCACATGGCGATACGGTATCATGGAGACTCTCCACACAATGGGGGCGAGGGGACACCTCCCAATATTTATATCTGAATTTTTGCGAGATCGTCGATTCCCAGTACGGGTGGGAGGAGCCCTCTCCGGCCCAATAGAGCAGGAAGAGGGTGTCCCGCAGGGAAGTGTCCTCAGTGTCGCACTCTTTGCCCTGAGCATCAACGGCATCACCACGGTGCTGCCGGAAGATGTTCTCGCTACGCTCTACGTAGATGACCTTTCGATCTCTTTTGGTGAAGCCCAGATGCCAACTCTAGAACCTCTAGTCCAACAGGCATTGAACCGCGTCTCTTGCTATGCTTTCCTTGGATAAGACTAAGGTGGTGCACTTCTGCCGCCCACAACGGCTCCACCCTGACTTGTTTCTAAATGGGGTTCGTCCTGAAGTGGTAGAGTCGCACCGTTTCTTTGGTCTTGAATTTGACCGACACCTTTCCTGGGAGGCTCATATTCGCAGCCTCAGGGTCTCTTGTCCCCGATCCATGAATATTCTTTGCTCCGTGACGTTCAGCGCTGATAGGGCTACTGCCTTACTTTTTATCGATTCCTTGTTCGTTCGAAGGTCGACTACGGATTCGAGTTTTATGCATCCGAAGCCGAGCGTGTTTGGCGGAAGGTGTACTCGATCCAGCACACTGGCATTCGGCCGGCGACCGGTGCCTTCCGCACATCCCCCATTGAGAGCTTACTTGTCGATGCTGGGGAGATGCCACTCGCTCTGTACCGTGCACAGTGCATCCGCAGCTGATCTCGACGGTGACTATGCCGCCGTGAGACTCTAGTCATACCTTAAGCCCCTTGAGTTAAGGCCAGGAAACTCCTTCGAGAGCTAGGTATAGGTCTCTGGCCGGTAGCGACCTGGTTCTGCCCAGGACGCTACCCTGGAAGGTACCACCTTTGACTACTTGTCGCTACGCTTCTGCTCCCAAAGCTTCTACAGCGCTAGGAGTATTGCGTTTGGCCTTTTTGCACCACACTTCCTGTAACGTTGGAACCGTGCCAGTATATACGGATGGCTCCAAGTCCCAGGAGGGGGGTCGGTTTCCACGCCATATCCCCTTTATTTGAAGTCAGCTGTGTTTTGTCAGACGCTGCGTCTGTCTTCACGGCCGAGCTGGTTGCAATACACCACTCGCTATGTGAGATAATGCGACGTGCCCGGTTCGGAGACCGGATTGTGATTTCTAGCGACTCAAAAAGCACCCTGAGTGCTCTCGGGGCATTGGAATCTCCCCATCTCCTGGTTCGCGATATCCGTGACGCCACGGTTTTGGTGAGCCGGGCGAATGCAGAGGTTATCTTTTGTTCGGTTCCTGGACATGTAGGTATTGTGGGGAATGAGGGCGCCAGTCTGAGCGACCAGACTAGCGATTCGCTCTTCCTCACACTGATTACATGGCAGGAATACGGGGAGCTCTCCGGGCTGCTTGGCAAATAAGATGGGAGACGGTTGAGGAGAACTTAAAGTTGCGTGCCATTGCGCCACGATGGCTTCAGGTTGCTTTCTGTCGTCTCCGAATTGGACACATGCGTGGGGCGCACCACCATTTGATGGAGCGCTCGCCTGCGCCTTACTGTGACGAGTGCGTTACCCTCCCCCTCCACTGTTTGGCGCATTCTTGTTGAATGTCTAGTCTGGGTGATCTTTACGCACGCCACCTGAGACGACACAGGTCGCTACCGCTTGTCCCTTGTTCTCGGGACTAGTTCCTGCACACAGACTTGTGGACTACACGACTTTTTGGAGGAGGCTGGCCTCCTCAACTTTATTTAACTGCTTTTTGTAGGTCGCATGTTCCTGCGTCGGGGGAGGCGGGCACCCGACGCCGGAGAGCGCTTCCTTCTTGTTGTCTTTTTGCCTTTTCTTTTTTTCTTGTTTGTTTAGCCTTTTCCTTTTTATCGTTTTATTTGTTATTTACTTATTGTTATTTTTTTTGTTTTTTAATATAGCCTAGTAGTAGGCTGTGGTTGGTATGACGACTTTTGCGGTAGTAGGCAGTAGCCAGATGGGCCCCTGAAATTTAAAAAATCATATTTTCTATCACTCTTTAGGTCCTCTTATAGTCCCTCCTCGTTCGTCTTTGTTCTCCCTCAACCTATCACTCTCTCTGCCTTACCCCAATCTATTATCCTTTGCGTCCTCCCTCACCCTATCGATGTATCCACCTTTTATTCCATTCTCTTGGCCTCTCTCAGCCTAACACTTTTCTTATCTTCCCTCAGTCTAACACTCTTTCTGTCTTCCTTCAATCTATTATTCCTCGTGTCCTCCCTCACTCGCCGTTTCTCTACCCTTCGTTCCACCCTCTTGTCCTCCCTCGGACAATATCACTTATTGTATATCTCAGTCTATCATCGTCGCTCTTCCCTTTATTCCAACCTCTTTTCCTCCCTCAATCTATCACTCTTTATGCTTCCCCTTTAGTCCCTATTCGTTCGTCTTTGTTCTCCCTCAGTCTCTCCTCACACAGACTACATGGCCGGAATACGGGCAGCTCTTCGGACTGCTTGGCAAAGAAGATGGGAGACGGTCGAAGGGAACATAAAGTTGCGTGCCATTGCGCCACGACTGTTTCCATGGACCTATCCCCCAATGCTGCGACGGCTTCAGGTCGCTTTCTGTCGTCTCCGAATCGGACACACTCGTGTGACGCATCGCTATTTGATGGACCGCTCGCCTGCGCCCTATTGCGAAGACTGCGTCGTCCCCCAGACTGTTCGGCACATTCTTGTTGAATGTCCCAGTCTGGGTGATCTTGGCGCACGTTACCTGTCCCGGTACCGGGATGGGCGGGGTCGCTACCGCCTGTCCCTTGTGCTCGGGACGAGTGCGTGCACATTGACTTGTGGACTTGTTAACTTTTGGTGGGAGGCCGGGTTTCTCCCCTTTATTTAAGTAGGTTCTATTTTTTTGTTATTGTTCTCTTTGTAGGTTGCACGCTCCTGCACCAGGGTGAGGGGGACCTCCCCCCGACGCCGGAGATTGCTTCCTAATTGTTAAGTTTTTCCAATATTTATCATTGTTTTGTTTTCATTTTTATTTTAAAGTAGCCTAGTTCTAGGCTATCGTATTTCCGGCGACTTATGCCCAAGTGGGCAGTCACCAGATGGGCTCTTAAAAAAAAAATTCTCTCAGTCTAACACTTTCTATCCTTTCTCAGTCTATCATTCTTTGTGTCCTCCCTCAATCACCGTTCCTCTATCCTTCGTTCCCTCCTCTTGTCCTCCTGCATTTTATATCACTCATTATATATCTGTCTATCATCGTCTCTTTACCCTTCGTTCCATCCTATTTTCCTCTCTTAGTCTATCAGTCTTTATGTCATCTCTCAGTCTATCCTCGTCTCTCCACCTTTTATTCCACTTTGTTCACAAAGCGGCCCTGTCCTTTTGTGGTGCTGGCCACCGACTCGCGACTATCCTGCACCCCCCCCCCCCCTCCGCCTCTCCCCTCGCCCCCCCACGGGGCGTCTTCCAACATTGGAGCGGGGAGGGGGAGGGGGTTTCCCAAAGGGATTGAGGAAATGGAGTTAGATTAGTTTGATAAATTGAGGCTTCAAACAACCGGGCCACTATTAATTATTTGGTCTCGCTTATTTGAATGGAAACAACCGAGATTTTTATTCTTCACAATTAAAGACCATTGGGGAACAAGGGGCCGGGATTTACATTAAAAGGCAAAAACCAACGAGGGCATATACACTAGAATTTTTTTTAAAAGAGAGGTCGGTGAAGAAAGTGGAGAAGTTAGGTTAGGTACGTGGAAGGTACTTGGAGCGAAATGAGATTAGGAGGGTGCGGATTGCGCAACTTTCGCCCGACCTGCTTCCACTCTATGAAGATGGGAGGGGGGGGGGCAATGTTGATACACATTAATTCCATGTTGGCCCCGTCCCCCGTCCCCGATGTAGGAACAATTCGACGCTATTGATCGTGGTTTGTGCACGAGAGAATGAGTGAGTGCGTAAGTGGGCGAGGGAATGAATGAGGGTGCGAGATAGTGAGTAAGAGAATGAATGAAGGAGAAGTTGAGACAGTAAGATAATGAATGAGACGGTAAGATAGTGAGTAAGAAAATGAATGAGAAGGTGAGACAGTGAGTAAGAGAATGAAGGATAGGGCGAGACAATGAGTAAGATAATGAATTAGAGTGCGAGATAGTGAGTAAGAGAATGATTGAATGAATGAGTGGTTGAGAGAGTGAGTAAGGGAATGATTGGAGGGCGAGCTAGTGAGTAAGAGAATGAATGAATGAGAAGCTACAAGGAAAATAAGTACCCCAGAAGACCTTACGGTCCATACAAGGAGGGTACTTTTGGCGCAATCTTCGAAGGTGTCCGTTGGCAACCTCGAAGATCACGCGCAAGGATCTTAACGGCGATTTCGCAAGACTATCTAATCTTGACTTGAACTGGTCAACAGATTCACTGTTGACAACTTCCGTCGGAAGTGCGTTCGAACTACCGCAGATACTGTAAGTGAATAATTTCCCATACATATCACGGTGGTATCACGTCAGTTCAAGTTTAAAGCCGTGATTTCTTGTTCTGCTCTCAACAAGTGTGAAAATATCCCTGTAGTCAACATTGTCGAACCCTCAAAGTATTTTGAAAACCTCGATAAGTTGACCACGCAGTCTACGGGTTTCCAATGAGAACAGATCTAATTCCCTTAATCTATCTTCATAACTTTTATGTCTGATAGAGATAATCAGTTTGGTTGCCCTGGCTAATACGTGTTCCAATCTCGCGATGTCCTTTCGAAACGAAGGACTCCAAAATTGTACGGCATACTCCAGGTGCGGTCGGACAAGTGAGTCGTACAAACACAGTACAATCTCCTTGTTCCGATATCCAAACTGGCGCTTTATGTAGCCTAGCATCCTTTGGGCCATTTTCTCCGCCTCAATGCACTGTTTCGAGAACTTGAGGTCACTAGTGATTGTGGCCCCCAAGTCCTTCTCAGTATCGGTGGATTCAAGAGCAGTGCCCTTAAGGATATACTGAGATTGGGGGTTTCGGTGACCGATATGCATCACTTTGCATTTGTTCACGTTAAAAGGCATTTGCCACGTGTCCGACCACTCCCCAATCTTCCGAAGATCTTCCTGCAGGCAGGCACTATTTCCATCTTTTGCAACGTTCATACCAAGCTTGGTATCGTCGGCAAATTTGGAAATCTTGGCAACCATGTCACCGTCCATGTCGTTGACGTAGATGATGAATAGTAGTGGTCCCAGGACAGAACCTTGAGGCACCCCGCTAGTAACGGGCACCCACTCAGAAGCCTGTCCATTCACTACCACCCGTTGCCGTCTGCCACTTAGCCAGTTCTCGATCCAGCCGGCTACTTTTCCTTCTATGCCCAGCGCTCGCACTTTCCGGAGAAGGCGGCGGTGCGCTACCTTATCAAAGGCTTTCTGAAAGTCTAAGTAGACCACATCCACCGCCTTGTCCCGATCGTGCTCACTGAACACGAAGTGAAAGAATTCCACAAGGTTCGTAAGGCATGACCGTTGTCTTCGGAAGCCGTGCTGGGAACTCCTCAGTATCAGGTTTGACTCTAAATGCGAAGTCATTTTTTCCACCATCATGCTTTCCATGAGTTTACCGACTATCGAAGTCAGACTGATAGGTTAGTTCGACGGCTGGCTACGGTCTCCTTTCTTGAAGATAGGAGTCACCTCCGCCTCACGCCAGTCCTAGGAACGCATTCAGGCCGGATTGACATGTTGAAGATTGCGCTCAGGTGTCGTGACACTTGATCGCGCACTTCTTTCAACACTTTAGGTAGAAACCCATCCGGGCCAGGTGACTTATTCGTCATTAGGTCACTGATCTTTTTTATTTCTCCTTCGGTGAACTCCATATCCTCTAGCTTTTCCCCCGAGTAGGAATCCGTCGGCTGGGCGATGGGACTACACTCTTCAGTAAACACTGAAGAGAGGTAGTCGTTGAGGAGGTTAGCATTTTCTGCATCTGAATGCTTTAATGCCCCCTCCTCATTCCTCAAAGGGCCAATCGTTCGACGGATTGGTTTACGGCTGTTTACATATCCAAATAATTCCTTGGGATTCTCTTTACAGGGTCTCGCCACTCGGACTTCCTCAGATCGCTTAGCCACCCTTATGCTGGACTTCACTCTTCCGGCTGGCCTCCGGTATTCGTCAAAGTCACCCGAGATCTTCGATTGTCGGTACACAGTTCTCTTCTCCCTAAGCAGTTGGTCGATTTCTCGATTAAACCACTTTGGTTGAACAGAAGACCGACGGGGGCATTTCAGAGGGATGAAACGCGATTGAAGACTCATGAATGTGGTTTTGAAACTATTGCACGAATCTTCAACAGCATCGCACACTTCTAGCCTCGCGTCAGTCAGTCCAGCACAAAGACCTGCAAAGTCTGCTCTTCTCAAATCGAGTTTCCTCGATTTACTAGTTGCAGGCCCTGCCTTCGGGACTTTGACTACAAATCTAATTAGTCGGTGGTCACTGTCACCGAGCTCTTCGCCAGCAGAGAGGTCCTCAACGATGTCATCCTCAGAGGTGAAAACCAAGTCGAGGATATTGTCTCCTCTCGTTGGCTCTCTCACTCATTGAGTCAGGAACTCGTTGTTCGCGAACTCCAGGAGTAGTGCGTTCTCGCCACAGGGTTCTTTGGTTTCCCAGTCAACTTGTGTGTTGAAATCCCCCATGACGATACACACTCTGTCTCCGACAAGTTCTCCTAGTAGCTGGTACAGATCTCTGTACTTTTCAACTAGTTGGGCAAGAGGTCTATAAAGTATAAGGGTCCTGTATTTGGCAGGACCTATCTCTAAGTCAACACCTAGTAGTTCATGGTCGGATACGATGTGGCAATCCGTCGAGTTGAGAGTATCATTGACATACAACATCACACCGCCACCCTCTCTGTCTGGCCTATCTTTCAGGAAGAGATGGTAACCGGAAATCGTGAATTCACCTTCGAAATCTCGGCTTGAGGTTTTTATCCACGACTCCGTTATGGCCACGATCTCAGGTTCCTCTGTTCCTACGAGCTTACGGAGCTCAAGAAACTTATTCTTGATTGACCTCGCATTGAACAGAAGAACTTTGAGGGAGTCCCCCAGTGTAGGACTCCCTACGCTCTTCCGTTTCCCGGCTTTTGTGTGGCAGTACCCCTCTTTGCCACATCTAAGAACGTCGTTCCAGGAGTTACACGGGCATACTGTCTTACGTCCGCCTTCACTGGGTCGGACGCTCCTCTGCGTTCGCTCTACGACATCCTGGATTAAGTTACAGAGTACAGCCTTTCCCTTGAATGAAAGGTGCACTCCGTCCCTTTGGTAAAGGTCATTTCTACCGTAAAAGGTGCGGTAAGGGTCCAGAAAGAAGACCCCCTCCGCCGTACAGAGGTCGGACACGCGCTGGTTCAAGGTCACGTTCCTTGAGTGAGCTGTCCGGCTAGGACCTCTTCTTGGGAGCATCCCTACAACGACCCGTTTGCGAGTTCTCAATCCGCAGTTGTCCACGGCTCCCATGACCGTGCTGATAATTTTCTCGCTGGGCCTACTTTGCCTCTTCGGAGGTAGAGATCATTTCCACTCACCATCAGGGCAACGACTGAATCCTCGGAGATCTGAGATTTCTCAGCCTCTACCCTAATGTGGTGGTTTTTCCGTCCTGGCTGGCAGCATACCTTCACACTAGTGCGAAGGCGGGCCGCTAGCAGGGGCGGCAAACCTTGTGCTTGGGAATTGCCCACAAGGGTAACCCTCGGACATTTCCGTGCAGAGGTTTGAGGCTTTCCTTCCGGAAGCGAACTCTCGGTTCCCTCTTTCTTCTCCATCTTATTTTTCTCGTTCTTCTTTTTCTTATTCATCTTTTCCCCCCTATCTTCCTTTGTTATATACTCTTCTCTTTTTATCTTTTCTTCTTCTACTTTATCTTCTGCTTCAACTTTCTCGTCTTCTACTTTATCTTCTGTTTCAACTTTCTCTTCTTCCTGTTTCTTTCCCTTTTTCTTTTTCTTTGAGGGTTTATCCGTAGCATGCGGACCTAGCTCTTGGGGTAATACTGCAGATGCAGTGTTTACTACAGGGCTTGACGTTAGCTCTTCCATTCTGACCTCTAGCCTGTGAATCAGTCCGGCGTGTTCCAATTCCAGGCTGTTTATTTTCTCTAACTTCCTAGACCTTTCATCGGAAGCCCTGCATGTTTCTTTTAGCTCCTTAATTTGGCCGTTTAGAATACAGTCGGTGCAGGAACTGGCCGGGTGGCATTTTGAATAACACCCCTCCGGAAAGTCCGCACACCACTTATCTATCTGTCATATTGCGCACGCGAATTTCAGTGCTCCTGGTCCTTTCTTGCCGGTCATTTTGAACACTTTATCTCTCTCAAAACTTTGCGACCAATCAATAGTAAAAAAGGGGGGTGGTGATTTCGCCCCGCGTGAGTCGCTCCCGCCTATCCTTTGGAGACTTTTCGGATCTTTCAGAAGGCACGCTCCATGTGCTGCTGTTCGTCCGACCGAGTCGTCAAACCTCGGCGTGCCGTGGCTCCCAACCAAGCAGCACTGACGGTCCCCAAATGGGCCATCGATTTATCACCAGATGAACAACGGAGCACGTCCCGTACTAAACTCCTACTAGTTCCCTTCACGACGGCCAAGATCTCGGAGCAGCGTTCAATGGATATCCCGCCACACGAAGAGACTCGACCCAAGGCTTTTTATTGGCCTGGCAACCAACCTGGGAACAAAGGGCCGTCACCTCGGACCGATGCTACCAGAGGCACCCGTCAACGGTCACTGGGAATGGTCTATAATTACGCACCAGGAAAGGGGTTAGAGGATGATGAGAGGGCGAAACAGTGATTAAGAGAATGAATGAGAGAGTGAAAAGTTGAGTAAGAGAATGAATAAGAGGGCGAGACAGTAAATAAGAAAATTAATGAATGAATGAGAGATTGAGACACTGAGTAAGAGAATGAATGAGAGGGCGAGACACTGAGTAAGAGAAAGAATGAAGAAATGAGAGGTTGAGACAGTGAGTACGAGAATGAATGAGAGGGTAAGACAGTAAGAGAATGAATGAACGAGTGAAGGATAATGCGAGTGAGTCAGAGAGACATTGCATGTGTACGTGTCTGAGTGAACGAGCAGGTGGTAGTGTGTACGAGAGAGTGGGTGAGTGAAAGCGTGTAAAACTCAATGAGTCAGAAATTTCCGCACTTTTTTAATCTTGGTGTTCAACTCTGTTTTACTCTCTTTATCACCTTTGTCCTATTTCTCTTTTATCCGTTCTTTCCTCACTGCTCTCCTTCGCACGAAGCAAAAATCTCATCTTCACGCTGAATCTTTCGTGCCCTCCGTACCCCAACATTTGAGTCTGATTAAATTTGTTCATTTGTTCTTTTTTGGTCCGACAAGCGAGGGATAGGTGGCATTAACCCCCCCCCCAAAAAAAAAATCTAGGTTTCACAACATTGAAAATTATCACAACTCTATCAACGCCTCCCCCTTCCACTCTCAGAGGCCTAGCTATACCCGGGGGTATTCGAACCCGTGATCCATTGACTGAGTAGTCGAGGCGTTTCGCTGACGTCCGAGCAGCATTGCCAAATTTGCTTCCAATCTTGAACACACGACCTAAAGGACAAATGTCTAAGATTAATATTTGGCACTGGGTGCCACGGTAACCAGGCACGCAGAGTGCCAAGTGGGCCTACCACGAAGACTTTTTTGTTGCGTCTGTGACCGAGTGAAGAGCCAGTGGGAGAAAGACTTTAAAGGTGCCAGGTTCTGTTTAGTGAGGCGCAGCGTCATCGGGTTAATTGAACATGGTAAGTTTGGCTTAACGAGATCTTTAGACCGTTTAAAAAAAGAGAATAACGAGGGAATCTATTGAAGATTTTGGAAAAGGGGAGCGTAGTGTTGAAGTAAGGGAAGTGAAGATACTTTTGTGCTCGCGTGGTAGCGAACGGAGAAGTGAAAAGATGAGGAAGAGAACTCGATTGTTCTAAAGAGGAGATTACTTGTGTTAGGGGTGAGACATAGAGGAGAAGAGCATGAGCTGCCTGGTGGGCTTCTCTTTTACGAGGGGATAACATGTCCCCATGAGGGATAGTTAATCTACACGCCATTTTTAAAGAACCTTTTAAGTAAGGTTGAGTAACCAAGGAGGGAGTTTCGTCCCGTGAAGAGAGCGGGAAGGAACAGACTAAGGGAAAAAATATAAATACAAAGAATAAGAATAATAAACCCTCCAGGAACGAGCACGTACAAAGAACTCACGTGTACCATAGTACGAACTTAACCCCCCCCCCCTCATCAACGAACCTGCGTTTGAAAGATTTGATATGAGAAAGGGGGAAAGATTGCTGGAAGAGGGCGTCTGAATTCAATAAAAATGGTCGTCTGTCCAAGGAACTCTCAATGGCTCTAGAGTTCTTTAGATCTGGGTTCTACTTTGTCCCTGAATGTTTCGAAGGGAGTCATGTAGGTACTTATTCGAACGTATACATGTGCATACCTGCGCGCGCAACAGGGGTATACAGTCACTGTATGGAAATCATGCTACAGTATTCGAGAGCTGTCTCTCTCCCTTTCTGAAACATGATTTCGTTATAAAGACAAACATGTATTTAAATTATATAAAAAAAAACTTGATTAATTTCTTTATTTTTATGACCAATACCATGTATTTGGTTATTGAGAATTGATTTTTTCAATAGGCTCCTGACTATAAGTAAAGATAGGCTAAAAATGGCTGGCCAAAGGGAATGTAATTGTGATTTATGTAGACTTTCCGAAGAGAACTAAATAGATGAGTGAACCCTATTTAATTGTGAATACTCCTACAGGGTGTCCGAAAAGTGGCGCTACTAATGCAAAGCTAATTTTTATAATATTTATTAAAAAGATGAAATAATACTTTTTTACCTGACAATATATCATTCGAATATTTTGACAGGGTTTAAGTAGGCAGGATGCTTTCATGCAATGTCCTGTACTATTTCCACTAGTAATGCAACTATTACGTACTACGATACCAGCTAAAACTACTACGTACTACAACTATTACTGGACATAGTTTCTGTACGAGACTGTGACAAGGTCTAAATTGCAGACGTGACCGGAACGTGCACATATGTGTATACCCCGGACGCATCTAATTTCACTGAACACCTGTGCAGTTTAATAAGTAATTGGTACTGGTCACTGTACGTGTTTTCTCGCAAGGTCTTCGGCGATTGCAGTATTCACACTCAAACGCGGTAAAGATGACGTGTCAGGTTTATCTGTTCGTATTTTCCCGTGAGTGAATGTGCATGTGCGACTCGTGTGTGTATATGTAGGGAATTTAGATATTGCATTTATATTCAGGTGAGATTTGTTTTTATTTTACAGGCAGCTGTCGAAAGAAAACCCTTGGATTTATGTAAACTTAGAGACGCGAAACTTCCCGTCATTTTCGTTTTGGGTAAGTTAAATACATAATGCATGTGTAGACATACGGAATGACCTCTTAGTTTTGGGTAAGTTACATACATACTGCATGTGTATACATACAAAATAACCTCTTTTTGTTTTTTACTGGGATTACTTTTTTGATTCACTGGTTAACATTAGTCATTTAACGTTCAATGAAGCGCACCGTTAATCCAGCGGCCTTCAACGCAGGCATCGTAACAAGACTGCAAAAAGATGTCAGAAAAAAAAACAACCCTAACCTTTCTACCCCTACAATTCCCGTTATCTTAGTGTTTTAATGACACTCGAAGCCAGAAACTCCATAAGGGGGAGGTGCCAAGTCATAACTTTTGAATATCACAACTTGCTTGTACGATTTTGTTCTTTAGGACGCGTGAAAATCTCCTTTCGACGACAGCATTTTCGGCTGGTCGATTTAGTGCCATCGTTCGTCTCCAGTTAATCATAGCGCGCACTCCAAAGTGGCAGGACTGTCTCCAAAGCAAGGGACTGCTTCCAAATCAATGGACCGTCTCAAAAACAATGATCTGTCTCCAAAGCAAAGGATTATCTCCAAAGTAAGGGAGTTTCTAAAGTAATGGCTTGTTTCCAAAGCAATTAATTGTCCCCAAAAGAATAGACACTCTCCACAGAAAAGAACTGTCCTAAAGTAATGAATTTTATTGAAAGAAATGTTTTTCTCCAAATTAAGGAACTTTATCAAAAGCAATTGTGTCTCCAAATAAAGAGGTCTCTTTTCAAAGCAATGGACTGTCTCCGAAGCAAGGGAGTCTCTCCAAAGCAATGGACTATCTCCAAAGTAATGTACTATCTCGAAGTTAAACGGATGTCTTGAAAGTATTGGACTATCCTTAAAGCAAACGGCTGTCCCCAAAGCAATGTGCTATGTCTAGAGCATTGGATTGTTGCAAGAAAAATGATTGTCTAAAGCAAAGGAGTGTCTATAAATCAATGGATGTCTCTTCAGACGAAATGAGTTTGCATATCAAGGTACTGTTTCCTCCACAAGCAAAGAGAGAGCTGTCTTCACATTAATGGACTATTTCAAAAGCAAAGGCTTGTCTCCACAACACTGGGATGTCTCCAAAGTAATGGATTGTTTCCAAAGCAATGACCTGTTTCCAAAGCAAAGGAATGTATCCAAACTATTAGTGTTTCCAAAGCAATGGCTTCTCTCCAAAGCAAGTGAATGTTTCCATAGCAATGCAATGTTTCTAAACTAATAGATTGTTTCCAAAGCAAGAGACTCGCCAGAGCAAGAAAATTTCTCCAACCAAGGGACTGTATACATAACAAATGAATATCAAAACAAGGGACTCTCCCAACCCCCAAAACAAGGGACTGTCTCCCAAGTCCCAAAACAAGGGCCTGTATTCAAAGCGAGGGGCAGCATTCACAGATATCGTCTGTATCCGAAGGACCAACGAACCGTCTTAAAGTAATATTTCTATTATCCATTTCAATAGCAAGACGACAACCACTTGGTTGGCGTGGTTGAGTCGATCCCCATAACCATACCCGATGAAGTGCGAACGTGGCTAACCATTTTAAAAGTAAGTGCATATCATGATTGCGTAAAGTACCGAAAAACCGACCACGAAACTTTCCTCTGTTGGATTACATTAATTGTTTGACTAAAATTTCTTCGGCCGCTTTAATTTATGTCCCGCTTTCCTTCAGTGCCACCGTGATGGAGATGTCAGCAGGAAGATTTCATATCTTCCTTGCCCCAACACCCACCAGAAGATATATCTGTGGCTCTTCCCGTCCCCAGCGCTCTCGGTAGTCTCCAACACAACTTCACCATTTCATGAACACCCCCTCCCCCCATTTCTGGCGACATGCCCTCGTTAATGTGGGGTTTTTATATTCATTTAAAAATAAATAACCACTCCTAATCCCCTTATCCTCGCAATTTGTTGGTATTTATTGGTAAATAGCCCGGCGGAAAAACGAAAACTCTCCCTCGAATTTAAAGCGAAAACCAACGAAGACATCTCCACCAGGAGGTTTATAGGGAGAGATCTGCAAAGAAAGTGGTGAAGTTGTGGGAAATGAAAATGGGTAGAAAGTATACATATCGTCTCAGATCTTGGAGTCGAGAGGGCGAACTGTGGGTGTTGGGGCCAGAAGAGCACACAATTCTTCAGATTGCAGCTGCAGTAAGGTTGGCTTTGCTTAACCTGATATCCGGTTTTGGTGCATAAAAAGGGGGGGGAGGGGGTCGAAAAATAACCACTATAACTTTAACTAAATTGGAGGGGTGACCCCCCCGTCCTTACCAACACCATTCCTGACCTCAGACAGGGATGAATGGACGAAAGCTGTTCGGCGATCAGCCTTCGATCACCAAACTAGGTGAGAAATGGCATGTCGAAAGAAAAGGATAAAAATGGAAACGTCTAGAAGGAATAAAGCATAGGTAGTCTCAATTTAGTATGAAATAGCCTGGAAAGTGGGGAAAAGAGGGCGTGCCGCTCTTCCAGACGTCGGATATAAGTCTCCATCGGGCACCCCTTTGCAGGGGCGTTTGCGAGGAATGGGGCGCGGGTGCCAGAGGAAGTGGATCGAGGATGGCAAGGAACCGCACGATGAACCTTAGCCCAAAATGTTGGGGCCGGGAGGGAACATGAACCGGTTCGAGTAAGAGAATACAAGAACTTGATTCCCGACGTTTTCACCGACACGGACGGATGTGTGTGTATACAAATCTAAATTCACACATGTGCAAATCTAAGAATGCAGTTATGCACATGTATGAAAAAACTCATTTTTAAAGAAATTAGCTTTGACTTATATTCATTTTTTTTTTCAATTTTCATTTTTATGGGAACCCGATGTGTCAATTTAATTATTGCATTGATTTTGTATTAACATTATTTTATTTCTCTTCCTCTCTCCTTGTCCCTCTCCCCTTCATTTCAATTTACTTCTCGTATCTCTCTTAATCTCCCTCTTTAGACTATCTCTTTATCCCTTAATCGTTTTAGCCCTTTTGGCTCTGTTCTTGACTCCTTCTCGCCTCTCGGTTTGACCTTGCTACCCTCTTATAGCTAAATCTTAATGTGAATTTACCCATCCCTCTCCTACTTCCTCATTGGTGATGTCTTGTCTTAGAGGCGGTCCTTGATCTTTTACTAGCTTATATATACCTTTATTATAATATTTTCCCTTGTAGTTATCCTTGGGAATGAACTGAATAAAGTTCGAAAGTACTTGGAAGCACCTTTTCATTTTTCCTGCGGGACATTCCATTCATTGCGAACCTCACGTGCTGAAAATCATATGGAGAGTGCTCATAACATTCACCTAACGAGAGATATGCTAGTTGACAACACCCTTATTAAAAGAAAAGGGGTTAATAAAGTGAAGCTAAACATCTTAGAAGCCATATTAATAAATGAAGATAAGCCGGCCATCAAGAGTCAAGCGACAATCTGGAATCGAACCTAAAAATTATTTTAAAATTCCACTCACCGGACTGGCCCGTTTCCTCTAACGTTATGCTCAACCTAGGCGGAATAAATACCCCTTAAAAATCGTTTTCGTTCATTCCTAATCTGAATATCTTGAGTTGTATACCCATCTGCCATACTTTGTCGAATGCCTTGGACACGTCCCGGCATACGATGTCTACGCTCATTTTTTCTCTCTTTGCTTTGGCTATCTTTTCAAGGATGACTCCAAGGGCCATCTCCGTGCTTCTGCTTTTCCCGAAGGCAAATTGGCAGCTGTTTCTCCGGCCATTATCATCGAGGAATTTGGACAGTCTGTTATTTATTACTTTTTCCAATACCTTACCGATGAAATCTAGTAGCGAGACGGGGTGGTAGTTACCCACTTGATCTGGGGGTTTTCCCGCCTTGGGTATGAATATCATCTTCGCCACTTTCAGTTCATCAGGAAAGTATCCCGTATTCAAACACGCATTGAAAACGTTTCTCACTCCCTCCAGTATGTTCGGGGGTGCTTCGATGTAATTTAATCTGGTGAGTCCCGATCTGCCTGGGGCTCTCTGTCGGAAGTTCTTTATGGTTTCTTTTAATTCCTCAGATGTAATGATTGTGTATATTCCGTCGTTGTTGTTTCTCCTTTTCTCGAAAAAGTGGGAGGGGTATGTCCTTTCGATCTCTCCATTGGGTTCGTCCACGATCTGATGTTCGAATTCAACATCATAGTCCTCATTCTCTTCGCTAATTTTGAATGCATTTATCCAGTGCTCTCTAAATAATGCCTCTATTACTTTCTCTCCATAGAAACCTACACCAGTTTTTAGTAAGAATATTTACTAATAACGGTTTGAACGCCTCATAAATACCAATACTACTTTCTAACTTAATCACGCTAGCTATACTACCAAAAATGGACAGAGATAAGCCTGACCTCCAGGCAACTAGCATCTCTTTGTAAACCTCTTACTTCCTTCAGCCTTCAGCATCTATTCGTTTTTTACTATCATATTCGCACACGGGACTCACAGTGATACGTGGAACAGGGGTCACGATAAACTGTTATAGTTATAGTTAGAGACAAGCGACACATCGTGGTTCGGATTCCACGTTAAGCTGTAGGTCCCATGACTAACTAAGTCCACTTTTAACTCCTACTATTTTCTTCGCTGTCCTATCCTAAAACCTTCCTCTTCCTCTCCCTCTCACTCCTAACCGCCGTACTCACAGTGCTTGGCGCCTACTTTGGCTCTAGACAGTGTGAGTATGGGGGTCTATAAAGGAGTACCGGCCTCCCCCCCCCTCCTTGGCCGCTCCATGAGCCCCAAGGGGTGCGAGGGGAAGGTCGGAAGAGTTGTTCTTTGTCTCCCACCTCTCTTTTCATTTCATTTCTTCCATCGACTGCGTAGAACTGGCAACTATCTTCGAATTCGATAAAGGAGGAAAAGTTTTACTCCTCCAAGAATTTGAGGTGCTCGGACGTACGGATATTGAGCACTCGCACTCGAAAGACAGCTTACGCTACTTTCGCTTCTCAACGCCTGACCTTTTGGAGAAGAAAGATCAGAGAATTACAAGGGCGTTTTGCTCGTCGATCTTTAGGGAAGAAATCTTTCTCTCTCCAACGCAACTTTTTCCCCTACGAGGGACTTAAAAAAAGTGCTTTATACCAGGTGGTCATAATTAATTCTATGTCTACCTAAACTCATCGCCCCCTCCCTTTTCGACTTCGAGGCGGTTGGGAAAGCAAGTTTGTGGACTAGCCCACTGTAGAACCTTCCGTCATAGGCACCCCGGACAAGAGGCGATGCTGCAACCCTTGGGGAAGAGTTCTCTCTATCCCTTATGGACCAGCAGTGATCATAGAGGGACATAAAACCGTCTCTATGTGAGCTCGAAGCAGCCTGGATACCCAAAACCCAGAAGAGGCGGCACCCCGGGTGGTGGTAGTTGATTCAATCACCACCCATCATCAAGTCCGTTATGAGTCATCCTTCTGGAGGGGCCTCCCCATCAATTCATTTTCACCGTCTATGCTAAAGATTGAGGGGGTGGGGGGTTCATTCTCATTTTCATCTCAAATATAACATTTTTTATCCCAGGCAAACTAACTAGGTACAGAAAAAGGATAACCCACAAGAAGAAGGAGGCTGCAGCCCAGCCACAATGGACGACCGTGAAGGAACGAAGAGGTTCCTCCTTCGCATCCTCCCCAGTGGGGAAAAACCCTCCCGGGAACAGACGCTCAAGAGCATCTATGCAGATATAGGAGTGATCCTCCTACGACTAAAGGACCAACGCAATGGATACGTGGCGCTTTGCGACACTGAAAAAGACCCTGGTCTCCTTCTGAGTGAGGGCGCAGCTAAAAAACTCGGAAAATCGGAGTTGTACCCCGGACGCCGCCTGACGTGCAAACAAAAAGATCCGTAATATGCCGGCGCCTTGACCCATGGGTAGGAAAACACACGGCCCAAGAAATAAAAGAGGAACTCGAAAAAGAACAAGAATGGGCAAAGATCGAGGACGTGATCAAATTTAAAGACCATAGTCACGTGTTCAAAGTGATCTTCAGATTTCAAAGAAAGCCGCCGAACAAGGACTCCTTGCATTCTATACAAAAATCTCCCCCGATCAAATCAAAAGAGAAACATTCGTGTCAGTGCAAGTGTGCTTCACATGCTACGCGCTAGACATTCACCCAACCAAGGAATGTACCTTCAAAGGAAAAGCATGCTCTGAATGCTCAAGCCAAGATCACAGGTGGGACGAGTGCAGAAGCACAGAAAAAGTGCCTAAACTGCTGAAATGAGCATATAACTCTAACCATGTCATGCCCAGTCAAAAAAAAACAATTACTTCTGAAAAAAAAGCTGAGATTAACACAGAGAAGGAAATAAGGAAGAATACTTCCTACGCCTCAGCAAAAGCTAACGGAAGCGTCACTGCACCCGCTGCACAGACCACAACAGTAAATATTGAGGGTAGCATGAGGCCCGACTTAATTATGTGCATAATGCATGCCCACTTTGTCAACATGGCGAAACCGGGATCATATGCAACTGAACTGAATACCATGCTTGAAAAAAACGGGCTAAAGAAAATGTGGTTCCCGGACAACCCACCCTCGAGCGAATTGTATAAAATAAACATGACTCCAAAGGACAATACTAATCAAGTAGAAGAAGAAGAAGACAAAAGTGAAATGCAAACCAACTCTGAAGAAGAAAACACCGACGAAGAAAATACAAAAACGAACTCAGAACAACAAAAATCAAAAGTTGCCACCGAGACTTCAACATAAAAATTTACGGATCCCATGCTTACCCCATTCCAAAGCAATATAAGCAGAAGGAAATAGTCGATGGACTAGTGAAGGGAAAATATAGAAACGTTGACGAACAAAGACACACTCCCATAGGGGATGATACCTGACAGCCTTAAAATCCTTTAAACAAAAGGCCCCAGGACAAAGTGGGATATCAAATCTTCACCTAATCAATGCCCCAGAAAATGTGCACGAATCGGTAGTGAAGATCTTCAATGCCTGCCTAAATATGGGATACTTCCTCCAAGCATTTAAAACGGCAAAGATGATCTTCCTACCGAAGCCGGGCAAACCGAAACACCAAGTCGGAAGCTTCCGTCTGATCTCGCTCCTGGAATTTTTAGGTAAAGTCCTAGAAAAGCTCTTTAACGAAAACAACCTATACAACCCACAACAGCACGGGTTCCGGAGCAAGCGAGGGACAAACACCGCGCTAGCAATCATAACGGAAAAAATTGCTACTGAAACAGCGCGAGGCAACAGAGTTGATATTGTACACTGTGATGTTGCCAAAGCCTTTGACAAGGTGTGGTTTCCCGGCCTAAAAGCCAAAGTCTGTGACCTTAATCTAGAAATAAACCTCTGCAACTACCTAGACGAGAAGAAAGCAGTATTGCAGATAAACGGGTGTCCCACAGGGAGGCTGCCTCTCACCAACACTGTACGCAGTGTACACTAGGGACCTTCCACATCCAACCGATGAACGTTCGATGTATATACAATTAGCGGACGATATCACTCAGATAGTGACCAGTGACAGGAAAAACCCCAAGGACATCGCGCTTAGAACAGGAATAGAAATTAAAAACCTAAATAATTACGAGAAAAGGAATAAAATAAAGGCAAACAAAGATAAGTTCCAACTAATACCCATGAACAGAAGGAAAAAAGCCACTGTACGCGTAGATGGAGAGGCATATCCTTTTTCAAGAGAAGGACATGTCCTCGGACTAAAATTAACAACGTCAGGCTATACATGTCATCTACCACAAAAAATCATCGAAGCAAAATCAACCTTATCAGCACTATACAGATTCAGACAACTATCAACCGAAAATAAAAGAAAATTATACCTGGCGTTAGTACAACCTAAGCTCCTATACCAAATAGTACCATTGAACGCATTAAGTAACTCCCAAATCAAGAAGTTCCAAAGAGTCCCAAATCAAGCCACTAGATTCATAACAAACACAAGAAGACTCGATTACATACCAGCAGAAGAATTCCACCGCAGAACTACTATAGAACCCATAAACACAGTTTTACAAAAAAGAGCAAGAAAACTGTGGGAAGAAATTAAAAATACAATACCCCAGAATATAATAGACCAAACCATCGTACAAGACGACGAAATCCGTCGTACGCACTATAAACAATGCTTCAACGGAAGCCTGAGAAAAACATTAACAAACGTCAATCCAATCTATAGGTAATAAACTATAGTACATAAATGTAACTACCACAAACGTAACAACTAAAAATGACAACCGATTATGACTACCAACTATACAACTCAAATGAGAATCCTGATGAGAAATTAAGAAAAGTAATTACTGACCATATTAAAGAAGAAAAACAGGCAAACAAATAAATCCCCCAAAATAAAAAAAAAACAAAGAAGCACAAAAAATAAATAAAACAAAAATTAAAAAAATGATACAGACGCTCAATTGAGCAAATGAAAACAAAGGCTCCAATGCTTAATATAACTATGTATCTCAAAAGAAAATATTATAAAAGAAAAACGAAAGCGTTAGCCAGGCAACCTCGCACAAATCTTTAATATCCTCACTGCATCATTTTCATCTATCATCCTACACACATTAACACCCACACCAACACACCACACTTGAATTTCTATCTATCCTATCTTTCTCTCTCTCCGCATTCTAACTTTATGCCAACTTATCTAATGCTCTTCTTTCATTCTGTCAGATCCTCACTCCACTCATTATATCGGTAAAGAGGCAAGGACATATTAAAACGCTCCGAAGATGATCGAAAGCTCAGCAATTTAGTTTGGCTTTTACCAACACATTCATTTAAAAAAAAGAAGAGATGAATACTGGACAAGTAATCCACCATCTACAAGATGGAATAAAAAGATAGTTTGAAGAAGAGAAAGTTACCAAAGGAAATTAATTAAGGTGAAATACACAATGGTCTTCAATAAAATGTTCATATATATATATATATATATATATATAATATATATATATATATATATATATATATATATATATATATATATATATATATAGCCGATTTATTAAGAAAGGACCGATGCCGAGCTTTGGTAAATTTTCAGATCATTAGGTAAAGCTCAACTATTATAGTCACCTATAATGCTCTTAGGACTGTCAAGGCTTCAAGACTATAAGGGCTAATCACCTCAGTTTGCAATATGATTTCCAACCTTGCCTCTGCCCCTGAGCTTGGATAATGAATCGACCAAATGATGCTCATTTAGGTTGGTCAAGAAAATGAACAGAAAGTATTCATAAATTATTATGTTTTTTTGCATGCTATATATAATATAAAAAAAATCTTTTCCTTTGCTTCAGGAATCTAAAAGATGATAAAAAGTAATAAATTTTGCAATAATAACCTCAAGCGAAACATAGAATTGGTTCAATTTGCGATAGAAGTGCCGCTGACCACCGTTTATCTATTACAATTTATTATAAAATGATCGGTGAAAAAAGTGTGCGACAACTTTTTATTTACATGCTCATTGTAGGAAGGGATTAACGTACCTACCGTTTTACTTATACTTATTTTTGTGACACAACATTTTCTGGAATAGTCACGAACTTAGGAAGTCCACGAACTTTCTTTATTCCAATTGATCTAATTTTCTCAAGCTTTTATCCTAATCCTACTCATAACATTCACTTTAATCACCAACCATTAAAAAAATTTAATAGAAAAAATAGTAAGTGAGAGTTGATGAAACGTTTATGAAGATAAATGTACGCAAGTGATGATAAAATCTCATAACTGTAGATGTACCATTGTGAAGAAATTAAACTTCAAAGTTCAGGGAATAATTTTTTAGGAACACCAAAAATATTTAGAGAAAAAATGCTAATCGGCAAAAAGGCTCTCGTCGGCAAATCACAACAAATATGCCGATGCTGATGCCGATCAGAAAAATATATGCCGATCGATCGGTACATCACTAATATATATATATATATATATATATATATATATATATATATATATATATATATATATATATATATATATATATATATATATATATATATATATATATATATATATATATATATATATATATATATAGTGTGTACAACATTTGACTCACAATTAGGAACACACAGGTAAATGCCCAGCACCACATCGTTGCGTGTCTATGTATGTACATATATCCCATACACACATGTGCGTGTCCTTGAATCTCACCCCTCAGCGCTATCTTGATTATTTGATAAAGCCATGTGAAAGTGCGCTCCTTTCTTCTGCTGTGGCTCCCACGAGAGGCCAGGTGTAGCACGGGCCAGCATGCTGCAGTTGACATATCGAGAATTGCGTGTTCTCACAGCTCCAACTGCCTGTAGGAGGATCAGCTTCTATAAGTTTTCCCACACATTTTGACACTTCCACTAACTTCACTTTGCTGATCCTTATAAACTGCCTGTGGGAGATGTCCTCCTTGCTATTGCACTTTAAATTAAAATCTGATTGTGCAATTGTAAAATCAGCCCTCCTCCGTTGTACTCTGAGTACACACGGGTGTTCTCATTACACCATCCCGTTAAATTTCCCCTCGGTCTATCACAACTAATGGCTTCCCTCGAATTCACAACCCTAATTTATTCAATCCAATCCTTGAAATTAATTTGAGAGAATTGAACCCCCCGCCCCTGCTTCGGTTAGAGGGGATTGCGGGGCGAGGGGGGTCCTCTATCCTATGGTAAGGGGAAGAAGGAGGGGTAATTTTCCAAATATTTCCTCTCAAATAGCATTTACCACCCTCCTTAGTGTTGTCATTGTTCCACTCTTGTTAATTCCTCACTTTCATTTTGTGTGCCTTGACAGGGGGCCCCGGATGTGGCAAGGGGACGCAATGCGAGCGAATCGTGAAGAAGTACGGGTTCACGCACCTGTCGTCGGGGGACCTGCTTCGAGACGAGGTCGGCTCGGGCTCGTCGAGGGGAAAACAGCTCAACGCCATCATGGAGAAAGGAGACCTCGTTCCCTTGGTAACGGATGGGAGAGGGGAAAGGCCTCGAATGGGACGGGATTTGTTTGGTGTGAGGCAATGGTGGGATGATTGCGCTTCTGTTCGGTTTTGGTTTTGGTTTGCACGCATGGAGATTACGGACACAGAAACACACACGTGTATACATAAATTTATTTTCTGTGAGGTAGATTTGGCTTAGTAAATACGCTCTCACATACGCAGATATAAACATACATTTTCTGTGTAAATGAATGTATTTACATTTCCCACATACAATTATATTCTTTCCTACGCATATACACAACCCCTCGCACGCTTACATATACACACATAAAAGAACTCGCGCCCTTACATATACACATAAGCTTATAAAATCAAGTACACCTTACATATGTGTATACTTACAACCGCACCCGCACGCTTAGGTATTCACTATATGCCTAAATACTCGCACGCCTCCAAACGCATACCCATAAGTGTATTTTGAGTATTTATGGTTTATATTTAGATGATTGTGATGTTGTTTTCCCATATTTATAATGAACACCTGGGGTCATTGTTGTCGTCATTTTGGTGAATTTTTAACGTGGATTAAGAAGCTAGTGAAATTTCGGGAGTTTTGGGCACGCGAGTGGGAAACTGGGTACGGGTTTTTTTTTGTTGTTTTTATTTTGTACCGTCTGTCCTTGGTCAGTGGAGAACCCGTATAGGAAGGGACTTCGTCTGTCCAATGACTAAACGCATTCTACACAGTAGCCAGGGTCAAATTTTTTACCGAGGCAAATAATTGGAAATTACGTCTAAAGCTTAGGTAAGTAGTTAAATGTAACAAAATATCATTGTTATTTTTACGAACAGCCCAAAATTAATAAGATAGTTCATAAGGACTTATTTTTAAAAAAACTTGCAATTGATCTCACAGCATGGGACAAAAAATTGTAAATTTAAGAGATGATTTAATAAAAATGAGCCAGGACAATTGACTGAGGCAAGTGACTCATTTGCCTCTCTGTAGCTACGGCAGAGGCATTGATGTGTCTTAAACGCTCTGATTTGAATCGTGTTTCCACTCACCTAGGATTGCCAGAGAAGGGATATTTATTATTATTATAGAAAGGGTGGAGATTTTTATTATAAAGGAGGCAAACACTTTTATTATAGAGGGGCGGAAATATTTTTTTTATTATATAAGGGGGCGTACATTTTTCATTATAGGGATGTCATTTTTTACCAGAAAGATGGTTATTTATATTATAATGCGCGGTTTTATTATTGAGGGGTGCGGGTTTTTTTATAGAGGGCAGAGATTTTTCTTATAGAAAAGGTGGAGATTTTTATTATAAAGGAAGCAGACACTTTTATTATAGAGGGGCAGATATTTTTTTTTATTATATAGGGGGGGCGTACATTTTTATTATAGGGGTGTAATTTTTTTATTAGAAAGCCAGTCATTTTTATTTTTGAGCAGAGCAGGGGTTTTTATAGAGTGCGGACACTTTTCTTATAGAAAGGGTGAAAATTTTGATTATAAAGGAGGCAAATATTTTGATTATAGAGGGGCGGATATATTTTATTATATAGGGGGGAGGTCTTTTTTTATTAAAAAGGTGGTCATTTTTATTATTTAGGGTCGGGTTTTTTGAGTGAAGTGGGGTTTTTTATAGAGGGCTGACATTTTTCTTATAGAAGGGGTGGGATTTTTTATTATAGAAGAGTCGGATAATTTATAATATAGAGGGAGTGGATATTTTTTTCTTATAGAAGGGCTGTACATATTTTATCATAGATGAGCAAACAATTTTCATTATTATTGAAGTAGCGAACATTTCTTTTATTCGCATATTTTTTATTATAGAAAGACAGGACATTTTTCCGCATAAAGGGGGTACACATTTTTTATTATACATTATTTTATCATAGAAGGTATGGAATTTTTTTTATTATAGAGCAGCCATAATTTTTATTAGGATGAGCAAACATTTTTATTAAAGAGTGGGCGACATTTTTATGGACAGGCGGACATTTTTATTATAGAGAGGGCGAACATTTCGATATTCTAGGGGAGGCATTTTTATTATAGAGAGGATGAATATTTTGATATTCTAGGGGAGGCATTTTTATTATAGAGAGGACGAACATTTTGATATTCTAGGGGAGGCATTTTTATTATAAAGAGGATGAATATTTTGATATTCTAGGGGAGGCATTTTTATTATAGAGAGGACGAACATTTTGATATTCTAGAGGAGGCATTTTTATTATAGAGAGGACGAACATTTTGATATTCTAGGGGAGGCATTTTTATTATAGAGAGGACGAACATTTTGATATTCTAGGGGAGGCATTTTTATTATAAAGAGGTCGACATTTCGATATTCTAGGGGAGGCATTTTTATTATAGAGAGGACGAACATTTTGATATTCTAGGGGAGGCATTTTTATTATAGAGAGGTCGAACATTTCGACATTCTAGGGAAGGCATTTTTATTATAGAGAGGTCGAACATTTCGACATTCTAGGGGAGGCATTTTTATTATAGAGAGGTCGAACATTTCGATATTCTACGGGAGACATTTTTATTATAGTGGGAGCGGATATTTTTATTATAAGTTGTTGGATATTTTTTATTATATGGGGGGGGGTTCTTATTATAGTGGGCGGACATTTTTTGTTATGGAGGAGCGTTTTTTTTTATAATTGAGGAATCAGCTCTATTATATATCTAGGGGCGGACATTATTTTATTGTAGATGGCTTACCCTTTTTTTCTAAGGCGGCGGACAAATTTTATTAGAGTGACATTTTTATTATAGAAAATCTCCCGGACATTTTTATTATATCCATATGTTGCAGACGGTCGGAGTTTTCTGGGAGAGAAGAGAGACATTTTTATTATAAAGTCGGACATTTTTCATTCTATAGGGTCCATATATTTTTAATATATCGAAATGAGGGTATTTTTATATTACCGAGGGGTTTGGGGCACATTTTATTATAGTAGGGATATTAATATATCCTAGAAGTCTGGGCAATTTTATTATAGGCATATAATTTTTTTATTATAGAGTTGGCGAAAGATTTGTTATATAGGGGGCGGACATTTTATTCAAGAGGAGGCGTACTTTTTATTATAGGGGAGGGCGACATCTCTATCAAAGAGGTATGCAAACATTTCCTTTATTAGAAGGGGCCTTTTAATATCATATTCGAAGCGAATATTTTTTTTGTTATAGAGGGGACAGATAGGTTGCTGTTAGAGAGAAGTACTCCAAAGGCAAACATAAAATAAGCACTAATTTGAGTACAATTCGAGTAAGTTTTTAAAAAGTTGGTGGAATGGTGTTTCTTCTCTTTCAATAACTTCACTCACCACGGTCACTGAAGGAGGCCAAACAAGCTGCGTTGGCACTCATCAGTGCCAATGCAGAGATGGCTCCGTAGGGCGCTTTGTTCCGTTTAATTCCGAAATATCTCATATTTATATATCTATCTCTCCTCTCTCTCTTTATATATATATATATATATATATATATATATATATATATATATATATATATATATATATATATATATATCAGGCAATGGCTTCGCCACTCCCACCTACGGGGGAAGCTTGCGCTTCGCTACTAAGATTAAAATATAAAATCTAAAAAAAAACAGCCATGGTTAAGTTTGTATAAATTTTCTGAACTTCGCCAATTATAATAATTTTAAAAATGAACTCTAAACTGAATTTCCCCCCTTTCAAAATATCACATTGCTAAAATATAGTTATAGAAGAAGATATATAATAATAAATTTTCTCAACTTCACCATTTGTAATTCTTTGGGTTTTAACAAAATCACAAAATTTCGATACTTATATTTATTTCTGAACTTCACCATTCTGTTTTGATATTATAAAATAATTATTAGAAATAACTGGTAAAAATACATAAGTCATAACCAAACTAAGATGAAATTATTATTCAAATACTAAAAAAAAAATCCCTTTCTTAAATTATAGAGTTAGTGATGATGATGATGATATATATTAGTACAACAGAGAGAAATTGGACGTGAATGAGCACATGAGACAATAGGGTGGATGCAGTAGAAATCTGATAGAATATCTCCTAGAACATCCCTGGTGAACCAGGATGTTATAGGTAAGGAATTCTATGAGTGTATATTCCTGGCACCGAAAAAGCGCTTTCTAAGTTCTAATGAGTGCCTCTGGAAAGCAAGTTTAGACTGACGACCTCTGCTCCCAATCCCGGGAGCTCTGGTGAAGATATCGTCAGGACTAATGCATGAATGGCCATTGGACATAAAAAGTGGAGAAACTAGATAGATAGAAAAATAGTTAGTTAGTAGAAGAGTTTAGTGCTGAAAGATTTGGGAATAATGGATAGATAAGATAGTTAGGTCCCTGGGGATAGGGTATCTCTATCTGTGTATTTTCGCTAGTGTATTTGTTCTTCTTTCATCCTGGTTATTTTAGCTTCGAAGCTTTTAAACTTTTTCTAACATTTATGTTAGTCTGATTTATTATATATATATTATGTATATATATATTTATTATATATATATTATGTATATATAATTTGATCAAATTATATATCTATTAGTTTGTACAAAAAAAAATTATTTGTACATAGTAGCTTTTAGGCCTTTTTGATGTGTGTTATGTGACTTTGTCGATTGTTTTTAGTATCTTTGGGTTAAATTGCTTATCCGGTATTTTTATGCGTAGATTGGGTCTTGGTTGTGCCTCGCAGCTCTTCTGCTGCTGGAAAATCTTTCTAAGCCTGGTTCCGTAGTAGGTCGGGAATTCCGAAGTGATTCCTGATGAAATCTGGGTCAGAGTTCCTCTCCACCTTCTGCAAAATATTGAGGGCCCTGGCACCTAGGTCTTTGTTTATCACGCTGATGTTGGTTTCTTCGTGTAGTGTCTGTTGTCGTTTTTTGCATCTTCTCCTAACGTTGTTTATTATTAGGAATGCTTTATTTTGCACTCTTTGCAATTTCATCATCCAAGTCTTTGGAATGGCCGCTAGTGGCATGGGCGGATACACTATCTTTGGTTTGATGTCGGCAGAGTAAATTTTCATTTTATTGCTTCTTCATAGGTTTCTGAATCGATATAATTCTCTGATATCCTGACTCGTATGGTCAATTATAATATTTATTTGGTCTCTATATCCCCTGTCATTTATTTTTAAGCCTAGCACTGTGCCTGCTCTCTTATATGGATATATCTCATCCCCTACATAATTTGTTGCTATTTTATTTCTTTTGATTGAAATGATGGTAAACTTGTTCAAGTTAGTTGTGATTTTCCAGCGGCGTTCGTATATATTTAAGTTCTCTATTTCATATGCCGTCATCCTTGCCATTGTCCTTTCATTTTTATAGGGGGAGACCACAATCTGTGTCACGTCGTCGGCGAACTTGTTATACAAAGATTCCTCTACCCTAGGACTTGGGAGGTCTCTAGTGAATATCGAGTAGAGCAGTGGACTCAAACATCCACCTTGGGGAATGCCCTCTTCCAGTTGAAATCTGGTCCTTAGTACTCCCCGATCTTGACGGTGGCCTTTTGTCCATGACGTAATCACAGGTTATTTTCTCCAATCTGGAATTGAGTCCCAGTTGGAGGTTCTTAAACTGTAGCCTTCGGCGCCACACTTTTTCAAATGCTTTCCTGACGCCCCTCAATACTAGATCAGCGTGCTTCTTCTCTTTTTATATTTGGGCTAATTCCTGTGTTATCATCGCCAGTGCTGTGTCCGTACCTCTCTGCCTTCTAAATCCGTGTTGTGTGACAGTTGTGCAGATTATTATTGGCGTCCAGGTAGGATTGCACTCTGTTGGCGATGATTTTTTTCCAAAATTTTGCCCCCAGATTCGAGGAGAGAGATCGGGCGGTAGACTGCTGGGGAGATTGGGGACTTCCCCGATTTAGGAATGAATATCATTTTTGATAGTTTCCAGGCATCGTTCATAATATTAGTTGATCCTTGTTTTATATTGGGTGAATCATTACTGAAGTTTGCTTTCGTTAAGTCTGAGTGTCCTGGCGCACGTTGCTTAAAAGTTTTTAGGGTTTCATTTAACTCCTGCAGGGAAATCTTTTTCCCGAGGCCCACCATGGGTCTTTCCGCTGTATCGTTATTGAACGGATATGTCCGTTCTATTTCTTCGTTTAACTGATCTATTATTCCGTTCCCGAACTCTGTGTCGAAATTTTCTTCTTCAGAGGAAATATTAAATATGTTTGACCAGTATTCTCTAAATGGCTTTCATCTATATCTCTTCGCTGTTTGCCAGAACGTTCCAGGGTCCATTTCCTCATCTAGTTCTTCAATAAGTCGGTCCTTATTTCTGCTTGCTACTGTATGATCATCAGCTGGTTGAGGTGTTCTTTGGTTTCATGCCTCATCTGGTGGAAGTCCCTGTTTGGTTCCCATCTGTTGATTGCGTCCACTAAGCTTCAATATTCTTCTTGAATAGCAATCATTTCCGGTGTCCATTTTGGAGCTGGTAGGGTTTTATATTTTATCTTTGGAATAGTGTTCCTATCTGCCTCCAATAGTTTCGTCGTTAGATGTCTTAATTCCTCATCAACTTCTGGTGTAGCTTGCTGGTACGTAGTTCTGGCAACGGCCTGGTAGGCCTCCCAGTCTGCTCGCGCATACAATTTCCTTTCCCTTATTGGTATTTGAATTCGGTTTGTTGACAGTGTGATGGTTAATGCTTCGTGGTTACTGGGTATCACGGGTCCTGGGGTGATGTGATAGTTGTAAGGAAACCTTGAGCTTGTTAAGACTATGTCGGGCTTAGTTGCACCCCTCGCTGACTAATCGATCGGCAACTCTGGTCCAATGCGCACTGCTACGTTTCGCTCTAGTAGAAGTTCCAGATTTCGTCCCGCCGCGTTGGTGCTGGTGTACTCAGCTGCCCTGCATCTTGCGTTTAAGTCTCCAGCGAACATCACTGTTTTCTTAT
Source organism: Ceratothoa steindachneri (assembly GCA_963969495.1). Lineage (NCBI taxonomy): Eukaryota > Metazoa > Arthropoda > Malacostraca > Isopoda > Cymothoidae > Ceratothoa > Ceratothoa steindachneri. The sequence continues at coordinate 159,283,194 of OZ018318.1, read as the reverse complement.
GGGCAAACATCCTCAATAAATTGTTAATAGGAATTTACCCTATTCTTGGGGGTTGGTACCCAGTAACAATAGTTAGGGGTCCTATGATAGTTTAGACCTCTATTGCTACGTATGACTCATCTAATGGAGGTAGAAGTTTGTGCACGAGACCATTTCGGATTGCTATTGCCGTAACGTCGAAGGCCTCATCTGTATGGCTTGTTGTGTAAACTTGGTATCTGAAGATTTTTATGTCTTTGTTTTTCATGTTGATGCCGTGTTCGGATATTAAAATAATATCCGGGTCAAGGTTCTGAATTATGTTTTCCATACTCAGAACTTTATCTTGTCCAATCATTTACATTCATGTACATTATTTTTAGGTTTCTATTTGCAGTATGTGTTTTCTGTTTGTTTCTTGTTTTGTTTTACCTTGGTTTGTATCTTTTTAGTCTTCTCTTTTGCCTTGCTTTAATCCTGTGGCCTGGTGAAGGGGTGTTCTACATTTACCGTTTCGCTTTTTATTGAACTCACTCTGAGAGATATTATTGAAAATTTCTGGTGTATATTTAATTTTTCCTTGATAAAGGGCCTCTTCAACCTGATTCTCTGGCATTTGATCTTCGTATTGCCATTTAATTTTTTCGTTTAGGATTTCCTCCGTGATGGCCTCAGCACGGTGTTTCTTGGGATAGAGAGTATTTCCTGTAGCGAAAAGTTTGCGATTTATCCTTTTTTGCATTTATCTGTTGTTTTTTTTTCTCGGGGTATACCTCGGTGATCTTTTTCCCTGTTGGCTGTTGGACCTCTTTTGTTCCCTATTTTTTTCCAGCTCTTGTCTCTGTTTCCATCTCCTCTGCATTATGATATTGTTTTTCTTGTTTTTTGTTGGCTTCCGCATTCTTTCTCTCTTCCTGTGCAGCAATTCTTGGATCCCTGCAGTTGGAGGCATTTCTTCCTGCTTGAGTTGGTAGTTGAGCCTGAGTGGGTTCAACAAATTTAACTTTCAGAACTTCTTCTGATGGAGGATTGTCGGGGAACCATATTTCAGGCATTCCGTTGTTTTTTTTTAGCATCATATTCAGTTCCGTCTTGAATGTCCCTGGTCTTGATAAGTTCGTAATGCGGGCGTAATAAATACAGGAAATTATCTGCGTTGTGTTTTCGTTTTCTACATGTAGTACAGTACTGTCATTGATTGTTTCTGCCGTGGATGCTTTCGCAACCTGGGCGTACGTGTTTTTCTTCTTTTGTTCTTCTTTGTTTTTTTCCTCTTTTTTGAAGGGACATGTCATTGCGAGGGTGCGGTGGTCTCATCCGCAATTCAGGCACCTTTTCCGTTCGTTATTGCAGCTCCCCCAATTATGGTCATCCGCACTGCATTCAGAGCATTTTTCTGTCTCCTGTTTACATGCCCTTGTGGGGTGGTCGTCCATGCGGTAGCATCTGAAACAGATATGAATCTCTGTGAACTCCTTCCTCTCTATTTGATCGGGAGTGATCCTCACATTGAAAGCCAACAGTCCTGTCTCAGTGGCTTTTTGAGCCATACCTGTATCTCTAAATACCACTGTAAAGACCTGCGTATGTTCTTTAAATTTGATGACTTCTATCACTGAAGCCCAGCTGTGATTGGTTTCAACTTCGCTTTTTAACTTTTCAGTGTCATGAGACCCGACTCATGGGTCCAGACGTCTACATATAACGCTTCTATGTGTTCGTATTTGGGGAGGGATTTTGGGAGCTAGTCCGATATTTTTCAGAACGTCCACTGACTTTTGCGTCGTCAGGGCTTCGACGTCCTTCTTATTTTGGCACAGTGCTACATAGCCTTGGGGATTATCAATTAATCTAAACAAAGCAATATTGAGTTGGGAATATATTGTTGCGAATACTTTCCATCTGTCGGGCTTTTACCTGGTTAGGGCTTCGAGAGGGATCCTTGTAGTTTCCAGGATATTTGTAGTGGATTTAGTGAACCATCATACCTTTACTGTTTGTAGTAATGGGGAACAAGAGAAGGGGGGGAATATTATGACTTGCCTACTTGAAAGTAATTTTATTTAGAGACCTTGTTGGATAGGGTGGGGTAAGAGAGAAAGATAGAGAATAAAGAATTTTATACGTCCTTGTCCACGTACCTTTCTTCTGAGTTTTCTTCTATGCTTGCTATTTCTCACGATTGTTCACTTGCACAGTTTGGTAAGGGGTCGGTGTAAGTAGCTTATTAATTATTTACACACAAGTCTCCGATGGTGAATTCATGTAATTAAAACACTTGTTTTCACTTTGTTTGTTGAAGCGTACCGCCAGGAGCACTGTTTCTAACGGTCGAATGATTTTAATCACTTATAATCAGCCCTCGGGTTTCTATGTATTAACTTATTTATTTTGAGTTAGATAAGTCACTTGAGGAGTATAAGCACGGCGTTCACTAATTGGATAACTTATTTCTAAATTTGGGGGCAATCAATCTCACTTTAGTATTAAAGGCACCAGGCGAACAATGTTTGTTAAAGTTTATTTAACGTGTTCACTATTTATATTACTTCCAGTGTTTGGCGAGCATCTTGGCACTTATTTAATATTAAATCACTTTTGCGCTGTATATTTTATTACCGTATTAGGCAATATCGGATTTATTTTGTTTTTGCACTTTTTTGTCACTACGGTTTTTCACTTCGAGTTCTCGTTGAAGTCAGTAATTCCTTGTAAATAAGTAACACTTCTCTCTGTTATGGAAGGTAAATCACAGGTTGTAACTGTTTAATAACCTCCTTTATCGATTCTTCGAGATCCGCGAGAGTAGAATTCCACAAGCGTATAAGGCAGTCGCATGAATGGCCATGAAAAGTTTTCCAGTACTTAACTAGGTTATTTTTCAGTAGCCTACCCCAAATAAAAAAGAGGCTAAGATTCCTAAGTCTCTCTATATAGGGGAGAAACTGGAGACCTCTGATCTGCTTGGTCCAGCGGCGCTTTACTGATTCTAAAAAGTTTGTAATCCCCAATGTAACCTGTGTTCCAAAGTGGAGAGCAATAATCAAACAGTGGGCGTATGTGACTCACACAGCGAGGCAGCATAAATTTTATATCACGGTTAACAGTTGACCTTAAAAGATTATTAGCTAAGCCTGCAGCTTTGTTAACAATATTATTAATAGGTTGATGAAACTTGAAAGTAGTATCTTTTGTTACTCCAAGATCACTGGCAGATGCTGAAATAGGGATGGGCTAGTTATTCAGAGTGTATAAGCCAGAATGATTCAGTTCATCTCAACTGACAGGATGCCGCTGGAATCTTAAGACAATGCATTAAGAAAGTCTTCAAGAGAGTCTATCAGTATCACTCCTTCCGAGTTTCCCCCAAAGCGAGTACCATTACCTTATTGGCTGCCCTCTAGAATTTGAGAGTAAAAATTCCACAAGATCTGGAAGATGCCAGTGTTTGGTGACTGCTTTACTTTCAGGATCTCCAGTTACAATTTGACCCGTACAATCCTCTTCGTCAGCTTCGATCTTGTTAAAAAAAAAAACATTAAACGACCAGGTCGTTGGACCATTTGATCTGGGCGCTCCGCGTTCGGGACTCCTCGCGTGGGCAGTTCGCTGAGGTCAAGATTCTGATGCAAAATCAAGAATGTCCATTGCAGTTGCTCTCTGCTCGATGGTTACTCAGTGGCAGTCCTAGCCCCTATGGTGCCTTGGAAAAAAAAACCTTTTAGCGCTTCCCATCGGAATGAGATCCACCTTCCAAAAGATAGAACTAAAAATCTATAAATAAACATTCAAACAATTTTGTACATACTCTGAAAGACAGTATAGCGGCTGCCTTCGTACCGAGTGCTTTTCCCCCTCCCCTCAGCAACCCATGCCGACCCTGGCAAGATGCCCCCTTAGGCGGCTGTATATATTCGCCCCTGACTACAGTTTTCTTCCACCGATTTTATGATGGTAGATACCATTTTTTAGTCACTTGAGGTTGATGATCTTCCCTCTATTAGGTCATTTTGCTCTTTTCCTAAAGTTGCTGCCCCCCCTTCTCATCCCCAGAAGGATTTTTTTAATCACATACGCACCACACAAATACAAGTGAGTAAATTAACATGCCTTTATGATATCAAAGTAAATTCTCAGACACTTTGAACCTTTTAGGTTTTGTAAATAATTCAACTCGTTAAAACAGGAGCGCTCTTCTGCCAACTTTATGACATGGCGTTGTAAAATATAGCCTGAAGTGAAACAAATATTTGGACGCTCAAAAAGAGTTTATTTATATTAATGTCAACAATGTGTGTGTAATTCATTCGCCTTCATTATTGATTAACAGTTATTTATTACATTTAAGAGAGAATAAAGACATTATTCAAATACATATTAAACATAAAGCGTAGACATAAGTATTTAGGCGCTAGATAGAGAGAGGTTAGCGTTGGTCCGCTAACCTCGCGGTACCAGATTCGATCCCGGCTTTCGCGGACACAAAAACGTCAGCGCGCGAAGAGATCTGCCAAAACATAATACTTCCTGGCACCTCTCCCCCCAAAAAGGACCGGACCCTGGTGCCATCTGGCTCATCAACGATTGTCATATTGAACTTTAGGTCGATTTCATTTCCAGTCGGGATCCACCTGGATAAAGGCAGGTTGTCGAATCACTACTCATAAGGCATATTTAGTATAATTTCTTGAATATATGATTGTATCATATGAAATGTTCATAAAAAAATATTAAATTTCACTTGCACATCATATTTTTAAAATATTTTAATTAAATAAAGTCGTTCTCTTATTTTGATCGGTAGTATATATATATATATATATATATATATATATATATATATATATATATATATATATATATATATATATATATATATATATATACTACCGATCGAAATAAGAAAATGATTTTATTTAATTATCACGTGAGGGTAGCAAATGAATGCAATGTCCCGCAGGAAAAAATGAAAAGGTGTTTCCAAGTACTTTCGAACTTTATTAAGTTCCTTATCAAGGATAACTACAAGAAATAATATTATATTAGAGGTATATATACGAAAGAAAAGTATGAAAGACCGCCTCAAAAACAAGAAATCACCAATGAGGAAGACGGAAGGGGAAAGGTAAAGTTTCACATTAAGAATTACACGAAGCAGGTAGTAAGGTCAAACTGAGAAGACGGAAAGGATAACAGTTTAAAAGAAATGGAAATAGCCTAACGAGGGAGATTATAAGACACGATGAGCAAAAAGTGGGGAAAATACCATGTACATAACAGAGCAGTGACAATTAAAAAAAAAATAAAAATAAAATTGGGGCCACATAACTAAAGATTGTATATAAAAAAAACTAAGAACAAAAGTCAGAACTAATTTCTTTAAGTATTAATCTTTTAATTATAGCATCTATTTTATATAAGCCAGGGGAAAGGTTAAAATGATCACATTGGCTTATAAAAGCGCATTCAATGATATTCCTTTTTATAGGGTCATTGGAACGATAAATAAATTTGGCCGAGTTCCAGTTAATTAGATGGTCCTTATCTGATATGTGGACAAAGAAAGCACTGTTATCTTCCCCTCTTTGGACATTATATTTCTGTTGATTTATGCGAACAGAAAGTTGTTCACCTGTTTGTCCATAATATTTACTTTAAATATTATGGACGAACAGGTAAACCACTTTCTGGGGAAGATAACAGTGCTTTTTTTGTCCATATGTGAGATAAGGACCATCTAATTAAGTCTGCTGATCGTGGTGGACACAGCTTATTTTAGCTTCCTTCAACCAGGAAGAAACCCATTTTTATATTGGGTAGTTTTCGTGTTGATAGACCTATCTTCCGTGTCCAAGCTTGAGATCATCACTCTTCAGATAATCTTCAATAATCTTCCTGTAGTATTCTTTATTCATCGTTCCGTTGATTAGATAAAGGGAATTTACTGTGGGAATAGTAGTAATTTGGGAGGGGGGGGGATAACCAGCCTCAACCATTTTTACGCCACACACACCTCATATTTAATATGCCGAACAACTCAATCTTCGTTCTATCTCATCAATCTGGCGCCAGACATTTTAATATTTCTTTTTTTTAATATTTCTCCAAATGATCGTTGATGTACCTCAGATGAGCTTTCAAAGGAATGTTTTTCAATAAATGTCTTTCTAGGACGACAACCATGCGTTTCTGCACCATATTGGAGACTGTCTTCAAGGTAACATCGCCCCCCATCCCCCACTAATCCGTCTTCTCCCCTTTAGCCTTCATTGGATTATTTTAACAGATCTAAGGATCGTCCGAACTGTATAAAGTGGACTTTCCGAGGACGGCCCGAACGAGGGAGATAGACCGTTGTCGCGTATTCCTTAGAATTTATTTTAACTGACTGCACTGTAGAAGGTCATGTAGTTAGTTCTACAGAAATCTTCTTGTAGTTCATCTTAAAATTTAATTTCGTTATTATTATCGATTTGATGCCGGGAGAGAGTTCTTTCCCTTTCGCCATGATGATTGGTTGTAAAATGCGACTATCGAGTTAGCGATGTCGAAGAAAGGGTTGTTACTACGTTCTCGACTATTCCTGAAAAGTCTAAATTATAAATAGGTCACAGAAACTATTCTGGTGACTTTCAAACTGTACCATAATTTAAAACATATAAATTAAACATATAGATGTGGAAATAATATCGTCTGAATACTTTTTTGATTGTAAAGTTTAGTGAAAAGAAAATCTTTATTTGCCTATCCAGACAGCTCCAGCCACGAACTTCAACACACACATAGCTTACAAAACACAGTACTGTTGCTCTTTCTTTTCCTTTCCATCCCTACGGGTTTCCAAGCGAGTGTCATTCTAATCCTTATGTGAATTTAATTATCCGGTCGGAGGACCTTGTCCACGATTGAAAAAGAACGAGTGACAGTTAATTAACAATTATTTTACTATATCTTTCCTCGTGTTTTTGTGTTATCCATGTTTTTTTTTCCTACTTCTTACGGGTTATTTCTAACGTGCATCGTTCCACGTTTCCCTGAATTAACATCAGTTTCTGCTCGCTTTTTGTGCTCAGTGTTCAAGTTTCCATTCCAGAGAGTTACGTATGGATTTGAGTTCATATTTCCGGAGGTTTTACGTGCCCTCCCGGCCTCAGATTTTAAGGGCGTATGTGATTCGCTATTGGGGTCACCCTGTTTCGTATACCTGTGGATTCTTAATCCCCTCTGCTCCCAAGCTTACCTAGCTGGTTCCTTGGGCAGAGGCTTGTTTGCCTCCAAGTAATTAGAGCCCTGTTTTTCGATATACCTTCATTGTGGGTGATAGATTCGGGTCACGGTCCAAAGTGGACAATAGTATGCGGGATTCGGGGATCCTATTACTGCCTCCTGAGGGAGCGTTTTATATAATGAACATATTGTACACTTTAAGTGAATACGAAGCTAACTTTGAGTTTGACCAATTAATTTGGGGACTTTACAACTTATATGAGCAGAAGGCCTTCCCCTTTTAGTTTGCCTTTTTAACCTGGGTTTTCGTTAATCTTGGACATTAAACCACGGGGTGTTATTGAGGACGTGTGTTCGTTTCTCTTTTATTTTAGTGCTGCGGTTATTGCAGGTTTTTAATATATATATATATATATATATATATATATATATATATATATATATATATATATATATATATATTAGGGTGGCTCAATGCAGGACTAGGTGTCGTTTTCCTCGGTGCACACTTGATAGAGGAGGTCGTCCTTGATGAGGAAGGAAATCGCCTGCTTATTGTGAGGCTTGCTTCAAAAACCCTGTACATAAATCTTTAGCTTGATTTATGAATATTTAGTGCTGCCATCAAGATGATTATTTCTATTGCCAGTTTTTGGAAGAGTAATTGAGTTATTTCGGTAATAAAGTCTGCCAAAGTCCTGTCCCTTATATGGACTTCATCGGACAACCTGCAGCGCTTTAATGGGTTATCTAGAGTAAGTTTTTTCAATGCTTTCACCATTTGTTGCTTTAAATCAAGCGTTACTCCATCATTAGCAAAAACAAGCGCAACAAGTTCTTTACTTAAATACCACAGATGTCGACAAAGAGCCTTGCTAGCAACGGACGAAAGCTGTGTATCTTCACAATCTCTAAGGCGTTGAAAATATTCCAGGTCTTTCCTTGCTGCTGTAGCTGCATTTTGAGCAACAAAACAGTAAAGTAAATAGTAACGAACAACAAAACATGCAAAGCGTCTCATTGCTTTTTCTTCTTGTCTTTTCATTTTGAAATTTGTACGGAACAACACAATTTTAATGGCATGGATGACTCGTGTCATCCATCTGGCCCTATGGAAAGTACCTCGGCGATGAAATGAAATGTTTTTCTCTAGAGTCCCTCCTAAGTAAACAACTGTTAACTCTAGTAGTTCTCGGTAATCTTGTCGAGGGTAGCATGTATTCAACTGATAATTGCAAAAAAATCGTGACTTCTTCTGACCAAGACATGGAAATATTATCATTAATTTGTCTTGTCGATTTGATCCCAGGATTGTTGAAAACGTTTGAATAGCAGTATATCTGGTCCTGGTGAGGTACCATGACATCCGTTGAAGACATCGGATACAATGATTTCATTAATATGGTGACGGCAAGCAAATGCCAGAAGACTCTTGTTTAATTTTTGCTGCTAAAATTATGCATGCACCATTTTTATCACCTGTATTGCTAACAGTAGTATCAAAACACATTGCCATAATATCTTCCGTTAAGTTCCAATCTTTTAGACACATTACCACAGCTTCTGCTACTTGCAAGCCGGTTTCTGATACAAGTTTTGGCACTGCCAACCAAAAGCTTTGAATTGCCTCCTCCAGACACTAAGATAGCTAATCGATCTACAGTTTCATGACTTACTATCTTGCAGTAGTTTGCCATCCCAATGAACAGTTAAAGGTGTATCAGGTGTAAATGTTTGTTTAATATCATCTGCAATTTTTATACGTGTGGCACCCCTCTGTCGTTGTAGAATGATTCGGCAAAGAACTACTTCATCGATATCTTTTCCACAAGCCGAAGCTGTAGCTGATAGAACGAGCTTTGTATTACGATCGCTCATTTTTGTTCTGTCTAATGCCATTGCCAAATCAGGCGATATAATATGATCGCGTTGTGTTCGTTTACTTGCAGAGGCTTTAAAATGTCCTGGTTGTGTTTCATCTTCATCATTACTGCTGGTACAGGAGCTACTGTATTCAAGTTGAACCGTTGAAGATTGTTCTTTGCGAAGAGGCTCTGATAATTTCCTCTTATCTTCCTGTTATTTCCTCTGGCTTTTCCTTTCTTGTTGCACGCTAAATTTGACATCAACGCCACTCATAAAATCTCTCCTTCCCTTTTCTCGTTGGGCTTCCAGAAATAAGTGATCTTCATCGTTTGACATCATTTGGAGTGCATTTGTATGAGCAATGTCAAATATGTGATGCAGGCTGTCTTTAAATTTGTCTTCATTGGATATTTGTTTTTGACTTTTGAAGTGAACGCTATTGCTCATATTTACCTTTAATTTTTGCAAGGATGTGTTGCTTGTCTCTCGGCTTTATCCTAAATCTCAACAGTTCTGAATATATAATATTTGATGCTTCTTTCATTGTTTTTTTTTTATTTCGAGTAAAAGAAAAGAGACGCCGTAATACATCGCCATTCGATCGAAATTTTGCACCACTTATTTTATCAATCATCTGTCCAATGAGCCATATTTCAGTTTCTGCTCGAGTTTTCACTGAATCGGACATGATGAAAAATAACTGAACACAGTCACGAGAACAGACATAGTTAACTGAACCGCCTAAAACAAGAAACAGCTGACAACTGCAGCAGTGGTTCTCTCGATCCGAGTCTCGGTTAGGCCTAATGGGGAATGTCTGTCTGTTCGTTGCACAGTTAATGTACGTCTGCATTTACACAATGTAATCAACAAAGTACACGTACAGCTGTGTTTGACCTAATTAATGTTGTACAACGTATTGTTAAATAGTATTTAATGCTTATTTTTATAAAATCAACCTACTTACATTTCTCTAAATATTGCTGGAGGGGACTGAAATTTAGCATGCAGAGGTTTTGAGTCAATCCTCATAAATTCTGAAGGTGAGAGTTCACCTTTTCAGAAATTTGGGGGTTGGCCACCCTAATATTAATATATATATATATATATATATATATATATATATATATATATATATATATATATATATATATATATGAATCCATTAAACCACATTGAAAGAGAAAACGGAATAATTTTTCCTTTCAGTAATATTTTTATTACCTTTTTTCGAAAAAATCCAGGCGGGGAAGGGATTCGAACCAGACACACTGAGGCAGCGAGCACCGCTTTGATCACAATTAAAAGTATGCCGTTAGTACACTATGCTACGCAAAGAACCAAAATATTCTCTGAATAGAATAGCTTTTAAGGAACACTTTCGCGCTCGAACGGAGACTATGAAAGAAATAGAAAATTAATTGGGAATTCAAAGAATAAATGAGGAATAGTTAAACGCGTGGCAGATATACAAATGTATATATCTCTCAAAGTAGCACGAAAGAATGATGAAAATGAATCCATCAAACCACATTGAAAGAGAAAACTGAATAATTTTTCCTTGCAGTAATATTTTTATTACCTTTTTTCGAAAAAATCCGTGCGGGGAAGGAATTCGAACCAGGCACACTGAGGCAGCGAGCACCGCTTTGATCACAGTTAAAAGTATGCCGTTAGTACACTATGCTACGCATACTTTTAACTGATCAAAGCGGTGCTCGCTGCCTCAGTGTGCCTGGTTCGAATCCCTTTCCCGCACGGATTTTTTCGAAAAAAGGTAATAAAAATATTACTGCAAGGAAAGATTATTCTGTTTCTCTTTCAATGTGGTTTAATGGATTCATTTTCATCATTCTCTCGCGCTACTTTGAGATATATATATATATATATATATATATATATATATATATATATATATATATATATATATATATATATATATATATATATATATATAAGGGTTAATGCCAAGTATGATGATTGATTCATGTCGCTTTTATCATATTGCTTCCATTCGTTCTTTTCTTGTGACCTTCTTTGACCTTGACTCTTTTCCGTTTTCAGGAAGTCGTCCTTGACCTTCTTGCCGAAGCGATGCTGAAGAAGGTTTCGACCTCTAATGGGTTCTTGATCGATGGCTACCCCAGAGAACAAGCTCAGGGTGTCCAGTTCGAGCAGACGGTGAGTATGGATTGGGTCATTGACCTGCCCTCCACCTCATACAATTTCCCCAGCCCTCCCTACCTTTCTTGACCTTTAATGCGGGTAATGCCGTTGTTTACCTCTAATGTGGGTAATGCCTTTGTTGGCCTCTAATGTGGGTACTGCCTTTATTGACCTCTGATGTGGGTACTTCTTTTGTTGCCCTTTAAGCTGGGTAGTGATTTTGTTGACCTCTGATGTAGTTACTGCCTTTGCTGTCATCTAATGTGGGTACTGCTTGCGTTGACCTCTGATATGGGCACTCTCCTTGTTGACCTCTACTGTGAGTACTGATTTTGTTGACCTCTGATGTGGGTACTGCCTTTGTTGTCCTCTAGTGTAGGTACTGCCTTTGTTGACCTCAAATGCGGGTACCTCTTGTGTCAACCTCTGATGTGGGTACTTCTTTTGTTGCCCTCTAATGTGGCTACTGCCTTTCTAGACCTCTAATGTTGGAATTGCCTTTGTTGACCTCCGATGTGAGTACTGCCTTTGTGGGCCGCTAATATAGATGGAACCTTTGTTTATTTCTATTGCTGGTGCTACATTTGTCTACCGCATTGCTGCAGAGGCTAATTTTGTTTACCTTTATTCCATATGCTACCTTTGTTTATCTCTAATACAAATGCTACACTTGTTCACCTCAGATGCAACTTCTGCCTTTGTCCACCTCTTATGCCATTGTTGAATGATACGCCCTTCCGGCCCCAGTGCCCTCGGTAGTTTCAACCTAGATTGAGACTACCTATGCTTTATCCCTTCTGGATATTATCATTTGACCCCCTTTTCACTATTTTATTTACCAACCTCTTCTCATCGATGTTTTGGCTGGGTGAAAATTTTACAGGCTAGTCGCTGACCAGCTTTCGTCCATTCACCCCTGACCGGGTCAGGGGAGAGTGGTTAACCCCTCCTTCTTGATTGACTCCAGCAAATAGATAGGGGAAATGGGTAGCATCTTCATTCTTCACACCCTTTGTACTTTCTATTGCCACCACCCCATATTTTCCTTATATATATATATATATATATATATATATATATATATATATATATATATATATATATATATATATATATATATATATATATATATTAGGGTGGCCCCCTCCAAATAAATTTCTGAAAAGGTGAACTCTTACCTTCAGAATTTATGAGACTTGACTCAAAAACTCTGCATGATAAATTTCAGTCCCCTTCATGCAAGTGACATCCGGAAAATTGTGTGCCCTCCCGGTCTCATTACCCGCAGGAGGATCTGCGGCTCTATATCTTCCTAACTCTTTCATTTCCTCTAATTTCACCACTTTCTTTCAGATCCCTCCTTGTTAACTCTTCTGTTTACCTCTGACCAAGGCTACCTCGTTTACTCTTATTTTCTTCTGACTAAGGCTACCTCGTTTACCTTTGGCCAAGGCTACCTTGTTTACCTCTGACCATGGTCACCTTGTTTACCTCTGACCAAGGCTACTTCATTTACCTCTGACCAAGGCTACCTTTCCACTTCTGAGGCGAATCCTTTTGCTCGACAGATCTTGCCGTGCACCAAAGTTCTCTATTTCGACGTCCCCGACGACGTGATGGTTGAACGCCTTCTAAACAGAGCGAAGACGTCCGGACGTGTTGATGACAATGAAGAAACTATCAAAAAACGCCTGGCAACGTTCCATAAACACTCCGAACCCGTTATTCAGTATTATAAAGATAAATGTGCCCATATAGTGGCCCTGGCGGCTCCTGATGTCGTGTTCGCTGAAGTTGAGAAGGCCCTGGATACGATCGAGCACTGAGGTTGCCTCTTCGTTATTTGGCCGGGGTTGGGGAATCATAAGCTTGTAGTTCAATTTTGTGACTTAGTTTGGTGTTTGATTCATCACGTCACGGTGTGAGTGTAATATCTAGAGCAGTTCAGTTACAACAGCAGAGAGAGATTCAATTAACCTTTGTTTTTATAAGCATTCTGTCAACTTTACTATGTGGTGATGGAGCCAAAAATACATGTGAAGAAGGAACGGCTTTTAATGGATACGGTTGCCCCTACATATGACCTTCAGTTGCCTGTATGGTTTATTTTGCTATCTAGCGTAGTCTCTGCAGGACACTGCAAGCGCCTTGCAATGGCAGGATTCAGAAATTTAATGAATTTTTTAGCAAGAAGTGTTATTCATTTGCTGCATCTATTATCAATCTATTTTCTTCAGAGGACTTGTTAGTACGCAATTATTGGAAAATTTTACTAGTATTATTGATGGTTTAACTAGTTTCTGCCATCACAATAAATTATCCTAGTTCATCGATAATTCCAACAAGAATTAGGTCCGATTTTTTTCAGCTTAAGAAGATAGATTAGATACCTTTTAAATGCAGCTTTTGGGATAATTATAAATTATAATAACAAAGATTAATAATACTGTTAACTGTATTATTTATACAACTGTTTAATAATTTATTATTTCAGTTTTGTTAGGCAATCATTTTTTTAAGATGTTATTATGACATATCACGGTTACTAAGAAACCGAAAACAGTTTATATTATCATCAATTTGTTAATTTTTTTTTAATAATATTTTTGTAAATTTCACAAAATAAAAAAATTTGCAAAATTTCTTGCATTGCAATTCATGCTCAAAAGAGGTTAAGGTTTATATGTTAAACCATATGTTCGTTTGAGAATATAAATTTTGTTAATTGTTGTTTTTTAATTGCTATTCTTTCCTTCTTTCTTTTTAGGATGGGTTGAGTTGTATACCACTTGAGTTCTGATAACCAACAACTGTATTAAAATTTCGATCATCTTGAGTGGTAATAAAAAATCTCAAGTTTACAAATCGGGATAGAACTCCGAGTAGTTTATTCCCCCCATCTTCCCACCCCAACACACACAAATAGCCCATAGATCGTAAATGAATTGGTAGAGGAGCTTAGATTTTCGATCCGACTTCAAAACTGTCTTGGAAATTTTCCCAACTGGTTTCAGACGGAAATAAAAATTTTCTATGATCTACTCCTGAGATTCGCTAAGATTTACTGTTAATTTACAGTTCGGCTCTAACTGTTGAGATTTAATGCTGTGTTGGCTCTGAAGTTCACTACTAAGATTTTCGGTTATTTTCTTGGTAAGATTTACTGTTGAGATTACTGTGATTTAATAATAACATGAATGGTGCAAATTGGGAAATTTGCTTCTTATATTACCTCCTATAATTCATGGGGGAGATTTACCATTAACATTTACTATAACGATTAACCATTAATATTTACCGCAACGATTTATTGCTACTGTTACCTGCCACTCCTGCAAGTTATTGATGACTTATTAATAGCAATTATTTTATTGTTTACATTCAATTAATCTTTAAAGATACTCCTTCACTCGGCTGTGATACATTTTTTCTGCCAGGAATTTGTTTTGAAATCAGTAGTGCATTGAAAGTGATGACTAACGACGAATGTAAATCTTCTTCCTTGTGTTAATGAACTCGCGGTAGATTTTATAATTATTTATAAAAAATAACATGGCAAAAGTGATTAAAATAAGAGATAAATGAATAAACAATTTAAACGAAACCTAAAGTTTAAGATTATAGCAACTAAAACTCGGCCGATATAAGGAACAAAATAACCCAATACAATAGATAATAATAAATCACAATTAATTAACAAGACCTAAGTCGCGTGCTCTCAATTATTCTGACATATGACCTTCAAAACTTTGAATAATTCCCGGACTAACTTTGAGAAGACTTTGGTAATTATATTATTCGAAAGAGAATGTAAAACAACACAAGAGTTCCAAATGTCGTTATAATCGGCCGAATAGTTACGATGTTATTGCCAAAAACACTCGTTGAAAAGTAAAATGGTTACCACCGGATGTACCGACCTACGGATCGACATAGTAACTTATAGAGTCGCGTCCATTGGATAAACTTGATAGATATGAGTAAAATTGGATAAACTAAAACAAGTCTTCACAAAAACTATGGAATTGGAAAATTATGTAGATATGTTATCATAGACTATGAGGTAAGACTGACGATTGAAAATCGTGGTAAAGCCGTGTGAAGGCAGATGATGGCTTTATTTTGAAGGAAAAGGAAAGTTCTTCACGGGCGAAGAACCAACAATCGAAGGTTGAGACTCTCGCGCAAGAGATAATAGGGTATAAATCAAGTCTATGACCAACGAAATCGTAAGTCCTTCATTTTTCATTATGATTCGCACACATGCAGATGTCCAAAACCACCTTCTGGTGTGTATTATCCCGTGAAGCAGAGAGAAAATTAAGTACTGGTAAACTACATCAATTATATATTTTCGCCCTAATCTCCACTTCATGAGCGCATGTATCATGTGGCGAAATTATATATGACATGCCTTCATATCATCTTTTTCCTTCCACTCTGCGTTTTTCGTGCGTTTGTTCTCGATCTTTCTCACGCCTTGATAGACGAGTAAAGTTGAAAGGGAGCTTTGACCTCACCCCCTAACCAAATAAAGTTTCCGTTAATTATATTTAATGTTATTTCCGTCGACTTCGTAATTCTTCCATACACTTCCAAGAAATTATGACTTTTCTGCCTCACCCTTTGCTCCTTGAGGGTGAGATCTCACGAGGAGAGTCCACCGACGTCAAAGAGTGAAATAATATCCCTTTCCTCACAGATAATAACCGCCATTGCGCAATCATTTGTGAGGGAGAAAAACAACTCGATTTAGCGCACCCACTAGCAGATCCAGGATAAAAGGGGAGGGGGGCTAACCTGATTTCCTCCCTATGAGTAGCCTGAGAAAAAGGCATTAATGATTAATAATGGTTATCTTACACAACAGTGATAATAAATAACAGTATATCACACAGGAATGAGCACTAACTCTCCCAGATCCGAATTTTATTCCACATATCAGAAAATTATGAATTGTAGTTTTTGGACGTCAAATTAATAATTTTTTGAGATTTACCTGCATTTTAGACATGTATCATATAAGATACATTCGATCGTAACGGTTTAATTCTTCATCTTTTCTTGGGCTATTGCATTAATTTTCATCATATATATATATATATATATATATATATATATATATATATATATATGTATGTATATATATATATATATATGTATGTATATATATATATATATATATATATATGTATATATATATATATATATATATATATATATATATATATATATATGTATATATATATATATATATATATATATATATATATATATATATATATATATATTCTATATTATTACATAACCCTCTGAATAGTAGAATACAAGAATGGCTTAAAAAGGAAACATAAACGGGTCCCCAGCCCCACCCCACCCCCACTGGATCCGCGGCTGAGCACACGATATAGCGTTTAACTTAGTGAGGATTTTTTAATAATTAATTTTAAAGGCCAAACCAACGATCGCAACTTCCGGCGAAAGCTTACGAGAAGAGATTTAAAAAGAAAGAGGAGAAGATAGAAGTGGAAAAACGTGTGAAAAAAACCCGCAGATCATCTTGCAGGAATTTGGGTTTGGAAGGCAATTCTATAGATGTCGTGTACGGCCTGCTGGCCTAATTTAGGCCTGTTCAAAAATCAACTTTTTTATTTTCATAGAATTCCTGACATTTTGAATTGCAAAAGACAAGAATCACAACGATTTTTGACCTACAGGGTGGTCATAAATTCTTGTCACTCCGTATCGAAAAGTAATAAGAACAATAGAGGACCAATATAATAATTTAAAACGCATCTACTGGTTTTGGTGTATTCACTCGCACTAGAGGAACAATATAATAATATCAAACAAATGTGAACTATAAAATTAAAACGATATTTACAGGGAGTGAGAAGACTTTCGGACCACCCTGTAGGATGTTGGGAAGCATCGAGCTTCAAATTTTCTGCCTTGAAATCAGCACAAAGCACCGGTTCTGAGGTCCCTCGAATCATGTTTTGCACTATAACCTTTTATCTAAACAAGATCGAGCAACAAAATAGGCAGCAAGTTAAAGAATTTTTAATCCTCTTTCTAACTTATATAAGTATGACAAAATTTGTTTACTCACATTCAAGGCAGACAAGGCGCCATACTCATGACACAAATTTGAGATTAACATTTTGTCACAAGTCCGATCGATCAAGAAGTGAAAGCATTGTATGATGATTAATTTCATAATGACATTTACATAGTCAGTTATTGAGAGTTTGTTTCTTGAAGTTATCAGAGCGACGCCTGTTGAACTCCATAGCTTGAAGGAGATAGTCAGTCCCTTTGCTTGGCATCTGTTGTTATGACATTTGAAAAGTAGGTCATCATTTCGACATCACGTTAAGCATTGTCATTCTCCTCTTTCAGATACTTAACCTAGTCCAACGCTTTTATGTATTCCTTATCCTGTGGCCAAGACGTGATAGGTTCCAGAAGCCACTCGGACCCAATGGTTAGTCCAGCAGGAAATGTGATTCTGAGCTAATGTAAAAAACCCAAAGTGGTTTTAGCTGTGACTCCCTGGAATGGAGGTTTTCCTGTTCTTAAGCTTCTCAGTGGCATGCAACTGGGCAGCAATATTGTGCTTTAAAGTATCACTCAATCTACTGCTGAACAATGGAAATGGTACGACCTCCTAAGCTAGGTACCATTTGTGGTTTTCCACCATATTAAATACTGAATCAGCAAGCTCTGGGTCAGTTAAATAGTACTTCAGCATATCATGGATTAGACTTAGATCATTCACAGTAGTAGTGTTGCCAACTGGTACCGAAAAAAGGGGCTAACAGTGGTTCAAAATGGGAGCTAAAAGGGCCTATTTCTTAAAGGGAAATTAGTGAAAAAACGGGCCAAATTATATAACATATAATACTTATTTTACTACTATTTGTTTTAATTACAATTATTAATAATATTTAATAACTAATTGCATAACCAATATCTTCAAATCTAAGCTCCAAAGCAGAAAACACGTTAAACTCTTCATTAATATCTTCAGTTGAATAGCTTTGAAGAGTTCCAATTTTTTCTACAACATTCAATGGAAGATCATATTGGTATCAATATTTTCCGTGCCTTTTGAGTCCACATTTGATTGTGAGAATAATATTCAGTGTGGAAATTTTCATTTTGTTTCTCACTTTGGTTTTGATTACGCTCACTTGGTTGAAAGCCCGTTCAAGATCCGCGTTACAATGCGGAAGGGAAAGAATCATTAAAACAAATTTTCATAGCTCTTCAAAAGGATTTTCTTCAACAGAATCTTTGTAATTGTAAACTTCATCCCAGAAATTCACACTGTTTAGTTCATTAGCTATTAGTATTTTCCAAGGAGCTGTATGTAATTGAAAATCGATTTTGACCAAAATTGCAGAATGAGATATAAAAGGTTTTGCCAAAGGAATAGTATCTTTCTTTATTGGATTCGCGCATGACTTAATACTTAGTTCTGACATACTTTTCAGAATGCTGTAATTATCGGGGAGACGCGAGCGCAACTGGTCGATAAGCACTAACAAAAACCGTTTACAACGTGAACGAATAATATTTCTTTAACTTTCTTCACCAATTCTATTTATGTCATTTTCAAACTTGTATCCCAAATAAGGATTTGGGATTAAATGTTCTTCAAAATTAGATTTTTCTTCTATTTTAGTACCTAATAAATTAATCAGCTGATTTAAATCATTCATTAGTTTTTATGGGTCACATTTTTCACTTTCTAAGAGTCTATTTGTTCTACTAACTTCATCAAGCACTAGTGGGCTTTAAAAATGACAAATACACATAGAGTGCAGAAGTTCAGAGTTGTAAAGGGTGTTCCAATAACTTGGACTGATTTTAAATGTGAGTTAAGTTTAAGCGTCTAATGATTTTTTTCTTTTTCTTTCAGATTTAACAACTTCAGTCTTTGGCAATTTCAACCATGGAAAGATTTACAATCGAACAACGTGTTAAAGTTATGGAAGCCTATTACGAAAATGGATGTTCAAACAGAAACGCATTTCGGGCATCTCCACCAACCGAGAGTGCAATTTGGAAAATTGTTCGTAAATTCAAACAAACGGGGTCGGTGGCAGATATGAAAACGCCATTGCGTGCCCGTTTACGCCGTTCAGCTGAAAACATTGCTGCAGTGCGCGAGAATGTGGCCGAAGATCCAGACACCTCTATTCGTCATCGCGTGCAGGAATTGAACCTCGCCACAACAACGTTACATCAAATTTTGACAAAAGATTTGTCTCTACACGCTTAGAAAATTCAATTGACACAAGAACTGAAGACTTCTGACCATTTGAAGCGCCGTACATTCGTCAATTGGGTGCACGAGCAAAGACAAGCCGATGATGAATTTTCGCAAGAAAATCATCTTTAGTGATGAAGCCCATTTTCATCTTGGTGGATTCGTTAATAAGCAGAATTGTCGCATTTGGGCTGATGAAAATCCCAGGAAGATTGTTGAAAAGCCACCTCATCCACAAAAGGTGTGCATTTTTTGCTAGCGGAATCATTGGGCCGTATTTCTTCGAAAATGATGCCGGGAATTCTGTTATGGTGACAGGCGAGCGATACTGTGCCATGATAGCCAACTTTTTATGGCCTGAATTGAATTCTATGGATGTCGAAGATTTGTGGTTTCAACAGGACGGCGCTACATGCCACCCAGCCAATGCAACAATGGCTTTATTGAATGAGAAGTTCCCAGGTCGCATCATCTCTCGAAACAGCGAGGTCAATTGGCCACCACGATCGTGTGACTTGACGCCTTTAGATTTCTTCCTTTGGGGTCATCTCAAAAGTAAGGTCTATGCCAACAAGTCAACAACAATTCAACAGGTGAAAGATGAGATAATGAGGCATATTGATGAGATCGAGGAGAAACTATGCAGAGACGTCATCAAAAGTTTTGACCATCGAGTGTGCCGCCGAAGCCTTGGCGGACATTCAGGCGATATTATTTTTCACACATAATTGCCATGACTCAAGTAACATGATCCAATAGTGAAATCAATAAATTTTCACCAATAACACTGTTTACTGCTAACTTCGATCCGTCTTAATGGAACACCCTTTAGCATCGCTCATCTATTCTAGTGATTTAAAAATGAGTTATCAAGTCAAGCCACTGATCATGGATACGAGTAATGGCTTTGGGAATTCATATCTATCTGGTCTGGCTGCATATGATTAATTTTAAAGGCAGCTTATCATTATTGAGTGTAGAATAAATTTCGTTGTACTTACTTTGTCGAATGGGGGAATGGGCAAACAAATTGTAGGTTTCTTTCACAAGAAATTCCAAATTGTGTAGAAGTGCATCAACTGCCGAGTGAAAAACTGCAAGCTGGATGGAGTAACACACACAAACTTTATAAAAACTAAATTTGGTATTTCATTTTTCAGTCTTGCGTTTACGCCACTTTTCCACCCAGTCCTCACAGAAGCGTTATCTGTGCCGATACCAACCAGATTTCTTTTATATTTAAACCATTCTTGTTAAGAGATGCCTCAATTGCTTTGAAAATACTTTCAGCATTGCATTTGTGAAGTTGAATCAAATCTAAGAAAGACACCACTATGTCATGTTTGGAATTGGCGAAATATTTAATAATTATACCTAATAATTTTTCGTTGAGATATCATTGCTTTCCTCTATCATTAAACTGAAACTTCCATCCCCAACATCATTTACAAAATCTTCTCCAAGATGAGGAGCAAGAACTGTGAAGATGATAGCAGAGCGCTTTGCTCGAAGAAGTTTTAGATCCTTGCAGTTTTTACTATCCGAAAAAATTGTTTTACATGAATTACTTCGATGATCAGAAAGAGATATAGCACCATGACAAGCAATAACAAGTGCAAGTGAAGATTCGGCTCGTTTAGTGGAGTCATTTTCTATTGCAACAAATATTGTTTCTTTGGGCACTAAATGGTTCTTGAGCTTTTATATGTTTAACAGTGTTCAATTGTCTTTCAATGTCATATATTTTAGCTTTTATAATGCACTTACAGTATTTGCATCGTCACCGGCAACAGGTTGCAGCAGACAAACTTTGTATTTTTCCTGTAACAACTATTCACTTCGAAACTTTTGGCTATATTTTTTTCCATATTTCAAAGGGTGTATAAATTATACAGTATATAGATCGTCTGTGTCTCACGGTAGAAGCAATATTCAACACTCACAAGACATCTTACCTGAACAAGACCGCAATAACCACGAAAATACTGATTTGGGGGCGTTATATCCTAAATAAGGTTTGGGGGCGCTGCCCTGTTGCCACTTGCTGGTTACCATTCTAACAATTTCACGAGTCAAGAATCGAGATCTATCAGTAGAAATGGCTGGATTGAATTGTTATGTATACGCCAGTTTGAACATGTCTTGTCGAATACGGATGAATTATATTCTTGATTATAATAAGTTTTTTTCTCATGTTTATTACAGGAATGACTTTTATTCTTAATTATAATGGTTTTTCTTATATTTATCACATGTTATCGGGTAATAAAAATGAATTTATCGATAAAGCTTAAAAGGGGTTAAAAAAGGTGCTAACTTTTAAAAGAGCGGGCTAGAAAAAAGCGCCAGAGACAAATTTATAAAAAACGGACTAAATTTAGCTTGTTTCGGGCTAGGTTGGCATCACTGCACAGGAGAATCTGCAGCAGATATTGGTATCATCCATACAGGAGTGTAGAACAACGCAAGGAAAGTAGCGAGCCTTTCTAGCTTTGATATAATGTCTTGGTTGTACTCAAGTTGATTGGCAAACATCAGAATTTATATAGAGTACAGGTTTCTCACCATCCAGTTGGCCTGATGAATGGCGCTTGGTCGACTCCAGTGAATAATACCTAGAGGATGGGTTCCTCCAAGAACAATGACTGTCAGTTCAGTCATTTATCTGTAGTCGGTTCTTGGAAGCCTTTCTGCTTTTAGAATGTAGTGGAGTATTTATTCACTGTTTTTTGTTGGATCTAGTGTTAAATATAAGGTCAGTAACATTCACCGCAAGTTTCCATGTCTCCAGAAAATTAATCGAAGCTTTAGCCTGAACTGTGCCAGAAAAATTGTCGATGACAAGTACTTTCAATAACTTTTCTTCTATCTATAAAGGTGGAACAAACCCTAACACAGCTAGAGACTGATGTACTTCCAGGTTCACTGCCCAAGACATCTTTAAACAACTTTCCATTCAAGTGTAAGGCAGCGTACAATGAAAGTTTATCATAAAACCTGAAAATGTGACTGGCTGATATTATACCTGTACAGCATTCTGTTGTGATGTGTTGTTGAGGTCGATATAAAAAAGTTATCTAGATTATCCCATTGATCTCTTAAGCTGGTAGAAACTATGGCAGTAACTTGATTGTCCGATAAACAGAGACGATCAGTTGTATTAAATATGACATCACATTCTATGACCTTTCTTGGAAATGTCAAAGTCACACTAGTCACAGTGTCTCGATGGTCAGAACATCCAGTACGAGGCTGATGGTAATACATGCCCTCTTTGTTAACTTCGTTGTCAGTTGAGTCACCCCGGGTAATGTCATCCACAGACAACTGCCTCGTGTTCTGCTGCAGCTGTAAAATGGTAAGGCAGTAATTGTTAATTACATGCTAAATATCGTACTGGAGTAAAACTTAAATTTTTTGCGAAGTTTAAAGTAATTAGTTTTCCCTTGTTCTTGGTTATTCTACAGTCTTTCCTTCCTCTCTGCTTGTTGCAGGGATTTTGTCTCATAAATCTTGTCATGACCAGACATATGACCTTTCCTCTGTCTTTTAGTATTCGTAGAACATGATATCCGCATTTTTCTTCTCTCTGGATAACTGACTCTTGTTCTGTATTCCCTGGAATGCATCTAGAGCTCCTAAGTCCAGCACAAATGCCCCTCTTTCCCTCCACGGTTACTTGCTGCTCATTTGCTTTTCACCAAAGCACCATGTTTCTCACGTAGTTTCATGAAAAGCTTATTTGCTTATATGTGGTCATTTTGATGATCCTAGCCATCTGCCAGAATGGGATGATAGATTCAACTGTTCCATATGCAATGTCTTGAACCTTGAGCTTCTTTGCTTTTACTGGTAAGTTCTGAATATTAAGGAAATACTGGATGTGCCATCTACATTAAAAAAGATCTACCATCAGCCACCATAAATTTAAATACACCACTCCATGCAACAGCAATAAAATTTCACCAACGACAAGAATACTCCATCGAAAACATCTATCTCCCACCATCTTAAAAACTTCAATCTGCACTAATCCGACAAATGATTGAACAACTCCCCACCTACTTCATACTAATAGGTGACTTCAACTGCCGCCACACCGACTGGGGAGATTCCCTTTGTAATCAGGGAGGGAATGAGCTTAGCTATTTAATCCACGAACTAGGCCTAGTGTTAAACTCAGGAGAAGGCACCGGGTATAACTTTACAAAGAACACCATCTCGGTGCTAGACCCTCTGCTCCCCATCCATCGCAACGGATTTCAACTGGCACATCTTAGATGATCTACGAGGGAGCGACCATTTCCCAATCCTCCTCTCTTACGAAGAGGACAAATCTACCCACAGTACACCTCGCTGAAGACTAGACAGGGCAAATTGGTCGAAGTTCAAAGAACTCACCGACTTCAATGACAACGAGGTTAATGACTCTAACAGCATAAATGACCTAGTCCACTTCTTTACTACAATCCTGCACCAAGTAGGACAAGAATCTATACCAGTAGCATATCAAAATTTCCATCGTCGAACAGTGCCCTGGTGGAACATGGAGTGCTCTGTTGCACTTAAAATCAGAAGACAAGCCTTTAGGACCAACAGACGCTAGCCCAACGAAAATTACATAGATAGATAGAACCAAAAACGTGCCAATTTTAGACGCATCATTAAGGAAAGCCGCCGCTAATCATGGAGAAAATATGTCATCAATTAACGCAAGAACACCAATAAGCAAAACGTGGAATAAGATTAAAAAACTACGAGGAGGAACTTCTAGACACCCAGCCCCAGCCTTGCTCCACGAAGAACAGAGGGTACTAAATCTAATAAAGTGGCTAATATCCTAGGCAAAGGTTTCGCGAACATATCAAGCCGAGCGAGAGCGTCAGAAGAGTTTAAAATCTACAAAAGCACAGAAGTAGCTACAGATATGAACTTCACATCATACCATCCATCTGTCTACAACTTAAATTTCTCTACTCTGCACTAAGATCGTGTAGAACTACAGCCCCGGGAACAGACAAAATTTACTATGATATGCTTCGTCACCTTGACAGTGGAGAGAAAACATTCATGCTGGCTCTATTTAACAAACTTTGGCAAGAAAACTCTTTCCCCGAAGAGTGGATGAAGGCGACTGTCTTATCCTTTCTCAAACCTTGCAAGGACCCACCTCACCTGCATACCTATCGAACTAACATCTAGCCTTAGCAAGCTGCTGGAAAAAATGATAAGTGTCCGTTTAGTGTGGTATTTGGAAACAAACAAACTCTTGTCACCCTCTCAATGTGGCTTCCGTAAGCTCCACTCAACATCGATCCCTAGACTCAACTGTAATCAGATGTGTGTCGAGCCTTTGCTCAAAAGCAACACCTCGTAGCAGTCTTTTTTGAGCTCGAAAAGGCCTACGACACATCTTGGAGATATTAAAAACCCTTCATAAAATGGGCATCCGATGGAATTTACCACTTTCCTAGACAATCTTTTGAAAAAACCGCTCTTTCTCAGTCCATGTTGGAAATTCCATTCCTAATGCCTTTTCCCAGGAAGAAAGTGTCCCGCAGGACAGAGTACTTAGTGTACCACTGTTTGCCATAGGTATTAATAATATAATTGATAACCTTTCTCGAGGAGTCACAGCCACCCTATACGTAGATGGTGTGTCTATCGCCCTCGAAGGATAAAAATTGGCAACATTAGAACAGCACCTACAGATTGCCATCGAAAACAGATGTAAAAGTGCAAAGTGGTCCACTTCTGCTGTCGTCGCGACTGCATTCGTGAGCCTGACTTATATATCTACCGGCAAAGAATAGCAGTAGTTGAAAAACACAACTTTCTAGGAATGATGCTTGATGCAAAACTAACATAGGAACCCCATATCTGAAACTTTGAAACAAAGCTACCAACATTCTGAGAACAGTCTCCAAAAACGAATGGGGAGCCAACATACTGCTCCATTGTCCGCCCCAAACTGGAAAACGGTATGGAGATATACTGTTCTACCACCAAAAGACTCTTCAAACTAATAGAATTGGTGGCCAGTGACAACCATAGGATCGCCACCGGTGGCTTCAAATCATCTCCCATAACTAGTCTTCTATGTAACACAGGGGAAATGCCCCTGGACCTGCGGATGACGAAAATCACACTGCGCCATTATGCAGGAACCCAAAGAACTCCTACCTCGCCGACTGCTGAAGCCGTTCTAAACGACGGGCTAGACCGTATCTTTATAGCAAACCCGTCACTCCCACGACCACTCGGAGTGCGGGCGCGACTCCTCATGAAGGAGTTTTGGATTACCCTGAATTCCATCCATGAGGTGCCGTACCCGCAAACCCCATCCCAGAAAAATAATGTTAAAATCTGCCAGAGCATCAACATCCAACGAACACTAATACTACCTAGAAAGCGCAGATTTGCACTCCTTAACCACGTAGAAGAACACCAAGGGGTTGAAATATTCACAGACGGTTCGAAATCAGACGACGGGACTGTATTGGCAATGATGTCTGAGCAATATACCTATACCGAGACACTATGTCAAACAGCAAGCATATTCATGGCAGAATACTACGCCCTGAGATACGCAGCAAGATGGGCAAACGAACATGAAGGACTAGAAAAATATACCGTCTACTCCGACTCCTGGAGCAGCCTACAAGCTTACAGAAAACTGGACGACCTGCATTCAATACTCCAAGATATAAAAGAGACGATATTTAAAGCCAATAACATTGGGAAAGAAATTTCACTGCTGGGTCCCTGACAAAGCAGCTAAAACCGCCGCCCAATAAATCATACGCCAACTCAACCCACCGAATTCCGTATCAAGACTACAAGAATGCAATAAGAAACTTACTCAGGGGAACCTGGTCAGCCAGATGGGCCAATCTTATGGGCTCAAACAAAGTGTGCCACATTCTCCCAAATTTGTCAGCGGGGAAACCACCGACAATCTCACGTCAGCAAGAAGTTGTAATCTCTCGACTAAGAATCGACCACACCACAATGACGCACGGATTTCTAATGGAAAAAGCCCCCCCCCCTCCCATACTGGCAAGATTGCTTAACCTCCCTAACAACGACCCATTTTCGGCAAATGAGATGCCGCTATCTACCCTTTGACAGAGGTGGGACTCTGCCCAGTGCCCACTCTCCGTCTGATATTTAAAGAACAAAATATCCATCCTGGAATGAAAAGTTTTCTAAAGGAAAGTGGTCTTCTTACTAAACTATGATATAAAAATATACCAAAGAAATTTTTAATTCATTCGACCTATATCCATTCAAATCATGAGCACATGTAAAGATCCACCCTATCTTTTAAATTTGAAAATAGAATCTTGAAAGAGCTTCTTTTATAAAATTGAATTACGGCGCGATCACCGTGAAGTGTGCGCCATGAGACCAGCATCAATACCTCCATTCATCCATCAGTGAAAAATCTGGTAGATTGCCCAGTTGATACCACCCTGCAGACAATAAATGGAGGTTCTGAGATACCAACTGTGCGTCTACAGAGCTCCCTCAGCTCCTTGCTTAATGCCAGTGTAAA
Source organism: Ceratothoa steindachneri (assembly GCA_963969495.1). Lineage (NCBI taxonomy): Eukaryota > Metazoa > Arthropoda > Malacostraca > Isopoda > Cymothoidae > Ceratothoa > Ceratothoa steindachneri. Next base: position 159,256,120 of record OZ018318.1, on the reverse strand, counting down.
TAGGTAACTTGTAAATGATTTTCTAGATTCTGAGTGAGTTTCTGTTATTTCCTGAAAAATTAAAAATAATTAATATTATTATTAATTGGAATTTATTACTACTATTTATTAATTTTATGTTCTTACATTTGATGCCTAATTTGTTGTTGTATCTAATTTTGATTAAAAGATATAGTGCAAAACATGATTCAAGGGACCTCGGAACTGGTGCTTCTGGGCGATTTCAAGGAAGAAAATTTAAAGCTCCATGCGACAATGCTTTCCTGCATCTTTGGTCAAATAGTTGTGATTTCGAGCTTTTGCAGGTCATAACGGCATGGACAAATGTACAAAAACCTATGAAGTAAGAAAGAGTTGATTTTTGAACAGGGCTACCTGAGTGGCCTATGTTAATCTTGCTACACCATTCACTCTCTTGAGGGTGTAGGGAAAAAGGAGATAATTTAATTATTCTGGATTTTATCGAAGGCACTGTTTTGTTATGGTTTTAATTAAAAGAAAGGAATTGCTTCACATGACAGAGCGTACAAAAGAGCCGCAGCCGCAAGCGAGAGATTAATCAGAGGGTGAAAGAGGATAAGGATGGGATACGGAACTTACATAGAATGAGGCGAGAAAATAAAAGAAAAGTAGCAGGGGGAAATTGCTGGATATAAACGGGGTATGTGTGATATGGGTGTCAACGACGAAGGGAGTGTGAATATGATTGGCTTCCGAGGTAAAAACCAGTTGCTGAATCTTGACTATGCATAATGTTCTTAGTGCAGTAAAAGGTCTGAAAAATGGGAAATACTCATGAATTGAATGAGCGAGGATTAAAGAAATTGAAAAAAAAATTGATTTTCTATCGGAATTGTAATGGTAATGTAAGGCCTTTGAAAGTGGAAGAGTGTCTGAATAGTGTAAACATAGGATAGAGGTGTATAAGGAAAATATAGGAGAAAAGTGAATCCAAGACTTTTATTGGAATAAATCTTTTTAATATAGTTGCCAATGTGTGTGGAAACTTCTGTTTGATTTTGAAAGGATAAAAGAAGGGTATAATAGATGATGTGAAAGGTGAGTTTAGGAGTTGTGTTGATTACATGTTTACAGTGAAGTAGCTGACTGAAAACAACGCTAAGGAATACACGATATATTTCAGGTTTATGGATCTGTAAAAAGCGTGACGAGGGTGAAGCCCTATGGCAGGTTCTAACAATGTATGTTGTGAGTGATATGTTGTTGAATGGATTAGAGGTATTTTCGTCAAAATTTGAAGCGAACACTAACGAGGGCATCTCACGCGGAAAGTTAGTAATAAGATTTCTGTAAAGAAAGTGGTGAAGAGAGAGGAAGTGAAATTGTGTGGAAGATATATAGCCGCAATTCACCCTACACGAATTGAATTCGAGAAGGAACGCATGAACGGTGTTGGGGCTGGGAGGGCACGTAACTTTACAGATGTCGATTATAATATGATTTCCATGCTATAGCTCACACGCCCCTTGCGGGGAATAGTAATAGAAAAGACAAAGGGGGTAGAAGGGAAAAAGGATGTGAAAATAGAGGGCACGCTAAATTCCTTCACCCCATCGGAGATAACAAGGAGTAACAAGGAAAGTAAGTACCCTAGGAGACCTTACGGTCCATCAAAGAGGGTACCTTTGGACTAGCAATCGAGCAGGCACATGACTGCTCAATTGTTTTGCGTCCCTAAACGGCCACTTTTCAAGACTTTGTCTAGTCTTTACTTGAACTGGTCAACAGATTCCCTGTTGACAACTTCCACTGGAAGTGCGTTCCACTTACTGCAGATACTGTAATTGAAAAAAATTCCACACAGATTGCGGTTGTAACGCTTCAGTTCAAGTTTGAAGCCGTGATTGCGCGTTCTGTTCTCACTCAGTGTGAAAATATCCCAGTAGTCAACATTGTCGAACCCTCGAAGTATTTTGAAAACTTCGATGAGCTGACCACGCAGTCTACGGGTTTCCGGCGAGAACAGATTTAATTCCCTTAGTCTATCCTCATAACTTTTATGTCGGATAAAGGGAATCAGCTTGGTTACCCTGGCTTGTACGCGTTCCAACCTTGCGATGTCCTTTCGAAACAAAGCACTCCAAAATTGTATGGCATACTCCAGGTGCGGCCAAACGAGGGAGTTGTACAGACAAAGTACTATCTCCTTGTTATGGCATCCAAACTGGCGCTTTAGGTAGCCTAACATCCTTTGGGCTTTCTTCTCTGCCTCGATGCACTGTTTCGATCAGAATGAGTGGACGTAAGCTGGTCGGTGACTAGCCTGCAAAATTAGCCACCGACCAAGAAAATATATGGGGAGGGGCGTGTAAAGAAAATGGCTAAAAAAGGAGTAAAATGGATATGTATATAAGAATTTAAAGCTCAGGTAGACTCAATCTTGTTTGCGACTACATGGGTTACTGGTGTTGGGAGGACGTATCGCTCCTCCAGATACCAGGTGTAAGGATCTACACCCCCCTTCAGGGGTTTGGTGGTGTAAACAATTTTCATGTTGGAAGTAAAGATTGCGTTCGAGTGAAAGATAACTGGAGGGGGTGGTTGGGTATACGTGAAACAAGGGTATGTGTGATTTGATTATGGTGTGGTGTGGTGTAAGTTCGGGTGGTGGGAAGAAGCGAGGGTGTGAGTGTGTTGAATAATGACGAGGGATGGTTGTTGTGTGCAGACGACCTTGCGGTTTTGGTTGGGATTAACAAGAATGTTGGGATGCTGATTGAAACATGTGACCTGGTATGTATGTATAAGGAGGGGGTTGAAAGTAAATGGAAATAAAGATTAAAGTGATGATGTTTTGGGGTGAGGATCGGATGAAGTTTGATGTTGGAATCTCTTGTGTGCGGCAGAAGCAAAGAAATATTCCAATTGTATGTCGGGGGTTTCGTGATTGGTAGTGGAATGGCAGACTGCGATACCAAGGTTCAAGAGGCGATGAAAGAGTGAATAAAGACCGATGATTGGAGTGTAGGATGGTCAATAAGGTTGCGTGAAAGTATGGTAGTCCAAACGTTAGTGAATAGGAATGGAGCTATCATGTAGGAAGTGAAAGACAGATAGAGAGTAAAAAGAATATGATATGAGCTTTACCACCGCTCAGGACTCTTTTGGGACCTTTACTCCCCATTGGGAGATCTACAGTTTCACGTGGGATCCGAACCACGGGTTGTAGTGTAGCGCAGCCGCCGTAAAGTCGATACGGATCTGAAATCCATTCAGCAACTAACCACACTCGGTGTGCTTAACTTCACTGTAATCTGAAATGGTATTTCCATTTGACTTTGCGGTAGCCACACCTGAGGGTACAGACGCTGCAACTGAACAAGTAAGAGATTGGTCGAGTGAAGAACCAATGCGTAAAAGGTGTCGATGTTGTGAATAGAGACGTAAATGAGGTTGAAACTTAGATTATTATAGGGTGGTACAGAAATGTAAGGAAGAATGCATGTAAATAGAATTGTGATGAGAATATATGAGGATGATTGTGGGTGGGGGGAGATTAGAAGAATGTGCAAAAGATGGATTGATTTTGTGAATGTTAAAGTAAAATTGGAATCACACTAAAAATGTGTGTGAGAGCGAAAGAGTTGATAGAGGAAGAAGTAGATGATATTGTTTACCATGGTAATTGTAGGAGGATTGTATGGGAGCATTTTTAGGGCATTCTACCCATAGATGGACCATGAGTGGCCTAAATGCTACACAACATTCACCCTATAGCTATGAGGGTCAATGCCCCCGAAAACCAGAAGGTTTTTCGCTTAATGGGGGGAAAGGGGTTAGATTGGAAACGTACCTTATGTGACGCTGATGCGCACCACACTCATTTTTTTGCGAAGTGGTTAGGTTGAAGTGAAGAGGAATTATCTTTTTCTCCAGCCGCAACAGTTGCAACAACAAAAGCATCATGCCCGATATCCAAACCCTCCACGTGGCATCAAGAGAATGGAAAGCAAAACCCCAAAATCATATAGATCACCGTAACTACTGGTTCCATGGCCGACCATACTCCTTTTAACACGTTCTTTGGATTATTCTACAAGAGACCTGGTTCCCTAAACCATATTACACATGGTTATGGTCACTTCTAGTCACCTGCACAACGCAACTGACATCACAGTATACATAATCCCAATCATCAGCAGACGAGGAACGGTATTTCTTGTCCTACCATAAGAACTGCTTTCGCTGTTTGCCTTTGCAAACAGAAGAGGAGTTGGAGAAGTTGTGGCAGGCCGGCCAAACCTGGCACGCCTTCCAAATTTTTTGACACGCGAATCCCATGGCAGCTTTTAGGGGAATCTAAAATTACCCGCAATACTAAGAACTTCGCCTTAATGAAATGTATTAAATATGGCGAGCTACGTTAATGGAACTAATAAAAACAAATATGGTAGTTAATCACAACTACTAACAAAGTACCAGAACTATCTACAAACTCGCTAATTTTTAGCATGGCTTTATCATCTGATACTTCAAAAATAAATATTTCCCTCAACATCACAAATGACACAGTACTTTTAAACAGAGTTACTCAATTTGGCACAAATAGTCAAAATGTTTCGCCCTGCCCCTTGAGAAAATTGGGTTGTTCTAAAAAATAGGGGGTAAATATAATCAAACTGTTTCGCCCCCCTCCCCACTTGAGAAATTAGGTTGTCAAAAATTGGGGGTGAAAGATAGTTAAAATGTTTTGCCCCCCTCTCCCTGAGTAAATTGGCTTGTTCTCAGATATCGGGGTTAAAGAATAGTCAAAATCCTTTGCCCCCCTCCCCCACTCGATAAATTGGTTTGTTTTCAGAAACAGACGATCAAAGACGGGTAACAATGATCAGGCTGTCGGCAATTCATTCATGCCTTAATTTCTGTGATTTCCCATGAATAAGGAAGAAGTGTAGAGAAAACAAAGGGAAATGGGCGAGAAATAAGCAAAAAATAAGTATATTAGATAAATAATGGGACTAGTTTTAAAGAAAACAAGGTCTGCTGACCAAAGTCGCGAGCTCTCACTTATTCTGATTTATGACCTTACGACCTTCAAAACGTTCAATAATTCCCTGACTAACCTAGGGAGGACCTTGACAATTATATCATTCGGGAGAGAATGTAAAACAACATAAGGGTTTCAAATTTCGTTAGAATCGGTCGACTAGTTATGATGTTATTGCCCAAACAATATAATTCCCGAACTAACCTTGGGATGGAAGGACCTTTGCAATTATATTATTCGAAAGAGAATGTAAAACGACATAAGGGTTTCAAATATCGTTAAAATCGGCCGAATAGTAACAATGTTATTACCCCCCTCAAAAAAAGGCAAAACGGCACCCGACCGACCGACATAGTGAGATATAGAGTCGTACGCGACTAAAAAATCGTGAGTATACTAAAAAGTGTATTTTCATTAAGCGGGAAAGGAATAAAGGATATACAGACAGATTGAGTAGAAGTGCATAAATAAAGAGAACAGGAATAATACAAAAATGTAAAAGATGGCCAAATCTATTATTAACCGTCAGAAGTTAGTTAATTGAACCCTTACTTCAATCGTAGACGACGTCCCCAGACCGGGTAATGGAATTCATATAAAAATCAAAATGACCATCGCTCTCCCGAGAATGCTATAATCCGGTCCGGTGGGGAAGGAAATCCAGCAAGAGTGACAGTCCTGTTTTGTTTTTTTACCACCAGCCAACGGGCAGGTAACCTTTGTGGCTCAAAGGAGCGCCACCCGTTACACGTCAGAGGAGTGTGGATCTGATATGAGTGTGGTAGATTCTGAGAAGGAAGAGTGATATCTGCATAAAGGAAAAGTGAATGGAAGAGACAGCGGTGTTAGGTTTGGCTATATGTGTGGTGACATATGAGGCCGAAGTTTTCTATGCATAGTCGTCAGATTCAACGCACCGCCTGAGTGGTGGCTGCTCCCTGCGAGCGCCGAATTTTTTTGTGCGCCCGCTCTCGCCGGAAATGGAAGACGGTACCTAGGGGCGGAAATCCATCGTGTTATCCATCGGGTAGGAAAAACATGTTTCCAGGCCTTCATAAAACAGTTAACACTCCAGATTGCAACCCAGCAAGGCAGTTCAAAACAGTGACATCGCCCTACTTTGAGGTGGAATTAATAAGGCGTAAACTAAAGGTTGCCCGATTGTTAGATCAGTAACACATGAGGGATATAGTTCCCCAGTGCAAAAGGCGCCTTTCGAGAATCTCCCTGGATGAGAGGGGGGACGGGGCACTCTGCTTGGTGGAATAACACTCAGTCCCGTCTTGCCAGTGACTTAAAGCAGATAGAACACCAGCGGACATCAGAGAAGCAAACAAGATGACACCTCCCTCATGTGTATGAAGGAGGTCACTACTACAGACTTTTCGCTGCATCTCTTGAAACTAGTCTCGCTGCTGTCACATCCATCTTCACCTACACAGAAACTCCTTGATTGCCTCATCAACGCGGAATTTCAACCCATCGATCTTTTGACGTCTGTCATCTGATAACCCTTGTTGATAATCTCGGCGACGACCTCTCCATGGCACAATTTCGAAGGACTCTTTTTGTTTCCACCACGTCACTGCCATATCTCTTGACGTGGATTCCTACGTGTGAATCTCACCTCTTAATCTGCCCTCTGTCTGCTACCAGAATCATCTCTCGACGTGAACCTTCTGTCTCTCCTCTTGACCTCTTCACAGCAGTTTCGTCTTGTTAATCTTTTCTCCTTCGTCCGCTGTCGTTGTCAACCTCGGTGAGTTTTCACTCTCAACTTTTGGTATCACTCAAATCACATTCTGGGAAATAGCATCATCTCCATTATCTGTTTGGGGGTAGCCTCCATCTGGGATGTTAAGCAATAGTCATTGTCATCTCTAGTTAACTGCTCGGGGAGGGCAATTGCATTCATTCATTTTCATTCCACTCCAGGCTTCCTATGTCTATTCTAATACTCTTCATCGCCCAATTTATTCTGTACCTTAAATTGACAGAATTTGTCTATTTGTGGTTGTAATTTGTGTTAATTTCTTATTGTGGTTGTAATGTGTGCTAATAAATTTCTTATTGTGGTTATCATTTGTGTTCATTAATTTCTTTCTTTTCTATCTGCCTATTATTATTGATCGGTTAAAGCTATTTAAATTCTGGCGTTCAACGTCCAACTCAGAGAAAGCAATTACGAGTTCCCTCGTCCCTTCTCCGTTTAATGAGGTCAGAATTTTCTTTTTTTCTCTCAACTCCTTATACACTATTTTTTGTTTCTATTTCGCCATTTTTCTGTACTTTATCATTTCCCACGTCTCCCGTTTGGTAAACTAGGGCATTAGAGCACCTTAAAAATAAACAAAAAACGAAACTTACCAGTTCTAACTTGAACCTGCTCGGGGTAACACGAAAGGGAGATTGGGGTAAGAAGTGATTCCTTGATCAAGATAACTCATAGAATCGCGTTAACTCGATTTCACTTTCAAATCCAATGCGTGGGGGAGGAGGGGGGTAGTTACGAACTGTGAGAGTGGGTGAAAGTAAGCGGAGTAAAAGGGTGTTACCCCTTGCTCTCAGATACCCTTGACACTGCTATTATATATATATATATATATATATATATATATATATATATATATATATATATATATATATATATATATATATATATACACGATCCTTTCCTTGTTTTTTTTAGGGTTCTTTCCTTGATTGTGACTATTTTATTCTTCGGTATTATTTTATGTATTGGGGTTGGCTGATATTCCAGCTTCCATCGACTGCTCGGGAGCTACAACTTATCCTTTGACCATTTTCAGAGTCTTAATTTTTCTTTCTATCCGTTCTTTAACACTTCCTCATTTTACTCCATATTTTTTTGATCGTCGTGTAAAAGTGTTGGGTGGTTGCAGTTTAGTGACTTTGGGTCAGTCTTCTTTTCACCTTTCTTATTTACTTCGATCGCTAATTTTATTCGCATTTCGTTTGTTAATTTAGGCTACAAGCTATGGCTTCGCTACCCTTGCAACCAGACCTTCGGGCTGTTGCCTCCGGCCTCTGTCCTTTCAACCCCCTTTCATAACGGTTTTACTATTTGTTTAAACACCACCACTTGATCCCCGAAAAAGAAAGAAAATACATAAAACACTAAAAATAAAAAGATTTTTATTTATTTATTTGCTATATATATATATATATATATATATATATATATATATATATATATATATATATATATATATATAAGAAACTCAAAGAAATTTAACACTAATATTTCAATGAGCGATTATATTACGAATATCCATCAAAATTTCATTGTGTGCTTTTTGTTTTTATTGTAGATACATACTTTTATTTATCAACTTTAATGATTATTTTTATTTCTTTTTTAGATAGTAGTATAGATGCTAAGATGCGTGACCTCACTGAGTTCGAAAAAGGGCAAATTGTTGGAGCTAGAATTGCAGGAGCTTCCGTCACCAGAACAGCTAAACTTCTTGGTTTTTCGAGAGCTACCATATAAAGGACCATGGCAGGTTTCAATAAGCAGGGCAAAACCTCCAGCAGGAGGAGTTATTCCGGCAGGACTTCGAAGCTCGCTGAAAGAGACCGACTAGTGTTAAAACGCAGTGTGATGAAAAATAATCAGGCATCTGCCCCTAAAGTGACTGCAGAGTTGAATCAACATCTCACTAGCCCAGTTTCGACCAAAACTCTTCGCCGTCAGCTCATAAAGCCGGATATCATGGAAAAGCCGCCATCAAGAAACCTCTGATTTCTCATCAAAACATTAAGAAAAGGCTAAACTGGTGTAGAGATCACAAGGGCTGGTCGACAGACCAATGTAAGCAAGCAATATTCTCCGAAGAGTCCAGTTTTTCTCTTTTCCCTTATGTGTGGAGGCAGCCCGGGGAAGCTTTTAATCCCGACTGCCTTCTTCCTACAGTGATGGTTTGGGCTGCCATATCTTTGAATTCTCTTGGCCGGATCGTTGCCCTGCATGGTAGGATCAACAGTAACGAATATCTGAATATTTCGGAAAATCAAGTCCATCCCATGGTCCAAACATTATTCCCTGATGGTGAGTGTTTTTTTCAAGATGGCAATGCCCCAATACACACCGCTCATGTGGTTAAGAATTGGTATGAAGAGCATAGGAGTGAGCTACAACACTTGGAGTGACCCCCACAATCTCTAGATCTTAATATTATTGAGCATTTGTGGTGCGCCTTGGAGCGACAAGTTAGAAGTTGTTACCCTCCACCGTCGTGTCTGAAACAGCTGGAACAGGTATTGAAAAAAGAATGGCTCAAGATTCCTCTCAATGAAGTCAGGAAGCTGTCTGAATCAATCCCAAGACGCTGTTCAGAAAGCAAAGAGAGGACCGACTCCGTATTAAATAAATATTCATTGAATTAATTTACCACTTGTTCCAATTATTTTGTCCATTTTATATATATATATATATATATATATATATATATATATATATATATATATATATATATATATATAATATATATATATATATATATATATATATATATATATATATATATATATATATATATATATATATATATATATATATATATATATATATATATATATATATATATATATATATATATATATATATATATATATATATATATATATATATATATATACGACATCCAAACCAAGAGAAAAGAATAAAACAAGACCCGTTCTAAAAATATAGAGTTAGGGATCAATTCTCGTAATTTGGTATATATTTATGTTTTCATTTTTTGCTTTAAAGTTTGCAGACCTTTTGAAGAATTGCGGGCCAAATTGACCCCGTGATTGCAGTCCTTCGAATGAAATGGGTCCCCTGTTGTTAAAATGGGCCAATTAAGAAATAACCCAATTAAAATAGGAGGGCTTGTTGTTGCGTAATCAATCTTCAGAAATTATAATAAGGGTACTCAGTATTAGCGTGTTTACTTCGAATTTCCGTCTACGGGTGGCTATACCTTGAGCCACACAAAGGTTCTCAACGCTACTAGCTGGTGTCAAATGCATACTGCAACCGTTCTCTCTTCCCTTTTCCCCCAGCGATAACCTGCACATTCTCCCCACGGAATTGCTAGTGATTGTCATACTGATATTTATGCGAATCTCATCACCCAGTACCCTGCATACATGGAGCCAATGAAAGGGAGCCAAACACCAGATAATCTGGCGCGTGGTGAGTGAGAAAGCGGTTGTCATATAAGCTCTGGGTGAACTGAGCGTTTTGGGGGGCTCGGGTACAGTCGAACGGATTGAGCGTCCCGTCCTCTGAACCCAGCTCCAATGGTTCTTTCTTTTCCAACGGGTCCCCCCCCCCCCACCTTAAATTGACTTCATGCTTGACCAAGAGGGCTTTTTGAACTCGGCCCTGAAGTAGGTCCTTCTTGTGTGGGGAAATGAGAGCGGCAGCATTCAAGAACAATGAATATGGTGGAGTCGGAATGTGTGTGTGCGTGTGTGTCCTTCTATGGACACATGGCGAAATATCTACCCTAATATTAAAGATGTCCTCATGCTGAGGTCATTTCATCATGTGATAATCGGTAAGAGAAGTCAACACACTTCGCCTCAAATTATTAGTCATCACGTTTATTATCATTATTATTATTATTATTATCATTATTATTATTCACTTAAAACTAAGAAGCGTAAACTACCGACGCCATTTCCGCCAGAAAGCTTGTAGGGAGAGGTTCGTAGAGACAGCGGTGAAATAAGGGAAAGTGAAAATGTGTGAAAGCCAAAATGTCCGAGTAGACAAAACAAGACTCCTTGCGGGTAGGGGCTCGTGACAGGGGTCATGCCTCTCTCTTTAACTTATCATAACCCCCGCGGTGGAGTTAGTTCATAAACTCATTCGGTGTTATAAACTAACGAGTACTTAAAACTCCCGGTACTCCGCCAGTCCAATCGGTTGTACTCATCTGAGGTCAACTCCGTGATGGAAACCCAGGAGGAAAAGTCAAAGACTTGGTAGATTCAAGTTTCAGCCGGAACCACTAGGGATACCGTTCTCCTAGTAGGGGTTGGGTCTGACCCTGCTGCTACCAAGACGTCTGAATATGTTGTCACTACTAAGGAACCATACCAATGTTGTCATGGCAGGTATATTGCCGAGACTCAAAAGCGGTAAGAGGTTTATATTAGTAACTGTTTTGATGATTCTATTTCAAGAAAAGGACTTCATTTTCGAACGTTTGGGGAGGGAGGGAGTTCTACGTGGTTCTTGGTCTGTTTACACCAGATGGACTTCACTTAAAGGGGCTAATAGTGGCAGGTTTAGTAGGTTCATGAATAGTACTGCTGCGCTTTTGTCAGAATCTGCTACTATTTCAGAATAGAGAGGGGACTCACTATTAAATATAATTGATCAGAACCACTACGACAATCTATAGGGTCTTTCAATAAGGTCGCTCAATTTTTAAATGTAAATAAAACAAGTTGGGTGTGATATATGCACTCAATTTATTTTAAATTTGAAAGTACATTTTATGGCATTAAGTGTGGAATATGACGTCGTTCAAATGTCCGCCGCGGCTTCGCTTGGTCGAACGTATTCGGGAGGCCCAATTTTCGAGGACTTTGTCGCATAAATCTGGCTGAATTTGCTGGATGGTGTTTGCGGACTATTCGCATAGACCTGCGATTTAAGGTAGCCCCAAAGAAAGTAGTCTAATGGCGTTAAATCGCATGATCTCGGTGTCCAGTTGACGTCGCCGCCGCGCGAGAGGACCCTGCCCTGAAATCGCTGGTGCAAAATGTCTATCGTGGCGTACGCAGTGTGGCACGTAGCGCCGTCCTGTTGGAACTGCATGTCGTCAGTATCCATATCAGGAATATAATCCAGTTGAGGCCACAAGAAGTTGTTTATCATCGATCTGTAGGTCTCGCCGTTGACGATTATGGCAATCCCATCTTCGTTCTCAAAAAAATACGGACCGATGATTCCGCCCCGCATCCATAACGTATTAGATTTGATTTTTATCAATAATGAAGATTTAGTAGAAAATATATATGTTGGTGAATCATTGGGAAATAGTGATTATCACATAATTGTCTTTGATATAAATATTTCGCGAATTATAATTAAAGAAAATTTTCAATTTACTCCACATTTTAAATCTTGCAAATTTGCTCTTCTGGGATCGCTTAAAGCATTTCAGAAAATATTTTTTACTATAAATAATTAAGGAGCTTTTGTTTTATAAGCTTAAAGGTTCGACTAGATTCAGACAAACACTTTAAAAAAAAACTAAATAAAGAATGCATACGGCATTGTAAACGACGCTATAAAATTTTAAATGTTAATGATAATGTTGAAAATAAAGGAAGCGATATATTTTTTATCCTCGTCTTGTAAAATGTAACATAAGGGAAACGAATCGGATTCACGAAAAGGAACTGGCTTTGGGGTCGAAACATGAACCTAAGAGGTTTGTTAAAATTGTCCCCTTAATCCTACTTTTTTTATTGGTCATCTCACCTGGGGATAGGGGTTGCAAATTACTGACAATATTTTTATCGATAAATTCTCGAGAAAATTTTTGATTGATTACCGATAAATTCCCGATTAATTTCTAATTAAATTAACTGTATTATAGATAAAAAAATCACATGTATATAGAACTGTTTAATGAAATCCTCTGCCATTATGAGCTTTTATAACCAATAAAAGTATTTTATCTTTATTTAGAACGTATAGCATAATACAGTAATATTCTCATTTTAAAAAAATGTATATATTTTGAAAACATAAGACATTATTTACTTTTGTTTTTCATTCTTATTAAAAAAATATACAGGAAGAATAACTTCAAAAAACAAAAGACGTTAATTTGATCCTTATCTAAAAAGCAAAATTTAAAAAAACTTAAGACAAAAATTTGAATGGCATCTTTTTGAAATTATGAATATGGCAGCGAAGCTTAGTTTTGTTTATTATGCTTATTTAGGAAGTAACATTTGAAGAAACATAAGCCATTAATAGTAGCAGGAGAGAGACTGGATCGAATCATTGTTATGAAAATTCCTGCTGAAGAAAATGCTCGTTCGGCTTCGCAGGTTGTTTTAGGCTTGATGGTCTTCAATGCATCGCATAATCGAGCTAGATTTGCGGTTCTCGGTTTCAGTGTTTCGTATAATGTGAATTCACTTTCTACATTAAAAATGAAGGACTTAACTAAGAAATCGTAAGCTTTTGATTCCAATTTAGTCATCTCTTGATGGAGACTTTTTCTGAAATCTTCCCTCTCTTCGTCGTCGTCGTATTCATTTACGTACTCTGATCGGGAATTTCCTGGGTGCTGCTCAGATTGGCGTGAAGTGCTGGATCAAGTTCATGAAACAGCCTTGTATATACTGAAGTAGCATATATCGTTAAGGAACCTGGAGAAAGCATCTTAAAAGTATGATATTAATTCATTTCTAGCTTCAGGATTATTAAGATATCGCAAAAGGACACCAGTATTATGCACTCTTCTTTTCTCCTACTTTTGTTTGAGAAAAAGATGAACTACTTGACGAAATAATGCAGAATCTTGCTTTACCAACTTGCTAAGAAGGAGCATCATCGATTTGTCAGCTTTCAATAAGTTGGTATCTTCTGATCATAAAGAAGTTATATATACGATAGAGAATTGTTTATTGAGCATTAACTTAAATAATCGTAAATTTACATTAAATTACCGATAAAAAGGTATCGGTAAGTACGCGGTAATTAAATTTCATTTATCGATAAATTACCGGTATTTTTTTCGGTTGCGACCTGTACCTGGAAACCATGTATGTGCCCCTGCTCTCAGACCACTCTACTCAGCCCTTAATTCCATAGCAAACTTTCGCGTGTAGACCTTTATCAACCAACAGCTACGCTCTCTTCGGCGACTTAATTGCTCAGGAAATGCCTCTTTCTATCACAGCTTGGCGGAAAAATGTACATACGGGTGCTTTGGAAAGAAGATGCCACAACCCCTCAAATTCGACCTCGGCCCCGACCGACCAAAAAAATATCTACATAGATACAACTCTCTTAGACGTTGTGCCGTTAACTTCAATGGGAGCAGGTAATTTAAACCCTCTTTGCCCCCCCACCCATTTTCCTCTTTGCCTAAGTACATATAAATCATCCCCTTTCTCTCTTCCCCCGTTAGTTTCGTTTATTTGTGCTAGTGAGTGAAGCCGAGTCACGGTAAAGGATTACTAAGGCATTTCCCGGGCAAAGTAAGTGGAGTTCTGTTTCCATTTCAAATTATTCATAAGAATACTGTTTGTAAGTATCTCTGATTCAAACGTGAAAACGCTATTTAAACTAATTCACACATCAACAAACATTCTTCCGCTATTTTCAACCCCCAATTTCTTTTTTTTATTTAACCAACTAATCTAAACTAACGAGTTGAATTCCAGAACTAAAAATTGCGTTAGAAAATCTATAAAGAGGCAAAATCACTTTTTTTCTTTCTTTTCAACATTTTCACAATTTACTAGAAAAACAACCAGTAAGTTGGTTCGGCTTTTCAACCAACGAAGTAAGAACTAACAGGTTTTTAGAGATATATTAATAATCGTAAATCGATCAGGAATTGCATCAGCCCCTGCATGATTCTGACGGTGTGCTAAGTGACGAACTGACCCATGTAATGAAGGCATTAAATGAACATTTTGCAAACGTATTTCCCGTATAAGACATCATAAATTTACTTTCAATCTCACACATAATTAATTTATATGAGGACAATAATTGTTCGAATATTCATATAATTGAAAACGAAAAGATTTAATAGAAAGAAAATGAAAATATCCAGAGTACTAGGTCCTATTAAAATATATACAATTCCAAAACTTCTTTGTAACATTTTTAACACATCAATTAATGAAGGAATTGTTCCAAGAGATTTTAAAAGATTCAAATGTGACTACGATTTTCAAAAGAGGTATCAAAATTAATCCGGGAAATTTTCTAATAAAGTTAAAAGTGCAAAGTATAAGGAAAATGTACTTAAATGGATCGAAACTGGTTGGCAGACTGCAGTAAGAGAGTGTAGTAAATGGTATTATCTCAAGCAGAGAAGCGACCAATATCAGTGTCCCTCAAGCATAAATTCATGGTCCATTGTGGTTAATAAACTATAATAGCAATAATGCCAGTAATTTATTATGTAAAATCTTAAAATTTGCTGATGATGGAAAATTAGAAAATATAACAAAATATCCCAGTGATGGAGAATACATTTACTAAGCGACTTAGAGACATTTATGGAATGGGCTAAAAAGGGGAAAGGAATTTCAGTGTAAGTTAATATACTTAGGTCACCAAAATTCCATGGAAGTGTAAAGCATGGGCGATCATAATCAAAGCATGGCTATATTGGAAAAAGATTCGAGGTATTAATTTAGAACAGGGGTCGCCAACTGAGAGGATGACGAGTGCGGCCCGCATAACCATTTTGTTCAATACAATATATTTAAAACACAAAAAAATAAATACAACCAACATATTTATTTATCAGTACACAAAATAACAAAATACACAAAGAATAAAGACAACGAACATATTTTTTTTTCCAAAAAGTTACCAAAGAAGGCGTCGTTAGCATTAAGATAGTATTATCACACCCAGGGCGCACATATCCGAGTCTCACAAACTAAGCAGCAAAAGAAGTTAGTGAGATTTGTGAACCTGGAGTTTAGCTTTTAAGATATCATCACTATTTGCCCTGTAATTGCTGCATCCACACTGCAGCGGCAGGCCGGATCTTGCCCGCGGGCATTAGTTTGGAGACCCCTGAATTAGAGTGACCCCAAAATTTAGAAAATGTTGTAGCAACCCCAAAAGCGAACGGCTATCTGGGTTACATAGCCAGGAGTTTGATGAGTCACATACAACTACAAATATAAGTGGATGTCTTTAAAAGAGTATAGAACTTATCAAAGATTTAGTGTGATGTCAAAATACAGAATGTATTTTTAATATACCAAAAGCGCCTTCTCTTGCCCTAAGTGAAGTAACACAACTATTTCGTGAATTGAATATGGTAGCGGAGTTCCTAGCCCCCTTGCGTGAGACGGATTTCACTTCACATTCTTACAGTATGGGAAAAGAAAGGTGAAAAAAGAAACCGAGCTAGGACCCGAGCGGGGTGCCGAACTCCCACCAGAAGCAAGCCAGCTCTTGCACCGGAAATTATTACTTCTTCACAAAAGAGTCATGTTTCTGGTTAGTATTATTCACCTACAGTACAAAATATAGTAAATGCCAAATCATCGGCCAAATTTAGCCGATGCCGATTAATCGGTACATCACTAAGTTGCGGTCCAATTTTTGTCTCCCTATCTGCAAAATGACAACTTTAGAAGGGGTTGAGGGTAGAGCGAAGAGATTAATTCCTGGACTTTGTTTTAAATCAGACCTCACTTAGAATTTGCGGGCCAATTTTTGTCACCTTATCTGCCTAATGACAATTTTAGAAGCGGTCCAGGCTAAAGCGAAGAAATTAATTCCTAGACTTTATTTGAAAACAGACTTCACTTGGAATATGCGGTTCAATTTTTGTCTCCCTATCTGCGAGATGACAATTTAGAATGTGTCCAGGACAGAGCGAAGAAATTAATTCCCAGACTTTATTTGAAAAAAGACTTCACTGCGAAATGACAATTTAGAATGCGTCCAGGACAGAGCGAAGAAATCAATTCCTGGACTTTGTTTGAAAACAGACTTAACTTGGAATATGCGGTTCAACTTTTATCTCCGTATCTGCGTAATGACAACTTTAGAAAGCATTCATGGTGGAGAGATTAAATTAATTCCTGGACTTTGTTTTAAATCAGACCTCACTTGGAATATGCGGTTCAGTTTTTGTCTCCCTTTTCGAAATGACAAATTTAGAACGCGTTCAGGGTACAGCGAAGAAATTAATTCCTAGACTTTGTTTTATATCATTTGAAGCCTGACTGAGTAAACTTAAGTTGCTTTCACAGCAAAATCTTCGTTTGTGTGATTAGCTCTTCGAGGTCTTTGAGATACTAATCGGTTTCACTAATGCAAAATATTAGTTGTTATTTAAGTTAGATAACTGAGCGGCTATTAGAAATATCGTTTTTTTTGAGGGGGGTTTTAATAATCTAATATTTAACACTGCGATACCTCAGAACTTTTTCTTTTATAAAATTACTCAGATATGAAACAATTTACCATCACAAGTCGTTGAAAGCACCTTGGCCAACATGTCTAAGAATAGAATTGATGAACATTAATTTAAAATACAAAAAATACTAAAAAGAGGATCATTGTGTATAAATGATTTTATGTCTTTTGTCCCTCTCTAAATCAGTACTCTCAGCAACCCCTAATACTCCTTCGAAGAGTACTTGCATTCATACTTGTAAGTCCCTGTTATTTTTATACCAACTTTACCCTCTGTCTGACTTTACCTGCTTTCTTCATTAAGTAAACACAATTTCGTGGTTATCAAAACCACTGGACTTCATGGGGAAAAGCAAAATAAATTAGCAACCATTAAAGTGGGCATAAAGAGAAAACTAACGAGTGTATTACCGCAGAAAGTTTGAGACATGTGGCTTGTAAAGAAGGTGGTAGAATCAGGATATAGCAAAAATATGTGGTTAATAAATTTAGGAGGCTATGTTGGACAATAGGCGCAGGAAGGGCAAGCGAATCTCCTTAATTTGCCTTCAATGAAGTCAATGAACAAAGAAAGTTAGTGATAAGAATTGAAAAAAAGAGTAAAAAAGAGTAGAAGCAATAAAAAGAAATTAACAGTAGAAGTTTAAGTGGAATTCCGGGAAGTGTGTAAAGACCCTTAAATGACCTAATTGGGGTGAAAGGTTAAGATGAATGCAGCTGATAAAGAGGATAAGAACTGTAAAACAAGATTGAGGGAGTCAGAAGACCGCCCGTCCCTCTAAAACAACAGTAATCATGGTTAGATGTGGGGTGCAAAATGAAGCGCTCAGATGTTTTGAGTGTTGACAGAAGAGTTAGGTGAATATGTACTCTATCATTTCGCTTTCAACCCCAATACACATTTAAAATGGGAGCCGGCGCACATCAACGTAAAATGCGTTGTTTTGGTCGTAAATTAAAGCATTTTATGTAATTTTAAACAAGACGAATGGTTTTGCCAGTCCTCCTTAAAAGAGGAGCCTGCGCTTCGCAGGCAGACCTTCGGTCTGTTGCCTACGGCCTACCTGGCTCTAGCAACGGGGTCTAAAAAAAAATGAAAGGTTTCCAGTACACATCTCCTAATAATTTACTTTTGTTCTAGGAGGTTTTCATATCCATGCTTATTTTCTAGGACTAAAGGCTAGAAAAACTTTTATCGGAATTCCTTTGATATAGGAAAAAAACAATCCTCAGAGCTCCGTTTTTTCCATCTACATTTTCTTTTTTATACGAAAAAATACAAAAACAGCCATGTCTTAATTTTATTACAATTTCTAAACTAATTAATAATTTGTAATTTTTTTTTTGTCTTAAAAAATTCCAAAACATTCAATAATCATATTTATATTTTCTAAACTCTTAGAAAGAATTTTGAAAAAAGCTTCAAATATACGAAAAAAACAGGCTTAATTAAAAAAAATATATATATATCTCTCTGAATCTCTTCTTTATTTTCCAATCCTTTTTCTTTTAAAAAACTCCAAAACAGTGAACAATAACCTTTAATTTCAAAAAGGTTTATTACGTTATTTTGTAAATAAATTTACAATAACATACAAAGTCAAACTTCAACTAAGATAATTTTTTTTAATTCGAACTGTTAAAAAAAATTGCCTTCCTAAAATATTTTGTTAGGGATTAAAAGACAGAAATCAATTTTAATTCATTGAGTTTTAACGATTAATATATCGTTGTCGTAGCTTCAGTTCCAACCCGTTGATGGCAATTTGGGCGCTTATGGTAAACCGATAATTTGAACTAACTCACTCTTATTTTATAGGGATGAACTAACTAAAAGATCAAAGGGGACATAGGACTGCAACAACAACAGTATTAAATAAATAACGAAGCTATTATTACATACACGAATGTATACAAAGATTTGCACAGTGAATAAACGTTAATATTCTGGTAATTATGAAGTCTATGTGGCTTCGGAAATTCAGTGGATATATTTAACGCTATGCATAAGCTGTGGTCTGTATGGATACGATAATTCCATTGTTTAATTTGACGCTGTGAGTAAACTATGTGGTCTCTATGGCTACGGGAATTCTGCTAAATTATTTAACGCTATGCATGGGTTGTGATCTCTATGGATACCATATAATTCGATTGATTTATTTGGCGCTCTGAGTAGGCTATGTTGTCTATATGGCTATGGAATTTCTGTTCATTTATTTAACGCTATGTTTACACTAAGCAATGCATATATGAACGTTCTATCCCTGAAAATCAATTATTTGTTTTTCTTCAATAAATGTTATTTATATGCTAAAACATTTTATACGACCGTATATATATGTACGAAATATACAACTATTGGTATCTACTTTTATCCTGTCGAGAACAAATAGTTGAAAACAGTGACGCAAATTCAGTAGAAGTAGTAAGGGGAGAATTTCTTCACCATTCAAAAAGAAAAGAAGAAGAAATACTAAAGTTTTAACAGTTCAGTATGTCAGTATGGTCTTATTATCCCATATCAATTTATTCTACGCATATTTTAAATGTTTCATTGTTAATCAGGTGGTTAGAGAATATATTCCATGGTTGACATTCCCCTGAAAACTTTTTGGATATCATTATTAAAATGAATTGCAAATTTGACTTATAATATTTATTTACTCAGTTCAACATAATTTTTATTACATTAATCTGAACTAAACAAGGAATACACATATTTTTCTTCTCTATGAAGGAAAAAATCACCCCGCATGACGATTTGACATGGACGTTATTTGTCTAAACAGGAAGCAATGGTAAACATCTAATCTTCGGTGTAGGTGTGACAGAAAACAAATGTAATCATGGATGCCTAAGAAAAAGGTTATGGTGGCAATGCCCCATAGCATTGATTCCACTCTTCTTCCATCACGAAGTAAAAAAAAAATCAATATTTGCCCTTGCTAACATTGTAACAGACAAACAATGGGGCTCTTTTTACCCTCCGTTCATTCCATGCTAATCTATCAAAACACTTCCTGCTTATACACTACGTCGTAACGTGATAGTAGGAGTTTATCTTATAGGGGCAAGAATTGAAATTCGATGACTAGGTTTTGTTAATTCACATTTTCCGGAAAAATTATATTTTTTGAAAATCGGGATTTCTATCGTAAAGTGGAGAATTTCGGATATGATTTATTTCTCTCGTAAACCGAAAATTTTACTGATTCCATCATTCCCGCCCTCGGAAAACGGATTTTTTTTTCTCGGAAATTTGGATTCCCTATAAAGAGGAAATTTGCTGGAACCTTTAGATTTCCTTCCTAAAGCGGAATTTTTCCTTACCATATTTATTCCCCTCTTAATGCTGAAATTTTATAGATTTTTCATATTCCCCTCATAAGGCGGAAAATTTCCGGATTTTTTAATTCCCTTAACAAAGTGGCAATTTTCCAGACAAATTTTATTTCCCTCGCAAAAGAAGATTTCCGAACAACTTTTATTCCATTCTTAAAGCTCAGATTTTACGGACAATTTTTATTCCCGTCCTAAAGCTCAATTTTTATTCCCCTCGTAAAGCGAGATAATAAATAGACCGTTACGGATTTAACCTGCGAATACTCGATGGCAGTCCATAATCATGACCCACATAATTCTATGAGAAAATTAGTCTTTTTTTTATGTTAAGTCAAAATGGATAAGAGTTACAATTCCCAAGAAAGTAAATTTAAGGTCATTTTCTCACCATAAAATACACACAAAGACAAAGGGTAATTTTAATTGAAAACACTGCGAATAACTAATCCTCGCCATTCGTAGATTCGTTCGTACTTTTGAGCAGGTGTTCCTGGTAATTAATCCTCGCTATTCATATATCCGTTCGTACTTTCGAGCACGTGGTCCAGGTAATTAATCCTCGCCATTTGTAGATTCGTTCGTACTTTTGAGCACGTGGTTGGGTAATTAATCCTCGCCATTCGTAGAATCGTTCGTACTTTTGAGCACGTATTTCGGGTAATTAATCATCGCCATTCGTAGAATCGTTCGTACTTTCGAGCATGTGATCCAAATATTTGATTTAGTTTCTGTTTATTGTAATTAGAACAAATAATAAATTCCAATGCGGTCATGAGAGGAAATGAGACACCAAAGGGTAAGGGCAGACAGAAGAAAGAACTAAAGTTCAGGGGGGAGGGGGGTCACAGAAAACAAGTATGGAGCCCCCCCCCCAAAAAAAAAAATCACAAGGGGGTTAAGTTCGTACCGTTGAGTACCTCTTTTCATGGTACGAACTTGTTCATAGACAAATGTTCTAAGTGGGATCCAGCTGCGGGGCTGAAGCTTGTTGCAGCATCCTTTTTTTATCCTTATTTATCACCCTTTTTGTGTTTATTTTTGTCCCCTTTCTGTATTCTCCTTTCACCTTTTCCCACGCCTAATTAGACTCAACTATTAGTGAAAGAGGGTATTAAGCTATTGCGTTTTCCCACCTCCTGAAAGAGGGCGTCAGGTGCAACACGCGTGCCCTCCCAGCCCCACTTCTTTACAAATCTCTCTTTTCAAACTTTCTGGCTGAGATTCCTTCGTTGGTTTTCGCTTTAAATTAAAAATATATATTCCAACTTGAGAGTGCCTCTGGACATCTTGAAAGCGCCCTTCCGTCCCCAGCAGGTACAGCGGATGGTTTGTTGCCTTGCTTTTGAATTTAATTCCTCACTAATTATTTTCCCTCTGTTTATTCGCGTTTTTTTAACCTTCCATTTTCCCATTTAATGAGCCTTCATTGGATTAAACAACTCTACTACTCCATAATTAGTCAATTAAGTCACTAACCGTGGTAAAGGAGTACGGATATAGAATGACTATATTGACCTTTACAGCTCTTTAAATTTTGGTATATTTATAAATACCATATATAATAATAAATCATTTAATTAAAAATGTTCAATAAATCCCTCCGTCAACGCCTATGACCGAGTTATTGACGTCTATGTTTGTTCATTATTTGATAATCAAGAATTCTTAAATCTGATCTCATTTTTAGGTGACGTCCTAACGACCCCCATCCCCATTCAGGATACTAGTGAATGCTAGATGTAATGTGATTTTTCTCAGAATTCTATAATAATTTCACCTCCTACATTTTACTATATTCTGTAAAACGTAACAGTTGCCTTACCACACAGCCACCGCATTGTTACTACGCTAAAGAGAGTAATTAACTATTCGATAATAACCGAGTTATTTCCAAAATGGCGAGAGCTGGCAACTCACCACCACGTCATAAGGAGCAGTCACTGATGAAGTCAATTTGTGAACCCAACCAAATTTACAAGGACTGGAGTCAGTATTACCCCAGCTATCGTAAGGTTGTTTGTAGTCATTTGTTCTCCGTGGTTTATGTGAGACACGTATATTTAACTTGTTTCGCTACCAGTTTAATTAGTTTGGAAACTAAAGGTCTAATTAAACAGATCCATGTGTTGTATTTAGTAATTTTCGTATATGCAGTTTTGATCTGATAAATAATTTCATTTTTTTATACGATTTAATTATATAAAAACTTTGTTCTAACGTGTTACTTTAATGGATCTGCAAACATCAACATGACGGTAAGTATTGCGAGACCCTTTTTTATTGGGGCGATAAGGAAATTTTTATTATTAATTTAATTGAGCACTGATAAAAAGGGAAAATTGTTTAATCCAACGAGAACGTCTTTAACCAACGAGCAAAGAGAAGGTAGGACAGACAGAAGTAAACTTATAAAGAGTGTTATTAACTAGGATATTCACGCGCTGAGGTACAGGCAGAAACAAATCAATCAATTGAGCGTAGAAACATATAAGAACAAGTTCGTACTTGGGAGCACAGGGGTAAAAAGATGTTCGTAGTATAGAACACGTATTTCAAATACCTTATTACTTTAGAGCACGAGGTCTGAAGACACGTCCGTACTATAAAAACCTATTTCAAAGAAGTTTGTACTTTGGAGAGCATGATACAGTGGCATGTTTGCGCAGTAGAGTCTGGTCCAAAGACAGATAGGTATTTTGATGCAAGGGGACCGAATAATGTTCGTACATCAGAGCACATGCTCCTAAGACATTTTGTGATTTCGAATAGGCCAATGACATGTTCGTGCTTTAGGGAGCTTGGTCCAATGATATGTTCGTAGTTTAGGCCGCTTGGTTCAATTCCACGTACTTTAGAGCACTTGTCCCAATGACATGTTCGTACTTTAGGGCGCTTGGTCCAATGGTATGTTCGTAGTTTAGGCCGCTTGGTTCAATTCCACGTACTTTAGAGCACTTGTCCCAATGACACGTTCGTACTTGGGAGCGCTCTGTCCGATGGCATGTTCGTACTTGGGAGAATTTGGTTCAATGGCATGTTCGTATTTAGAGCTCTTTGGCCAATGGCACGTTCGTACTTAAGGGCGCTTGATCCAATGACATGTTCGTATTTTACAATACCTGATCCTAAGACTTGTTAGTATTTAGAACACGCCTTCAAATATAATGTTCCTAATTTAGAGCATCAGGTCAAGACCGTTCGTACTTGACATCGCGCGACCAAAACATGTTCGTACCGTAGAACACCTACCACAATGTGTTCGTATTTAGAGCACTTAGTCTAAACACGTTCGTAGCTTAGAAACCCACAAAGATGTGTTCGCACTTTAAAAACATGTTTGTAGTTTAGAATATTATAATACCTAGCAAAATGTGTTCGTACATCATATCACTGTGTTCGAAACATGTTCTTAGTTTAGAACAAGTTGCACAACGCCGTGTTCGTACCCTATATCACGTTTCCAATACATGTTCGTAATTTAGAGCGTATCTTCAAGAGTACGAGCTTAGAGGGTCCTCTCTCCTCTGTTAATTCCCTAAGCTCTACTTTTGTTATTTGTGAAACTTGAATGAGCACTAAATCCCTCAGGAACACAGAAATGTACTAATGAACACACATTGCGCAGCGTCACCTTATTGTTCGCTTCTGCCCCTTGTTCGTTGGCGCCAGTGCTTACCTCCAGATCCCCCGCTCCCCCTGGCCGCTTGGTGTTCTCGTCTTAGAGAGTTGCCACCCCCCTGAGACGGCGGGGCCGGATTCAGTGGTGCTCTACTTAGTTTGGGGCGTTATTGTTCCCCGCCTCCGAGCGGACTGGTACCATGTTTCGCGCGGGCGCGTAAACACATCTACACAAGGACATCCGCGTATACACACACGACAGCTCCAAGAACGGGCGTACATATATCACTTCGTCTACGTTCTAGTATACAAGTACGAACCGCCCTTATTTCTTTGCACGTTCGTACACAAACGTACACGCCGCAGGAGACATACATTCAGTTTCCCCCTTAAGAATTCGTTGGCAGCCAGGTGTAGTGGGTGAAGGGAGAGGCGCTGGACGAAGGTTGGTCAGCCCGACCCTGGCACACCTGCCCCCCGCCCCCCTGAGCCAAGCAGAGTTGGGCCATAACTTTGAGTTCTTGGGATTGACAAGAAAATTCAGAAATGCATAATCCAAACGAGGAAAAGATTCCATGGGCAATACGGGAAGGCAAGACAGAGGAGATAAATGAATGTTAAAGAAGGGAATCAAGAAAGGTGAATAACGAAGGATAATATTATGTACCTTTGTGGGGTGAGGGGGGTGCGAATTTAGATGGGTAAGGGTCTTCTCTTCCTGAATTTCTTTGCACCGTTATTCTGTTTTGTTCTGTTTGTGTGGTTCTTTCTCTTCTCTTTGCCTGATTCATTCACTTCTATGTTCTCTGTTTGTTCGATTCTTCCACTTCTGTTTTATTCAGTTTTCCATTTTTTATGTTCTGATTTTTCTTCATATTTTATTTGCTCTTATTTTTTCGGTTCTTTCATTTCTTTTTGTTCTTACTCTTCTGATGGCTTGGTTCTTCCGCTTGTCCGTTCACTCTGTTCTTCCTCTATTTTTTGTTCGGTTATTCAACCCCTGTTTGCTTCTTCATTCTTTGTCTTTTCGCCCCTTTCTGCTCTTTCATTCTCTTAGTTCTGTTATTCTACTTGTCTGTTATCTTTGTTCTTCCTCCTCCGTTCCTGTTCTGTTTTTTTTCTTATATTTGTTCAGTTAATAATTTTTATGTTCTTACATTTCTTCACTGTTTGTATTTGCTCTTCTGTTCCCGTTCTGTTTGTTCTCTCGCCCCTGTTGTTTGTTGCTCTCTGTTTGTTCCGCTGTGTTTGATCTTCCTCTTCTAGTTATTCTCTTCTTCCACTTCTATGTGGTGGAGTTTGTTCTATTTAATTTTTTGATGTTGCCTATGTTCCCATTATGATTGTTATATCGATTATATTTGTTCGGGTTTCCGTTTTTGTTTGTTCGTGTACTTCGGTTTGTTTCGTTCCTATTTTATTTGTCGTTTCCATTCAGTTTGTTCTCCCTCTTCTGTTCCCGTTCCATTTGTTCTTGATTTTTTGTTGATCATTCTACCACTTCTGTTTGATCTTCAGCCTATGTTCTTTTCCTGTTCCATTTGTTCTTATACTTCAGTTCTTTTTCTGTTTATTTAGTTCTTCCATTGTGTTTGTCTTTCTGCTTGTTCTTTCCCTCCTTTTGCTGTTATGTTTGTTCTGTCCTCTTATTTTTTTATTCATCTGTTTGTTCTCTTATTTTGCTCCTGTCTCTTGGTTCTGTTTGCTTTTCCTCTTCTGTTCGTGTTTGTATTTTATATTTGCTCTTCTTCCACTTTTGTTTGTTCGTCCTTTTTTGCTCCTCTTCTATTTGTTTTGTCTCTTCTGTTTGTTATGTTTTATTTTTGTTCCCGTTCTGTTCTTCATATTTTGTTTGGTCTGTTCCTATTCTGTGGTGCTAACGTCAAGTTTGTTCTGTCTATTGTTATCGTTCTGTTTGTTCTGTTCCCCATTCTACTCGGGCTTCCTTTTTTGTATGTTTCATTCCTGTTCTTGTTTGTTCTCGCCATAGATCTATACTCTTATCCCACCTCTGTCTTCGCTGGTTAATGTTTGTCACACACACACACACACACACATGTACACACGGCTGGGCAGGTTGCACTTAATAATATTGGCGAGAATATTTTTTCTGTTGTTGTTGTTTGTTTTTAGTTGGGGGGAGGGTGGTCGTAATTGTGGATACTCGAAATACAGCGCCAATTAGTTTGGCCACAAGCGCCCACCACAAGTTGGGCGCTTATGGTGTAATTGGCCCGTCAAGATTGGGAGGGGCGCAATTCTCCCAGACTTCTCTTTGGGAGGGGGATGATGGAATGTTGATGATGTGAATGTCATGGGGGACAAAACGGAAATAATTGGGTGGTCAGCTCAATATGTGCGTGTGTGTGTGTGTTACATGCGACGTACATACATATCGAAAAACTAAAAAGCAATCAAATCGAAGAAGGAGGAAATCGCTTGCCTGTCCTATTCTATTTCTTTGAATGTTTCTTTTTCAGTTTTTCAGCGTGTGTGTAAGAATATATGTAGGCGTATATGTGTGTGTGTGTGTAAATCGCACGGTCAGTGTGTTTTCGGTCTGGTTATAATTGGCCGCCGGTTTCCGACACCGGAAACTGTGCGCATTTGGTTGTGCGCGCGTGTGCGTGAAGAAGGGGAAAGGAGGGGGAGGCTAGATAGTTCCCTGTCTCCCTTTCCTGATTTGGTTCGCAAGTTTGTTTCTCGTTCGTAAGGTCAAATTTATTGTTCGTAACTCCAAGTTTCATGTTCGTAATATATATTTGTATTCGTAAGTCCAAGTTTTTTGTTCGTGATATAAAAAATGTTCGTAAGTTGTAATTTATTGTTGTTAAATCCAATATTTTTGTTTGTAAGGCCAATTTTATTGTTCGTAAGATCAAATTTATTATAATAATTATTATGATTATTATGTTTATTATTATTGCATGCTTCGCCACTAAGAACCTAAAACCATCGAAGGCTTCTTTGAGAGAAAGTTACATAGGAAATCTTAAAATGGTGAGGTTAGGGGAGGTGAAACTGTAAGTTATATTCCTCGAGTATTTTTAAGATAAGACTACTTGGGATGTGTGGGGTAAGGAGAGTACGCAATTATTCTTAACCTGTTCAACGTCGACAACCTAGATCCCATTGCTGGGGCCTAGGGGAGAGGGTCACAAAATCTTCTAGATGTTATCTGCAGCATTGTGAGCCATTGCTACACGTGACACCTTGCGTGGTGTCACGTGGTTAACTTGTCTCGGTAAGGAAGACCACATACCACCATCCATGCACAGATGAATCGTGAACACGCCCTAACCAGTGTTGAACAAGAACCAGAAACATCGATTTGTAGACGCTCTGACCAATTGAGAATGTTTCGGACGTCCTTTAATCGCACACTACCACACGATTTTCTCCTGTACGCCTACAAAGGGCGGGTGATATAGAAGTTGCAACCGACAGGTCATCCGCAACGTTTGAATTATTCGGTACAGATTCAGAGGCTGGCTGCTGAAGATAACGAATTTGTTCATAAGCTGAATATGAGTGACGAAGCTCATTTCCATTTGAAGCGTTTTGTTAATAAGCAGAACTGTCGGATCTTGGGGATTAGAGAATCCTAGCAATAGTCATCAACGCGAGTTGCATCCTCTCAAATAGAATGGTCAAATGTAACGTGAAAAAAGATCAGTGGACCTTTTTTTATGAAAATGGCAATGCAGTGTCCATCACTAGTGAGTGATATCGGCTCATGATCGAGACTTATGTACCCAGTACTACAGAACAAACCTGAGATGTCTCAGCGAGATGGAACCACTGCTCACACGGAGTTTCTAAGGCAAACTTTTGGTCAGGGAATAATTTCGCGAAATTCCGACATTTCTTGGCCACCAAGTTCTCATGATCTGACGTCTCACGATTAATTTCTTACCCGCTGTTAAAGAAAATGGTATCGAAAGACCTCGTCTGTGCGAAGTCATAAATGAAGATCATTTACCTCGGATAATTTTTCATAATTAAATGCAAATATATTTCCAATGTTTGAACTTTCATTCTGTATAAAACTATTTTTAAAGAATAAAAAATGTAGAAATTATTCTATTGTTAAATCCCCAGGAGAATTTTCGGAAAGGCAAGCGATTTCCTCTTTCTTCGATTATTTATTCTTTGAATTCCCAATTAATTTACTATTTCTTTCATAGTCTCCGTTCGAGCTGGCGAAAGTGTTCCTTAAAAGCTATTCTATTCAGAGAGTTTTTTGGTTCTCTGCGTAGCGTCGTGTACTAACGGCATACTTTTAACTGTGATCAAAGCGGTGCTCGCTGCCTCAGTGTGCCTGGTTCGAATCGCTTCCCTGCACGGATTTTTCCGAAAAAAGGTAATAAAAATATTACTGCAAGGAAAAATTATTCCGTTTTCTCTTTCCATGTGGTTTAATGGATATATATATATATATATATATATATATATATATATATATATATATATATATATATATATATGAATGAATGAATTTAGCAGTAAATTCAAATGTATATAGCGATTAATTGAATTTCAGAGCTCCACTTCTTCAAGTATTAATGAGATAGTGAAAGTTTTAAGTCTCAATTAATTAATAGCAAAAATTATTTAAATATTTTATATTAATTAAGAAGAGAAAAGAAACGGTGCAACCTACTCAAGAGACAGAAAAAAGAGTGAATAAAATATTGAAAGGAACAAAAATAAAGTTAAAGAGAACACAAACTATCACACACAATCCACCTTAATGTCTTGGTGTACTTTTAACAAGGTCAGCATACCTAAGTCGCGTGCTTTCAATTATTCTAACTTATGACCTTCAAAACTTTCAAAAACTCATTGAAAAGTAAAATGGATCCCATGCGACAGACCGATAGAATCGCGTGACGCGACTAAAAACATATTAATGAATAAAACCACGGGTTTTTTTTATTGCAACGCCATCCTTAGAAAAATACACAAATATCACACCCACGTAATTAAGGTTTCTCCTAATATTGATACATGGAAAATATCTTCCAAGCATATTTATATTTTTAGTCGCGTACACACGACGATGGTAACCATTTTACTTTTCAATTATTTATTTGGCAATAACATCGTAACTATTCGGCCGATTCTAACGAAATTTGAAACCCTTATGTTGTTTTACATTCTTTTTCGAATGATATAATCGTCAATGCCTTTCCTAGGTTAGTCCTAGGATTATTGAAAATTTTGAAGGTCAGAATAATTGAGAGCACGCGACTTAGGTATGTTGACCTTGTTTCTATCATTATACCCCAAACCTCTTCCCGAATTGCCTGAATATTTCTGAGTGTCCCGCGTGGGCACGCGAGGCTCTCATGGCTTTTAAAGCGGCAACGACTCAAGGGGCAAATGGTCATTATTTCTCCGACTCGACTCACACAAATTATACACACGCGCTACCGCAATATTCAGCGGAAGATGATCAAGATGTGTGTGTGTGGATGAGGCAAACATGTTTTATGTCTGTCAGTGGCCCGTGGGTTGAGGTCAGGCCGCCATCTGGTACTCGTGGTCAGAAGTTCTTCGAAAGTTGACACGAGGCGTCAAGCTTTCATTTGCCCTTGCCGCGTAACTTGTTGTCCTTCGACTAGTTTTATTACTAGTATTACGACTACATTGGCCTTAATGTGGCACTTAATATTAGTCTTATATTTTGGTTATATGCAATGGAAAACGTGGTTTATGTAATCCAAGGAGAACCGAGTTCATTTTTGAATAAATATTAGGGAGAAAAAGAAGAGAAAAAACAAAAAATCGAGGATGAAAAGAACTTTATTCGCTTACTCCCAAATCAGAAGGGGGGGGGGGTACTTCCCCCCCCTCCAGGGCTATCCATTCGAAAAAGCAAAGTAAGTATGGGAAGAAAAGAGGAGGGAGGGATTCCTGTGTATGTCCAGGAGAACGTTGTAGTCGAAGAGGAGCGGTTCGGAAATGAACTCATGAGGGGACAGGCGAAGGTTCGAGATCCCATGTGGCGCAATATTATTTCAACCTCACTAGTAAATATGACTTAAGGCTCCTAATAATACATTTTAGCACACCAATACGAGTGTTATTAAACTTATACTAGTAAAGTTACTTCACTTCTACTCTTACCAATAGTTCAGTACCCAATTCTTATTTTACAACCTGAGTATGGGACTTGTGATTTACCCCGTTGTATGGGACTTATGATTCATCATGTATGGGACTTATTATTCACCCTGTTGTATGGGACTATCTTCTTTTATGGGGCTGTTTATTTACCTTGTTATGTGAACTTATAATTTCCCCTATGTATGGGGCCTACGATTCACCCTGTTGACGGTTCTTTTAATTCGCCTTGTTTATGGGACTTATGATTCACCACGTATTAGACTTATGATTCACCCCGGTGTATCAGACTTATTATTCATCCTGCTATATTAAAATTATTATTCAACCTGCTATATATATGGTTCTTATGATTCACCCTGTTGCACGGGCCTTATATTTCACCATGTTATAGACTTATGATTCACCCTGTTATATAGACTTATGATTCACCCTGTTGCGTAGACTTATTATTTATCCTGTTGTATTGACTTATGATTCACCCTGTTATATAAACTCATTATTCACCCTGTTTTATGGTGGTCTCCCTGTCATTATTCACTGCACCCTGGCAGGTGGAAGTTATGGTTGTGTAGTTATAGTTGTGGTGGTCTCTGGCTGAGTGTCAGCAGAGGTAGGTGAGATACGCTTCCAAGGAAGGTCAAAAAGACGCTTCAAAGCTCAAATATTGCGCACAGCGTGTGGTCGGTGCGTATCGTCGCCAAAAATCCTCTTTATAGCCTATTAATCACATATGTATCGACACAGCCCTATGTGTGTAGTTTATACCATGATAGATGCGGTATTGGGTATGCTGACGTGGATGGCCTTGCTAGGTTCTGGTGGCTTTTGTCGTCCTTCTTTTTATGTTATGTTATCCACTCCTCTTCACACCACATTGGCTCTCATTTCTATGGGTTCACCAAGATTCTTGTCCATTTTATTCTAAAAGTTTAAGCGCTTTTTTTAGAACTCTTTTCTCACTCAGGAAAGCCGTCTACTACTTATCTCAGTAACGAGCTTTAACGTATCTAGGGGGCTGAAGCCCCCTAAATTTCAGACCCGTTTATGTTTATATTTCATTTTAAACCATACTTGTATTCTGCTATTCAGAAAGTTATGTAATAATATAGAATATATTCAAAACAGCTTTTAAACCTTTGCGATCGAATGTATCTTATATGATACATGTCTAAAATACAGGTAAATCTCAAAAAATAATTGTTAAATTCAGTATTATTTATACCTTAGTTGACATGCAAAAAATACAATAAATCACAATTCATAATTTTCTAATGTATGGGAAAAGAATCGGATCTGAGAGAGTTGTACTCGTTCCTTTATGAGATGCTGTTATTTATTATCATTGCTGTGTAAGATAACAATTAGTAATCATTAATACCCCTTTTCAGACTACTCAGAGGGAGGAATTCAGATTAGCTTCCCCCTAAAATTTTATCCTGGATACTCCACTGGGTAGAATCCCTCCCCAACAGGGAGGGATTCTACAGCAGCCATTAAATCATGAAAGTATTCGAATAATTTGTGTGTTCTCAGGTACAAGCTGAAAACCAGCCTAAGGAAATTTGCTATTAGATAGATTATACTAAGAAGAATTACTTAATTCGGTGATCCATTCGTGGCTGGTTCCAAATACATAATATTTAACATTTTAGACTAGTTATCCAAACTCCCTCTTAAATGAATTACCATTTATTGGTTTGAATAGAATTCCTAAGGCTGAATCTTCATGTACATAGTTTTCAACCATCACTTGTCGATTTAATGCAATTAAAATAACTTTATCATTTTACCAATATTAAGGATTAAAAGAAATCAATTAGTTTCCCTCTTAATTCTCTACTCCAATTCATTTTCTATGACCAACTTTTGTCATTGTTAATTAATTTTTATAAAGCCAGTAATTCAAGTTGTATAATTTTAGAAAATGAATTAATAAAGTATAAACAATAATAAATTAATTATCTTGTGATATAAACAACAAAGAAATCATACAATTTTATTAAGCGATTTACATGAATAAGTTATAACTGTTCGGTCTTTTGGGGAATGACGTGTCAGACGTTGACCGTCAGGGAAGGTTGCGCATGTGTAAGGAAACGAACCCAGTTTCCGGTCCCCCCTCGACAGGTGTGGAGCAAATGGTCTTGGGGAGGGTGTGTTATGGGCGTAATTTTCCTCTCTCCCACACACCCACTCCCTCAATCCACATAAACCTGGGGAACAACGTCTCTCGATTTGTCTTCGTTTTCTACAGGCGCATAGACATTTTCACGTACACGTATTATTATACACACGTGTAAACACCCTATTCCAATTTGTTCCTACCTATGTTACCGCTCCTAAATTGGTTAATGCTTCTACTTATGTTCCCGCTCCTAAATTGGCTTTTGATCAATCGCGACCACCCTGCCATAACTTTTAGGACTGAGTTTGCCCTCTGGAGCAGGACTTCTCATACTTTTTGCAGATCTTCACATGTCCTAATTTCACCATTTTCCTTACGCATCTCTTAAAAAAGACTTTAAGGGCATATTCCCTCGTTAGTTTTCGCTTTATTTTTTAAAAGGCACGAACTTGTTACCGGAGGCTCTCAGTCTCTCCTCTCCGAGGGAAAGGGTGAGACAGATGTAGCATGGCACCTAAGCTGCCGTTGCCATCTGTAGAATTGCGTGGCCTCCCGTCCTCAATGACTGCAGTTGCGTACCTTCCCTGCCCCAATGAGTGCTGGGGGGGGGAGATTTTCACTCCATCTTTGTGATGATGCCCTCGTTTGTTGACGCGTCTTACTTTTACGTAAGAATTTTTCGTCTTTTCTCCCTTTTTTTCCCTCTCTTTATTTTTCTCATTCGCCCATTTGGGTTCTCGATCCTCCCAGGTCCCTCCGTTCCCACACCGCGAAAAGAGCGACGGGTGAAAGACAGCCTTAATTAAACCCTTGAGAGGATGGCGTTAAACCTTTGAATGGATGGCGTTAACCCCTTGAAGAGATACGTTAACCCCGTGAAGAGATGCGTTAAACCCTTGAAGGGGTGGCATTAACCCTTTGAAGAGATACGTTGGCCCCTTGAAGAGATGCGTTAAACCCTTGAAGGGGTGGCATTAACCCCGTGAAGTGATGCGTTAAGCCCTTGAAGGGCTGGCGTTAATCCTTTGAAGAGATACGTTAACTCCTTGAAGATATACGTTAACCCCTTTAAGAGATGCGTTAAACCTTTGAAGGGGTGGCATTAACCCCTTGAAGAGATGCGTTAAACCATTTAAAGGGTGGCGTTAACTCCTTGAAGATATACGTTAACCCTTTGAAGAGATGCGTTAAACCTTTGAAGGGGTCGTATTAACCCATTGAAGAGATGCTTTAAACCATTGAAGGGGGTGGCGTTAACCCTTTGGAGAGATACGTTAACCCCTTGAATAGATGCGTTAAACCCTTTGAAAATATACGTTGAACCTTTGAAGGGGTGGCGTTAACCCTTTGAACAGATACGTTAAACCTTTGAATGGATGGCGATAACCCCTTGAAGAGATACGTTAAACCCTTAAAGGGGTAGCATTAAACCCTTAAGGTATAGCATTAAACCCTTGAAGGGATAACGTTAAATGTTTGAATGGATGGCGTTAGCCCCTTGAAGGGGCGGCGTTAAACACTTGGAGGGATGACGTTAAACCCTTAACTTAAATAAATTTCTGTCTATGAGTCTTTCTCTCTTCGATGCCAGCCCTTGAGTCTCTTACTTAAAATGTCCACGCAAAAACCAACAAGTGCATCTTGGCAGAAAGTTGGAAAGAGAATATCTGTGTATAAAAGTGAAGAATGAAGACGAGAAAATGTGTGAACGATATTTGGCCAAGGGCAGGTAGTCCTCAATATGTCAGCTGAAGCTTGATTACCCATGCCATAGATAACGAATACTTGATTGGTAGCTTCAGCAAATTCCGGATTCTGCTACTTCCATAGTCGGGCGACAGTCAGCGCGGTCGTTTGCCGCTATGCCCGCCAGGGGGCGATTCCAGTCATTGTTACGATTTACTTTGGGTGAGACGCTGCTGCCATCTTGGAAAGTTTTGAAATCACAAGTTAATTGTATTTATTTGCCGTTGTAGGCCTGTTAGCTCTAGTACTTGTAAGTAGTGAAGATGTGGACTCCTGCTATTTAAGTGAATAAGTTACAATGTGTGTTAAATAAGGGAAGCCAGCATATGATATATATATATATATATATATATATATATATATATATATATATATATATATATATATATATATATATATATGTTGCTTGAGGAGGGACGCTATAATAATCTAGAAATTGCAAACTTAGCCTTAAGCCTCACAATGCACGTGTTAATTTCTAAAATAACTTAAAAGTTATAGCAATAATTACGTAAATAATACACTAATTTCAATTAATAGTGCATTTACCCTACAATAAACTTAACTATTATCCAATGATTTTATTATTCATAATATTATATACGTTTGTAAACAAACGAGGACGATTAGGCTTAGCAAGATTGCGATCGTCTAAAATTGTCAGAAATGACGTCCTTGAACACATTTTTTTTTATGCGGCAATAGCTCGACCATTCGGCAAAAATATTCTCAAATATATATTTCAAAATTTTGATTTCGTTAACCTTGTATCGGCCCTGATATATCGGCTATCGGCTAAATTGCATATCGGTGCAACCCTAATGTATGGTATTGTTTATCCATAGATAACTGTTTATCATAACTGTGATATTAAAAGTCGTGACTACGATACGCACCCTAAACTACACCTTCACCGATGCCTTGGGTTGATCAAATCATGTCTGGCTAGTTATTACGGTAAAATTATATTTTATTGTCGTTTATCATCACTAACTCTATAATTTAAGAAGGGTATTTTATGAGTATTTGAATAATAATTTCATCTTAGTTTGGTAATAACTTATGTTTTTTATCAAAGTTATTTCTAATAATTCTTTTATAATATCAAAAACTAAATGGTAAAGTTCAGAAATAAATATAAGTATCGAATTTAGTTTAGAGTTCCTTTTTAAAATTATTATAATTGGCGAAGTTCAGAAAATTTATAAAAATTTAACCATGGCTGCTTTTTTTTAGAATTTAAATTTTAATCTTAGTAGCGAAGCCATTGTCTGGTAAATTTATTAAACACGGGTTCAAAGACAGCAATAAAATCTAATTAATAATCCTGTACTGTTATTCATATGATTATAAATGGTGCATTACTTTGCCAGAAAGGCCCACAGCCTCCTGAAGTGTGTTTCTTGCCAGGAGGCTCTGGTAGAAGGCAACACCCTTATGCCCTCACTGCAGGTGGCCGACCCCGACAAGCTACCAGAGACTTTCAGAGAGATGATTAAATTCCAGGACCGCGGCGGTCTCCTCTACCCCTCAAACGAGTGCATCCACATGTCCATGATGGCCGTGGAAGTCTTCAAGGCGATGTCAACACCAGGTGAAAGGAGGGCCAAGTTCCTGGCGGCCTACTCTTCAGAAGAAGTGTTCGTGAGTGTCTACAAGGAAATAATGAGCAATGACTTAGGCATGTCCCTGCTGGACTGTGAAAAGGGTTGCAGCCTCGTCAACACCGTTGTTCCTGCCATCGCCAGGTCCCTCTTCCATGTCATGGGCAAAAATATGGTGTCAAAAGCTAACAATCATGCCCATGCAAAAGTCAAAAGAAGAGTCATAAAAAGAGGTAATCCGGATGCACCCGAGAAAGCTACCAGGAGCAAAAGTGACTACAAGAAGAAACTTTCTAGTGAGAAAAAGTCCTAAGTCAATTTAAGTGTGCGTAGCCACTGACATTTGTTATGTATCTTTATTTTGTAAGGTAGATATTAGAATCCAGGTTAACCACCGAAATAGGTTACTAGTACTGGGTGTTCACACCTTAGATTCTTAATAGCTATTACTTTATTATACCTATTTCAGAATAATAGAGTCGGTACTCACCCATGGGCTATGAAAAAGATTTATAAAGTTAAAAAAAATGAAATAAAATGAGGGGGTCTAGCTAAATGATACCTAATGGAAATATAATTGTTTGATTGGTCAGGTGTGGGCCCTGGAGGGATTTTTTTTCTCTAATTGGTGCTACCTACTTTATTTCATTTATTAGAGTATACCTTGAAATATGTTTGTAGTTAAATGTAATATACCCATTTTTCATCACAGTTTTAATTAGAAATTTGGCCATTTTTTTTTTTTAAGTACCTGGAAAAGACCTGCAAAACCTATGGAATTTTGAAATTTGATATTAGTAGACACCTTGTAGTATCTAATTGTACACAGCCTTATTAAATAAAATTGAATTGAATATAACCAACATCGTTTATAAATATAAGGTTTTTATTTTTTCTTTATGATTAAATAAGTCACACTTTCGTTCGCCACACCGAATCTGTTCGTTGAATACAAATTTGACTTCACAGCTCGAGGTACATTGGTCCCAGGGTGCTTCATGCCAAATTTGGGGTGAATGTCTTTAAAAATAAAGAAATGAGAACGATTTTTGTTTTTTCCTGTCTAGCCCGACTATGGAATTGCCCGATTTTGAGTTACCAATCAAGTATTAGTTATCTATGCCAATGCTAAACCTGGTACCCCTTTGCGGGGAGACACCCCCAAACTCAGCAACAGTTATGACTTAGGTTAAGAGAGGGTTGGGTCATCAACATTTTATGTTAGGTTTGTCATATTAATTTAATGATAAGTTAGGTTAGGTTAAATCTGTTTCGTTACAGTTAAAATGTTGAGTTAGGTTAGTTTTATTGGTTGGGTATAATAAATTGGGTTAGGTAAAGGCTGATTTGGACAAGTTTCAAAGTTAGGTTGGGTTAGGTTTTATAGGTAAAATTATCTTTAAATAAAATGGGTTTGGTCAAGATTGGTTGGGCAAAAAAATGTTAGATTTGATTGGTTAAGCATCAAAAAAATATGGTTTAGGTAAATGGTGATTGGTTAGGGCTCCAAAAGGTAGGTTTTATTGGTTAAATTATGCTTTAAAAGTTAGGTAGAAGGTTATTGGGTATGGATAAAATGTTAGGTCAGGTTAGATATTAGAGGGTATGTGGGACTGGAAGATTACCTATGCCCTCTTTCGAGAGGTGTCGTAAAAAGTGACTAAACCCGGATAAGGGCCGCTGGCCGGACAGTCATGCCCCTTCAATACGCAATGGTGGTAATAAGCAGAGCTGTCGCAGGCCCCGTCTCCTCATACCGGTAAACGATGTGCGCCATCAACACATTGTAAGAAAATGGATGATGTTACTGATACATCAGAAAGTTATGTTTAATTTAATTTCTCCTTTCTCTGACCATTGGATTAGTTTGGTCAACTCATCTTATCATACCTCAGCATCGCAGTCAGACCTTATTACCCAACCTAACTTTGTATCACCAGCAAACTTGCTCGGGTCGCTTCTTTATACTTAAGTTAAGATTATTAATATAAATCAAGAACAAGAACGGCCCCCACACCGATCTCTGAGGAAGCCCACTGGTACCATCCCCCCAATCCAGATCTAATTCTATCTATAGTAACTCTTTGCTGTTTCTCACTAAGCCACGACTGAATTTACCTAAAAAATATTCCATCGATCTCATGCACTTTAACTTTATCTAAAAGTCGTAAGTGTGGCACTTGTCGAAAGCTTTACTAAAATCTAAATAAACAATATCGTAATTCCCATCTCTATCGGCAGCATTGTAGAGCTTCTATATTAAAAAGAGAGTAAATTAGTCAAACACGATTTGCCCCAAGTAAAGCCGTGTTGAGATTCCTTAATCAACTTAGGTTTATCTGAATGATCCCTGATAGATTTTGCCATTACAGATTCCATCATTTTCCTCACAGCTGATGATAAACTCACTGGCCGGTAATTAGACATTATTGTTTTATCCCCCTTCTTAAATATAGGTATCATTAGCTTCCTTCTATGCCGTTGGTACAATACTAGTCTAATAATTTACTAAATAGGCAAGCCAGGGGCTCACTCAACACATCTTTACATTCCTTCAATATCCTAGGAAAACTCTGATCAGTGATCGATGCTTTATTAAATTTTATTCTATTTCTTTTGGGACGATCTCCCTGGTAATTATTATATCCTTCTCATACCACTAGGATCTGCTTTTCTAGAGTACGTGATTTTACCCTTATTTATTCTATTGATTACCCCGTTCCATTTCAACCTAAATCTAATTTCTCAGTGGTCGCTATTTGTCAAGTTCCCCCCAATCTCTGTATTGCGAATTAAATCTAGAATAAAATTAAATCTAATATATTCTCACCCTTAGTGATTTAGTTTACAACCTGTCTAAGAAAACTATCCTGCATCCTATTAAAAGAAAGTTCGACCTCTTGATCACCTACAAGAGCTTCCCAGTCTCTATTTCTACACAACTCCTATTACTATCCCGAAACTTTCCTAAAATATCCCTACATCTATACACTTAACTCCTCCGACTTAGTTTTCCTTATGTCATCAATTCCCACATGTTAAACAACAACTGGCTCCTTTTCAGCTCCATCCACTCTCCTTTCAATTCTCTCACTCACATCCGCTATATATACACCTAGCAAACAAACCTTCATCCTCCCCTTGCGCTCGCCTTCACAAAAAGTCCTCTCTTAATTCCTAATATGTGAATCACCCACCACAACCAATTCATTTGCTTCACATGCACCTATAATTCCCCCTTCCCCTCGCCCTAGGTCTCCTAAGACACTGGCGGTATTCCTACAAGTAATAGGCTCAGACATACACTCTCTACCTAGGGTACTATCCCCACATCCTTAACACCGGCATCCCTACTTCCATCTGGAATAGTAGATGCTTCACTACCTACCTATTTCCTTCCTCCCTTTACCATCATCTACTCACTACCATCTCCACTAGCCCTACTCTTGGATAATGTAAATGGACTAACCTCACGCTACCCATAGCTTCCCTTGGGCCTAGTCCTGAGATCCCTCCTAAGCCTGGTTATGAAATGCACCTGATCGGGATGTAGGATCTAACATAACCTAACAACTTGTGGCTGAACAAATTCCCACGCTTAATGGTGCGCATCGTTGCCTCTTATTAGGTCCCAATTAAGAAATTGGGAGCAATTTTCTTCAATACCTGTAAGCGGCCTCATATGTGGTTATGTTGGGGGAAATTCCTTTTGTGCGAAAATAAGGAGCCCTCAGCGGAGCGGGGGGAGGGGGGGATTGCATTTGATTTATGTTCATTTCCTCTATTTTCTGAAAGGGATTAAAATTCGCACTCGCGAGTCCATATGTCCTTCGTACAAACTCCCTTTCTTTCCTGCAGTTGTTCTCCCCCACCCCCTATTTGGTTGGTTAGGCCATTTTCCTTTCTTTCCGCAGTCTGTTTTGAGCCTTTCTGCCCTTACGTTTATTTCCCCCTGTCTCGCCTGGAGCGTCGACTTACTTCTAAGGTGTTTGCCTCCGTCTATCGCCACACACAGATACGCACCCCCTCCCCTCCCCATTCCCTCGCTGTATCCCGTGCGTGTCTTCTTACTTTGAAACCCACGCACTTATTCGTGTGCAAGCCCACGTATTCGTGCGTCGGTGCGTGCGCTGCTCAACAATTCCCATTGTGCTGCTAGGGTTGAAATCCAGGGACCCCCACACACACATACAACAGGCGCACGCACAAATGATACCCCTCTTCCCGTTCTTTCATCATCTCTTTCTCTCACTCGTCTTCTTACTCCAATTTTATCCATCTTCATCTGGGGGCGCTGTTTGTACACAATCGCTTCCACTCCCTCCCATCGAACACTGCTAATCCTCTCTCACACGGATCTTGTGTCATACCACCTTAATCTTGGCCTTCCTCTCCTTCTTCTCATCTCCACCTCCATATTCCTTATTCTTCTGCCCACGTTGTCTTTTATCTCCTCTGATAACTTATCTATGCCAATGTAATCGCTTTTGTAATTTCTTCTACTATTTGTCTCTTTTATTCATTCGTTCCAAATCAATCTTCGCCACTCCGCATATTCATCGAACATTCTCAATTCAGCCATGCGCCCTCTTCATAGGTCATTCATGCGCCCTCTTCATAGGTCATTCATCTGCCCCATAGGCCATTCCTCTGCACCATAGATCATTCATCTTCCCCTTAGGTTATTCCTCTGCCCTATAGGTCATTCATTTGCCCCTTAATTTATTCCTATGCCCCATAGATCATTCCTCTGCCCAATAGGTCATTTCTCTACTCCATAGATTATTCCTCTTCCCCATATATCATTCCTCTACTCCATACATCATTCCTCTACTCCATAGATCATTCCTCTACTCCATAGATCACTCCTCTGCCCCATAGATCATTCCTCTGCCCCATAGATCATCCCTCTGTCCCATAGGTCATTTCTCTTCCCTTAAGTTATTCCTCTTCCCCATAGGTAGTCGCTTTACATTTTACTCTCTGTGGCTCTGTGACTCCTTTACAATTCTACCGCTTTCTTCACATACATTTCTAAAACTCCTTTTGGCAGAGGTAACCACATTAGTTTTCGGGTTATTTCACTTTTAAATAAATGATAATAAATACGAACTCTTAAGAAAAATACTTTGATTAGTCAAAGAAAAGAATAACAGGGTACTTCAAAACCATTTGCCGATCTAACGACGAATTCCTCCCTCCTCTAAATTCAAAGCTGGATACCAGCGAGCGAATCTCCCGCAGCACCTTAGTAATGCGAGATCCTTAAAAGAAGTCAATTGATTCGGGTAGTTAATATATTTGCATTGATGTTCCATTTTCTTCAGGACTATTTCAATTTACGGGCAGCTCTCCGGGCTGCTTGGCAAAGAAGATGGGAGACGGTCGAGGGGAACTTAAAGTTGCGTGCCATTGCCCTGCGACTGTTCCCATTCATCTACATCCCCCCAAAAAACAAAATGCCGCGAAGGCTTCAGTTACTTTCTGTCGTCTCCGAATTGGACACACTCGCGGGACGCACCGTCATTTGATGGAGCGCTCGCCTGCACCTTATTGTGAAGACTGCGTTGTCCCCCAGACTGTTCGGCACATTCTTGTTGAATGTCTCAGTCTGGGCGATCTTCGCGCACGCTACCTGTCCCGGTACCGGGATGAGTGGGGTCGCTACCGCTTGTCCCTTGCCCCTGGTACTCGGGATGAGTTCGTGCACACTGGCTTATGGACTCTACGACTTTTTGCCACTTTATTTCACTGTTTGTTGTGGGTCGCATGTTCGTGCGCCGAGGGAGGCGGGCCAACCCTCAACGCCAGAGCGCGCTTCCTTCTTGCCTTTTTTTTTATTTTATTTGTTTAGCTTTTGTCATTTTTTATCGTTGTTATTTGCATATTGTTATTTGTTTTTTTTAATATAGCCTAGTATTAGGCTGGGTCGAGTACGACGACTTATGCCCAAGTAGGCAGTCACCAGATAGGCTAAAAAAAAAGAAAACTATTTCAATTCATTTTGTCATCATGGAACCCAAAGTTTGGATGATCTCCTGACTGATAGTGCTCCATTTTCGTTCATTAATCACCCGCAATTGGATAGCTTCTGTTTATCACCCGACAGTTTGATTAGAATTGCAATCAAATTCACCTTTGGGTTCAAATCTGGCGAATTCTTGGGCTATGACGAAAGGAGTTATCCCCAAATTGGTCCTCAACTATTGGGAAAAGGTGCCAAAGAAGCATGTTTTGATAGCATTTTAAGTTCATAGCAGTGCTCCTGGGCGAAATTGTTAGTGCTCCAGCTCCTATTGATGGGAAACAACCTCAGACAGAAATAGTGTCCAGATGCTTCATCGGGGGCACTACACGAGACTCGTGAAAGTGTTCTCCTCCTGTCGTAGAATGCCCCCCCTTTTTTTTCTATTCTAAGAGTGCTAAGAGTGTCTAATATATATTGATATCTGAATATCTTAACGAACAGAGCCGTTCCGAAACACGTAAGGATAGAAGAGAAACGCACAATAAACCCAAAATAAACTAATATTTTAACTTTAACCATTGAATCCCCCACATTAAACATTAACTACAGCAATACTCTGAATATTATTATAAACAAGAATTAATTAAATTAGTTTACCCCTCAAAAATTGGTTAATTTCCCTACACACAACAATAATATAAGATTTAGGCTTACGGACTCATCTGGAGTTTAAAAGGCCTCAGGAATGTTATTGACTCACAACGCGTGCCGTTTGTCCAGATGTAGATGGGCGAGATCACACGGTCGTTTTGGCGAGGTTAGCAGCTGGGGGGTCCACACGGTATTCCGGGGGGGGGGGGTCTTCAAGGATGAGAACAATTACGGTGCTTGATGCAACACCTAGGCAGTCGTGGTCTCTCTGGCGAGAGTGAGTCGAACTTGGTTCTTAAATCAAGTTAACTTGGAGTGCGGTGTGACCACCGAGTAACGAGCTCGAGGAGGAGCTTTTCTCCTTCGTTACTTATTTCCTCCTGGACGAGGACTGAACTTGGGGAGGGTCTTCTTCAAGGGCGAGGATAACGGAGGGGGGTTTCTCTGGCGAGAATAAGTTACTTAAAGTTCGGTGTGGCCACCGAGTAACGGGCCCGAGGGGGAGCCTTTTCCTTCTTCTTTTTTTAATTCCCCAAGGACGAGGAATACCCCTGGTGTTTAAGGTGCATCAGGATATGAGGAGTCTCTCTGGCGAGAGTAAGTTGAACTTAACAAAGTTAACTTATCGTTTGGTTTGATAACCCG
This sequence comes from Ceratothoa steindachneri, assembly GCA_963969495.1. Classification (NCBI taxonomy): domain Eukaryota; kingdom Metazoa; phylum Arthropoda; class Malacostraca; order Isopoda; family Cymothoidae; genus Ceratothoa; species Ceratothoa steindachneri. The sequence continues at coordinate 159,213,109 of OZ018318.1, read as the reverse complement.
GGACTAGCTCGAGGATGAGCTTCTTCTTAGCCCCTTAAGGTAGGTAGCCCTGCCTCTCTTGCAGGGTACTTCTTTGTCTGGTGACCCAAGTAATCTGCCTCTCCAGTCTCGGTAGTTCGGTTTGATCCGAAGACTTCGTCACCTAGAGACTGACGTATACTACCGCGATTTTCCTCAGAGTTCCTCATTTATACCTCGTCACCCCACTGGGGGAGTGGTAAGGGAGGAAAGGGGCTTGAGGACGGCCCCAGGAGAGTTCTTTTGGCCAACGGTTTTTCCCACGAAGTCAAACATCGGCTCCTCGTTAGGTTTCGAGATTGGGAGAAACACGTCTCCAATTTCTTATTTGACGTGAAACTGGATCTCACTCTCCTGGGGGAGATCTTACATTTTGACCTTTAGGGTCTTTCATGGCACCGAGTTGTGCCACGCTGCGGTTACTCTTTTGACTCGCCGATGCCTGGGCCGCATGTCTTTGCGGTAACCGCCTTGTGACTCCACCAAGAGTGAACGGGGTGGGGGGGGGAAGTGACGATTCCCCTACACCTCCTAACGAGGGATCTTCCATAAGCTCCAAACAAGCGGAATGGAGCTTCATCAGAGAATATCACTTTGCCCCAGTCTTCAACACTCCATTCTTTATATTTCATACAAAAGTAGAACCTATATATAAAGTTCTTCTTAGTGAGATGAGGCTTCTTCGCAGCCTCTCTCGAATGCGACTTTTGTCGAAAAATCTCCCCCTCAAAGTGTGCACCGAAGCTTTCACACCTGCCTCTTTCCAATCAAAGCTTGCCACTGGAGGCAAGATAAAGGGACATTAGAAGAAGACTAGAATCAAAGAGAGCAGAGGACGGCACAATGAAGGCAATCCTTTACCGAGAAGACAGATATAACGCCAGGGGAAAAAAGTTTGAAATTCCTAGGCCGGGACTCGAACCCGGGTGTGCTGATTGCCGGTCAGATGCTCTACCGCTAAGCTACCAGGCACAGTGACTCTACTTCGCCCAAAGCGTTACCCCATCAAACACGGTATCTCCCTAAGCTAGGAACCTCCAGGGAATTTTTATACCACATCTTTTTACCCGCTCACAATTTAAAGACAGAAAATAAATATGGCGAAAGCCCTGTGGTGGTTGTTATCACCCGCAGAACTTGTATTTGCTCCTTCTTCTTATATATATATATATATATATATATATATATATATATATATATATATATATATATATATATATATATATATATATTAGTTTCAAAAAAATTGTCCCTGACTGCATGGGAATGAAAAAGGTAGCGGCAGAGGGGCAAAAGACAACCCGAGGAAGAGTCAGTTTCTCATGTGCGTTCGTCTCAAAATTCCCTTATATTTACGAGTATTAGCAGGAACAGGCTAGCCTGGTTAGACTATCTCTACTCGAACAAATTCTAACCTGTTTGTTCCTATCAAAATTCCCTTGTTTATTCCTAGGGATAGGCTAGCCTAGTCCTAGCTAATAGCATAACTAGGTTACCCTAGTTCTCATTTGGCGCTTATTAGGGAGCGGTGAGGCGTCGTTCGCTCAAAATATTTTACATAGCAAGTATTTCTCGAGACACGAATTGGGGTGGGGTTTTTTTTTTAACCAATAAAATAGGAAATAGGCTTTAATTAAAAATAGGGGGGGGGGTTTCATTTTCCAAAGCTACCATTTCGTATCCTACCTCTTATCAGTGAGGCAGGTGGTCCCGAAGAGGAAGAGATTAGAATATATAGAAAAGTGGAGAATTTGCTGTAGTCAAATTTCAGCACGCAGCAGAGGAGAGGAAAGTTTCGCATATAACTTAAGAGGGGATAGGAAGAGGGAGATAGAGTGGTGGCTATACAACGGTGCGGCGTGTGTTTGCTGGGGTGTTTGACTGGCTAGGCTGAAGGGTCCGCAAAGCAGAGCGGGTGAGGTCGCTGGTACGCTGAGGCGCTGGTGACGTACGGGCATGAATTATGGAATCGTTACGCGACGCTGCTACTTATGTGTGTGTGGGTATAGGGTAGTTAAGAGTTGCTGTGTATTTACGTGCCCGAGTAGCGTGTTGGATATTGCGTATTCCGTTGTATATGGGTCTCCCTCGAGTTTCCCTAGTTGGCGTGTGAAGTTGTATGTGTTTAGTGGCTTGAGTTTGAGTCGAGAAACTTCACTCCATCCTCCGAGATGTTCAAAACGTCCCTCAGTGAGGTGATGTAGCGTTTCGTCCGTGTGCGATGTAGGACAGTCGAGGGGAAAATGTCCTGTCATCTTGGTTTTGGTTACATCTGATGCAGGTTGTTGTTGAGGCAAGGAAGGATAGATGAAGCGTGGTTTGATATCGGTTAGGATAAAATTAGTGTATGTTCTAGGCGAGGTGGTGCATTTAGAGTGGTGATTGGGGAAGAAGTTGTTTAGATGTCTTTGGGTGAAGATAGTTGTGGATGTGTTGTATTAAGTTGCGATTAAGGGGATGGGGAGCTTATTATCCTGGTGTCAGTAGCAGTGTGGTAGAAATTGTATTTTGAGTCTGGGTGGATGGAGGTGGTTTTGTTGGAATAGGGTGGTTGAGTGCTCCTCTGAAGTGGTGGGTTAGCATTAAGTTTAGGTGTAATTCGGTGTGATAATATTTTGGATTTGCTTTCATAGGGTGCCACAGGAGTGGTTTGTGCGTAGCTTGTGATAAATTTGAGTGTTTTGTTTTCTACTGTTTGGAGCAGTGTCTTCGCATTCCTCTCCACATTCATTCATCTTTTTTATGATGATAATAACAATAACAAAAGTAATAACAACAATAATAATAAAAATGACAATAACAACCAAATAACCTTAATAACAGTAATAATAATAACTAAGTACAACAATAATAGAACAACGACAAAAATAATAACTAAGAACAATAACAATAAGAATTAATAATATTTCGTGGCGGAAAAATTTCTTTCAACCCCCATAGCTCCGGTTGCTATGGCAACATGTCATGCTCGAGCGAAGACTGACGGGTGTGGGGGAGATTACGCCCTGTTCATCATTGGGATTCGGGGAGGGGGGCGCCGCATTTACTAAAATGGCCGACGACGCAAGGACAAAAAAAGTACCGGTTCTCAACCCTGATTGCGGGGATTGAGGCAAGTAAGGGTGGGGACCTCGTGTGCGTAGTTATTTGCATACACATGCTACACCTGTGTGTATGAGTAGATTTGCGTGCGAAAGTGAGTGTGGTTTGGGAACCACGCGCTTGTTTTTAATCGTGTGAGCATTTTTGTGGTGTGTGATTTCGCTTAGTTTTTTTCATGTTTGTTTATTTTGGGGGGTCGATGTGTGCGTGGTTGTGTGTGTATTTAACGCACTCAATTAAGAGAAACGTTCCACGATTCAGTGCCAATATTTGTTTCGTTCCAACCTTGACATAAATGTGCCGCGTGTGTGCACACGTAAAGAACACATAGGTTTTCCCCAAACTTACAAGCACGCGTGCAGACACAAAATTACGCACATACATTCGCGAAAATGTACAGGGGCAACAAACGGCCCTTTTCCACCGCTGTACCGCAACCCGCGGCCGCGGAGCAGCAAGTTCGCAACTTCGATTACCGGTACCTCTTTATACGAACTTGTTCGTAAAGGAGGCTATGCCTTTGTTGGTTGCCGTTCGATGCGGTCGAACCCTCTCTCGTTCGTAGAGGGGTTTGTTTCTTAACATTTTTCTCCCCACTGTTATTGTGTCACTCTCATTCTTATCTCTGTCTTTTCATTATTCTTCTCCTGCCCCGTTCATTGTTCTCGTCGTTTTTTCTCCTCACTCTTCTCCCCATCTTTTCGTCATTCTTCTTACAGTTTTCTCCTCATTCTTCTCCTGAATCTTCTTCCCATCATTTCGTCCTTATTTCCCTCATTCTTATCGTCATTCTTCCACCAGTCTTATCCTCATTCTTCTCGTCATTCTTCCCCGGTCTTCTCCTCACTATTCTCTTCATTCTTCTCCTCAATCTTCTTCTCATTGTTCTTTATCGACGGAATAAAGGTACGAAGCCTTGTATTTAATTGTTTTTAAATCCCCATTAAATACCCCTCAAATATATTCTTGGATTGTTATAAATACCCATTAAATACCTTTCATATTTTCTTGAATTGTTATTAATGCTCATTAAATACCTCCCATCTATTCTTTATTTTATAAACACCCATTAAATAACTCTCATCTATCCTTGAATTGTTATAAATACCAATTAAATACCTCTCAAATCTATCCTTGAATCGTTATTTAAACCCATTAAATACCTATCAAATATATTCTTGAATGTTATCAATTATCAATACACATTAAATACCTCTCAAATCTATTCTTCAATTGTTATAAATACACATTAAATACCTCTCATATCTATTATTTGCTTGTTTTAAATCATTTACATGCCACACAAATTCATAATTAATTGATTTTTAATTATTTAAATACCAAATGAATCTATTATTTAGTTTTTAGATACTTATTTAAATATCAAACGAATCTATTATTTAATTGTTTTTAAATAATTTAAATACCGCACGAATCCATTAGTTTAAATGTTTTAATACTCATTTTAACACCAAAGGAATCTATTATTCAATCGTTATAAATGCCTATTTAAATATCTCACAACTCTATTATTTAATTGTTTTAAATATTCATTTAAATACTCCGGGAATCCATTATTCAATTACTTTCAAAAATGCTCATTTGAATACTTGAAGAATCTAGTATAGTTTTTAAATACCCACAAGAATCAATATTAACTTTTTAATACTTTCATATATAAATACGCATTTAAACGTTTTGTTTAAAGGTTCCAGAGTCAAATAAATACCCTTGTCATTATTTGTTTTAATACACTCATTAAAATTTCGAAAAAAATGTACCGATTTGAATTCATTTTAAATTACCAATTTTAATTCCTGGGATAAATTTGAATTCCAAATTATCTATTTTGGTCCTTTTTACTAATTTGAATCACTTTAATTGCTTTTACCCATTTAAATCCCTATTAAATTACCCGCTTTAATACCACTTCTTAATTGCTTATTTAAATTCGCTTTAATCGTCTTTTTGTGAATTACTCATTAAATATCTAATAAATCACCCATTTATCCCATTTTATGAAAAACTCATTTAAATCACCCTTTATTCGGAATCACTCGTTTTAATCTCTCTTATAATTTACTCATTTCTTCCCCTTTTAAATCAAACAATATAATATCTCTTATAAATTGCTCATTTAAACCCGCTTTAAATCATCCGTTTTACTTTCTTCCACAAAAAAATTTCATCTCCGTTTTACTTTCTTCCACAAAAAATTTTCATCACCGTTTTACTTTCTTTTACAAATTACTCTTTAAAACTCCCCTTTAAATCCCCAATTTTACTTTATTTTGGAAATTAATCATTAAAACCCCCTTTAAATCATCCGTTTTACTTCCTTTTACAAATTAACCATTAAAACCCTTTGAATCACTCGTTCTACTTTGTTTTGCAAGTTAATTATTAAAATCCCTTTAAATCACCCGTTTTATTTTTATTTTGCAAATTAATCATTAGAACCCCCCTTTAAATCACCCGTTTTACTTTCATTTACAAATTAATAATTAAAAAACCCCTTTAAATCACCCGTTGTACTTTCTTTTACAAATTAATCATTAAAACCCCCTTGAATCACCATTTTTACTTTCTTTTACAAATTAATCATTAAAACCACCTTCAAATGACCATTTTTACTTTCTTTTACAAATTCATCACTAAAACCCCCTTTAAATCACCCTTTTACTTTATTTTATAGATTAATCACTAAACCCCCTTTGAATCACCCGTTTTACTTTATTTTGCAAACTAATCAGTAAATCTTATTTAAATCACCGGTTTTACTTTCTTTCGCAAATTAATCATTAAACCCCCTTTAAATCACCCGTTTTACTTTATTTTACAAATTAACCATTAAAACACCCTTTAAATCACCAGTTTTAATTTCTTTCGCAAATTAATGATTAAAACCCTTTAAATCCCATCTTTTACTTTCTTTTACAAGTAAATCATTAAAACCACCTTTGAATCATCATTTTACTTTCTTTTACATATTAATCATTAAAACCACCCTCGAATCACAATTTTTAATTTCTTTTGCAAATTCATCGCTAAACCCCCCGTTAAATCACCCTTTTACCTTTTTTTGCGGATTCATCACTAAACCCCATTTAAATCACTCATTTTACTTTCTTTCGCAAATTAATCATTAAAACCACCTTCGAATCACCATTTTTACTTTCTTTTACAAATTCATCACTAAAACCCCATTTAAATCACCCGTTTTACTTTCTTTTGAAAATTAATCATTAAAAGACCCCTTTAAATCACCCGCTTTACTTTAATTTACAAATTAATCATTAAACCCCCCTTTAAATCACCTGTTTTATCTTTTTACAAATTAATCATTAAAACCACCTTCGAATCACCATTTTTACTTTCTTTTCCAAATTCATCACTAAAACCCCCTTTAAATCACCCGTTTTTCTTTATTTTTTAAACTAATCAGTACACCACCTTTAAATCACGCGTTTTACTTCTTTTTACAAATTAATCATTAAAACCTTTTAAATCACCCGTTTTACTTTCGTTTACAAATTAATCATTAAACCCTCTTTAAATCACCCGCTCTAGTGTGTTTTGCAAATTAATCATTAAAACCCCCTTAAATCACCCGTTTTACTTTCTTTTACAAATTAACCATTAAACCCCCCCTTTAAATCACCCGTTTTACTTTCTTTTTCAAATTAACCATTAAAGCCCCCTTTAAATCACCCGTTTTACTTTCTTTTTCAAATTAACCATTAAAACTCCCTTTAAATCATCCGTTTTAATTTGTTTCACAAATTATTCCTTAACAAAATTAAATCATCCGGTTATTCTCCTTTACAAGTTACTCATTAAAAAACCCCTTTAATACAACTCTTTTAATTTCTTTTACAGATTACTGATTAACCCCCCTTTAAATTACCAGTTATACTTTCTTTTACAAATTACGCATTTAAACTCCCTTTAAATTACCAGTTTTACTTTCTATTACAAATTGCTCATTTAGAACTCCTTTAAATCACCCATATTAATCTATAACCCCTTTTAACTCACAGATTTTATATTTTTGTATAAATTACCCTTTTCAATCATTTTTAAATCACTTGTTTTAATCCCTTATATAAATTGCTCCTTTAAAATCCTTTTACAAATTACTAGGTTAGACGCTCCGAACTTGTACCAGGTACGGATCTGCGCGAATGGCAAGCAGCACGCGGCGTCACATTGCGCCAAGCAAGTTAGAAGCAACGGATGAGGGAATTCGATTACATCCTGTCACGTCCTTCGTCACTCCTTCATCCGTCTGTTTGCTCCCGAGGTTGAATGGACCTCCTTCACCCTAAGGGTTTTTTCACCTTCAAGTTCCCCTCTCTCCCTCGTCCGTCACAGCTAACGTGACGCCTGACCAGGGCGACCTTGGCCGGGGAAAGGGAGTTTGGGCGAGGTGTTTTTGCCAGGACCATAACTTGGACACTATCGGATATATAAGGAGTTAGGATAGATCGGTTTAAGGCGTTATAGATATATAAAAGTGTGTAGGAATGGATATATACCTACATTCATTGATTGAGAGAGAAAATAATCTATGGCTAATTATATAGATACATTGATTAATAGATGGATAGATACATTAATTGATTGAGAGAAGAATGTATGGATAGATAGATACATTAATTGATTAATAGATGAAGGCAAGGATAGATAAGTCGGTAGGAAGGCAGGTGAGTACCTTTAGACTAGAATAATTTTCTTTTAAATGCATTGTCATATTCAGCCCCACTTGATTGTGGGCGGGAGAACCACGTAATAAAAAAGTTTTTTTTCTCAGGAACTCTTAATTTTAAGGGGGAGGGGGCGTTCTTTTTAATTGGGTGTGGATCAGTGCCAAACCCTCATGGTTCTTCGACTAAAATGGCGGCCATGGGATCGATGCATGACGGCCAAGGGTCCAGTTGGGCCTCTCAATGATGCCATTTTATAAACAAGGCGACAAGGACTCGTTGGATTACGTCTTCGTAATGAAGTAGATAAGCTCGATAAATAAATGGGATAAGATACCTCGTAACTGGGCTCTAAATTGTATTGTAGTGGGTTTGTTACGGTTTTATCGGGAGTTAAAGACTTTTCTTCCCCCATAACCCCCTATTAATGATTCTGGGGTGTATTTAATATTCTATCGCTCCTTGTCATCCACCCCCCACCCCCCACACACACATATACCACAGCAATTCATACAATCACTCACTTCATTCCCTCTCATAAACAATCTTCCACGAGGCATTGACATAGAGGTTCCACTCGGGTCGCCCTGGCAAGGCTCCGGTGCGGCCACCGCCCAAGACTTAACACCTCAGCGCCCACATACAGTGCATCGGTTCAACCAACCGATATCGACACAGTGCCATCAGGAAATAACCAAACTCAACATATTCACAACATACACAAAACTTACAGAACAAAACTCACAGACTCATGGAGTGTTGGATGTTTGGTAGAACTCGCAAAGGGCTACATCATCACACCTTCATTATTCACCGCAACTCTCCTCTCAAATGTCGCTTTTATGCTCTAGTGGAAATAGGCAGGAAATGGGAGACAGAAGAAAATGAATAAATAGGGAAAATAGGAGAATCCTATGATCAGAACCAAATAGTTCATTCATTTCATATCTATTTTTACACTTTAACTTTAACCTAACACAACTTAACGTGCCCCCTAATTTAACACTCAATTTTAACCTAACCTAATGTGTCCCTAATTTTACAGTAACTTTAACCTAATCTAACTTGCCTCTAATTTAACCCTTTAATCTAACCTAACCTGTCCCCTAATTTAACATTTTAACCTAACATGTCCTCTAATTTAACCCTTTAACCTAACTTGTCCCCTAATTTAATACTTTAGCTTTAACCTAATCTTACCTGTCCCTTAAATTAACCTTTTAACCTGACCTAACCTTACCTTCCCCCTAATTTAACCTTTTATCTTTAAGCTAACCTAAAGGGTACCTTAATTTCTTAGGGTGCAACGAGTTTTTACGACGCTATCTTTTCTGAGTACTCACCACGTTTCTTTTTATTCATTTTCATTATACTGAGTTATGAGTCGACAGCAGAATTTCATTAACGAACCCAATAGAAGAATATTTAACCAGTTTGCTGTGGTCAGTATTCGATCCGTTGTCTGTAGTAAGACAGTTATTGTACCAAGACGTCGTTCAACTCTTCCAGTTATGTTTGGGAGGGGCTTTCGCTAACCTCGATAATAAGTTCTTGGATTTCAACTACCGAGTGTCGGGTTCGACTCCCGTGAAGAGCAGGCGAAAAATTACACCGCTCGCAGTGGGCAGTCCTCAATAGGCGATGCGTCTAATCTGAACATACGTAGCTCTGGTCATATCTCATCATCACACGTTTCGGCAATCACAGCACCGCGGTCTTTTCCTCCTTCCTCTCTTCGACACACAGAACATATCACTCACACGTTCTGGAACTCTCCCTGAACCGGGGTTCATTTCCACATATACTTACGTGGAATGGGTGGCCCTCCGTTAGGTCATAAATGGCTCCCTGCTCCATGGGGAGTATCATGTTACTACTACCCCTCTATCTGAACGTTCCCCTTCAAGATGGGACAGTCTCCTGGTGCACACAGGCTTTCCAGCGATTGTCATTCTAATAGTTATGTAATTTCATTTTTTCGGTTGAGTGGGAATTTTTTGTTCAGGTAACTTAAGCTCCATTCGAGGTCAGGAGGGGACTTAAGTACCACTGAATTTGGGTTATATTCTAGAAAAAAAGGTTTAAATATGGTCAGAATACGTGTGGCCCCAGTAGACAAAAGAGCGGTCTACTTGGAGAATGTAGGCAGTTAGGAAGGGGGCGCGCACCTCTCCTGATTCCCGTTCCACGATAGTAAGCGCCAATGCGCGACTTCGAACCCCCCATCACGTTGGGCGTCGGAGCCCAAAGGAAAGCTTCCAGCGGCACTGGACATCGAGTGCTCTAATACAAAGTGGCACCGGTCGGTGATTGGATTGGCAGCGGCGGCCAAGCAGAGAATTACAGGCCTGAGAAAATAGTTTACACATTGTTAGGTGCAAGTATACGAATGTTATATTTGTGTAAAAATGCTTAAATGTGTGTACGGAAGTTTAAATGTGGGTACGGAAGTTTAAATATGTGCACGAATGCTTGAATGTGGTTACGAAAGTTTAAATGTGTGTACGAATGTTTAAATGTGTTTAAAAATGTTTAATTGTGTGTACGAACGTTTAAATGTCTACCCATACCCACGTCCTAATCAAAGTTTCTTCCACACAAATGCGTGTGTGTATATCTAATATTAAGGGTTACATCATATAATTTCATAATTTTAATACCAGAATGTGGGTAGAATTCCTTCACCTATGCTGGTCTTATTTCCTTGTGGTCAAGGGTCACTGTTAGCATTCAGGCTGGTCACTGTTCGTTTATTACCAAAAACTTACCCTCAGAATTCACCTTTCATCCCATCTACATAAAAATATAAAAATCCACATTTTTATTTTACATTTTTCAGGAAATCTCTTCTATTTTAGAGGAAATTTTCCGGGAATTTTCAAAAATTATATAAAAAAAATCCTTATCTGTTTTTAATTACTCTTTCAAGTCTGACATTTCTTGAATTCTATAACGTTGCTTTTGGACAGCTTTAGCTTTCCACTAATGGGAAAGCAATGGGTGTATTTGGGGATATGCAGGGTGAGCAAAGTCTCTCTACAAAGATAGAACATGGGGTAAATGCATTGAGAGCAATTTTAAAAGCAGGAGTAGCATGGCAAACTTGAGTGCTAGACCGTGGTTTAGACCGCAAAGCAATATGCTACAGTCCACCAGGCGTGGATCCAGAGAGAGGGAAGCTGAGGGGGCGGAAGCCTTCCCTACAAATTTCAGACCCGTTTATGTAATAATATAGAATATAACATAAAATATATATATATATATATATATATATATATATATATATATATATATATATATATATATATATATATATATATATATATATATATATATATAATGGGTTGAGGAATAAGTTCTTGCGGTTTTATCAAATTTATTTATTACCATTAACAATTTTAGAAAAACTTCATTTTTAATTGATAACAATATGCAATTTAATCAATAATGTATTCTCCGTTGTTATTTACGACTTCTTCGCAACCTTCAACTATTTTTTCGATGCCTCTGCAATAACTATCTCTGGATTTTGACTCGAAGAATTCGTCTAACCAGATTCTTAATTCCACATCAGTATTGAACGAAACGCCGCGTAAATTGTTGAAGAGCGATCGGAACAGATGAAAATCCGATGGAGCCAAGTCTGGCGAATATGAAGGATGTGGCAGGATTTCCCAATTAAGCATTTGGATGGCGTCTTTTGTCATATTGGCAATGTGAGGACGATCATTGTCGTGTTGCAGAAGGGCTCCATAACGTCGATGAAGTCGCTTTTCACGAATAGCTTCGGCGAGTCGATACATTTGTTGAACATAGAGTTCTGCATTGACAATCTCGTTGTTCGCAAGGTGCTCATAAAGAATGATGCCTTCACAATCCCACGCCACACACAGCATCGTCTTTCGTGGATGAAGTTCTTGCTTTAATCGTGGAAGTGTTTTTTTATTGGGGCTAAGCCATTGTTTTCGATGGCTCACGTTGATATAAATACACCACTTTTCGTCGCCAGTGAGGATGCGGTGAAGAAATCTGTCCTTATATCCACGAGTAGCCTTGTGACGAGCAAGCAAACCTGTGGCAATCGTGGAGCGTTAAAGTTTGTTGCTTTCGCTCAAAGCGTGCGGAACCCATGCACCTAGTTTTTGAACTTTCCCCATCGAATGAAGGTGATTCACTACAGTTTTCTGATCACACGCCAATTGTACAGCCAATTCTCTATTCGATTGACGAGGATTTTCATGAAGAAGATGGTTCAATCGATCTTCATCTAACTTAATGAGACGACCAGAACGTTCTTCGTCATTAAGATTGAAATGACCGTTTTTGAAACGTGAAAACCACCATTGAGCTGTCCTTTCTGATAAAGCATTTTTTCCGTACAAAGCACAAATATCGCGAAGAGCTTTGGCTGCGTTTGCATTGTTTCCGTCTCGATTGAAAATGAATAACAATAAGTGTCGAAAATGCGCCTTTCTTTCAACTTGACATTCCATTTTGAGGGTACAGAACAAAAATTAAATTAACACAACTTTTAAATAAACCGCAATGACTTATTATTCAACTTCAAGACGTAGCTTAAGCAAAAGCCTAATAGTCTACGCTGTTAAGAGACGTAGCCTAACCTTTGCAAATTTTGCTCTCATTATTTATTATTGTTTCTTAATATGTGCAAAAATCACGTCAACAAAACTTAAATCAACACAACATTAAAAAAAAACGCAAGAACTAAGAACTTATTCCTCAACCTAATATATATATATATATATATATATATATATATATATATATATATATATATATATATATATATATATATATATATATATATATATATATATATATATATATATATATATATATATATATATATATATATATATAAACAGGTTTTTAAACCGTTGCTATCGAATGTATCTTATATGACACATGTCTAAAATACAAGTAAATCTCAAAAATAATTATTAAATTCAGTATTATTTATATCTTAACTTACATATAAAAACTACAATAAATAATTTTCTGAAAGGTGGAAAAAAATCGGATCTAAGCGAGTTAGTGCTCAATCTTGTGTAAATTATTGTTATTTATCATCAATGCTGGGTAAGATAACCATTATTTATCATCCATGCCCTTTTCTCAGACTACTCAGAGGGAGGAATTCAGGTTAGCTTCCCACCCCCCCCTAAAAAATATATTATCCTGGATCCGCCACTGCAGTCCACATCTTCCCAAAATGTAAGCTTCGAGCCACCTTATAAACAGTGTAAGCAAATCCAAATTATATTGAAGACACATGACACAAAAGATGCTCAATGACCCGTAGGAAAATAAAGAAGGAATGATAGAAAAGCGAGTTCGTCTTTTTATAGGACCAAACAAGGATTAAACATAGATTAAAAAAGACAAAAGAGATGGTTAGCGCAGTGGCCTGAAGAACGAAGAGCGCCCGATAGCATATGTTCGTCCTACCCATTTTTCGCTTCCTTTAACCAGTTATAGAGTTTATATTATTTTATTCCGTTCGCTCTCTCTCTCTTTCTCTCTCTCTCTCTCTCTCTCTCTCTCTCTCTCTCTCTCTCTCTCTCCCTCTCTCTCTCTCTTAAACTATGTTTGATTCTTGTATAAAAAAAAAAACGAAATCGATTGTATATCATTAAGTCTTATTCCTATCGGTTATTGAATATATAGTTTGGTGTGTGTATGTGAAAGAAAGAAATGGAGAGAGAAATAAAGAAAGAGAGAGAAGGCGTGAAAGAAATAAAGAAAGAGCGAAAGAAAGAAAGAGAAAAAAGAAAGAAAGAGAGAGATTCGGTTTGGTGGTTAACTTTAATTAGCGTAAAATGAGATTCTTAAAGATACGTTGGATGGAATCACCACGCGTGACTATCGCTCCCACATCCACCTACAGGGAAACACACACACACACACTCATACAGTCACTCCTCAACATAACTTCCATCCAGTAGGATCAGGTAGACTATTAAGCCACCACAAAACCTCAACTCCATATACTTATGGGAGTCGGTAGATACTTATCCCACCCTAAGGGGGATATTTTCCCATCTAGCCTCCATCTAAGGGAAAAATTAGGCCCTTATGGGGCTGATAACCCCTGGATGCGCATGGGGAGACTGATGTGAGAGAGGAACATTTAATTGATAAGGTGGCTACGATTGAATGTTGAAAATAGCTTTCCATCCAAGGGAAATTTGATCCATTACACCAAAGGAAAATCTACAGGGAGCCTTTCTCGCCCCCCCCCCTAATATTAAGTCCTGTTCGCACACTTGAATTCTCGTGCTCACCCGTACGCACTTTTTTGTTTCCCTTGAATCCTTTGGCTTCATTAAATTGTGAATATTTTTTCCCTATCTATAATACTCACCTTCCTACTATCTATATACCTACCTACCTACTATCTATCTACTTACTTGCCTGTCTACTATCTATCTATATCCATGCCTGCGTACTATATATCTATATACCTGCCTGTCTACTATCTATCTATATACCTGCCTGCCTACTATCTATCTACAGGGGTTGGACAAAATAATGGAAACATTAACTAATGCATCCATTCACACCAAAAAGTTTTAAAAACTTATTTAAAATGCCTGAAAATGACGTTGGACACATAGTGGTTTCCATAATTCCCAGATCTTGCCATAATCAAGGGGTTTTTTTGTGTAAATTGGAGAAAAAACTAGGGGATATATTCCCTCTAAAAAGCGTCTACGAAGGAGCTAGAGCAGGTTTCACCCGAAACCATTTAAATTCGTATAGATACAGCACAAAACTGTATGAAACGATTTGTCAGCGTATTGAATCTATTTATACTGCTAAGGAGGAAAGGACTCAAAGTCAGTAATTTAATCAATGTTTCCATTATTTTGTCCAACCCCTTTATATACCTGCCTGCCTACTTTATATCTACCTACTTGCCTACCTACTATATATCTACCTACTTGCCTGCCTACTATATATCTATCTATTTACTTGCCTCCCTACTATATATCCATCTACCTACATTCCTGTTTACTCTCTATCTACTTCCATACTTACTATCTATCTATATACCTGCCTGCCTACTATCCATCTACCTACTTACCAATCTATCTCGGTCTCTGTCTGTCTCTCCGCAGGGAGCGCACATTCCCGTTAATGGTTGCTCATTTCCTTTTTCCTTCCCAATACTCAAGCGGGAGGGGAGGGGAGAGTGAGGGGTTCTTCCCCTAATGGCTTTTCGTACGTGCTATAAACCAACCAACCAACCAACCAACCAATTTGAGCGAACACTCAACTCCATTTTTTTCGTTCGCTACATTTCGGGAACTCACTCTCCCGTCATCTTCAGGGCGCTCACCTCTCGCCCACACACTCACCAGAGAACAACTCACTACAGTGATCAGCTTAACCACCATAACAAACTGGCAAGAGATTACAGTACCAGAAAATTATTACTCTCATACTACTATTACTGTAATAATAATAATCTTTAGGTGTATTCCGTAGCAAACAGCCGCCGCACCACCGCAAGAAGTATGTTAAAAGTTTCGATGCCCCGTCGATAGATGGCGGCACAATCACGATGTGGGGTAGGTTATCAACATAGGGCCACGAGTAGAGATGGAACCCCACTATATGGGCCTCCTCCCCATCATTAAGAGGCCCTACATCACGGATCCCATCGATTTCCTTGTAATTTAGCTCCATGATTTCACGCACACTTCACACGGTTCGTATGTGAAAATTCACTAACTCTGTCATACGAACAGACCTGTAAGAGAGGTGGGTATCCTATACCCTCTGTTCAGTAACTTGATTCCGAGCCAGATCCCTCAAGGCGGGACCACTAACTTGGGTGCCCACTTACAAATGCCTGCCCATAACAAGCTGTTGTTACTGTCTTAAACATAAGAAGCGTGTACTAACGGGAGCGCCGCCACAAAGTTTACGAGAGGTTCTTAGAGAAATTAGTAAAAAAAATGTGGGAAAGATAGGATGTATAGACCCTAGGCAGAAAAAGAATGACAGAAAAGGAGTGGAAAGGACGAGGATGAATAGACTCCATAGCAAACCCCTTCAGCCGAATTGCTAGGGCACGTAAGGCACGTCCAAAGCCTTAGAAACCAATTTTGTTCTTAAAAATAAGGTAATCAATAGGCAGGAACTTTAATTCCTTAACAAAGTACTCATACTTGCAAGTTCGTATGTAGGAACACACGATAGATGCACAAGTACGAATTCATTACATTTGCGGCCCGGGAAAATACACAAATACACACATACACGTATACACACTACCTTTTGTTTTTCTCCTGGAATTTATGTATTGCGTCACTCTATTCGCCATTGGGCTTCATTTTTTTCCTTCTAATGGGATAATAAAGATACAATCTTTACGTGTGCACACACACACACACATGAGATTCACACACATTTGATAATTATTTTAATTGGCTATCTTGACATGTCTGTCTAATTTTGTATGTTCACTAATGTGAGACATTTTTCTAAAGTGAAAATAAATATCTCATCTCTACGTGTGCACAATAAACGCATATACATCTCCGCGCGCGCTGCCACACATATCACGGTTGTTTGAATTGACCGGCGGACAGTTCCTTCTTAGCTACAAATGAGTCACTGTTTAGTAAAATGGCAGTTTTAGACAATAAATCAAGATTACTTCAGAGTTCAGGGTTCAATCTCTCAAAACGGACTCTGGAAAACCCCTGTAATTTGAGTTCGGTGGACTGGAACAGGCGATTGAAAAAAAAGTACAAAGAATAACTAGATAAAGACGTGTTTTGGTAAGGTTTTTATCATCAATACCTATCGCTTTGTGACCTATTGTGTTTAGCATAGGATCTGAACCACGGTTTGCCTCAAGATATGATAACTGCCATAAAATCAACCCCCGATTGGTACTCTATTGGTACTATAACTGATGGGGCTTAACTTTACTCGATGTCAGCTATAGCACTGGGCCAACAACGGCTCCTTTTGAGACTTTGCTAGGAAGTTCACAAACAGTGGGATTACGCAAGAGATTTGGGAAGGTAGTTTGGTTATTCTATGAAATTTGGAATTAACCAAGGTTTTAGTAGGAAATTAAGCTTAAAAAAGTGTATTGTATAGTTGAATTACAAGCTGTTAGTACTTTGATATTGAAAACATAAATAGTCGGTATTTGTCAAAGGTTTATTACTATCCGAGTGAATGGTTCAACTTTTGTAGGACTCATAACCTTATTTCGATGCCGAACTCTTTAGTTGTGTTCGTACAAAGGTACCTGTTTTAGGCACGTACCCTGGATAGGGTTAAGAGAGTTACGTGCTCTTAAGGTATCAAGCGCTCCATGTAGTCTTCCACCAATTTTCACTTCACCCTAACTTCACTGTCTTTACTTCCTAAAATACTAGACAGAGATGCCCTGATTGATTTTTTTTTTTGTAAAAAATAGAGTTACAAAGAAACCACTGTTTGAATACATAAAGGTGATTAAAAGGGGACTAGTTTTCGAAATGTAGTTTCCTATATCATCTTCAGCCGAACCTGCAGATGATATGGGAAACTACATATCGAAACTAGTCCCCTTTAGACATTTAATTTACCCGTTATTGAGTCAAAGGTTTTTTATAAAGAAATATCTAAATGTGCTAATGTGGATGGGAACTCAACCAAGTGTTGCGTGGGGAATGGTTCCAGGTTGTTTAGTTCCTACCATGATGGTTGAACATTGCTGCAAAACGGGTGAAGTAACCCATTGCATGATGGTCTTTATAGGTTGATCTGCAACACGCAAACTTTAACCACATCAGAAGTAGTAGGTTTTAAAGGGTGAAACGTGGTTGCATTTTGATCGCAATGGTTGTCACTTCACACGAAATTTCCCGAAAGTGAAGTTGTGAAAGAGTTGTGTTTTGCAGGGTTTGAGCGTATGTATAAAATTGGACAGAATGTGTTGACGTGTTGTGTTATGTCGCATTACATAGTTATATGGTGCAATATAGTATTACCTGGTTCAATATGGTATTACATCGTGCTATGTGGTCCAATGGAGTATTACATGTTGTTATATGTTGTTAATAATGTTATATGGTTAAATATGGTATGGCAGTGTTATATGTGTAATATATATTACATAGTGTTGTTATATGGTTCAATATGGTATTACAAAGGGATATATGGTGCAATATGATATTACATGATAGTAAATGGAGAAATATGATGCAATTTAATATGACGTAGGTTTATATGGTGCAAAATTGCATTTTATAGTGTTATATGGTACAATGTGGGATTACATAGTGTTATATGTTGCAGTATGCTATTATATGGCGTTACATGGTGCATTATTGTTTACATGGTATTATATGATGCAATATGGGATTACATTGTGTTTTATGGTTCAATATGGAATTGTATGGTTTATATGGTGTAATTTGGGATTACATAGTGTTATATGATGCAGTATGCTATTATATGGCGTTATATGGTATAATAATTTCCGGTGTGAGCGGAACAATTACCCCTCCCTAAACATTGCTGGCGTGGCCGTGATCTTTGACTGCCCCCCGTAAGGGGGCTGCCGGATAATGTAACATGGACAACTACGTTGCAGAAGAGACCTAGAAGATTGCATACCCTACCAGCCCCAACACCCACAGGGAACTCTGCCTTAGTTATGGATGGTGGTTATGGTTTTGCTCTTTTGTCCCCAATCGCACCAAGTAGTCCCCTCGTTAAAATATTCGAAATACATCCATTTTCATTTCTTTCATTCCACCTACATATGTATATGTATCTTCCCTTGTTAGTGGGAGCGGGCCTGTCGTCGTCCCTCGAAGGGAACTAATCATAGACGGCGCTAAATTGATAAATTCACTTAAACCGATATATATATATATATATATATATATATATATATATATATATATATATATATATATATATATATATATATATATATATATATATATATATATATATATGTGTGTGTGTGTGTGTGCAAAATTATTGAAAATAAGCTTGGCCACTACTTAAATGAACGCTATATAGAGGCGAATTTTAATTGTTTTTGTAGGCCTTGAATAAATAATAACACCATTTTTAATTGTCCGATCCCTCGTTGTGTCCTTGTTTTCCTTTTCCAATTCTGTTCCTCGGGTCCCAAGAAGCCCCCCATTTTAAGTCTCCTCTCATCAGGAACAACGAGTTCGTACTGAGGTCTTGATTAGGGCAGGGGCGGGCAACCTCCGGCCCGCGAAGGCCTAGTGTCTGGCCCGCCACCTTGCTCGGCATTTATTTTGCAAGCCGGCCCGCGAAACTCGAGCCTCCAGGAAATAAATAAATAAATTCTGCCAAACAGCATCTCTCTCAGTAGACTCGTAGAGGAAGAGGGGCAATGAATAAAAAATGAGACAAAAATGCATTTCCCTCGCAGCTACGAAATATTTCATAAAAACCAAAGTTGTAGAGGAGTCAATTTTTAACAAAAAATGCTTAGCACTTTTTCCGCTGCGATGAATTTCTACTAAGATATGGGTGCGAGCATATCGCTCCGGCCAGCGGCCCTCAGCCTGCTCCCAAAGGTCTCATCTGGCCCTCACTCTGAAAAGGTTGCCCGCCCCTGCTTTAGGGTAATGACAATTTGGGGTTCATATTGCTTTTTATGGTTTTAAATTTTCCTCATTACTCTTATGGTGTTCTCTCCTTTTCACTACTTTTATCGTGCTCTCTATTTTTCATGATCCTTCAATGGTTCTCAAAATAGAGGGGGCAATTGGTAGTTTGAGCTAAAAGGTGATAGCGATAATTAACTTCACATTTATTAAACGAAATTAGTACAAAAAAAGAGAAAAAACATTAAAATTAATACAAATTAATATATTTAAGGAATCAATGTATTGATATGAAACTACGAATTATAAGTTATATTTTGCAGCAATGCGAAGACATAAACTGTTAAATGGATCATGGCTGTATGGATCCCGTCTCAATCGTTTCCTGTAAATAAGAATTTAACAGCTGTTCAACACATCCTTTCATCTTATTTTTGTATTTGCGCCGATTCCTAAACGATTCAATTGTTTGGGTGTGCACACCTGTATTGGGATTTTAAAAAAGTAATTGAATGATTTAATGTTTTGTGCTTAAATCCTAACCTTGGAGTGTTGCTGCATCTCGCTTCTCAACAATTTCCATATAACCCACAAAAGTATTTGTTGATCTTTCTACAATTCCAAATACCTTCACACTTGCTTCTGGGCTTCGTCCACGGTGGTGCTTACTTTTATGAGAGAAACAGGACTCACCTATTTCAACTATGATTCTCGGACCTCCTAGAGATAATAGAGATTGTTTAAAATGTTGTGTGTAGACTTCTCTAAAGTAATTGTATACCTCCACCATGACTCAAAGTAACGTGTGCTTGCAGGGATGCTCGCTTCTCACTCGATTTTATCCCCCCAAAATATATTAGATGCATCCATTGCTGAAAACTCACATGGCACTTAAAAAGAAAAGGAATGCTTACGTATAGTGACTTTTGAATTACGTTATTCTCATTGCTTATTTTGACATATCGATCGATTTTTCTTTTTTTTTCAATTCGTTTATTTATTCCTATGCCCTTTACAAGATTCACATTTTATATTTGCTATTAAAAGTGATTTATTTTGCATCCACTGTATCACTTCATTGGCGTCGTCACTTGAAATTAATGGTACAGTAGTATTTAGATAAAATTTGTGGTTCCATTGAGTAAAGGTTCTAAGGCGAACTTAAAATAAAGTCTTCTTGTCTTAACGTTCTATTTTTGGCATTACTTTTATGGTGCTCTCTATTTTCTCCTCACTCT
This sequence comes from Ceratothoa steindachneri, assembly GCA_963969495.1. Classification (NCBI taxonomy): domain Eukaryota; kingdom Metazoa; phylum Arthropoda; class Malacostraca; order Isopoda; family Cymothoidae; genus Ceratothoa; species Ceratothoa steindachneri. The sequence goes on along the minus strand of OZ018318.1, from coordinate 159,192,418 downwards.
TATAGTACTCTCTATTTTCTCCTTACTTTTATGGTACTCTATTTTTCACATTACTTTTATGGTGCTCTATTTTTCTCATTACACTTATGGTGCTCTTATTTTTCATTACTTTTATAGTGCTCTCTATTTTTCATATTATTTTTATGGGGCTAATTTTTTTGTGAGAACCATAAAAGTAACATGATCCCAGTTTTGTTTGTACTCTCACTTTGTGTATGTATGTTTATGTGTGATTTGTGCAGATTCATAAAACATACATGATTTGATGGATGAGTGCTATCGTTTGGAGAGAGGGGGCTTTATTCACGTACTCTGTCCGTTTATCAACCTGTCTATTTGGCACATGGGTCTACTCGTTTATCTATCTGACCACTCACCCGGTACCAGTTAATGAGAAGTATGACTAAATTCGTATCTCTGACTCTGGATGTTCCGATCTGCGAACTTATTCGTGGAGGATAAAGAGGAAATCCCCCCTGAATCCTGCCATTGAAGCACCGAGATCGATCGACCGCGTTTTCCTCTTCCTTGGTGTAATTTTTATTACCAGTTGTTGTTTTTCTCCTTTTCTGTTGTTGTTATTCAGTGACCGTAAAGTAGGAGTGGGTGTGCATCAACGCACCTAAAACTCCATACCCCATCCCACCAAGCTACCCATTTTTCAGGGGGTAGGGTGCTTGCTTCAAATTCGCCTTGAAGACCCATGTATTCGAATAGGCTTATCCTCAGTAGGCTTCCAAATCCATCGACGAATAAGTTATATATTTACCCGCGAGACTAATAAAAGGTATGATTGCAAGCATTTTCCTTTTACCCCAAGTCTTCATTCAGGGAATAACTAACAAGTAACAAGATCATATATCCTGAAGATAAAGTGGAAGAGTAAGACTTGATTACAAGACGAAAGACTTGTAATCAAAGTTTCTCTTTGTCATGTAAATAATATTCCTCTGTAGTGACGTTAATTTCGTGAGCGTCTCACCATGTACGTCGCTCATGTGTACATGGACAGATAAATGTGGCCTAATAAACAAATGAAATTTTAATGCAAATTTCGGTGTGATATTAATTTCTTTTTCAGTTTCGGACAAAAAACTAATTAATTCCCGACTTCCTTTTTTTATAATGTACAGGGTGCTCCAAAATTACGTTTATCGAGGTTTTATGTCTTCATTATTTCTTTTTTATTTTAAAGAAATAAAAAAATAAAATAGCGTATAGTTACTTTTCTCAGGGATGGGCAAAGTCCTCCTCCAGATATTTTTACCGATTATTGTCCAACACTCGAGTTTGCCACGTTAATCCCGTCATCGAGCGATTTTCGTTCTCCAACCATCTTCGAGGCCGTCTTCTGGGTATCTTTAGATATAATAGCGTCTAATATAGGGTTTCTTTCGCCCATCTTTTGTCGTCTATTCTAACTGTGTCCTCTCCAATTCCACTGCGGAATATTCCTTGTTTTGTTTTTCTCTATCCTTCATCTACGTTAGCATTATTATCTCAGTACAGGAGCTTGTATGCTGAGTCAACAATGGCCAGCAGGACAATGGAGAAGTATTTCTTATGATCGTAGTAGTAAGTGCTACTAAGGGAAGGATTGCGGAGCCTAATGTGTTTCCCCTCAAATGCTTCTACACAATGTCGAAGGTTCCATCGTTCCTCGAAGCCAAGGGTGACCTATTTCCATTTATCAGGGGATTGTGGCGTCCTGAGTTCCTCGTCTCCGTAGACAGAATTAATGGTCCAGCAGGTATCTGGTACAATGTGGCTGATGGTGTTGTGGCCAACTCGAAAGGAGCATTGCAGGCTCTTGTATGAAGTACCCGTAGTGAGGAAACGTAGGGTGATGGCAACACGCAGGTCAGGAGGAATGGGTTTGCGCCAGAACGTATGTTTCTTCTGAATGAGGGGCTTGTCACGTTCTACTATCTCATCAAACAGTTGGCGTTCTATTATCGTGAAGTTCTTGTAAAATTCTGGACATTCTCGGGACAACTCTTGCATTATGTTGTCGTAATGGCCATATTCCATTCTTTGTTGCAGATAGGGCCACACTCAAACTAATCTCGGCTTCCTCGTCTGTTTCTGTTGTTCCTCTTCTTCGATCAGGGCATTGGCTATTACCCATTCGCTCAATGGCGTCCACGTAGTCAATGATGGCTTGCATTAGCTTCCTGTTACGCACGTTTCGAGGTGTTATTAGGGACATGATCATGTCAAAGTCCTCCATGATGAATGACCAGGAGATGCTGCTGCTAAGGGCAACTAAGAATGCAATTATGTGCGGTGGTTCCTGCCCTTTTGTAGTTGCCAATTTCAGTCCACGACCTCCGGGGCCTGACAAAGACTATTTTCCGACATACGGGGTGGGGCAAAGACTGTCCGGACACGGTCTTATTACGTCCTACGATGTACGGGCTCAGCTACGCACGTCTTGTGGGGCGTGGCCTGTGGTCCTGACAATCGGGACCTGTTTACGTAAATCGAAAACGCCTACGCATTGCAATACGACTATGATTCGACAATGGTACAAGGTCGGCGAAATGTATACGACACCATGTTAACGATCCACATAGATCGAGGGACCAACAGACCCTACACCCACGCATGAACAAAAAAATCATAAATTTCGACGTGCGGGAGCTGTCGGGGGACGAAATCGTGACTGTGTGACCCCAGCATTAAAAGCTTAAAAAAGGAAATGGGGGATTTTAGAAACGGAGAAAATAGGATAAACTATTTCAACCACTATATGAAAGTGAAATAAAGGAGTGGATTCGAACCTGTGTCATCAAAGGCTAATCGCTATCAGAATCACGACGCTTATCGACTTAGCCACCATCCCCAGCCCCTTGGGCTATTATCAACATCCATTGTATACCCCGTGTCATGTGATTTTCCCTTACTAATAGAAGAATATGTCGATGTAAGTCTTACTAACTCTTTGTTTCACTTATGTTCCGAGTTCTTGGTCTTAAATGAATCGAAGACATTTTAATCCTCAAATGCCATACAGTTATTTCCTACATATTTGTTCACAGCAAGGATTTTTTTTCATCAGGTCAGGCATTTTTCTCTAATCTTTCTGATTTTTTGTCTTGTTTCCAATTTTTAGCATATTTTTGAAGATCATCTCTCCATCTTGTTTTTGGTCTTCTTTTCGGTCTCTTTTATCAAGTGGAGTCCAATCCGTATCCTATCGTCTTGGAATCTTGTCGCATGGCCTGTCCAGCTCCATTTCTGGTTTCTTATAGCATGCCAATTATCCCAAAGTTTGATTTGTTCACTTATCCAAATGGCTAATTTTCCGTCACATCAAGGTGATACCATCATAATGCGTTACCCCTAGAAATGTTCCATATTGCTATCACTATTTCTGAAATTAGCTTTCTTCTGAGGGCCTTTGTAGTAGTTCTTTTGTGTTAGGTTATTGTTCATGACTGGTATTTCGTATGCTACTTATATGAAATTGGCCTATGGTTCTTTGATTCTTCTTTATCGCTGTTTTTAAATAAATAACAACAGCTGAGCGGTTTTTCTTCAAAGATTTTGCTAAAAATATGACAGGCTGCTAAAATGTTGTCAGCCCTCGTAGCGACTTTATAAGGTCGATTGTTACATCATCTTTCCGGGTGCTTTACCACTCTTCATGCTATTAAATGCATGCAAAATTCTACAGGTAGACATATCTGGTGTTGTGTTCCTATCGTGATCCTCAATATTTTCTTGATTCTTCAGATAATTATACTCTATTTATGATTATACATATTTCTCTGTTTGTTTGTTAGTGATGCCATTAGTTTATGCTAAATTTTAAGTGTTGTTTCGCGTTATTTAGTGATTTGTCGATTCTATTGCTATTTATCACTAGATTTGTATTATATGTATTTTACATTTAGATATTAAATGGCATAATTGGGGTAAAACCGTTATAAACCCACATATGCAAAGTTGCTAAGAAATGACATTTTGTATGTAAAGGAGGCAAATTAATGAAAGGGAATTTGCTTATTCTGGTTGTCTTCATTTTTCTCTTCAGTCATTATGCTTCTCCTTCTATCTGCTGCTTAGTATACATCGTTTTCATTAGTATTTAAAATATTCGGTTTCCCAATAAAGCTGGCATGGAAACAAATGCACTACTGCTACCCCACTAAAGGGTGGGAAGGGAGCATTTTCTACACGGAAATGTACTCAAAGTACTCAAGAAGAGCGATAATAGTTTGGAAGCGACAAAGAAATACACAAAATAAAGAAAAAAAGAGATAAAAACAAAGATCTTCCCGAAATCAACCAGTCTCGGGTCGTCGTGAAAATGAGTGGGAAACAAAACTCGAATAAAAACACGCCAAAAACCACATTTTTGCGAAGTGTAAAACTTATGTCCTTTATTATTATTCCTGCTGCACGCATGCGGGTAGTGATAATACTGATAATCCCCCTACTCCTGATTTATCCAAGTGTCTGTGTACGTCTGTGTATGTGTTAGCTAATGAATTATGTTTAGTTGCCTTACATTTGTATGAAAGATGGATTTTGTAACTACAAGATTGTATACAAAGTTTTGTCTGGTGAATAATTGGATATTCTTGTAATTATGACGTATAAGGATACAGAAATAAGGTTGCTGCATTTTGCTGTAAGTTACTGAGATGCAATTGAATGCATTTTATAGTATGCTAATGAGATGCAGTTGACTGCACAGAAGGCGATGAAAAGGGTTGCTGCATTTTACAGTATGTCACTTAGATGCAGTTGAATGCATACAAGGCGATGGAAAGGGTTGCTGCATTTTGCAGTATGGCAATGAGCTGCAGTTGAATGCATACGAGGCGATGAAAAGGGTTGGTGCATTTTGTGTGAGTTACTGAGATGCAGTTGAATGCATTTTACAGTATGTTTATGAGATGCAGTTGAATGCACAGAAGGCAATGAAAAGGGTTGCTGCATTTTACACTATGTCACTGAGATGCAGTTGAATGCATACAAGGCGATAAAAAGGAAAGTGAAAATGAAACAAGTAATGAAACAGAGTAGGAAAGTAGCAAATGGCGCTTTTGGACAAGTGATGAATGAGGTTTCCGATGGGAACAAGAAGCTATTCTGAAAGGCAAGTGAGGAAGATGATGAACAGGGGGAAGAATAGGTGTGTGAAGATGAATGCCAAAAAGGGTGGACTACTTGTGAGCAATGAGGAGGTCAACGGTAGATGGCGAGAATACTTTGATGAATTGTTTAATTAATGTAGAAGTTGATGCAAATGATGCAAATATGGCTGTAATTATGTTGAGTGTTATAGGTAAAGTTTATGGAAATAAATCTGATTAGGGGCCTATAAGAAGGATAATTAAAGCATCGCATTGAAGGGTCCATTTGGTGGTTTTATTGCACCGAGCCCAACACTTCGTGGGTGTGAAGCCACCTTTTTTCCACTTTAATCACACCTAACATCACCGCCTGCTTTTTACCTCCCCACCCCCCTTATATCTTGGGAAAATTTCGCACTGTTCCAGACGCCTGATAAACCAGGGACATTCTTTCCGGATGGTATCAGGAGATTGCGCAGAAAGATGGCAAAAATATAGTAAAAAAAATGGCGTAATGGTAGAAATAAAAGATGGTAAAACATGGTCCAAATATAGACGAAAGATGGCCCGAAGAAAGATGAAAAAACATGGCCCAGATAAAAAGGTAAATAAATTAGGGCCCAAATAAAGATGGCAAAAAATATAGTCCAAATAAAGGTGATTACTTCGAACATCTTTTTACTAAAGAAATGAATTATACTTGGTTTTCTTGAGTAAATGTTATTTATCGGACGAAGCTGTATTAAGGACGAAACTGTATTTCGGACAAAGCTGTACAACGGACAAAATTGTATTACGCATTACGCTCTCACAAAAACATTACCTCATTAAAAACATCCTATTAATATTTATTATTATTTAGTAGTAGTATGGCAGAGAAGGCGAGGCTACGTTTTTTAAAACTATAGGACAAATGTAGTCATTCATTTCCAAGTGGATATGACAGGAGGGTCACCCTACCTGGATGCAATGCTGTAGTGGAACCATCACTCTTGGATGTATTCCAGGTGAGGTTAAGTCGCAATAGAACTTTCACTTCCTAGCTGCTGCATAGACCACTATCACAGGGGGTCAATAAAATTCCCACAGCATGCAACAGCCTCGATTCTAACCTGGTCCCTCTGAACAGCCTACAGAAGGCGTGGCCCCACTTAATTGTGCTATCGTTGCCGGGGACCTTCGGGACTGGCCCCAGGATCAAAACTTTCTCCCTTAATCTCCCCATTTTGTCAGAGTATAATTTTTTGTATTTATTCTTATTAGTATTTGAATTTTATCTTCGTTAATTGCGACATTCTTCCAATTTGAATCGTGAACGATGTCCTCCGATCGGTTATGACAACCACATAAAAATCAGAAAGACAATCGACGGAATACCCGTGGGCACCATGGTCCGGTCCTCAGTGAGGATAAAGGTGCTGATAGAGCGGTAGTAGTATTCTACCACCAACCACCGAACTCTCCGTGGCCCAAGAGAGAGCCACCCATTCCCCGTTCCAAAAAGGAAGAATGATTGTATTGCATGTGCCAAGAGACGACGGAAGAAGAGACGGCATTGTTGTGATTGGCTGTGTGTGGTGTGATGTACGTGTTGGGAGCTGTCTGTGCGAATGCTTCCTACCCGACGCCCCGACTCATTGGTGGCTGCCCCCTGCGAGCACTCAAATCTGGGCGTGGGACCGGACACCCAGGCCTAAAAATCCAACGCCATATCCACTGTGCTAGAGATACCTATGTGTTTGTGCGTGTGATGCGCAATATTCGAGCTTCGAACCCATGTCTTGCCCCGTCCCCTTTATTGTGACACCCATTAGTGAAGCAAGAGTCACAGAGGTGTACGTACTGATATTATGTGCGGACAAGAAGTGGAAGTCCTGTGTGTGAGTCGAGTTGTTAGGGTTACACATTGGGTGTTGACGGTTCGTTGCTTAGTTAGTGCCACTTTACTCTCTCACACATATATACAAACACATTAATGCTTTCATTACATTCGTATTAAACCCGGATATGTAAACCTCTCCATTGATATTTCTTCTATTCCTGAATTTATGTGCAAAGCTACAGGAAATAAATAATCTGGATAGTTTACTAGTAATAGTTGACTGATAGAAGTAGTTTATGCTGTTCAGTCTAATATTGTGGAAAAATAGCGGTCCCAATTAACTTATCTGACGAATATGGCTCATAGTTTAATTCAGTTAGAAAATATGGGTCCCAGTTTTGTCCATTTGAAGAACATGGGTGCATGTTTAGTTCCTTTGAGGAATATGTCTCCCAGTTTTGTCCACTTGAAAATATGGGTCCCAGTTTTGTCCGTTTGAAGAATGTGAGTCTTAGTTTTGTTCCTTTGAAGAATATGGGTTCCACTTTTGTTCATTTGAAGATCAATGACCCCCTTTTTTTCTATTTGAAGAATATGGGTCCTAGTTTTGTTCAGTTGAAAAATATGGGATCCAGTTTTATTCCTTTGAACCATAAGAGTTTCAGTTTAGTTCCTTTGAAGAATATGAGTCTCAGGTTGGCGATTTAAAAATATGGGTCCCAGTTTTGTCCACTGGAAGAATATGGGTTCCAGATTTTGTCAATTCGAAGTATATGGGTCCAAGTTTTGTCCATTTGAAGAATATGGGTCTCAGTTTTGTCCATTTGAAAATATGAGTCCCAGTTTAGTCCATTTGAAGAATATGGGTCCCAGTTTTGTCAATTTGAAGAATATGGGTCCTAGTTTTGTTCAGTTGAAGAATATGGGTCCCAGTTTTATTGCTTTGAACAATATGGATTCCAGTTTAGTTCCTTTGAAGAATATGGGTCCCAGTTTTGTCCATTTGAAAATATGGGTCCAGGTTTTGTCTATTTGAAGAATATGCGTTCCAGTTTAGTCCATTTTAAGAATATGGGTCTCAGTTTTGTCCATTTGAAAATATGGCTCCCAGTTTTGTCCATTTGAAGAATAATCGTCCCAGTTTTGTTCCTTTGAAGAATAATGGTCTCAACTTTGTTTATTTGAAAATAAATTATCCCAGTTTTATTCATTTCAAGAATAAGGGTCTCAAAACAGGAATTATGAAAGTAAAAGATAAAGAAAAGTAAACTTCTTCATTTATAGGTTAGTTAAGATTAAAATTTATATCGATGGCACTATAAAGAGATGATTCGCTTGTTCTGCTCGTTCGTCAAACCTAACCTAACTTAACCAAGGGAATTTCCAACCAACTGCGCTAATACTGAAAAAGCCCTATCATAATTGACTCGTTTGAACGATAGGGACCCCAGTTTGGCCCATTTGACGAATAGCCCTCCCGGCAGTTAATTAGGGCCGCTACTCTTTAAAAGCTACCTCCCACATCCTGTTTCACTGCATCTCTGGACGTTTTAGAGGGCGCTTTTTCTACCAGGAGTGACATGACCCCAGGGACCCTACAGAATCCATGGTCCATTGATTTTTTTTTAATAAACTCAACTCATCATTTTGGTGGGTGTACAACGAGGGCCCTTCCTAGCGATGAGGTTCTATGTGCTGTAGCATCTCAATTCAGAGTTCCTCCTTGGGCAAAATGCCCCCAAGCACGCCATTTCACAAAGCCCCTCCCTGCACGCTTATCCTGTATAGATCAATCGGTTGATCCGCTGTTCACAATGAGCATTTCGATATTTCTTACTTTTTATATTATTATTTTATTCCCATTTTATGATTTTATACTCAAAGGATAAAAGAAATGCAACATAAATGAAAGCACGTTATTATCGAAGTTTTTTGTACACACCAGACTGATTAAACGATACACCTCACAAAATCCTGGTCAAGAGGGATTCCTTCAAAATAAAAGAAAATACTTCGAAATTATCCATTAAGTCATCCTGTTTGAAAATTATAAATTTCATTGAAATTTGGCCATTTAAGACCCAATTCTTAAATGACCTTATTTAGAGTTAAATAAAAAGGAAACTCATTTTATTTGACTTCGTACAGTTTATCATAAAATTGTTTCCTCCTACTTCTACTATCTACCCATAGACTTGAATAAGATCTAAATCTGTGCATACCTCTTTATACATATATAATATTTAACATGACTGCATACATGCATGTGTAGTTAAAGACTAAATTGTATTATTGTCTAAATGTATCCACACTTTAAAGGATCAGGTTTCCATGGGGACGAAAAGTACACAAGTACCGGATACGAGAGGTGCATAAGCCTATTTTTTTTTAAATATTGATTTATCTCGTCTTTCGCCAGGGGAGAGATTCTAGGGTCCTCAAGGCTGTGGAAAACGTTTCTAATCGTCTTTCTAATTGTTCTGGTATTTTTATAGTACCTATCATCTTCCTGTCTACTTTTATTTTAGGTTTATCTTTCTACTCGTTCGGTATTTGTGTATCAATCGATTTAGTACCATATAATAATTTATTTCTAATTATAATGATCATATCTTTACCCAATTCTTAAAATGAAAATTATCTATCTTTGAACTCATTCTGTGGGGAAGCAAATTATAGTAGCTTCGTACATTTATGCACATTATACACATGGCTCGTATGTACGTAACCCGTAAAATCATAAATGCTAATTAATACCGAGAGAAGAGTGAAAAGCCACATCGTGGTATTGGAAATCACTTTCCACAGAGAGATGGACCTGTGCTATGCGCGTTGCTCCCCACTCGTTTCGTTTAACGCTTCTTGAATGGTATCAGCATCGGGGCAAATTGCACTATCCTCTTGTCGAGAGGTTTCTTAGATGCCAATTAATTACTCACAATGAGCATAATAAACTTGGTTAAGTTGAATACAAACTTGGTCTCACTTGCTAACTGTATGTGTGTCGTTTCTTGGATCTTAATCCCTCATTCCATTTTTCAGGTGGGGAAGGAGGGGGGAGGTGTTGTTGGGGATGTTGTAATACTGCACTTCACAGCTGTAATTCGTCACAGACGTTACCCTGACATGTGTGACGCCATTTGAAGAAGGATTTGACACGTTAATTTGCTCTAAGTAATAGATTAATATCAATAGTAGCATTAATATTAAAGTTACTGCGGGAAGCATGAAATAGTTGTCCGTAGTCATGGTCCCACTTCATGTAAACAAACATGTATACACGTTTAAACGAACACAGTCTGTGCACGAACTTACCCCCCCCCCCAAAAAAAGAGGATTCACTGATTGCCAAATTTGAAAGCATACACTGTCAAATTCACACAAAAATCAATACGTACACGCTTTTTCCTTCACTTACACTGCGTCACACGCACACATGTTGTGTCCGGCACTTTGGGTGGAGTGCGCTCAGCGCCCGCATATACACCCACAGCCGAGTGTGGCGCCCCTGTGTCTGGTTGGGTGTAGGTGTGGTTGCAAGAGTGAGGAGGCAGTGGCGAATAGCAATGGGTATGAAAGGTGTGTGAGAGAGGAGGGGGAAAGGGCATAAGGATGTGAGATTCAGGTTCTTCTCGAGGGGTATATAAAAGTAGGGTCTCTTAGACCCCTTCCGAGTGAGGAACAGACCGATCTTGTTCACTGAGTGCCTTTTGAAGCAAAAACTAACGAGTGCATCGTCTCCTGAAATATTTAAACATTTCAATTATATTTAAGTATGAGTCTACTATGTACAAAATGTTGGTTTAGAATAATAGCAAGAATATAGGTGTGTGTGGGGGGCTGAAGGGTATTCTGTCGATTTTGCAATTTGCCCTAAGCAATACTTTGGGTAAACTGGAAAATCATTAAATGTTCGTTTGACCCAACACAAATACAATATTAGAAGAAGTGAAAGCAATAGTGCTTTCTTTGTTCACTTATCTGAAAATAGTCATCCTATCATTTCGAATTCGGCTAAATTTATTTACAACTCAGATGACTATGTTAAAAGAAATATTGTTGAAAGCTCGTCCATTAATTCCTCACTTAATTTAAATATATCTCCCGGTCTCTGGACCCTGTCATCAAAAATCTTATTTGAAACAAAGTTGTGCATTTGAAATCTTAGCCCTTTGATTTATTAAATTTATTATAATTCTTTAGTTTATTGAACAATGTATCTATAATTACATATGTATTTATTTATAGTTATGTGAATTATAGTTCTACACTTCACATACTCTCTCTCACGTGGATATTTTGGAAAAGATCTTATCAATATGTCTTTACCTTTCGGTACTTGTATTTAATCCACCTTTTCTGATCATTTTTTTCCTATTTTTCACGCCTACTCTGTTTTGTGTCCTATCGTTGGGCATTAGTGGAGCGTCGCTTTCGCTTAATTTTATCATATTTACATACCAGTTTTGTTAATTAATTCTTTATGTATTCCTTGAGAATGAACTGAATAAAGTTCGAAAGTACTTGGAATCTGCTTTTCATTTTTCCTGTGGGATTTTCTGCAATTATTGCTCTACTCACGCGCCAATTTGCCAATTTGGTAGTTTTACACACACACGCGCACACACACACACACACATATCTATCTCTATATATATATATATATATATATATATATATATATATATATATATATATATGAATATGTACCATGGAAGGAAACTGAATAAAAAGCAGATTGAAAATGTCGAATAGACGAAAGTACTTACTCCAATCTGCTTTTTATCCAGTTTCCTTCCGTGGTACATATTCATATTTATAGTTATCAAGTGCTAACTTTCGTGATATTTTCCATATATATATATATATATATATATATATATATATATATATATATATATATATATATATATATATATATATATATATATATATATATATATTAGTGTAGTTGGGTAGCAGTTTCTCTTGAAGGCAAATTTTGTTGAAGACGATTGTGTATTTTGCCTTAATTAATTTCCTTTGGCAACTTTCTCTTCTTCTAACTATCTTTGTTATTCCATCTTGTAGATGGTGGATTATTTCTCAGGTATTCATCTCTTTTTTAAATGAATGTGTTTGGTAAAAACCAAACTCAAATGCTAAGCTTTCGATCTTATTCGATCATCTTCGGAGCGTTATGGAATTTCTTGCCTCCTTTACCGATGTAGTGAGTGGAGTGAGGATCTGGCAGGACTAATAACATCCCTTGACGTAGAAAGTCTGTTTATGTACGTGCCTATCGCTTAGACTATCGACATCATTATAAAAAAAAACGTGTACAACCATCCTACAATGTCTCCTCCAAATCTTGACCAAAACATCTTAACGAGCATGTTACGTTCATGCACATCGGAGGCGCCGTTCAGGACACCGGACGGTAATCTATACACGCAAGTGGATGGAGTAGCTATGGGGTCACCTTTAGGGTCGACCGTCGCTAACTATTACATGGGTCAACTCGAGGAGAGATTATTGAACACCATGGAAAATAAGCCACACACATATTACCGATATGTAGATGACATCTACATCAACGTCCAAAACGAAGAACATCTCGTTAACATCAAGCAGCATTTTGAGGAGAACTCCGTGCTAAAATTTACTTATGAATTGAGCACGGGCAATAAACTCCCTTTCTTGGACGTTAAGGTTCAAAACATCAATGGCAACTACATCACTAAAGTACAATGGAAAAGTATGGACATGGAAAGATGCCTCATTGCAGATAGAGAATGCCCTGAAAGATACAAAATAAGCGTAATCGGCTCATACATCCGCCGAGCTTATAAATGCTGCTCTACGTGGGAACTTTTCCACCAAAAGATTGCACGAGTTAAACAAATACTCGTGAATAATGGTTTCTCAAAAAAGCATTAAAAACATGTAGATAAAACTGAAAGTGATCATGGAGAAGTCAACAACATCAAAGTGTATTACAGAAACCAGATGTCCACGGCCTATAAAATAGATGAAAAAAACATCAAGGAGATTATTAACCGTAAAATCAAGGTTAAAAATTAAACGGATAAAATCCAACTCATCATCTATTATAAAACAACAAATGCCAGCAATCTTCTGATGAAAAATAACATCTGCCTAAACTCCTCGAATCTCAAGTCAACCAACATAGTTTACGAGTTCATCTGCCCCGATATAAAGACTGGAAGCTTTTGTAAAAACTAAAAATATATTGGTATGACAAATACTACACTTTCGAGGAGATTAACGATGCATCTACAAAGCGGAGGGCCAAAAAACCATATGGAGAGTGTCCATAATATTAACCTAACGAGAGATATGCTCGTTGATAACACCAATATTAAAAGAAAAGAGGTTAATAAAGCGAGGCTCAACATCTTAGAAGCCATATTAAGCTTAGCAATTTGGTTTGTTTTTTACCAAACACATTCATTTAAAAAAAGAGATGAATACTGGACAAGTAATCTACCATATACAAGATGGAATAACAAAGATAGTTAGAAGAAGAGAAAGTTGCCAAAGGAAATTAATTAAGGCAAAATACACAATTGCCTTCAACAAAATTTGCATTGAAGAAAGACTGCTACCCAACTACACTAATATTAGCGAAAAATGAACCGATATTTATATCTATCTATCTATTTATCTCTCTCTCTCTCTCTCTCTCTCTCTCTCTCTCTCTCTATATATATATATATATATATATATATATATATATATATATATATATATATATATATATATATATATATATATATATATATATATGGTACCAAGCTTCATTAATTATTAATGTTTAGAATATTGAGGAATTTGCTATTGATAAATCTTGAATGAGTCCGGACAAAGAACGGGAATATTATAACAAAAATACAAACTTCCAAGTTAATGTTTTCCCAATTTGTGTATCCTCCTTTTTTCCTTATTTGCATCGGTCATCCAATCGCCTCTAGTGTATTTCCCTCTGTAAAACCTTCTTTTTACTATCCATTTACATCTTTAGTGATCCTTGTAGCTCGCCTACATGCCTAAGCCCGCCCAAAGCTAGTCCATCATCAGTTCGCCCACAATCCCACGCCCAAAGTTCGTTCAAGCCTAATTTGATTCAGTGAGTGGATAGCGAATCTTAAATTATATATTACCGTTTATGTCCGTTCTCTACTGTGTTACGTTTTCTATTGTAGGTTAAAGGGGTATTTATGATATTTTGGGACAGATTTCGTGCGCTCTAGGGGAGACACTTGAGAACTACGCATGTATGTACATACCCGCGTAGAGATACACGAGATGTATAATCCTACCTTTATGCATGTATATAAGATATATTGCCTGAAGCTTTTATTATACATTTTCACACACACACACATATACACACACACAACCTAGCTGAAGATCGTTTTGAAATAATTTGGAAGTTGTTTGGGGCAAACTGGAAGATGTAGGGTGTTTATGAAGACAAACAGATTCGACAACCGATTACCGAGGGAGGAAGTAATAATAATTGAGGTAGAATTTAAAGCAATTGGCAAATGTTCGTTGAATGACCTGATAACCCAACGCAATTTTTAGTTATAATTAATCGACTACCTCAAATTAACTTGAAACAAGCTCCCAAATCTTGGACACATGCTCGTTCACGCTATAATGTTATGCATAATTTTCTTACCAGTCATGGCATCCGCCATGACTGGTACCTGAACGAAGTGCCAATCAAAAGGGAAGATAATATCGTTCCAAGCTGTAGACAATAGTTTTTCTCTTCTGACCAAGAAAAAACAGTCCCGAAATAAAAATAAAACCCCTGTTTTAAGCAATAATTAATGTAAATTGAAACTAAATCAGTTAACACAATGACTACCGATTCGTCAACTTGTGCGAGCTACTTCTATACTTTTAATGAAGTTATTTTAAATTAAAAGAATAAAATCCCCAAGAAAAAACAGACTCTTAAACAAAAAAAAGTTTTCAAGCAAATTTAAATATGAGTTATCCACAAAATAAAGGCCCGTCACTTTCCGAACATTTACCAACATATTTGTAAGGAAAAATAAGCTAAGTGCGATAAAATCCACCCGTGAGTCGTATATGGTTTAAAAAATCATTTATATTTGTCGTAACGCCGTGTTCTACACACCTATATGTAAGGTATTGAACTCGATCCTTGCCTTATAAGGTACGAAAATAGTTTTAAGTGCATTGTTATGTTTCGCATTTGAGGTCTTAATCAATTGGTCCACCAAGAGAGAGAAAAAAAAGAAAGAGAGAGAGAGAGAGAGAGACAGGCAGACAGACAGAGACAGACAGAGCAAAAAATAGAAGCGAACTTTTAGCGCCGTACCTTTTATATTTCTCTTCCGTAATACCGTGACGTCATGAAAATTGGGACGTAATGACACTCCAGTAATTTCTACACGAGGAAGCGTGTTGCCAATTATTACATGACTCCTTAAGAGCAACTGATTTCCCATTATTAAACAGAGGTTAAACCAATGGAGAGGTGGGGGTTATGTGTCATATATCACCCAAAAGAATTTCCTGAATTTTGTTGTTTTTTGCTATTGATGAAAAGTTGCAAAGACCTCCTGAATCGCCTGTCAAGCTTGACGGTTCCTTGTTGCTTTTTTTCTTGGCCACTTTCTTGTTTTCTTTAAATTTGGGGAGGGATAGGACAGTACAAACTCACGAACAAAATAAAATAACTTCAAGAGAAAGAGAGAGACAAGCAGAAAAAAATCATTGAGGCAATATTTATAAAGAGGAGCTGGCTCCTCTTAGTCCCGAAATTCTGTACTTGTGAGCTAATAAAGTCCTTCTCTCGCTTATATTTTATTTTTTATTAATTAATTATAATCAGCGTGTTCACCACGCTAATCCACTAACTTGAATCGGAATATTAAATACACACATATTTGTTTACCAAAATTGTAGTTGTTCACATAATTGCATGCATTCCTCCCTCCAATTATTTATGCAGCGAACATCTTATTAAGTGCTTCACTTCAGCATCAAATCCAATTAATTCTGTCGATTCTCCTCCCCTTTTAATTGCCTCCTGATTGTGGGCAGAACGTCATCCGCAAGCTCCTTCTCGTCACCCAGAGCAAGAGCCACCCATGGATGAATAAGATAAAGAGGTAGCCACAATTCACCGATTTAAAGTCAAGGCTACGCCTATTTCGCAATATGGTGGTTTTAAAGTAATTTGGGACATATCGTACGTGCACAAAAGGTCGATTATCACGCTCCTACCGATCGAGCATAGCTCGTTATTAGAGCCGGCCTAGCTTAGGTTCCGGACAAAAGGGCGTGGCTAGATTGCAAAAGGGGGCTTAAAAGAAGCTCTGCGTAATGGGATACAAATTGGACATTTATTTTTCTTTTTTGGGGGGGCTATATATCTGGTTGTCTGGTGATGGTTGTTTGTGGGAACCTTCTCCAGTTGATCGTGAGGTTATTGAAGAGTCATAAACTCACGTTCTTTGTCTCTAACCCTTTTATGCATTGTACTAATGAGTTCAGAAGTTGTCTCCTTGGAATTTCTACCCCAGGCTACATATATATTATTGGTTTTCGTGGCTTTTTTTCCGCACTACTCTGTCCAGTATTTCCCAAAGGTGCCCAATTGAGTTAATGTCTGGAGACTGGCTTGGCCATGGAAGTCTTCTAAGCTCATTTTTGCTGTCTGCCACGGGACACCATCCTCTATAAATAAGGTGTCATTTTTTATCATCTCAGCACCTGGGAAAACTTGGATAAGTCCATTCCAAAGGATGGAGATGTGTTATTTCTGATTCTATGTTGCCAATAAACTCCACCAGTTCTGAAAGACCAGGGCTCCAGATTACTCCCCTTACCATCACTGAAAACCCGACTTGTTTCACATTTGATTGCATCAGATTTAGATCCCAATCTTGATTATGCAGTTTCAAAATTTACAGACAAACACTGTCAGAAGATTGTGCAAATCTTGATTCGTCCGAGAATATGGCAGTCTGCCAGAACCCTATGGCTGTCTCTACCATCTCATTTGCCCACTCCTTTCTTCTTTGGACAGTGGCTAGCCGAAGAAGAGGTTTCCTTCTAGCTGCTCTGCCATATTAGCCAAGTTGCCGGAGATACTACACGGCAGTACTCCGGCTCACTTGGAGCTGCTCTGCAACATCAGCTGCCTTACCACGAGGATTATTTTTAACCATCCGTTTGCCAGCCCGAAGACACCTGTCAGAGGGCCCAGATTAACCTGAGCGGGATGCTGTGGATTTCCTGCATTTGCTAGTGAATTGTACTGTACAATCACTCCTTTCTTGAAGAGGAATCCCACGGTTTTGTGCAATCTGACAACTCTTTTGCTTTTGGTGTTCGCGGTAAGGTTGGTTGCTATAATATATATATATATATATATATATATATATATATATATATATATATATATATATATATATATATATATATATATATATTTATATATATATAGTCCCAAAGAAATGAAAATTGTATCACAACACTAAGGAAGGTAACCATTGAAAGCTTAAGAAAGAAAATTTTAGATATAGAGACGGAGAAAATCATGAAAACTAATTTTAACCTTTATATGAAAAATGAATAAAGGAGTTGGATTCGAACCTGTGTCCTCAAGCTCTCATTGACTGAGCCACCATCCTCAAGCCCAGAAAAAGTTTGGCTACCTTTATTAGTTGTTATGATCCCACACTACCATCTTCGGGAGAGAAAGTAATTCTCTTGGGCGACTTCAACGCCAGAGTTGGATCTAACTTTGATGTTTGGCAGGGAGTCATAAGACGCCACAGAATCGGAAAGGAAAACTCCAATGGTATCCGACTATTGAGTCTTTGCTCTACTCATGACCTCACCATAACAAATATTGTGTTTCAACTCCCTAATAAGTATAAAACGTCTTGGATGCATCCACGCTCCAAGCATTGACACCAAATTGATTTCATAATAACTCGACAGACTGATCTCCGTGACTTCTTGATTACCAGAGCCCTCAGAGGTGTTGAATGTTGGACGGATCACAGGCGAATTCGGTTTGTTGTCTCATTCCATATTCGCCCTCTAATACGCAAGCAAGCTAATAAAAAGCAAATAAACCGAGCAATGCTTCACAATCAGGATAAGCTGACTGAACTCCAAACAGCATTCCACTACATCACCTCCCAACTCCCAGAGCCAAATCGAGTCCGACTTGAAGACCTTCTCAGACTCTATCTACTCCACCCTAACGGATACCATCGGATTCTCGAATCGCAACCACCATGATTGGTTCGACCAAAGCCAAGCAGACATTCTAGATCTCCTAAGGAGGAAAAAACAATGCCCACTTGGCTGCCCTAAACAACCTAACTTCAATCTTGCTCAGACAAAAGTTTTAAGCACTGAAACAGGAGGCACAAAGGTCCCTTTGTAGAATACAAAATTAATGGTGGTGCATAAAGCAGTTGAAATTCAGGAATATGCTGAATTAAACGACCAGTAAAATTTCTACAATGCTATTAAAGCTGCATATGGGCCAACACAAAGCACCTTAGCTCCTTTGATGTCAGCTGATGGAGCAAATCTGATAAAGACAGAAAAGGCATTCGAGACCCCTGGGTTGAGTACCTAAGCAGCCTTCTAAACCAGAACAATCCCATAGATCCTACCTTTGCTGACCAGCTCCCCAACTTACCATTACTTGAAAATCTAAATCTAACACCGTCCTTCAACGAGACCTTTAAGGCTTTCAAGAGTCTGAAAAACAATAAAGCACCAGGTCTTGATGGCATCCCGGTAGAGCTTTTCAAGCTTGGTGGCAAAGTCGTAATGCAGCGCCTCCAGTTGATGATTCAGATCTTCTGGGAGGCTGGCTGCATCCCTCAATCCCTGAAGGACCCCCTGATCGTAATGATCTACAAAAGAAAAATCCAGAAATCTGAATGCGTGAATTATCGAGGGATATCCCTGCTCGATGTTGCGGGCAAAGTATTTGCACGAATACTCTTATTCCGTCTACTAGACTCTGTCACAGAGACTATCCTCCCTGAATCCTAGTGTGGCTTCAGAAAATACAGGTACCACTGACATGAATTTTGTGGCTAGGCAACTAATTGAAAATGCAGAACCAAGATCTATTCATAGCCTTTGTAAACCTTGCAAAAGCTTTTGATACCCTGGACAGGAAAATGTTATAGAGAGTGATGGTCAAATGTGGCTGTTTTCCTAAGTTCATGGCCATCCTCAAGGCTTTCCACGATGGCATGACTGCCCGTGTCTGTATGGGCGGGAATGTCTCGGAACCGTTTGCTGTTACCGTTGCTGTCAAACAAGGGTGTGCCCTTGCACCCACCCTCTTCAACATATATTTAGCAGCAGTCACTTTAATTGCAAGGTATGAATTTGACGTGAACGGCAGTGTAGCCGTCAACTACCGTCTTGATGGTTACCTGTTTAACCTCCAGCGTCTCAGGGCTAAGACAAAAACCCGCACTGACTATGTCTTTAATATGCAATATGCTGATGATGCCGCCTACCCTACACCTAACCCTAAATCTCTTCAAAGAAATCTGTATGCGGAAAACAGCATCTAGTCAGCAGGTGGTCTGGTTATCAATGCCAGCAAAATTGAGGTGCTCCCAATACAAGACAACACTGCCATTCCAATACCACCCTTTACCATCGGTGATGAAGACTTGAAAACCGTTGTCTTTCAAGTATCTCGGCAGTTTTCTCTCAGCAGCCTGTGACGCAGAAAATGAAATCCTAAACCGTGATCAAACTGTGGAGACTAAAGTTAAGGTTTACCAGGCAATCTGTCTATCCATTTTACTATTTGGCAGCGAAACTTGGACCTTATACAAAACCTTATCAGAAGACTTAAAGAGTTTCATATCCGCTGTCTTCAAACCATCCTTAACATCACATGGCGTGACCGAATCCCTCATGTAACTATTTTAAAAAATAGTGTGACAGAACCCTGCCTTTTCAATCAGCCTAACGCCATTTCATACATGTTGCGAGAGCTGCAAGTCGCGGCATTGCGTCTCTTTAATCGTGTCTTCGCATCTGTCCCTCTCTCTCTCTCTCTCTCGGGAAGAGATCTTTCCTTAAAAATGTTCACCCGCGGGAAAATAGAGATGATTCTAAGCGTGTATGTCTTATTTAATCCGCGGAGTTTATTTTAATAAACACAACTCTTTTTGGAATCGTCCGTCCTATTTACCTTCTATCGGCCACACAAAGGGACCTTATCTAATGTGCTGAACGTGTCATGCTTATGAATTGCTGGCCTCCCTTTCGCAAGTACCCCCGCCCCCGACATATTTTCAGCACCCCAAACTCATCATTTTCTATATCCTCCTTTAGAAATTTCCAAACATGATGCCCTCATTTGTCTTTACTTTCCTTTATTAAATAAATACAAGTATTTTTTTAGTGTTTAAAAGTTTGATTTATTTCCATGTCTTTGTTAATAAAAGAAAGTGCTTGGAATCACACCCCGACATTTATAATATAGGTAGAATAACAGTTAAATTTAACTCATAGTTTAATATACAAATTAATAAAAAGTTTAAAACTTATATATATATATATATATATATATATATATATATATATATATATATATATATATTTTACTAACATTAGATTCTGTAACTTATTTACATAATTATGTTTACTATATAAGAAAAAATGCAAATTGCGACAACACACTTGTTAAAACTGAATTTTAATATATCAAACTTAGCTAAAAGTGTTTTTCTGAATAAAATTTCCTTAATCGAATTTGTTATTCCTCCATATACGATATTGTGATTTGGGAAGTGTAGTTAAACAGATTTGCCAAGTAATTTCCACAAAAATGGTCAAATAGTCATTAAGTATTTTAAGGTATTATTGTACTTGTGATGAAGTAATTATAAGATAAGATTCAATGTGAAATTGTCTCTTGGACGAATAAATGATAAATGGAATGTAAGCAATTGTCAGTAACTACAGCAGAAGAAAATTATTTAAAGCTGATTTTCGGCACATTCTTTTAAGTATAAAGAAGTTCATTCATCGCCGTTCTTTGCACGTTTTACATCTGAACTCTATAAAACGTTGCTTCTATGGAGCTTAGCATCAATGGCGGATCCAGGATAAAAAAATTTGGGACAACATTGATAATAAATAACAGCATCTCATAAAGGAGTGATCACAACTCTCTCAGATCCAAATTGTTTCCACATATCAGAAAATTATGAATTGTGGTTTATTGTAGTTTTTGGACGTTATCCAAGGTATAATACTAAATTTAATAATTATTTTTGAGATTTACGTCTATTTTAGACATGTATCATATAAGATACATTCGATCGCAACGGTTTAAAAAACGTGTTTTATATATATTCTATATTATTACATAACTCTTTCTTGAATAGCAGAATACAAGTATGGCTTAAAAAAAATATATAAACATAAACGTGTCTGAAACTTTGCGGGGGGGGGATCAGCTCCTATACCCCCTTCCCCAATACATACACTTGAACATCTGAAAATTCAGCAGAACACTGAAGTCTTGAAACTTGTAGCTAAATTAAAGGAACATTTGGACCTAATAAATATACAAAAATCTTTAAAAAGATCTCGAGACTTTTGCATTATGACAAAAGCTTCCTTTGATGTCCATGTAATAAAAACTTCCTTTTTAATGTTCTTTAATTTATAGATTTGACCTTTTTCAGCGCCCATCTGCTGACCACCTACCAGGGCACAAGCGCCGCAGATTGGAATAAAATATCTGCAGTGCGCTTGAAGTAGGTGGTCCTTTTTCCAAGCTCATTTCCACCTGCTATAATGGAGAGTTGTTTACGTCGTGTTATAAAGTACCACCGTACAAAACTACAGGACAATATACACAAATCTTTTTTTTTTTTAATACTTCCATGAAAATTATATAGAATTAATTTAATCACCCAAGAAGCAATTTGATCACCCAATAATCAATTTAATTAATCAATATTCGATTTCATTACTCAAGAATCAATTTGATCACCCAATAATCAATTTAAGCAATCAAGATTCGATTCTATCACTCAAGAATCAATTTAATCAATCAGGATTCTATTACATCACTCAAGAATCAATTTAATCACCCAAGATTCATTAAAACAACGGATAAAAATTATGAGAGTAATGCGTATTTAAAAAAAGACGTGTCCATAATTAAAGAACGAGAAGTTATATCTTCCATTTCACACGTAAAAATTCGTAACGTAGGACTGGTATTAATGATAATACTAATTTATCAGGATGGTGAGAGGGAGCTAAGGTCGATAGATCCTTCATAAACAGGTTATATGAAGGAAGATTGAAGGAATCTTACTGTTTGCCATTTAGAGGCATTGTAATCGGTCAAAGATTGTGATTTCACTGTCTGTCATTTAGTGATATTGTAATCAGTCACGTCGATTGAGAGAGGTGGGACTCACAGTGCGTTTCCCTACATAAAAACCACTCATAAGTAAAAATAATAAAGAGGCTAGGTTGGCCTCCGCTACTGTGCATGTCGTGCACAGTGCTGAAACGTGTTGGGGTTTTTTTCAGCCACAAGGGCAAATTTATTTGGTTCAGATCGGATGAGAAGCAGCATGTAAGGCGTGGCAAAGTAAACGCCGCAGTGTACAAGAATCCGTTTGAAAGAACATGTGATCCCCTTTCTCCGAACGTTGGAACTACGTGATCCTGTTTTCGTGTTTGAGAATCCCTCGTCATCAAACAGCAAAGAGGATGAGGCAGATCTATGATGCTGAGAGCCCTGATTTAAACCAAATAGAAAACCTCTGGAAGTTACTCGGTCAGAAGGTTATGGCTCGGAAACCGACCAATGTTAAAAATCCCTGGTAAAGATTGGAAGGAGAATGGAATGAAATCATAGACGACGAATGCGACAAAGTGGGGAAGTCCTGCGGATGAAGATGGGCTCAAGTCCTTCAGAAAAAGGGCCTAAATAATTCTTATTATTTTGTTCAATTGTTTTCTGGTTATGTCTGTATTTATACTTATCTTTCTTTAGTTTTGAACACATCATTTCCCCAAATATGCATTACTTTCCTCATAATTGTATATTTTTCTATTTTGTTCTCTAATTTGGGACGGTGCTATATTTATACAGTTCTCGACATCTTTAGGTATCTTCATGCTGTAAACGCAATACATTATATATTGATATAAATATTTTCAGTGAAAATGGTCAAAGGAAATCAATAAAGAGGCCCAAATGGCCTCAAAATGGTCAAATGCGTTTGAAAAAGACCGAATTTGTCGATTAAATTGAATAACTAAAATGGCTACCCTGGGGGTGGAGGCACGGAGCCATTTTTTCCTTAATTCCCGTTCCAACTCTGCCCCAACTCCAACTCTTCCATAGACTGAAATTTTCATGATGAAAATAGGCCTACACATGTATCATATACGGATTGGTCTCCATGTACGTAAAGAGGACGTCTGTAACTCCCCCGTGTCGCTTCGAACCGTCTTCGATAGTTAAATGTCACACCGCTGTCTCCCTCCCCCCCACGAGGGGGGTAGGGGCGGAAACGCGCGTGGCGAGTGTCAACACTGTGACTGGGGACGCATAGCAACAATCGACGTGTACACCTCCACACATGGACTCTAGTTACAAATTAAGATACATGCATACACTCATATATCTCATCGAAAATCCTGATAGGCTTCTACCTTCTGTAGCCGACGTCATACGCCCACAAACGAACAACAAACATCAAAAACAGTCGCAATAAAACATAACAACCAAACCAAACAGGTACAAACAGATAAACTAGTGACAACTGGATCCCCAAAAGTGTCAAGTTGTGAGAACCTCAGACTGATACACAGAGAAATACAGACACAAAGATTAACTCTCAAGAATACAACGCGGACAGATATACTCGTACGTACTCCATGCCGTTATTCGAAAGGTCGTTCCAATACATATCATATTTTGCATTCCCCCCCCCCCCTTATATTGGCCCCTCCTCTCCTTGTTTGCGTTCTTCTCTTTTTACTTTTCCTCTTACACTATTTTCTTTTCATTTTAGTCTCTCGTTTTCAGTACTCATGGATAAGTCAAATAAAAAGCAAAACAAAGGGTGTTGTGACCTAGGCGCCCCTGTACGTAGCAACAGAGATAACGTAGGGTCAACAAACCTCGCTACAACTCCGTTAAAAACGGCCATTGGCTAAAATTCAGAGAACAACGATTTGATTCGTAAATTACTTCCTTTAAATTAATTTAAGGGCATTTAAGAAAGTTAGGCAAAAAATACAATGTATGCAACCTATGCAATTTAATGGAGTTGTACCTTGTAAACCGAATTGCATTGTTATGGATTTACATATATATACTACGCTGAGGGAGACGTTTCGCATTTATAATTTTTTTTTTCCTAATTGCGAAAAGATCCGCGCAGACACGGGGCTCGAACCAAACACACTGGTGCAGTGAGCAACCGCTTTGACCTCAATTAAAGCGACTCCTTAGACCGCTCGGCTACGCAGGAGAATAAAAATAAATTCTCTCGAATAGACAAGCTTTTAAGGCAATATATATATATATATATATATATATATATATATATATATATATATATATATATATATATATATATATATGAGGAATTAAACCACATTCTCCGAAGACAATTTAATTCAGAACAGTTTCGGTGTATCTCACACCCTTTTTCAACTGACACTGGATAGAAAATATAAGAAAAGTGCTAACAAACATAACACAGGGTCAGGTCTTGAAAGATCCCCTCTTTTTTCCCCCAATCCCCTACTTGTGGCTAATCAGGGAGGGGGGGTTAGGCCTAAACATATTGAAAGGCTGACATTTTACTATTTTGTTTATTTGCTTTCGTATTACAGGATTAAAAGAAAATTGACCCTCAGATAGATTTAAATTAGGAACTGACGATATCAAGCTCGATTCTACGATTCTTCTCTTAACATAGTTAGCCGATTTAAATACCATTTTACTTCCATTGAAATCGATCGAATGATTCAAGTCTCTAACATGGCAAAATATTCCAGTGGAATATTTTGCCAAACGGGGAAGGAGTTACGTGGACATTGTTTGCCAGGATGTGTCAAAGGCATTTGGTAAGGGGAATGCAGTATAAGATCCTACGGCTCGGCTTAAGTGAACAGAACTCCCTCTGACTATGTCACGGAGAGAGCGGTGTACGTCAGTATAGGGTCTACCGACGGACCGAAGTTTCTGCTCACTGCGGGCCACCGGCAGGGGGTGTCTGTCCCTCACTCTCTACTCGATTTACACCTTAAATGTACCAGCCCCTGTGAACCTCTCTTGCCTCAACATTCAATTCGCCGATGATTTCAGCCAGATAATCCTTGTCCATAGAGAAATGCGCCTATGCAAGTTCGTATGACAGCAGCAGAAATTGAAAAACTAAACATCTACCAGGCACAATGGAAGATTCAAACGACCCGCGAAAATTTAAAGTACTTCCCATCGGCAGGAGGCTACTAGCAGATGTCAGGGTGGGGGATACACGCTATCCATACACCACGAAGTGCAATGTACTTGGAATGAGGATTACCTCATTCCGAAGATAGAATCTCCAAGGCCTAAGCTGCAACTAGAACTCTGTAATCTGTATAAGTTCAGAAATATCCATGAAAGCAACAAAAGAAAGCTCTACAATGCATTTGTAAGATCTACGTTGCTGTGCCCCGCTTCCGCCCTCTCTTGTGTCTCGAAAACACAAAAGAGGAAACTACATGCGGCGCAGAACAAATGCGTGTACCTAATCACGGGTACACGCAGGCGAGAAAGAAGACGCCAAGAAGAACTGCACCGGGAGGCGGGGCTAAGTCCCATTAATATTGTCATCGAAGAACGGACAAGGAATATGCAGGAGCTGGTTAGTCAGGATTTGAATGACAAAATAATTCAAATGATTAACCGTAACAGAAGAGCTCCAAGTCGTGCCAGATTTTCGAGCTCCGCTAGCCTATTAGCTGGCGAAAACGAAGTGCCGTTCTACACATGGAAAGGATTGTTTTTTTTTGCCCCAAATTACGATAAAATCAAACCAACAAAGACTACGATACCAAGAATAAGGAAACCCACTGATTAATGACCATGAAAGTACCGAAAGAGACCTAATAACCACGATCAAGACTTCAGAAAAAAAGAAGAAACAAAAAGCACAAAAAATATACGAACTACATAGAAACAATAACAAAGAAACTAGGCACAACACTTGAAGTAAAAATAATTAAAAAAAAAACAACAGCAAATGCACACTACATACCAAAGAACATTAATTATATATGGTTATAAATGGTTTGAACGCCATGATAATATAAACTCTAACGAAAATAACAGAGGAAGCAAACAAAATAAACAATTTGAAAGTGATAGGCTTGATCACCAGGCGCTAGCATATCTTTGCAAATCTTTCACACTACTTTCTCTTTTCACCACTTGCCTATATTCCCTATCTATCCACACACCCTTTTGTTCTTTACACGCAATTCTTTTCATTCAACCTGATTCAGGCTCCACCATACTTCATCGGTAAAGGAAGAAATAATACCTAAAGACGCTCCGAAGATGATCTAATAGATCGAAAGCTCAGTAATACTAAGTATGGTTTTTACCAAACGCATTTATTAAAAAGAGATATGAAAATAGGACAAGTTATCTACCATCTACAAGATGGAATAAAAAAGACAGTAAGAAAAATAGAAAGTTGCCAAAGGAAATTACTCAAGGCAAAATATACCAAGGTCTTCAAAATTTGCATATATATATATATATATATATATATATATATATATATATATATATATATATATATATATATATATATATATATATATACGAGGGGCGGTCAATAAGTTCGCGAATCGGTAGGGCAAAACAGAGGAAGGGGGATGGCTGTTTGTGGGGGTGTTAGGACAAGTTATGACAAGTCAGGCCCTGTAGCCGTACGCTCCTGACTCGTCTATTTAAGAAGCACTAGCTGATCGCAGATCGTCAGTCACAAATTTTTCAACAATGAAGAAGGTTGAGCACCGCGCAGTGATCAAATTTTGATCAAGGAAGGCAAAAATGTAAAAGAGATCCATGAACGCATGGTTACAGTGTACACCGACACCGCCCCTTTTTATGCAACCATTGCTCGCTGGAATAGGGAGTTCCGCCATGGGCGTGAGTCACTTGAAGATGACTCCCGTCCAGGACGCCCGTCAGACGTGACCAACGAGGACAATGTGGCCCGTGTGGAGAGGAGGATCCTCGAAAATCGACGGGTGAAGGTCGAAGAAATCGAGCGAGAACTTGGAATATCACATGGAAGTGTTATCAACATCATCAACAATTTGGCCATGACCAAGGTCTCTGCCCGTTGGGTCCCTAGAAACCTCACACCCTATGGTCGACTTCAACGTCGTCAAAGTCCACAAGGCCAGAGTTGCACAAGCTGCCCTGCGCGAGTGCGGATTCGAGGAGCTCAACCATCCCTCCTACAGTCTAGATCTGGCCCCTAGCGACTACTTTTTATTCCGCCAGTTCAAGGCTGCACTGCGTGGACGCCGGTTTGGGGACGATGAAGATGTCCAGCTCGCCGTCCAGGAGTGGATTGAACAGCAGTCGGGATATTTCTGGTTGTCGGGAATTCGAAGCCTCAGGGACAAGTGGCGCAAGTGCATTGAAGTCGAGGGTAGTTATATTGAAAAATAATAAAACACTTTTCCTCATACCTCGTTTCCTTATATCTGAATTGCAAAACTTATTGACCGCCCCTCGTATATACTACTGGGCATAAATGCTGAAATCCCCCCAAATTCTTCAATAAAACTCAAATCAACACAGTTAAAATTTAACCCCAAAATGCAAATGTTTTCAGTTTTATTTTTAATTTTGACATTCCTTAAAATATCAGTTTTCTTACATGATCTCTTATTTAATTTCTAGAAAATAATAACCAAAATTTCTATCTAGAATTCTATCGTTAATATCGTAAAAAATGGATGGTAAAATAAAAATTGTGAACAAATTTTATTATTTAGTTTTCCCATTTTTTAATAATCATCATAACAATTTTTGAGAGACTGTATGCTTCAACCAGATTTAAAATTATCTTCTCTGATCATTATTGCCTCCCCAGTACTCAAAATCAATTCGAAACGGCAAAGCATCAAAACTTTTCGCAAAGAATGAAATCCTATAAAAATATCCGAAAAACTTTAAATAGCGGTCAGTACAATGGTGAATGGTAGTAAGAGATTTAAAGAGACAGGTATGCTACAGGATCAATAGCGGACAATACGGCACGGAAAAACTTCAAAGTCACAAGATAAGTTCCTCAAAGTGACATCTCTCCGAAAACGCCCCCTTACTGCTCCAGAAACAGCACAGTAATTAAACCCAGCCGACGAGACAAACGTATCTGCTACAACGATGAAGCTGAGCTTTTCGGTCAATTGACAATAAAGAAACTTCTGCTGAGACATTGTAATAAAGCAAATAGGTTAGATTGGGCTAGAAATCATAAAAAAACTGACAATCGATGGGTGGAATAGTTGGGTTTTTTTGATCGACGAATCCAGGAAGTAACAACAACAAGGAGTAACAACAAGGAAAGAAGGTACCCTAGGAGACCTTACGGTCCATTCAAGGAGGGTACCATTGGACTTGCAATCGAGCGGGCACAAGGCTGCTCAATTGTTTTGCGTCCCTAAACGGCCACTTTTCAAGACCTTGTCTAGCCTTGACTTGAACTGGTCAACAGATTCACAGTTGACAACTTCCACTGGAAGTGCGTTCCACTTACCGCAGATACTGTAGGTGAAAAAATTTCCACACAGATTGCGGTTGTAACGCTTCAGTTCAAGTTTGAAGCCGTGATTGCGCGTTCTGTTCTCACTCAGTGTGAAAATATCCCGGTAGTCAACATTGTCGAACCCTCGAAGTATTTTGAAAACTTCGATGAGCTGACCACGCAGTCTACGGGTTTCCAGCGAGAACAGATCTAATTCCCTTAGTCTATCCTCATAACTTTTATGTCGGATAGAGGGAATCAGCTTGGTTGCCCTGGCTTGTACGCGTTCCAATCTCGCGATGTCCTTTCGCAATGAAGGACTCCAAAATTGTACGGCATACTCCAGGTGCGGTCGGACAAGTGAGTTGTACAGGCACAGTACAATCTCCTGGTTCCGATAACCAAACTGGCGCTTAATATAGCCTAGCATCCTTTGGGCCTTTTTCTCCGCCTCAATGCACTGTTTCGAGAACTTGAGGTCACTAGTAATAGTAACACCCAAGTCCTTCTCAGTGTCACTCGATTCAAGAGCAGTGCCCTTAAGGATATACTGAGATTGGGGGTTTCTGTGGCCGATATGCATCACTTTGCATTTCCCCACGTTAAAAGGCATTTGCCACGTGTCCGACCACTCCCCAATCTTCCCAAGATCTTCCTGCAGGCGGGCAGTATTTCCATCCTTTGCAACGTTCATACCAAGCTTGGTATCGTCGAAAAATTTGGAAATCTTCGCAACCATGTCACCGTCCATGTCGTTGACGTAGATGATGAATAGTAGTGGTCCCATGACAGAACCTTGAGGCACCCCGCTAGTAACGGGCACCCACTCAGAAGACTCTCCATTCACCACCACCCGTTGCCGTCTGCCACTTAGCCAGTTCTCGATCCAGCCGGCTACCTTTCCGTCTATGCCTAGCGCTCGCACTTTCCGGAGAAGGCGGCGGTGTGGTACCTTATCAAAGGCTTTCTGAAAGTCTAGGTAGACCACATCCACCGCCTTGTCCCGATCGTGCTCACTGAAAACGAAGTGGAAGAATTCCACAAGGTTCGTCAGGCATGACCGTTGCCTTCGGAAGCCGTGCTGGGAACTCTTCAGTAGCAGGTTTGACTCTAAATACGACGTCACTTTGTCCACCATGATGCTTTCCATGAGTTTACCGACTATCGAAGTCAGACTGAAAGGTCGGTAGTTCGACGGTTGGTTACGGTCTCCTTTCTTGAAGATAGGAGTCACCTCCGCCTCACACCAGTCTCTAGGAACGCATTTGGTCCGGATTGACATGTTAAAGATAGCGCACAGATGTCGTGATACTTCATCGCACACTTCCTTCAACACTTTAGGTAGAAACCCGTCCGGTCCAGGCGACTTATTCGTCTTTAGGTCAGCGATCTTTTTCTTTATTTCTCCTTCGGTGAAGTCCATTGCCTCCAGCTTTTCCCCCGAGTAGGAATCCGTCGGCTGGGGAATGGGACCACACTCTTCAGTAAACACTGAAGAGAAGTAGTCGTTGAGGAGGTTAGCATTTTCTGCATCTGAATGCTTTAATGTCCCCTCCTCATTCCTCAAAGGGCCAATCGTTCGACGGATTGGTTTACGGCTGTTCACATATCCAAATATCTCCTTGGGATTCTCTTTACAGAGTCTCGCCACTCGGAGTTCCTCAGACCGCTTAGCCGCCCTTATACTGGACTTCACTCTCCTGGCTAGCCTCCGGTATTCGTCAAAGTCACCCGAGATCTTCGATTGCCGGTACACATTTCTCTTCTCCCTAAGCAGTTGGCCGATTTCTCGATTAAACCACTTTGGTTGAACAGAGGACCGACGGGGGCATTTCAGAGGGATAAAACGCGATTAAAGACTCATGAATGTGGTTTTGAAACTGTTCCAAGAGTCTCCAAGAGTCTTCAACAGCATCGCACTCTTCTAGCCTCGCGTCAGTCAGTCCCGCGCGTAAACCTGCAAAGTCTGCTCTTCTCAAATCCAGTTTCCTTGATTTACTAGTTGCAGGCTCTGCCTTGGGTACTTTGACTACAAATCTAATTAGTCGGTGGTCACTGCCACCGAGCTATTCGCCAACAGAGAGGTCCTCAACGATGTCATCCTCAGAGGTGAAAACCAAGTCGAGGATATTGTCTCCTCTCGTTGGCTCTCTCACCCACTGAGTGAGGAACTCGTTGTTCGTGAACTCCAGGAGTAGTGCGTTCTCGCCACAGGGTTCTCTGGTTTCCCAGTCAACTTGTGTGTTGAAATCACCCATGACGATACACACTCTGTCTTCGACAAGTTCTCCTAACAGCTGGTACAGATCTCTGTCCTTTTCAACGAGTTGGGCAGGAGGTCTATAAAGCACCAGGGTCCTGTATTTGGCAGGACCTATCTCTAGGTCAACACCTAGTAGTTCATGGTCGGATATGATGTTGCAATCCGTCGAGTTGAGAGTATCCTCGACATACAACATCACACCACCACCCTCTCTGTCTGGCCTATCTTTCAGGAAGAGCTGGTAACCGGGAATCGTGAATTCACCTTCAAAATCTCGGCTTGAGGTTTTTATCCACGACTCCGTTATGGCCACCATCTCCGGTTCTTCTGTTGCTACGAGGCCACGAAGTTCTAGAAACTTGTTTCTGATAGACCTCGCATTGAACAGAAGAACTTTGAGGGAGTCCCCTAGTGTAGGACTCCCTACACTCTTCCGTTTCCCGGCTTCTCTGTTTTCTTGGTCACATGCTGGCGCACGTCCGCTTTCGCTCTGTTTCGAACGCTCCTTTGGGTGCGTTCCACGACATATTGGATTAGATTGGCGAGAAAGGCCTTCCCTTTAAAGGAGAGATGTACCCCGTCCCTTTGGTAGAGGTCGTCTCTACCGATAAAGGTACGATAGGGGTCCACGAAGAAGACTCCTTCTGCCGTGCAGAGATCCGCCAACCTTCTGTTCACTGCGACGTTTCTTTTGTGAGCGGTTCGGGATGGACCTCTTCTCGGAAGCATCCCAACCACCACACGTTTGCGGGTTTTAAGCCCTATGTCGTCCACGGCTCCCATCACTGTTTGGATGGTCTTGCCACTGAGGCCAACCTTACCCCCTCTGAGGTAGAGGTCGTTGCCGCTCACCATCAGAGCAACGACTGAATTCTCAGAAACGTGAGCTTTCTCTGCCTCTACTCTGATGGTGTGGTTACCCCGTCCTGACAGGCAGCTTACCTTCACGCTAGTGCGAAGGCGGGCCGCTAGCAGCGGCTGCAGATCCCGTGTTTGCGAGTCACCAATGAGGGTGACCTTCGGACACTTGGTCTCTGAAGACGGGGTCTTCCCTTGTGGAAGAGGCCTCCCCTTTTCCTCTTTACTCTCCACATTCTTATCTTTCTTTTTCTTCTTCTTTATCTGTTTTTCTTCTATTTTGGGTTCTACTTTTGTTTCAACTATCTTCTTTTTCTTTTTTTTCTTCGTTTCTCCTTTCTTCTTTTTCTCCTTTTCTCTCGCCTCAGCTGGCTTAGCCTCAGATGATGCCGGAATGTCCGCTTCATTACTAGGGGATTCCGACACGTCAGTGGGCGGCGCCTCTTCTAGGCATCGAACCTGAGCTACGTTAAGTGCTTCGAGCTTCTCCAACTTTCCCTCAAGGACCTTAGCTCTCTCCTCTGAGGCTCTATAGAGGTCTTTTAATTTTTCCAACTCTCGCGTCAATATGCAAGTAGTGCAGATACTTTCAGGGCTGCATTTTGAATAGCAGCCCTCCGGAAAGTCAACGCACCACTTTTCTAACTGGCATATTGCACAGTTGTGCTTGAGACGAATGGGTCCTTTTTTGCCTGTCATTTTGAGCGCTTTCTCTCTCTCTGAAAACTCGTGACCAATCAATGATAAAAAAGGGGGGTTGGTGAGTTCTCCCAGCGTGAGTCGCTCCCGCCTATCGATTGGAGAGGTTTCGGATCTTTCAGAAGGCACGCTCCATGTGCTGCTGTTCGTCCGACCGAGTCGTCAAACCTCGGCGTGCCGTGGCTCCCAACCAAGCAGCACTGACGGTCCCCGAAGGAGCCATCGATTTGTCACCAGGTGAACAACAACGAAGCACGCCCCGTACTAAACTCTTACTAGTTCCCTTCACAACGGCCAGGATCTCGGAGTAGCGTTCAATGGATATCCCGCCACACCAAGGAACTCGACCCAAGGCTTTTTATTGGCCTGGCAACCAACATAGGAACAAAGGGCCGTCACCTCGGACCAATGCTACAATAAGCACCCGTCAACGGTCACTGGGAACGGTCAATAATTACGCGCCAGGGAAGGGGTTAACGAGGCACTACCCTCATCCCATTAATCGTGCCCCAACGCCTAGGACACCTCTAGTCCTAGTCTCTCGCAACCAGTGAGCGTCGATTGGCGTTGTTTATAGAGGTTCCAAAGCCTCTCTTCTGACGCATGAGGTAGCTGCCAGGTCCTTATAGGTAGATAGAGGAAGAAAGGGAAAGAGTGACACGATAGGAGAGGGCTTTTTTTTGTTGTTTTTTTCTTTTTGTATGAGTGGGAGATAGGATAAAAGTAAAAAAAAGAGAGGGATAGAGTAGAAAAAGGAAGGAATGACGCACTTAGTCTGGAACCTCGTTTCCGACCAAATCGACAAGGGAAGCCCTACCAGGGGTACCCAGAAGAGGTACCCCCGCCGACATAGCTCGAAAAGTCCAAGGTCCACACAAGCTCTCTTCCCGCGACAAGGGGGCGTCACCTCTCCCTCTATTTTCGTTATAAAAAAAAGAGAGAGAGAGAGAGGTAGTGAGTGAATGGCTTAGCGTGCGCCTACAGTGAAGGATGGCCGAGAAAGTGTGATAGTTTGTGGCTCTATTTCTGGCAATTCACTGGGCGATCTCTATAAAATAGCAAATATATTGGACCTACTTGGCTATTATTCAATTTTGAAGCGGCATGCTTTGCCATCTAAAACCCCTCTTTTGAGTCAAAAGCTTATTTTACAATAGGACAATGATTCTAAGCACATGTCCGGACAGTGCAGTAGTTATTTGGAGAAAAAAGAACTGGGAAGCCAGTTTACAATCATTGATTGGCCACCCCAGTCTCCTTATTAAAATCCTATCGAACTCTGGGTGAGAAGAAACCAACAAATGCACTATGACTATGAGACTGTTTGCTTGAATGTTTGAATGAAACTACAAGAATATTTGTTTTTTTGATTATTAGGATTCCAAGAATAGGATACCCTCTTATAATGTTATTGCTCTCTGAATCTATGCTTATACTCGTAAGAGTGTTTGCTCACTCTCCCTGCCAAGATCTTCGAACACCTCCTTGATCTTGGCCATCAACTTGGAGAGGCAGGAGAAGAGGTTGGTGTCTTTCTCAATCGTGCCCACACATAGAAATCCATAGTATTACAATCGGGTGATCTAGAAAACCAGAAAGTGGGGCTGATCAAGTCGTAGAAATTCTCCGACAACCACTTCTGCCACTTTCCGGAGATATGGTCCTCCAGCAGCAACCCTCTCCAGTCCCGATTTGACCGAAATCTACAGCAGCTCCACATAGCCGTCTGAATTTACCCTAAGACTCTGTTCAAAGATACGAAGGTGCATAGCATCAACCTCACTGTAGACACACCCACATATTATCACAGTTTGGCGGAACTTTGTCTTCATGATACGTGGAACGTCGCATGGATTGTAGGCAAGCCACATGTTGTTCCCTGTGTTAGGCAACTGGCCTTGGCAGAATTTCTTCCTATCTGAGAAGAACCAGATCCTACTTGGCTCAACAGGATGCTTCAGCTTGTTTAGAAGCTAATTTGCCTCCGTCAAGACGTTTTCCTTGGCATTGGCTGTGAAAATTTGTTCCTCGCCCCACTTGTACAAGTGATAGCGAAGGTTCTCATTCATGACCAGCTTCATGGTAGCGACTACAACACCTATCTCTCTCGCCAAAGCCCCGATGCCAATAATCGGGTCTTATCTCACCTTATCTTGCAGGTCTGGATAAATTCCGTCGCGTGGACGCGATCAGAACGCCTGCTCTGTTCCTTTCGGTTGGCCAAGGTTTCGAAGTCTTCGCTGTCCCTTCCATGTCACGTCTTACAGCCTCTACATTGTTAACAGAGCATTGAACACCAGTCACGATGTCGGCATTTTGATACCCAGCGCGATTTATCATGAGGCAGTGTTCGATGACTTCCACACCTACATGTCAGCTAACTTTTTCTCAACTAAAACAATTCTCTGTGTGCTCTCCAACGCCGTTGACTGCACCGATACATCAACCTGTTCCTTAAAGGAGACAATAAAAAGGATCGAATTTAGCCCGAACAACCTGTATATATATTATCATCATCATCATCATCACAAACTCTATAATTTAAGAAGGGGATTTTTTTGAGCATTTGAATAATAATTTCATCATAGTTTGGTTATGACTTATGTTTTTTATCAAAGTTATTTCTAATAATTCTTTTTATAATATCAAAACACAAAATGGTGAAGTTCAGAAAGAAATATAAGTATCGAAATTTTGTGAATTTTTTAAAACCCAAAGAATTACAAATGGTGAAGTTCAGAAAATTTATTTTTATATATCTTCTATAACTATATTTTAGCAACGTGATATATTGAAAAGGAGGAAATTTAGTTTAGAGTTCTTTTTTAAAATTATTATAATTGGGGAAGTTCAGAAAATTTATAAAAATTTAACCATAATTTAACAATAGTTGCTTTTTTTTTAGATTTTAAATTTTAATCTTTGTAGCGAAGCGCAGTGGCGAAGCCATTGCCTGTAAAGAGTACACTGCTCGCATTCCATATACCGCCATATATATATATATATATATATATATATATATATATATATATATATATATATATATATATATATATATATATATATATATATATATATATATATATATATTAATTTAGGAATGCAATGTCCCGCAGGAAAAGAAGGAAACGGTGTTTCCGAGTACTTTCGAACTTTGAGTTCCTTATCAAGTCTAAACTACACATTGATGTGCTTTCACTTTCCTTCCCCAACTTCTCCATTGGTGATTTCTTGTTTTAGATGGAGAGCTTTTATTTCTTTCTTTCTTATATATTACCTTGTTATTAATGTTTCTTGTATTTATCCTTGATAAAGAACTGAATAAAGTTCGAAAGTACTCGAAAACACCTTTTCCTTTTTTCCTCCTGAACATGGCATTCATTGCTAACTAAGCTCACGTACTACTTTCTGAGTTTTTCATTTCATATATATATATATATATGTATATATATATATATATATATATATATATATATATATATATATATATATATATATATATATATATATATATATATATATATATATATATATATATATATATAGAGAGAGAGAGAGAGAGAGAGAGCCGTATATGGAATGTAAGCAGTGTATTCTTTACACTGAAATGTTTTGAAGAGATAAAATGCATTATTATGTGACGTACGAAAAGATAAAATACATTAGTGGGTCGAACATTTGTACACCCACAGCTACACATGCGCTACCCACCATATCCTTGAACTCAGGTTTTCCAGTAACACCTCTTATCTCCATATACGTATATCTACTATCTCCCTCTAAACCTTAGAAGCTAAGCGAATCTTGTTTCTGTGGCAACCGTACAATCAATTGTCTCCTTGGCAACAAAAAAAATGGCAATATATATATATATATATATATATATATATATATATATATATATATATATATATATATATATATATATATATATATATATCCAGCAAACCGCAAGAAACAGAAAAACAGGATAATTTTTATTCGGAAATGTTATTTCCTAATTTGCAAAAATTCCGTACAGGGGTTGGTTTCGAACCGTGCACACTGAGGCACCGAGCAACCGCTTTGATCTCAATTAAACCGTCCATTAGACCACTCGGCTACGCGGATTCTTTGAGGATTAGGAAATAACATTTCCAAAGAAAACTTATCCTGTTTTTTTTTTGTTTCTTGCGGTTTGCTGGATTCATTTCATCATTCTTTCGCTTCATGAAAGTTATATATATATATATATATATATATATATATATATATATATATATATATATATATATATATATATATATATATATATATATATATATATATATATATATATTAGTGTAGTTGGGTAGCAGTGTTTCTTGAATGCAAATTTGTTGAAGACCATTGTGTATTTTGCCTTAATTAATTTCCTTTGGCAACTTCCTCTTCTTCTAACTATCTTTGTTATTCCATCTTGTAGATGGTGGATTATTTCTCCAGTATTCATCTCTCTCTTTTAAATGAATGTGTTTGGTAAAAAAACAAACTAAAATGCTAAGCTTTTGATCTTATTGGATCATCATCGGAGCGTGATGGAATTTCTTGCCTCCTCTACCGATGTAGTGAGTGGAGTAAGGATCTGGCAGAAAGTTAAGTGAAAGAAAAGATGGTATAATCAAGCTTTGAAAATATTGGCATAGTAGTAAATATAAGTGGGTGAAAATTTTAAAGTGGGGAGGGGGTATTTTGCCCTAGTAGGAGGGCATCGCAATCTTTTTATTTTTGAAATTTCCTTTTTTACTTATGCATTGAATGTAGTATTTTCTATGTTTTGGTTAATTTCGTGTAGCTAGCGTGTTCTTCTTATTGTCGGTGTTTCCATTGTTGTTTTACTTATTGTTGAGTTAAATTCTTGAGCATTCAAGCCTTTGATAGCTCTTAGCTCAACAATTTACCTGTGTTGTTCTGATGATTTGTTTTATGGTTACTCTGTTTTTCGTTTCGTTTGAATTGTGTTAATGATATGGGTACCTGTTAGGTGTATATTGATGTAATGTTTTCTTGTGTACAGAGTTTAGTGCTTGGGAACTGTTTACGATGTGTGACTTTCTCTCGCAGTCGTGCAGGAATATTCAGTCTTCCACCTGTTCCCTGCAATTCCGGAATGACATCATTTGTAAGAGTTAACCAGACCCTTCTTCCCAATTTCTGGGTGAAGATGTTAATAGGGTCCAGTTTTTTCCTTGTGTGGAGTTCCCTCAGTCAGCGTCGGTCCCGCCTTCTGACTCTATTAATCAGTAGGGATGCAGAGTTCTGTACTCGCTGGACTTTTCTCATTGAGGTCTTGTTTGCCGCTTGAGTCACTACTGCGGGATAGATGAGCTTAGCCTAGGCGTACCTCAAGTATATCTTCCTGATGTTGGCCGAGCTAAGATCTCTGAACCTGTATAGCTTGGAGATTTCTCTCCTTGCCAGGTTCCGCTTCTCCGTGTAGTGTCTCGAGTATTCCCTGGTCTGAGAATTTTAGGCCCAGGACAGTACCTTCGGCGGAGTTGCCGTATCTCCTCCCCTCAATGATTATGCGGCAAGTCAATGTGCGGCTCAGTGGGACGATCTTGATCTTGTCCCTATTAGTTTTAATCTTCCAGCGTCTCTCATATTGGTTGATGTTGTAGATTTCCGCTATGGTACGCGCCACCTGATCCCTCGCTTTCTTCACCGGGCATGGGACGATCTGGGTGGTGTCACCTGCAAATGGCAGATACATCGTGTCCCTGTGCATCGGTGTTGGGAGGTCGATGGTAAAGACCAAGTAAAGCAGTGGGCTCAGGCAACTTTCCTGCGGAACACCCGCCTTCAGTTCGAATTCGGGTCCTCTGTGTCCTTCGATCATGAGACATGCCCTTCTGTCCATGACAAAGTCGCAAAGGATCCTTTCCAGGATTGGGTCCAGCTGGAGGTTCAGGATCTTGTATTAAAGTCCTTCCAGCGAGACTTTATCGAAGGCATTGCGTTAGGTAAGTCGGGAAATCTGGTCCTACTCTCTGGAGTCTACCTCTTTCGATAAGTAGTTCCATGTCTACATAGTACCCATTCACTCAGCAATATGCGATTTTTTCTGTCAGGAGCGCTAGGGCGGAACTCATGTTGTTGGGGGTTATGCGCTCCTAACTTGCTTAGTTGATCTTGTAGCCTATTTGCTAGGATCTTTTCAAAGATCTTGCCGAGCATCTCCAGAAGAGAGATCGGGCGAAGATGATTTTAGCTATCTTGTATCCGTCCGGAAAGTAGCCTGTATTCAGGGCATGCATTCATGCTATTGACTAGTCCCTGAATGATCTGCTTCGGGGCATTCACGAGGTTGTTTTTCGTGATTCCAGACCAGCCTGGTGCCCTTTGTTTGAAGGATCTTATGGTGTTCATGGTCTCTTTGAAGGTTATTGTGCATCCGTAGCCAACCATCTCTCTTTCTTGAGATACTTGCGGGTGGGGGTGGGTTATATGAATCACTGTGCCGAGGTTCTCGAGCAGTTGTTCTTTAAATTCCTGGTCGAAGTCGTCGTTCTCCTCAGGGGCAATAGCGAAAATCTTTTTCCAGTGCGTCCTGAATCTTTTTTCGAGAGACTCTGGATCCTTAATGATTTCCTCTCCATCTTTTATTTTTATTCTGGCTTTGGTGGGCAGTCCCCTAAGATTTCGGATTGTATTCCAAAAACTTACTGGATTGACCTTCCAGTCCAGCCTACCTATGATGTCATTCCAGATTTCCTTCTGTTTTTCTGTGATTATGTGTTTTAGTTCCTCGCTCAGTTGTCTCATTCTGGCTGTCCTTTCCCGATTTGGGCCTGTCCTGCCTATTTCTTCGAGGATTTCCCTATGTCCCCGGACGTTATCCCTCATCTCGTTCGTCCACCTAGGTTGTGGGAGCATTTTATAGGAGATCCTGGGAACGCATCTCTCGTCGGCTTGGACGAGGAGATTAGTGATGGTGTTTATCTCCTCGTCTACCTCTTCGAGATTGGCGTCTTCCAGGTCAGCTGGTTGGTATTCGCCGAGTATCTCTCTATATAGCTCCCAGTTAGCTTTCGCATAACTCTTCCTAAGTGGGACTGGCATGATAATCGGTGCCAGCGAGATTGTTGTTAAGATCGGGATATGGTCGCTTGGTACTACAGGTCCGAGCTCGTTGCTGATGTAAAAGGGGAAGTTGCGGCTTGCTAATACTATGTCCGGTTTGGTTGCCGAACATTGCGTTAGGTAAGTCAGGAAATCTGGTCCTACTCTCTGGAGTCTACCTCTTTCGATAAGTAGTTCCAGGTTCCTTCCCCTCTGGTTGGTGCGACCGTAACCCAAAGCTGCGCAACAGGCGTTTATGTCTCCACCTAGCAATGCCATTTTTCCTTGCCCAAAGATGTTGAATAGGTTGGAAACGGGCAGATATTCTCGGCGGGGCGGTTGATAGGCCGTTGCCACCGTTAGGCCTCCCACCAGGTTTGGGATTTCGACAGCCAAGAATGATTCTTCTAAGTCTGGAAGTGTTTTGTATTTAATGTTTTTCCGGATCGCGATGGTTGTTTCAGTGCTTACACCGTGTTCGGATATAAGAATCAGGTCGGGATCCACCATACGGAATATCTTTCCGTATTGGATGGATTTCCCTTCCCATCCGTTGGTGTTTAGTGTGAGTATTTTTAGCTTGTTGTTGGTGTTTTCCATGTTTTGTTTGTTTTGTGTTCTTGTTTTATATGTGAGTGTGTGTTCTCCTTTACTTTTTGTTGCTTCTCTTTCTTCCATTTCGTATTTTTTCAAACTCTGTTTCACTTATGGTGAGGCAGGAGTCTGTATGTAATTTAATCTTTGCCGCCCTGAGCGCCTCATCTACTGTTGCCTCTTACAACTGCGCGTCATATGTTCATTTTAATTGTCCTGTTCTTGCCCCTTTAACTATCTCCCTAATGTTTGGGGGGGGGGGGCTGGAAATGGGGTTTGCTCGGTCTTGTAGAAGCGCATATTAAGCTCTCTCCATCTAGTTTATTGGGCAATTGGGGAGCCTTTTCCCTGCTAGTGCTTCTCGCCTCTTGTTTTGTTTTGGGAGTTGGACCTGCTCTTCTTCTTCATCTACCGAGGAAGTTGCGGAGCTTGTGATGTTTCCTTCTGCTTGTTTTATTCTTTGTGCTGCTTTTCTCGCTTGCATTTCCCTTTTTCTTAGGGCTTCTATCCTCTGGTCTCTGCTCTTGGTTCTGTGACTACATGGCTGTAGTCAGTATTATCTCTACGGTTTTTGAATTTTACCACTTCGGTAATGCTCGTCCACTGCTGGTTTCTTAGTATCTCCTCTTTAAATTCTTCCTTGGAGTGTTGGCCTATCCAGGGATCCAGCTTTCTGCAGATCACACTTCTGTGTGCCTGGATCTGGGGAGGGGTACTAGGTTGCAGGTTTATTACCCTCAGGATTTCTATTGCTTCTTCTTTTGTTAACTTCCCCACGTCATTTTCTTTCTCGCATATAGCGACATAGCCTGTTGGTGCTTCGAGCAGGCGAAGTACAGCAACGTTTAGTTTTCTGAATAAGGTTTTATAGACCATCCCCTTATCCGGTTTCTCCAATCCACTTACAGTTATTAGCGGTACTCTTAGAGTATTTGAGTCCGCTATTTCTGCGTGCAGCCTCTTGAAGAGGGAGTGCACTTACTCTCTTTGTTACCTTTTTATATTATTTATTCTGGGTCTTTGCCTACCAAAATGTTCTTTAGTGGTTTCTGGATGTTACGTATTATTTAAATTTTATTTGACTTAGGTAGAAGATGGATGAGATGAGTCCGGGTGGGATCCTCTCAGGGGTGTGATTGTATGGCGGACTTATTGACAACACCGGCACCCCCCCGAGGGTGTTTTAATCGCGACCGCTTCCCAACATACCATAGAGACAGTTGTACGAGTATGTCCCTCTATGGTCCTGGAAGGGGCACCCGCTGTAATGAGCAGCGGAGGTTGCAGTCCGTCCCTTGTCTGGAATTATTTTTGACATTGTTTTCGGCTGTGGGCCAATCCTCAAACCAGCTTCCTCCATTGCCCACGATTATGCCAATGCAACAGCTCGGCATAGTTGGGACGAAGAGTGATTG
This sequence comes from Ceratothoa steindachneri, assembly GCA_963969495.1. Classification (NCBI taxonomy): domain Eukaryota; kingdom Metazoa; phylum Arthropoda; class Malacostraca; order Isopoda; family Cymothoidae; genus Ceratothoa; species Ceratothoa steindachneri. The sequence continues at coordinate 159,150,743 of OZ018318.1, read as the reverse complement.
GCAAATACTCCTCGCATCTGGCAGCAGATCACTTAAGGGGGCAGGGCTGGGGACTTAAGCAGTCATCTACCTAAGTAGAGCCTCTAAAAAGGAAAGATGAAAATTAGTGATGATGGGTGAATAATGATTAATAGTCTCTTTATTGACAAGGGTTTTTTGGAGGAATTTTGTGGAAATTTTTCTCAAAACCTTTCCTCCTTTGCCGTTTTTTAGGTAAATCTGCCAGTGATATTTCTTCAAGAATTCCGAGCAAGCTTAAGTGAAATGATGATGGTACTTTACTTTACTTTACTTTAGGTTAAAGTGGTGAAATTGTGTGGTAGGTATATAAAGGTGTGAATAAGTTTTCTAGTTTGCCCTGGTGTTAGGGCATCACTAGCATTCTTCATGTCGTGGTTAACTAAAAAAAAAATTCCTCCGTCAAAAAAGTAGCTGACTGTCATTGACAGTCAGTTTCCTCCGTATAAATATATATAAATAAATCTCTGTGTAATAAGTATTTCCACCTTCGAAGCATTCAAGCCTTTCAAGGTTGACTTTTCTAGCTGAATGATCTCAGTGTTGATTATTCTTCAATTCCTTTTAATGTGGGCATTTAGCCCTTGTCTTAGTTTGGTATTCGTTGACTTGTTGGGTTATTTGTTGACAATGGGTATTGGGGAGTTGGGCACTTCGCCTCTTTTAATTCTTGACTTTTGACAAATGGGAATTGGGGAGTTGGGCACTTCGCCTCTTTTAATTCTTGACTTTCAACTAATTAATTGTAACATGGGTGTTGGGGAGTTGGGCACTTCGCCTCTTTTAATTCTTTACTTTTGACTTTTAGGTGTGGGCACTTCGCCTCTTTTATATTTAATTTTATTATTATTTTATTAATACTTGCTATGTAACTATAGGGGGGGGAGGGGACTTTAATGTGGGCACTTCGCCTCTTTTTCAATTGGTTGTTAAAAATTGTAAGAATCGATACCACTGTTGGACTACTTGTCAACTTTTAGGTTCTTGAGTCGTGGACCTATTAGAGGAGTGGACTAACCCTATGTAAACATGGGTAGTACCGCTTCTCTCGCGCAGGTTCTACTGCTCGGGAACAGAGCAGTTCTACCTATAGCGCGTCTCCGGTTGGCACGTATATTGATGTTTAGGTTTAAGTTTGGGAGTATAGTCTGGTCTATCTTGTCCCAAGTTTTTCTCCCTAGCCGTTGGATCTCCGTGTTGATCGGCTTTAGGTCGATTCTCTGGTGTAGAATCGATTGCCGAATACGGTCGATCCTACGCGTGCCTGTTATCAGCAGCGTGGCACTATTCTGTACTCTCTGCATCGTTCTGAGAGATGTACAGCTTGCCATCTGCGTGATCACGGCCGGGTACACCAGGACTGAGCGTACCAAGGCCATGTACAGTTTTTTGATATTAGGCACGCTGAGGCCTCGGAAACGGTAAAGTTTCTTCAGCTCTCGTTTGGCTAGGGAGACTCTGGTTTTCATATGAGTCGAATATCCAGATTTGTAGAGTCGCAATCCCAGGACATTACCTTCATTGGAGTATGGGTAGTGTTCATTGTCGACGATGACGTCATCAACTTTCCGGCGGTTCATCGGAATGATCGTGAACTTCTGGCGGTTGGTTTTGATCTTCCACTTTCTTTCATATCTGTTGATATTATCAATTTCGACAGCTGTCGCCCTCGCCTGACTACCAGAGTTCCGGAATGGACTTAGGACGATTTGGGTGATGTCGTCTGCATATTGCAGATACATCGAATCGAACCTCACTGGAGCAGGTAGGTCTATAGTGTACACTAGGTACAGCAGAGGACTGAGACAGCTGCCTTGTGGAACTCCCGCCTCGAGTTCGAATTCGGGTCCTTTGCAGCCCTCGATTGAAATTCGGGCTCTCCTATCGGAGATATAATTGCAAAGGATCCTTTCCAGGAGTGGGTTAAGCTGGAGGTTAAGGATCTTGTATTGTAGTCCTCTCAGCCAAACCTTATCGAAGGCCTTCTTTACATCACGCAGCACTACATCTACATACCGCCTCTCAGCTTTACTGCAGGCGAGTTTCTCCGCAAGGAGGGCGAGGGCCGTTTCCGTTCCTCGTCCCTTGCGGAACCCGTGCTGCTGAGGGTTGTGGACTCCCAGCTCGGCAAGTTGTTCTTGGAGCCTGTTAGCTAGGAGTCTTTCGTAGATTTTCGCAACGAATTCCAGCAGGGCGATGGGCCTGTAGTTTACCAGTTGATCAGGGGGTTTACCTCCCTTGGGTATGAAGATCATCTTCGCAATCTTCAAACCTTCCGGGAAGTAGCCCGTATTCAGGGAAGCGTTGTAGACGTTAACGATACCCTGAATGATCTGCTGTGGGGCGTTAACCAAGTTATTTCTGGTGATACCCGTCCAGCCTGGTGCCTTTTGGCGAAAGGCTTTCACAGTGGCCATGACGTCCTCTGATGTTATGGGGCGTCCATGACCCACCATCTCCCTGCCCTCGTTGGCTTGCTGTAGTGGATGCGTGCGATGTATTTCCTGATTTAGTTGTTCAATCAGTTGACCTTCGAATTCCTGGTCGAACTCAGCGTTTTCCTCGGGGGTAATCCTGAAAACGCTTTTCCAGAAGTTCCTGAACCTATCCTCGAGAACCACCGGGTTCTCTATGTAGTCATCGTTCTCCTTTATCCGAGCTTTGGGTCTTGGAGTAAGTCCCTTTAAGTTCCTGACTTGGCGCCAGAACTTAGCCGGGCTAAGCTCGCTGTCGATTTTGGCTATCAAGGTGTTCCATATGTCCTCCTGTTGGAGGTTGATAGCCTCTCTAAGCTCTGAACTTAGGCGTCGAAGCAGCAAGCTCCTTTCCCGGCTGGGACCCTCCCGTCTTACATCCTCATACACTTCCCTGTGAGCACGAGCGATATCTCTCATCTCCTCGGTCCATCTGGGCTGAGGAGGTGTTTTATACCCTGTTACGGGTATGCTCTCGCGGTCCGCGTTTAGTATGGACGTTGTTATCCTTTCCAACTCCCTGTCAATCTCCTCTAACGACGCCGTGCTGAGGTCAGCTGGCGCATAGTCGCTGAGTCGCTGCTTGTAGCGATCCCAGTTGGCCATGGCGTAGTTTTTCCGGAGAGGGGCTGGGAGCTGGATTGGTGCGAGAGATATTGTTGTGAGAATCGCGATGTGATCACTAGGGACTGTTGGGCCTGGCTCGCTATGGTAGTTGAAGGGGAAGCCTTCACTTGTCAAGATTATGTCAGGTTTAGTGGCTGACCGGGAAGTGATATAGGTCGGAAAATCCGGCCCTATCCTTTGGATGTTTTTTCTTCCCATAATCAATTCCAAGTTTCGGCCTCTATCGTTGGTGCTACCATAGCCCGCCGTTCGGCATCTGGCATTGAGGTCTCCCCCTAAGAATGCCATTCTGCGGTGCCCAAACAGTGTATAAAAATTACATAACGGGAGATATGCTCGTCGAGGGGGTTGATATGCCGCAGCTATCACGAGGTCTCCGACCAGGGTGTGAACCTCGATTGCCACAAAGAACTCATCGAGTTCTGGCAGTTGTTTGAAGGAGATGTTCCTCTTGACAGCTATTGCAGCACCATCAAACCTTTCCTGGGAATGATTCTTCATGAGCACTCTGTAGCCCGGTATTTTTATGCGACCAGCTGTTGTGTCGATACCGTGCTCTGTGATGAGAATGATGTCGGGGTCGAGCACACGGAATATGTTACCATATGCCGTGGCCTTCTCCTCCCAACCATTCACATTGAGTGTCAGAATCCTCATTTTATTGCTTACTCTTTCCATCTTGAGTCACCTAGTGTTTTTGGGTGACGTTCTTCTTCCTCCCATTCTTCTTCTTCCTGAATTCAGCGTTAGAGAGTTGCTCGCATGTGTTCTGATGAAGGATCACATTCTGTGCGAGCAGGGCCTCTTCCACTGTACCAGGGTCTATCTCAGAGTCGTACTCCCATTTATAGATTTTTGCTTTAATCCCTTGGAAAATACGACTAGGCTCCATTTCCTCTGGGAAGGGGAATTGATCGCAGGCGTAAACCATCAGGTTGATGTAGTTCGCCCGCAATCTCTTGGATTTCTTCTTTTTACCCTTCTTTTCCAGGGGTTTGGATGCTTCCGCGTCTGAGGAGTCCGAAGACTCTGATGAGCTGCTCGTTTCCGAGCTCGCTTGTTTCGCCGTGCTTGTCATAGATTGGGTGGGAGCGGGAGTTTTCGTCTCGACTGCTTCGTTACTCGTTTTTTCGGGTTGTTGTTTACTTGGGTTAGCTTGCACCTTAGTCTGCTGGGCTTTTGGGGTCATCTGCAAATGCAGTACGTCCCCAGAAGGGGGGTTATCCGGGAACCACATTTGTTCCATGCCGTTTTTGGCCAACATCTGGTTCAACACGGTGGCGAATGTGCCTGGGCGAGCCAGATTCATGACGTGCGCATGAAGTATGCACGTCATGATTTTCGTAGATCCCTCATTTTCAATTTTGAGGTATGTTCTTCTGGCATCCACCTCTGAGATGGCTGCCTTTGCCGCTTGTGCGTAGGACGTGTTCGCCCTACGTGTGACCTCATTCCTCTTTGCCTCCTGTTTATTCCTCATAACTTCTTTTTTGGCGGGACAAGACATGGCCATCGTTCGGTGGCCCTGCCCGCAACTCACGCATTTTTCAGTTGTGCTGACACAATTCCGCCAATTGTGGCCAAGCTGGCTGCATTTAGAGCAGGTCTCCTGTGGCTCCTTGCAGTCCTTGGTGGCGTGGGTCTCCATCTTATAGCACTTGAAGCAGTATTGGACCGGGGTGAACTCACCCTTTTCCACCTGCTCACCGCTAATTTTGGCGTTAAACATGAGGAGACCCTGCTCCTTCGCCTTCTGTGCCATGGTAGTCTCCGTGAAGACTACCTTAAACACGTGCGAGTAATCGCTGCCGTCCCTCCGATTCTTGAATTTTATAATTTCAGCTACCTTAGCCCAGGCCTGCCGTAGCTCTATCTCCTCTCTCATCTCGCTTGCTGTATGCTGCCCAATCCACGGATCGATCCGGCGGCATACAACACTCCTGTGCGCCAGGATCTGGGGTGGCACTGCAGGCTGCAGTCCTATGGCCCGAAGGGCTTCGACTGCCTTCTCCTTGGCAATATCTTCGATATCCTTTTCGGTTTCGCATATTGCGATATAGCCCGACGGAATGTCCAGGAGTCTCACCATGGCAATTCCCAGTTTACCATACACGGCCTCGAAGGTGGATTCCCTGCTGGGCTTGGGTTGCCCTTCGACAACCCGCAGAGGAATCCGGGTCGTGTGATCTTGGGCCATCTCTTCTAGAGAGTGGCCCCTTAGCGTTGATGATTGGTTGCACCAGATGCTCTCGTTGTGGGGGAACTTGCTGTTGATCAGTATGGTGCACCTCTTCTTCTACGTGTTCTTCTGTGTTGGTTTATTTGGGGGGGGGCTCCCTCTACTTCGCCTCTAAGCTTACGTGAACTTTATTGCCCAATGGGGGGGATGAATGATGGAGGGTGAACCCGGGCGAGGCCCCTCAGATGGGTGATGAGTGGCGGACTTGATGATGGGTGGTGTTAGAATCAACTACCACCACCCGGGGTGCCGCCCCATCTGGGGTTTGGATATCGATGCTGTTTCCAACTTACACAGGGACGGTTGTGTGTCCCCCTGTGGTCCTGGCCAGAAGTTACCCTTAGAGATTAGAGCGAACTCTTCCCCAAAGCTTTCAGCATCGCCTCGTAACCGGGCGGTCTCTTCCGTAGAGTTCCACAGTGGGCTAATCCTCAAACCTGCTTTCCTTTACGTCCCCAATTATGTCTATCAAATTGGACCGACATAGTTGTGGCGAGACTAGATGAGTGGCAGTTCAGTTCATTTCAGCGTCGCGACTCCGTAGAGGGAGGGGGGGGGGGGTTAGCATGACATCTAGTCTTCTAGGTGCCGGTGTAAAATTCGTTAATGAATTCTCCCCGTAAGGATGATGAGGCTCCAAAAAATGGCGTTTTGAACCTCCCTTGCCTCCGACTTTTCCTCCTTTTCCAAAAATGAGATCTTCTCAGCGTCGACTTTTCAAGTGAAATTATGCTGCCTTCTGATGATGGTATATTTATTGGAAAGAGTATAAGTATTTTATACATTAAATAAATAAATTTAAACAATGCAAAAAATATATAGTAAAAGTGTTGAAAAAAGATAAAATTTTTTAGCTGAGGAGAGGAAAGATTTAGTCGAAGGCAAAGATACATAAAGAGGTTTCTCCTGGAGAAATAGAACGCAGGAGCTCAGCTTTTTGATACTTTATAGTTTTAATATTTATCCACTAATAGGGTTTTAATTCTTAAACTAATTCTACCCACTAGTTGGGTTTTTAATATTTACACTTTTAATATTTACACTAATTTTGGGGAATTAATTATTAGTTAATATATTTCTGTTTAGATTTAACATGTTTTGTACATAGTCATTTGAGTTTAGTATATTGGTTCAATTAATTTTATTTTTGATATGTACTACTGAATTCACTCAGTACATATTCTGTTTTTTATCATATACATAAATTTAACATTTACTTCACTGTATTTATATACTGATTGGTAATTTTAATTTAATTTTATAATTTTATAATTCTCTTGTTTAATTTGTGTTAACACTTGAATATTTTATTTTATATTCGTTGTCTGTTAATTGTCACATTTATCTATTTAATTCGTTTACTTAATTAGTTACTTTGATTGATTATTTTAACTTTAAATTATTCGCACTATTATTTAACTATTTAATATTTTCGCACTTTTTATCACTTAATTATTTTAACTTTAAGCTATCTGCACTATTATTTAACTGTTTATTTATTTTCGCACTTTTTATCACTTACTTTTTAGTTTATTGAGGAGGTCATCATACCGCACTTGATGTTTTTAAAGGTTAATGAGTTGACTGTGTGACGACTGGCCTCCGGGATGTACATGGTGCCGCTGCATAGGAGGCTGTCCATTTCCTTTGGGGACCAGGGCCCCTCAAAGGTCCACTTGAAATCTCCGTTCCTTATGCCCTTTACTATTTCCGTTTGGCTGATTTTTTCAGGTCTACATCCGGTAGTCCCGAATACTTTCAGTTTTAGTTCTTCTCCGTCGAAAAAACGTCCCTTTTCCAGGACGCCGATTTTTTCGGTCAGGGGTACAACGGGGTAAGACTGATCGTCTTCCGACCCGCCATCCAGGCTTTCCTCTTCTTCTTGTTTGGGGGGTTTGTTGCACTTCTTCTTCTTGGGTTTCTTATCCTTCGGGGTGTTTTTTACTTGTGCTTTATCTTCTTTAGTCCGTTCTTGGCTCATATCCTCTTCCTGGTTGTTGGTTGGTTCTTCTTTTTCTTGTTCCTTTATTTCGTCTGTGTTTTCTGACTGCTTGTCATCAATGAATTTGATGTTCAGCACGTCATGGGATGCCGGATTCGGGGGAACCACAATTTCTTCTTCATTCCGTTGTTTTTTAGCATTGTGTTGAGTTCCTCCGAAAAACTGCCTGGGCGAGCAAGGTTCGCCAGGTGGGCGACTATGACCATCGTCATAATTTCCTTGCTCTCGGCTGGTAGGATTAGTTTTGGAGTCACTCTGTCCGTTGTTTGCGTGACGCTTCCGGGAGTAGATGCCGTGGTGGCATATGAATTTGCCCTTGTTTTGTCCTCCTTTTGCTGCCTGATCTTCATCCTCTTGTTTTTAATCGCTTCTTTGCTTAGAGGGCACCTCATGGCCAGAGCCCGATGCTCCCCTCCGCAATTCACGCATTTAGGCCTTTCTTCTCGGCAATCTCTCCATCCGTGAACGGTTCTGGAGCATGTTGCGCAGATTTGGACGTTTGTCGGGCAGTTTCGTGTCGGGTGGCTTTCGATGGCCAGGCAGATTTGGTAGTTTTCTATGAAGCTATACTCTTCTGCCTCTATCTGCTCTGGAGCGACGCGAAGGTAGAAGCCCAGGAGGCCTTCTCTTAACGCTCTCTGAGCCATCCCGATTGTAGCGAAGGTAACTTTGATGAGGGTTTTACCTATTTTGTCGACCCTGTCCACTTTTGCCCATGATTGTTTATCATTCAGCTCCGCTTGTATTTCTTCCGTGGTGTTCTCCGCAAAGTATGGGTCTACTTTCTTGAGAATGACGGCTCACCTCACGAGTAGTTCATAGGGGACTACCGCTTCGAGCCCAATCTCGCGGAGGGGTTGTTTGGCCTGGTCTGACACAAGGGTTTCTACGTCCTTGTTTTTCCAATAGATTGCCGCCCACCCATTTGGTGTCTCGGTGAGACGGGTGAGCTCAATGTTTATCTTCTCGAAGACTGTTTCGAAGACCGTTTCTCTTGTTGGCTTTTGTTTCCCCGCTATTAGACGGAGAGGGATCCGTTTGGTGTCCTGGGGGGGGGGGGACCCATGTCCCCCCTCGGGCAGTGCTACTCTTCCCCCTAGTGTGTCTCCAGTTCTTCTCGGGGGGTGGAGAATTCAACTCCGCAGCCGTCGAAATTGAGCGGTCTTGGCGTTTTACCGATTCTTTTCCGCAACGTTTTCCTCCTTTACGAGGATCAGAAGGTTAGGACACTACGCGCACTCTCTCTACCCTTTTCGCCTTTTACTTAAGACTACTCTACTCTACTTTAAGTGAAAGAAAACGGTTTTTAAGGGGTATTTATTCTCCTTGGTTGAACGTAACGTTAGATGAAATGGACCACTCTTGTGCGTGGAATTTTTAAAATAGTTTTAACGTACGATTCCAGCTTGTCTCTTGACTGTTGATGGCCGGAAGATCGCCACGAACACCCAAAAGTTCAAGGTGATCCCATTCTTCCGTATGAGACAGGCCGACATCGTAACTGATGACGCCCGAATTCCATACAGCTCGGACGGGACAGTTCTAGGACTAAGGATAGGTAAAACTGGATACGGCGGCCACGTCACTAGGACGGCAGCGAGCGCGAAGGCCGAGCTGTCCAAGCTATTCAGATTCAAAAATCTGAACACGGCCAACAAGAAGAAGATCTTCAACGCGCTCGTAAGATCTAAACTGCTGTATCCACCGATACCTATCTGCACTGGTTCTAGGAACAAGATGCAACTCCTCCAGAGAGTACAGAACAAAGGCGTACTCCTAATCACAAACACCAGGAGGAGAGATAGAAGGAGGCAGAGGGACCTACACCACATGATCCAAATGACTCCGGTCAATTTGGAACTGCAAAGTAGAGCCCGCAAGATCTGGGAGAAAATACCACGACTCATGTCAGACGAGACCAGACAGAGACACATAGACATCCCACCCGATGACAGAAATCGTAGGAGACTACACTTCACCAGCAGCAAAGCGCAGACCGAACGACAAGAAGTACCGATGTACACATAGGACTGTACCACGACAAAAACAAAATAAAGACAACATTAATAAACAAACAGAGACACAACACTTACGGAAAATGAAAACCCGTAATACATACAAGAGAAGAACACGAGAGAAACAGAACAACGCCTACAAAGGCTTTAACGCTACATGAAGAAAGAAGCATCATACACAAACATGAAAACAAACTAATGAACAAGAACAACAAAACAAAGAACAAAAAACAGAAATAACGAAAAAAGTATCAGAATCAAACAGAACATAAAAAAAAAACAAAACAAAGAAAAATACGAATAACACCCAGTATAAATAGATAAAAGCACTGAGTAACAACATCAAACTCAAATTCGCCTGCGATTCCCTATCACCAGGGATTTTCTCCCCCCCCCCACTCTCTATCCTTTTCATCAGGGAAATCTATCCCTACCTATTTATCTTCCACTATCATATGCATAGATGCATACGTGAGTGCAGTTGCATTCTCATATGTGTGTATGTATTATTTCCTTTTCAAACACTTTTTATATCCAAGTCCAAGGCTTATCTTCATCTAGACTTGGATTCATTTACGCTCAAGAAGAAGTTACAGCCGGCAAAGGCGGCAAAGTCAAGGGAACAACAAGAAAACGTCAACCATCTTTGCCCTTCCCCCACGGGGAATATAATAACAACTTTATTTGGAGCTACGTATAGACGACTCATGTCTGGCTAAGCCCCCTTGCAGTACCCTCCGCCCCCGGAGCATGGGGGCCGAAGTGAACTGAACTGCCATTCATCAATCTCGACCCAACTATGTCGGTCCACTTTGATAGACATAATTGGAGACGTAGAGGAAAGCAGGTTTGAGGATTAGCCCACTGTGGAACTCATCGGAAGAGAACGCCCAGTTACGAGGTGATGCTGAAAGCTTTAGGGAAGAGTACGCTCTAATCTCTAAGGGTAGTTTCCGGCCAAGACCACAGGGGGCATGTAACCGTCCCTGTGTAAGTTGGAGGCAGCATCGATAACCAAACCCCAGACGGGGCGGCACCCCCGGGTGGTGGTAGTTGATTCAATCACCACCCATCATTAAGTCCGCCACATATCATCCGTCTGAGGGGCCTCTCCGGGTCCACCCACCATTCATCCACCCCATTCCGCAGTTCATGTTCACTGAAGCCCTCTTGCAAAGGGGAGGGGTGGATTGCCCTCAATAAACAACTCCATAAGAAAGTTCACCATTTTTACCAAGAAGGAAGGATCACCATTACAATCACAAGTAATTATAAAATACACCTAAAGGACAGAAGGAAATTCAACCCAGGAGGGTTTCCCCTGAGGGGAAAATGGAGCCCAATGGAGCTACCAAAATCCCGCCGCGCACCATCAGTGGAAGCGTTAGACCAACCCGTGAGAAGGTGTTTGAAGTGGTCTTCAGGAAACTGAAGATCGCAATGCTTCGTCTGCTCGAGGTCCCCACAGGATATGTGGCGGTCTGCGAGAAGGAGAAAGACGTGGAGGGAATAACGAAGGAGGAGGCAGTAGAGACACTGCGCGAAATAGGCCTTCAACCTGCAATCCCTCCCCAAATACAGACGCACAGGAGCGTTGTTTGCAGAAAACTGGATCCTTGGATTGGGTAACATTCCAAGGAACAAATAAGAGATGAAATAAAGAGAAACCAACCATAGGCTAAATTTTCAGAAATAATAAAGTTCTGGAATAGAAAAGAAAATGCTGAATACTCGCATGTGTTCAAGGTGGTCTTTACGGACACAGCGATGGCTCAAAAAGCAAAAGAGAATGGTCTTTTGCTATTTAACGCAAAAATCAGCGGAGAGCAGATAGAAAGGGAAGAATTTACTCCCATTCAGTTCTGCTTCCGCTGTTACAAAATGGTGAGCCACGCGACTAAAGACTGTCCCGAACCACAGGAGATCTGCTCAAGATGCAGTAAGGCGGGGCACCACTGGAAAAACTGCAGCAGTCCGAGGAAAAAGTGCGCCAACTGCGGTCAAGGACATCGCTCCATGGCTATGGCCTGCCCCTTTTAAAAAAAACTAATTAAGAAAAAGGTCCAGCAGAAGAAAGAGGAACAAACCAGGAAGCAGAACACTACGTATGCTCAGGCAGCAAAGGCAGTCTTCATGGAAACGGAGGCAAAGAAAACCTATCTAAGGCTGGAAAACGAGAATTCCACCAAAATTCTGACATGCATCTTATACGCGCATGTCAGAAACCTAACTATCCCAGGAACCTTTGCAAAGGAACTAAACCAGATGCTGGCAAAAAACGGGATGAGCGAAATGTGGTTCCCCGAAAATCCACCATCTGGACACGTACTCCAGTTGCAAATGGTCCCCAAGGAAACAGTAAAAATCAGGAGACAGAGAAGAGATCCAGTAAAGAAGTTAGACGGCCAGATCCCAGGATCGAGGCCAAAAAAGAAAGAGAGGCCGCCGCCAAGACAGTCGAACCAAAACCGCAGTGTGCGGAAAAAGAGAAAGAATCAAAGTCATCCAATACCACGGACACCTTGGACTCAGAGGGCTCCGTATGCGAAGTGAATACAAAAAGGACAAAGAAGAAAAATAAGAAAATTGACGCCGACAGAGTTAATCGCTATATATACGCCACGGAACAGTTTCCCTTCCCGAAGGACTGGGACACAAACAAAATCTGTGTGAGGATTAAGAAGAAGTACTACAAATGTGACTTTGATTCTCAATGCGACGAGGAAACGGTGGAGGAGGCTTTGTATAACCGAGAAACCTTTGTAGAACTGTCCCCAACAGAATACAAGAAGAAAAGAAACGGGAAACGGAAATCAACAACTCGTAAACACTAGGACATCCACACAAGCCAGAACAAAGAATGGAAAACCAAAACAACAGGTTAAAGGTCTTAACACTCAACGTGAACGGATGTGAGGGAAAAACCACGGCATACGGCAACATATTCCGACATCATACTAATCACGGATCATGGTATCGATACGACCAACAAGCAGTTGAAGATACCAGGCTACAGAGTGATCTCAAAAAAACATTCTCAGGAGAGGTACGATGGTGCTGCCGTTACCGTCAGAAGGAATATCTCGTTCAAACGCCTTCCGGATATGGACGAGTCCTTCATGGCGGTAGAGCTGCACACTTTAGTAGGCAAGCTCATAGTAGCGGCAGCATACCAACTACCTCGACGAAAGTATCTCCCTCTCACAAACTTCTACACCCTGTTTGGCCACGACAGAATGGTATTCCTTGGGGGCGACCTTAATGCCAGATGCCGAACGGCTGGCTATGGTAACACAAACGAAAGAAGTCATAACTTGGAAGTGATTATGAGAAGGAAAAACATTCAGCGTATAGGGCTGGATTTTCCGAGCTATTTCACCGTAAGGGCCGCAACGAAGCCCGACATAATCATGACAAGTGATGGCTTCCCTTTCAATTACCGTAATGAGCCAGGCCCGACAGTCCCCAGCGACCACATAGCGATCTTGACGACCATTTCTCTCGCGTCAATACAGCTCCCAATCCCTCTTCGAAAAATCTACGCTTCGGCCAACTGGGAACGCTACAAAGACATCCTTGCTAGATATGAACCAGTGGACCTGAACGGGGCAAGACTGGAGAGGATCGATGAGGAGCTGGAAAGGATAACTGCCCGCATCATCGAAGCAGGTCGTAAGAGTGTGCCGATGAAGAGGTACAAAACTCTCCCTAAACCCAGATGGACTGAAGAAATGAGAGAGATTGCTAGAGTGCACAGGGAGGTGTACGAGGAAACCAGGAGAGAAGGTGCAAATCGAGAAAAAACAACGCTGCTAAGACGCCTAAGTGAACAACTTAAGCAGGCTATCAACCAGCAACAGGCTGAAATCTGGGACAGCCTGATTGAAAAGGTTGACAGCGAGGTGCGACCCGATGTGTTATGGTGACTTGTGAACAAGTTGAAATGTCTTACAAGTAGAGAAAAGACCCGCATTAAGGAGGGTGATAACTACTTGGAAGACCCGGTGGTATTGGAAGAAAGATTCCGCATGTTCTGGAAGAATGTCTTCAAGATAACACCAGAACAAAATGCGGAATTCGACCAGGAATTAGAAGGCCAACTGATTGAAGATCTGAATCAGAATGTGCATCCCACGCTCCCACATGCCTATGTCGACGAAGGGAGGATTTTGGCAGACCATGGCCGGCCAACTACACCTGAAGAGGTCATGGCAGTCATAAAATCCTTCAAACAGAAGGCACCAGGCTTGACGGGCATCACCAGAAATAACTTGGCACATGCCCCCCGGCAGATCATTTAGGGAATCACGAACATCTACAATGCTTCCCTGAATACGGGCTACTTCCCAGATGGTTTTAAGATTGCTAAAATCATCTTTATACCTAAAGGGAGGAAGCCTGATCAACTGGTGGACTACAGGCCAATATCCCTCCTGGAGATTATAGGCAAAGTCTACGAAAAGCTTTTGGCCAACAGGTTACAAGACCAACTGACCGAGCTAGAAGCCCACAGCCATCAGCAACACGGGTTCCGTAAGAGAAGGGGGACTGACACAGCCCTTGCCCTTCTCACCGAAAAGCTGTAAAGCTGAGAGGAAATACGTAGACGTGGTGATGCGAGATGTGCAAAAGGCCTTCGATAAGGTTTGGCTAAGAGGCTTACAATACAAGGTCTTAGGCCTCCAGCTGAACCCAATCCTTGAAAGGGTCCTCTGCGACTACATCATGAGCAGAAAATCCCGAATTTCGATCGAGGGTTACAGAGGACCCGAGTTTGAACTTGGAGGGTGTTCCACAAGGTGGCTGTCTGAGTCCGCTGCTGTACCTTTTGTACACACTGGACTTACCTGATCCGGTATGAGAGGAAGTGATGTACCTGCAGTTTGCAGACGACATCACTCAAATCGCCCCCAGTTATTACAAACATGTTGGATATCAAACAAGGCAGATAGCCATCAAAATCGACAACATCAATCGATACGAACATAAATGGAAAATCAAGACCAACCACCGAAAGTTCCAGATCCTTCCAATTTACCGCCGAAGACGTGTTGATGTCACAGTGAATGGCGATATTTACCCATATGGTAACAAAGGAAAAGTCCAAGGTCTGCAATTTACCTCCAAAGGTTACAAAGTTCACATTAGTCATAGAATCTCCATAGCTAAAATATAGCTTGGCAAACTGTATAGGTTTAAAAACCTCAGCTCCAAAAAACTTCAAAATCTGTACACTGCTCTGGTGCGCTCAACCTTAGTGTACCCGGCAGTGGTCATGCCAGCTGCGAGTTCCACCTCTCTCAGGCAAATGCAGAGAGTGCAGAACAAAGCAGCCCTTCTTATAGCTGGAGCTAGAAGGACGCACTATATTCAGCAAACAGTACTGCACGCAAGAGCATGACTAACCCCACTGAATATAGAACTGCAAAGGCTAGAGAGAAAGATCTGGGACAAAATAGAAGAGGAGATACTCCCGAATACGAATCACAACCTAGAGATACCGAGAGCAGTTAGGGCACGTGTCGCCAGGAAATCCCTATTCCCGAGTGGAAGGAACTGCTCCCGAGAAAACCAAGTTGGTAAATTTACGTAAGCAAAATATATACGTAAATAGGCGAAGCACATACACCAAAGTGCAAAGAAGGTAGAAAGAAGAAGAAGAAACTACAAACAAAACAAAAAGAGGCGAAGTGCCCAATGTTAGATCTAAATATACCAAACAAGAATTAAAAACCTAAACCCCGGCAAAAGGAGAAGTTAGCTAGAAAGATATTAATAAAGAAGAATATATATATATATATATATATATATATATATATATATATATATATATATATATATATATATATATATATATATAGCAAATAAGAAACTTGAAAGGCTTGAATGCCATGATGGAGGAAAGAACAAATATATTTATTTTATGTAATTAAAAAAATAAAAATAAAAAAACAAAAAACAAAACAAACAAACAAATAACAACAAACAAATAAAGGGAGGAAAAATAAAACAAAAACAAGAAAAACCTGAGAGGAGCCCTCTACACCAGGGCAAAACTAAAACTCTTTTTATCTTTATATATCTACTACACATTTTCCTACTTCTTACATCAATTTCAATTTCAATTTCAAATCTTCATTTATTAAAATGGCGACCTTCTTAACACAACGTTGGGCAACAAAACCGGACATCGTGTTGACATCCAAAAACTTCCCCTTCAACATCGTCAATGAGCCCGGATTAGTGTTACCGAGCGACCATATCCTGATTCTCACCACTATCTCGCTTGCTCCAATACTCAAGCCCGTTCCACTTAGGAAAAGTTACGCGAAAGCAGACTGGGAGCTATATAGAGAGATACTCAGTACATAACAACCAACTGACTTGGGAGACGTTAACCTCGAAGAGATTGATGAGGAGATTAACAAGATGAACAATCTCCTCATTCAAGACGACGAGAGATGCGTTCCCAGAATCTCCTATAAAATGCTCCCACAACCTAAGTGGACGAACGAGATGAGAGAAATCGCCCGAGAACATAAAGAAATCTATGATGAGATTGGCAGGACAGGAACCAATAGGGAAAGGACAGCCAGAATGAGCCATCTAGGCGTGGAACTGAAAAATATTATAATTGAAAAACAAAGAATAATCTGGAATGACATCATTGGGAGGCTGAACAGGGAGAGCAACCCTGTAAATTTTTGGAACAACATCCGAAGAATTAGGGGATTGCCTCCCAGACCCAGAACCCAAATCACAGATGGAGACGACATCATAGAGGACCCAGAGTTTCTCGAAAGAAAATTTAGAACACACGGGCAAGAGATTTTCGCTATATCACCTTGGGAGAACGACAACTTCGACCAGGACTTCGAAGACCAATTGCTGGGCAACCTCGGCACAGGGATAGATAGAACCCACCCACATCCGCAAGTATCACGGGAAAGAGTGATGGTTAACCACGGATGCCCAATAACTGTCGAAGAGACCTTGAACACCATGAGGTCCTTCAATCAGAGGGCTCCAGGCTGGTCTGGGATTACGGAGAACAACCTCGTAAATGCCCCAAGGCAAATTATTCAGGGCTTGGCGAACACAATGAACGCTGCCCTGAATACAGGCTACTTCCCTGACGGATACAAGATGGCCAAAATCGACCTCCCAACTCCAGTGCACAGGGACACGATGTATCTGCAATTCGCAGATTACGTCACTCAAATTGCCCTACGCCCGGAGAGGAAAGCGAGGGTGCAGGCGGCTCGCACAATAGCGGAAATCAACAGTATCAGCCAATACGAGAGACGATGAAAAATCAGGACCAACAGGGACAAATTCAAAATTGTTCCGTTGAGTCCGGAGTTAACATGGCCCATCATCGTAGATGGGAGGAGATACGGCTACTCCACCGAAGGCACCGTTTTGGGACTTAAAACACTGACCATGGATACTAGAGACACCACACGGAGATGCTTAACCTAGCAAGGAGAGAAATCTCCAAGCTTTACAGGTTTAGAGATCTTAGCTCGGCCAACATCATAAAAATATATCTGATGTATGTCCGCGCTAAGCTGATCTACCCCACATTGGTCTCTTAAGCGGCGAATAAAACCTCTATGAAAAGGCTACAACGTGTCCAGAACACTGCCCCTTTGCTAATCAATAAAGTAAGAAGGCGTGATCATCTTAGGCAAAGTGATTTGCACAGGAGGAAACGTTTGGAGCCCATCATTATCGTCACCTAGAAACTGGGTAAAAAGATCTGGTCCACTCTAACGAATGGTGTCATTCCAGAGATATAGGGAACAGGCGGCAGGCTTAATATACCTGCAAGGCTACGGGCGAAAGTCTCACGCCGAAGTCGATTCCCGAGCACAAAACTATGTACTCAAGTAATTATCACACCACTATACACATAGTAATAACACAATACAACATATTAAAAACGCTGCAGAAAAACACTAAAAAAAAATGAGAACAGCAAACAATACGACTTTCACTAAACAAGCAATACAGGGGAAATTGTCGGCAAACAAATCTATAAAAAGCTTGAATGCTAAATATTTTCCATCAAAAATAAGGACAACAAATCATAAGAAAGAAACAATAAGAAGAACACTAAAAAACATACGAAGGAACACAAACAAAAGGTAAAAAGTATAAACCAACAACACTAATAAAGGCAAAATGAAACAGAAAATAAAAATAAAGCGATGCCCTTCCTACTAGGGCAAAATACCCCCTCCCCATCTTTAATTTTCACCTACTATATCTTCCACTATCCTGACTTCTACTAAAACTGAGTATATCATCATCATTACTAAACTGGCTTCTAAGATGTTAAGCCTCGCTTTATTAACCTCTTTTGTTTTAATAATGGTGTTGTCAACGAGCATATCTCTCGTTAGGTTAATATTATGGACACTCTCCATATGTTTTTTTGGCCCTCCGCTTTGTAGATGCATCGTTAATCTCCTCGAAAGTGTGGTAGTTGTCATGCCAATATATTTAAAGTTATTATAAAGCTTGCAGTCTTTATTGGGGCAGGTGAACTCGTAAACTATGTTGGTTAACTTGAGATTCGAGAAATTAGGGCAGATGTTATTTTTCATCAGAAGGTTGCTGGCTTTTGTAGTTTTATAATAGATGATGATTTGGATTTTATCGGTTTGATTTTTAACCTTAATGTTACAGTTAATAATCTCCTTGATGTTTTTTCCATCTATTTTATAGGCCGTGGACATCTGTTTTCTGTAGTGCACTTTGATGTTATTGACTTCTATATGATTACTTACAGTTTTATCCGCATGTTTGTAATGGTTATTTAAAAATGATTGGAGCTGTTTATCAATCATGCTGTTTGAGAAACCATTATTCACAAGTATTTGCTTTACTCTTGCAATCTCATGGTGGAAAAGTTCCCACGTAGAGCAGCATTTGTAAGCTCGGCGGATGTATGAGCCAATTACGCTTATTTTGTATCTTTCAGGGCATTCTCTATCTGCAATGAGGCATCTTCCCAGGTCCATACTTTTCCATTGTACTTTAGTGATGTAGTTGCCATTGATGTTATGGACCTCAACATCCAAGAAAGGGAGTTTATTGCCCGTGCTCAATTCATAAGTAAATTTTAGCACGGAGTTCTCCTCAAAATGCTGCTTGATGTTAACGAGATGTTCTTCGTTTTGGACGTTGATGTAGATGTCATCTACATATTGGCAATATGTGTGTGGCTTATTTTCCATGTTGTTCAATAATCTCTTCTCTAGTTGACCCATGTAATAGTTAGCGACGGTCGGCCCTAAAGGTGACCCCATAGCCACTCCATCCACTTGCGTGTATAGATTACCATCCGGTGTCCTGAGCCGCGCCTCTGATGTGCATGAACGTAACATGCTCCTTAAGATGTTTTGGTCAAAATTTGGAGGAGACATTGTAGGATGGTGGTACACGTTTTTTTATAATTATGTCGATGGTCTGAGCGATAGGCACATTCGTGAAAAGGCTCTCTACTTCAATGGATGATATTAGTCCTGACAGTCTTGTAGCGTGGAGCATGTCAATGAATTTCTCCGTGGATTTTATAGTATATTTCGAAGGGATGTACTGTTTTATTAATGCATTTAGGGTTTTAGCTAAATAGTACGTAGGAGTAGTGACTTGAGAAATGATGGGCCTCAATGGATTGTGCGGCTTGTGAATTTTTACATTGCCATACAGATAACCTGGTGTGTAATCACCGATGAGTGCATTGGCTTTAGTTATTTCTCTGTTTATTTTCTTTTTTAAGTCATATGTTGGATATTTTTTCAAGCGTTCAAATTTAGTGGTGTCACTTAAGATGGTATTCAAATTTTTGTTATATTTTTCTTGGTTTAGGATGACGTGGCAGAAGCTACCAAACGAAGATGCTTTACGGGCAGCAAACTCATAAGACCAGAAATACGTAAGGCCATCAGCATTCTATCAACAACAAAGAAATAGTTTTAAGAAAAGCTGACAAATCCAACATATTTCTGTCATCCTAAACAAAGAAGAATATAACAACAAATTGAATACTATCTTAAGTGACACCACTAAATTTAAGCACAAAGCTAAAAGAGGCTATCAACCTCCATCAGGGAAAAATTTGGGACAACCTAATAGCCAAAGTCGATAGCAAACTCAACCTGGCTAAATTCTGGCGTCAAATCAAGAACTTAAAGGGACTAACAGCAAGACCAAAGGCTCGAATAAAAGAGAACTGAGACTATATAGAGGACCCGACGGTTCTGGAAGACAGGTTCAAAAATTTCTGGAAGAACGTCTTCAGGATTACCCTTGAAGAAAACAATGAGTTCGACCAGGAATTCGAAGGCCAACTGATCGAAGAACTGAATCAGGTCGACGAAGGCAGGGAGATGGCGGACCACGGCCGTCCCATAACACCAGAGGAGGTCATGGCCACTGTAAGAGCCTTCCAACAAAAGGCACCAGGCTGGACAGGCATCACCAGAAACAACTTGGTAAATGCCCCCTAGCAGATCATTCAGGGAATTGCAAACATTTAAAATTCTTCCTTGAATACGGGTTACTTCCCTGAAGGTTTTAAGATTGCTAAAATAATCTTCATACCCAAGGCAGGTAAACCCCCTGATCAACTGGTACATTACAGGCCAATCGCCCTGCTGGAAATCCTTGCGAAAGTCTACGAGAAGTTCCTGGCTGACAGGCTTCAAGAACAACTAGCCGAGCTAGTAGTTCACCACCCTGAGCAGCACGGGCTCCGCAAGGGACGAGAAACGGCAACCGCCCTCGCTCTCCTAATGGAAAAACTCTTGCAGTAAAGCTGAGAGAAGGTACGTAGACGTGGTGCTGCGGGATGTAAAGAAGGCCTTCAATAAGGTATGGCTGAGAGGGCTACAATTCAAGATCATCAACCTCAAGCTAAACCCAATCATGGAAAGGGTCCTTTGTAACTATGTTACGGATAGGAGAGCCCAAATCGCGATCGAGGGCCTTAAAGGGCCCGAATTCGAACTCGAGGCGGGAGTTCCACAAGGCAGCTTTCTGAGTCATTTGCTGTACCTCGTGTACACAATTGATCTAACTGCCCCAGTGAGGTACGATACGATGTATCTGCAATACGCAGATGACATCACTCAAATCGTCCTAAGTCTATTCAGGAACTCTGGAAGCCAAGCAAGGGCGACATCTGCCGAGACTGACAGCATCAATCGCTACGAAAAAAGGTGGAAGATTAAAACCAACCGCCAGAAGTTCACCATAATTCCAATGAACCGCCGAAAAGTAGACGACGTCCTCGTCGACAACAAACTCTATCCGTACTCTAACGAGGAAAAATTCCTGGGCTTACGACTCTACAACTCAGGTTACAAGGCTCACTTAAATACCAGAGTCTCCCTAGCCAAAAGAGAGCTGAAGAAACTTTACCGTTTCCGAAGCCTCAGCGTGCCAAACAAGAAAAAGCTATACATGGCCTTGGTACGCTCAGTCCTAGTGTACCCGGCTGTGATCACGCAGATGACAAGCTGTACCTCTCTCAGAATGATGCAGAGGGTGCAGAATAAAGCCACACTGCTGATAATTGGCACGAAAAGGATCGGCCGTATTTGGCCTTCGGATCTACATCAAAGAATGGGACTAAAACCGATCAATATGGAGATCCAAAGGCTAGGGAGAAAGACTTGGGACAAAATCGATCAGGAAATACTCCCGACAATAAACATCGATTTGAACATACGAGGAAACAGAAGACGCGCAATTGGTAGAACAACTCTGTTCCCAAGCGGTAGAACCTGCGCGCGAGAGAACGTACTACTGATATATACTTAGTACTATACAAAGGAAAATAACCTTAAGGAAATGAGGCGAAATGCCCTAACTCAAAATCATAACTGGACAAATTAACCTTAACAATAGAGGCGAAGTGCCCAAACTCAACACAATTCAAAATTAAATCCAAGTTAACTAATTTTACCAAAAAGAGGCAAAGTGCCCAAATTAAAAATTTAAAATAAAAAGAGGCGAAGTGCTCAAGTTTAACTCAATTTAAAATTAAATAAAAATAATTCATTTTAACAAAAAAAGGCGAAATGCCCAAATTTAACTGGATTCAAAATTAAAAAGAAAATAATTCATCTTAACAAAAAGAGTGGAAGTGCCCAATTTAAATTTAACAAGCACAAATCAACAAAATTAACCAACTAAAACAAGAAGAGGAAGACAGAATTAAATAAACGAAAAGAGGCGAAGTGCCCAAACTAATACTCAAATTGAAAATAATAAATGAAAAACTTAATAAAATTTAACTAGAGATATTTAGCATAATAAAAAACATTGAAAGGCTTGAATGCCACGACGGAGGATTAAATTAAATTAAACAAATAAAAATATATATACATAACAATGGAGGAACCTGGCTGTCATCGACAGTCAGCACCATTACTGACGGAGGAAGAAAAGTTTATGAAATAAAAATAATAAGAAAGCATGCTAGTGATGCCTTAACACCAGGGCAAACTAGAAAATATTTTCACACCTTTATAAACCTCCCACACATTTCATCACTTTCATGAATTAATAAATTAATTACACATAGACTCATCGTACGACACGGATCTCTTCTCAAGCTCTCCGAAGAAGTTTATCACCGGCAAAGGTGGGAAAGGAAAGGGTAGGCCACGACAAAAACGTGAACTTGCCGCACTTTTTCCTCACGGGGATTCCAAAAATCAAGGATAATTTACGGAGCCACACATAGCCGACCCATGTCTGGCTAATTTCCCCGCGGCCCCCTCATCGGGGCAAGGTCGCGGAAATGAACTGAACTGCCATTCATCTAGTCTCGCTCCAACTATGTCGGTCCACTTTGATAGACATAATTGGAGACGTAAAGGAAAGCAGGTTTGAGGATTAGCCCACTGTGGAGCTCTACGGAAGAGACCACTCGGTTACGAGGCGATGCTGAAAGCTTTGGGGAACAGTTTGCTCTAATCTCTAAGGGTAGTTTCCGGCCAGGACCACAGGGGGACATGCAACCGTCCATGTGTAAGTTGGAAGCAGCATCGATAACCAAACCCCAGACGAGGCGGCACCCCCGGGTGGTGGTAATCGACTCTATCACCACCCATCATTAAGTCTGCCACTTTTCACCCGTCTGAGAGGCCTCCCCGGGTTCACCCACCATCATTCATCCATTCCATCCGGCAGTTCATGTTCATGGAAACTTGCTAGCAACGAGGAAGGGGCAGCTCTCAAAACCCTTCCAAAAAGAAGAATCGGACCCTACAGTAAGGGAAATACAGCGACGAACATCCAGAACCCAATTGAAGGAGACTGCAACCCAGCCGCAATGGACGACCGAGAAGGAGCGAAGAGGGTCCCCCTTCGCATCCTCCCCAGTCGGGAGAAACCCTCCCGGGAACAGACACTGAAGAGCATATATGCGGATATAGGAGTGGTCCTCCTACGACTTAAAGACCAATACAATTGCTACGTGGCGCTTTGCGACACGGAGAAAGACCTCAATCTCCTTTTGAGTGAGGGCGGAGCCAAGAAACTCGGCAAAATAGGACTAGCACCCCAGACGCCGCCTGTCGTCCAAACGAAGAGATCAGTAATATGCAGGATTCTTGACCCATGGGTAGGTAAACATGCAGCTAAAGAGATAACAGAAGAACTAGAAAGAGAGCAAGAATGGGCAAAGGTCGAGGACGTAATAAAATTTAAGGACCAGAATGGAGAGGATCATAGCCACGTCTTCAAAGTGATCTTCCGATCGACAGAAATCGCAAAGAAAGCCACCGAGCAAGGACTCCTAGCATTTTACACGAAAATCTCCCCTGACCAGATAGAAAGGGAAACATTCGTGTCAGTGCAAGTGTGCTTCACATGTTACGCACTAGACAAGCACCCAACCAAGGAATGTACCTTCAAAGGAAAAGTATGATCTGAATGCTCAAGCCAGGAACACAAGTGGGATGAGTGCAAAAGCACAGAGAAAAAATGCATAAACTGCGGAAATGGACATAGAACTCTAGCCATGTCATGCCCAGTCAAAAAGCAATTAATTCGGAAGAAAAAAGCTGAAATTAACACAGAGAAAGAAAGAAGGAAAAATACTTCCTACGCCGCAGCAACAGCTAACGGAAGCATCTTTGCATCCACCGCACAGACCACAACAGTCAGTATCGAAGGCAGCATGAGGCCCAACTTAATTCTGTGCATAATGCATGCACACTTTGTCAACAGGGCAAGCCCAGGATCATATGCAACTAAACTGAACATCATGCTTGAAACAGACGGGCTAAAGAAAATGTGGTTCCCGGAGAACCCACCCTCGAGCGAGTTGTATAAAATAAATATGACTCCAAAGGACACTACTAACCAAGTAGAGGAAGAAGAAGAAGAAGACAAAAGTAAAATGGAAACCGACTCTGAAGAAGAAAACATAACGAACACAGAAAAACAAAAATCAAAAATGATCACCCGACAATTCAACATAAAAATTTACTGATCCCATGCTTACCCCATTCCAAAGCAATATAGGCAGAAGGAAATAGTCGATGGACTAGTCAAGGGAAAATTGAGATGGGAATACGAAGCAGACGCAGATGAAACGGAAGTTCACAATGCATTAAAACAGGGCATGTTATACATCGCCCCAGAGTCATGCAGCAACATCTCGTGTGGTGAATTTAAAAAGAAAAGAAATGGACGCACTCGATCCCCAGGCCGACCAGAAAAAACAAAACCAACTAGAGACCACAAACATATATAAACAACAATGGACACGTACTCGTAATAAACTATAGTACTCGTACATAAATGTGACTACCAGAAACGCAACAACAAAAGAGACAACCGATTATGACTACCAACTCTACAACTCAAATGAGAATCCCGATGAGAAACTAAAAGTAATTACTGAAAAAAAAAAATATATAATAAAATGATACAAACGCTCAAATGAGCTAATGAAAACAAAGGCTCCAATGCTTAATATAACTATGTATCTCAAAAAATAAAACAAAATTAAATTATAAAAGAAAAACGATAGCGTTAGACAGGCAACCTGGCACAAATTTTTAACATCTTCACCTATTATCCTACACACACTAACACCAACACAACACACCACACCTTAATTTCTATCTATCCTATCTCATTATCTCTACACATTCTAACTTTATTCATCTTATTCTTTCACTTAACTTTCTGCCAGATCCTCACTCCACTCACTACATCGGTAAAAGAGGCAAGATGATCGAATAAGATCGAAAGCTTAGCATTTTAGTTTGGTTTTTACCAAACACATTCATTTAAAAAAGAGATGAATACTGGACAAATAATCATATATATATATATATATATATATATATATATATATATATATATATATTATTATTTCGTTCAGTTTTCACCCGAGGTCATAGCTGATCGAACGATATTATTGCCTCTGTCTTCAACGAAAAATGTTGCTTCCAAATTACAATGGATTCCGAGCATTTGCTTTTGTAATCCATAATTGACCAAATCCATGATTAGATAGATCATAGAGTTTCTCGCAGAGTAATTTTTCCTTACAAAACCTTGAAATTTGAGATTTGAGATTTAAAAAACTTCCCTGATTCCCAAATCTGTTAAATCCCACACTCTGCTTTTTCCACTCTTACTTAGTTTTATACCTCAACCAACTGAAACTTTCAACTCATGCTCCATATTTTTGGTCATATGTTTAGTTGTTTATGTATGTATTACCACCAGAGGGCTCCTGCCTTTACTACTCACACGTTAATATGCAATTTTCCCATTGCTAATTTAATTTCCTTTAACGATGAGAATTGCTACAAGCTCCTCATATATATTTTGGTTTCATCGAGCTGAGTGGGCATAGCAACCCAACAATGGATGCCGTTAAGCTACATTTGGTATGATTAGTCTCCGGAGGAAGTGTCTTTCGGGTAGACTTGTGTTAACAATGTAAATTAAATTATGTTTACTGATTTTGTTTACTAAATTTAGTTCCTTTATGTGCCATAATTTATCAAGGTATCGTTTTGTGGTAATGAAGATTATTAGCTAATAACTAATTACTCTTATTTTTGCCGAAACCGGCCTAGTATTTGAATTGCCTTCAAATTATTCTGTCATATCCTGATTAAACACTAAGTCCAACAATGATCCTCTCCCTATTTATTTCAATTTGCTGAGAATAGGTAATGGAAGAGATACCTATGACGTCGCGATGTGATTTCAGTGACGAACCTGCGTTTTAACGTCTCCTTGACCACCTTTTTGCACAAATCGGTCCAGTATTTGAATTGCCTTTAAACCATTCTATTATCTCACATCTTGACTAAACACTAAAGTCTACAATGATTCTTTCCCTATTTATTTATATATATTTTACTGAGAATAGGTAATGGGAGATACACTAATGACGTCACGGGGTGACTTCAGTGACCAACCTGCATTTCGACGTATCATTGGCGACCTGTATCTTTGGATTATAACGGGGGATGGAATAACTAAGACCAAATGTTTGGTTATTGTCTGAGGTAAATCTCCTTTGGGTATGATTCACCTTTTGGGAGATTGGGGGAGGGGGGTAGGCGTCATGAGAGCCAAGTGTCCAGAGGACCTCGGTTTTGGAAGACCAAAATTGGTTAAGATGCTTTCTCTGTCCTTAAGTTCGCGGGTTGGAAGATTGTCCATAAGGGCGGGAACTACTTAGAAGTGCGGATGGAAAGCGAGGCAAGGATTATTCATGCTCGCGCTGGACTTCATTCATCTTATTAGAGCTACGCCCTTTAAGATATTCACTTGGGGACGCGCTCACATCTACATAGACAAAGGCGAGTTCTATTTGGTTATTAATTTTATAGCTTTCTTGTTTGTTTTCCTTGTTTGTCTATCTGACTCTGTATGTCTATTAATGTCTCTGTTCTAGGTTTCTCTCTATTCTCCCTCTGTCTGCCTGTTTATTCTCTTTCTATGTGCCTCTGCTTGTCTGTCGATTGGCCTTAGTTCTCTTTTTCTGTCTGCCTATCGATTAGACTTTGTTCTCTGTTTGCCTGTGTTCATTGTACATACACGCACACACACACATTTTATAAGGGCAGGCATACGTAGACACACAAACACCACCCGCACGAGAGCACTCACACCTTCGTGCCTCGATGCGAGGGAGGAAGGGCAATGCATTGGGGAGCTACGGTCGGCACTGAGCCAAACACTCAAGGCCGATCTGACGACGCCTCGTTAGGGAAACCGCTCTTGAAATCGCACGCACGCACATACAGACATACACAGGTAAGATATGTTTGTCCAATACTTACATAGGTGGGGACAAAGCATGATTTAGAGGTTTGATCGTAATTGCTTGCAAAAGACGCGTCTGTGGAAGAATTTGTGTGTATTTTCCTTTCCCTGTACAATACTCTGCGGACACTGCTTGGTATTGAACCCGACATTTGGGAGTTTAGAATTGGACTTGTTACTCCTCGCATAACGTCTACTATTACTGCTACTACAACTATTTCTTCTTATTCTCCCTTCTTTTTTCGATATTATCGTTCTTTTTCTAGCTCTTCTACTTCCTTTTTCATCTCTTTATTCTCGTTCTTCTTCTCCTTCTTGCTCTCCTCATTTTTCTTGTTACTTTCGTTCTCCTGCTTCTTCATTTTAGCTTAGCCATGGAAGACAAGAGACCATTCGCAGATTTCAAATAAAGTCAAGCGAAACTGCAAATGGGAACAACCAATAAATATGGTGTTTTGGGAGCCGATATTTTGATGTGGTTTTTCGTGACCGGATGAAGGACGTAATAGGGACCTAATAGGAACGTTACTATATGTATTAAGAGTTCTATCGAGTTGTACTCACTGTAGATTCCAAGTTAATTAAATACGTACGCAGAAAACATAGTCAATCAATGCAAACCCCTTGGATCAGCACCGAAAGTCATAAACACAATATGAGAACAGAATTCACGTTGCTAAACCTTAAAAACAATGAACAGGAAGTACATCGGGAAAGATATATAGTATATTGTAGACTGGTTAAGCGGAATGCTTGGAAAGGGAAGAAAAATTATAATGAAAGCGATCTAGCACTAAACTCAAAGCATGAGGCTAACCGTTTCTATAGTTAGGTAAACAGTAGAAAGCCCGATACGGGAAGCTAAAGGACCGAATAGGAAAACGAACATAAGAATAGTAGTCAGTAAAAACCTAATCAATTGCCCAACCGACCCAGCTCCTGATCCCCTCCCCTAGTTCAGTCCCACCTAGTATCCTCATCCATAAATTTATCCAATCTATTCTTAATACTTCGCTAGGAGGAAGCTTCTATCACACGACTAGTGAACCTATTCTATTCGTCTACCACTCGATTTGTAAACCAATTTCTACCAATCTCTTTCTTAAACTTAAACTTGTCCAGCTTAAACCCATTGCTACGTTCACTAAACCTAAGAACCGTACCTATGTCACCCTTATTATAACCTTTTACCCACTTGAAGACCTCAATCAAGTCCCCTCAGACTCTTCTCCTTTCTAATGTATGTAGATTTAGTCTCCTAAGCCTTTCACTCTAAGGTAAGGTGCTCAACCCATGAATCATCTTAGTCATCCTCCTTTGCACAGACTCAAGCAAAGCAATATCCATTCTATAATATGGTGACAAAAATTGTACCGAATAATTCTATAAGATATTAAATGAACACTTCTTAAGTGTTTTTGTACTGCTGCGGACTTGTCCTAACTATCCACACCGACACGCAAGTAAATGAGGGGGAAATTATTACATATATAAACAAAATAAAACGATCTAAGGCACCCGGGCTAGATTATGTGTACTCAACTTTCATAATTGTGTTAAAGAACAAATTAGTAAAACCTTTGTTTACGATTTTTAACCGGTCTATCAAGGAAGGAGTGGTCCCAGTAGAGTTCAAAAGAGCTAATTTTACGCCTTAAAAAAAGAAGAGAAAAATCATATTCTAGTGAATTCGTCCAAATAGTTTAGTGTCAGTAATTGGTAAACTTTTAGTCTCAAAAATTAGAGATAGGATAGTGAGACATCTCAAGTCATAACCTAATCATGGACATATAACACCGATTTAGGTGAGGTCGCTCGTATTTAACTAATCGCTTGGATGTTTTCATAAAATGATTTCTATCTACAATAAAAAGAAGCAGTGATTATAATTTACTTAAATTTACCAAAAGCCTTTGATACCATTCCGCATAAGAGGGTGTGGCTAAAACCTAAAGCGCAAGGAATAGGAGGAAAGATTCGTAAGAGGCTAGAAAATTGGTTATCAAATCGATTACAGCAGGTTGTCATATTTGAGGTAAGCTAGGACTGGGTCCCAAATGACTAGAAGTACCTATAATGACCTATTAATGACATTGATAATGGATTGCTTAGTAAGATCTCCAAATTCCAAGATGATACAAAGCTAGGAAACAACCGATTTTTAGATGCTATGTTGCGGACTTGCAGTGAAATCCGAATAAAATTGTCATGTGAACAGATAAATGGCCAATGAACTTTAACATACGTAAGTGCAAGGTCATGCCTTTCGGATGTCGTAGTTTAAAAAGTGACTTACCAAATGAAAGGCCAAATTCAAAATTCTGTTACCTTAGAAAGTGACCTAGGAGTTTTAATTTCGGAGGACTTCAAAGTGTTAAAGCACTGCATCGATGCTACTAAGAAAACAAAGCCTAATACTGGGATACATTGCCCGCTAATTCATTTTTAAGTCAAAAGATATAATTTTAGCAATGTACAAATCGCTCGTCCGACCTCATCTCGAGTACGCAGTGCAATTTTGGTCTCCCTACGGCCCAAAAGACGTAGTGTTATTAGAAATGGTGCAACTTAGAGCAACCCATTAATTCTTGAGCTTAGAAATAAACCGTACAAAGAAAGCCTTCACTCTTTGAGCCTATTAAATAGTATAAAACACCTTAGTAAATATATTTAAAAATCGACTTGAGTATTTTTCGAAGGTAAAGAATGCCTAACAGGAGGCACAGATGTAAACGTCCAATGAAAGATCAATAAAGGTCGAGGGGAAAAAATAAGAAATAAGTAAAATGATGCTAACTCGTCTCCCTTGTAAAGCATGTGTACAAATGCGTGTTTGTTTCTGACTTACACAGACTATAATGGTTCGAACACTAGCAGGTGATACTATGCAGGAGATGATGATCTCTCCTCTCCTTTTGTATGTATGATTGAGCCTTTGTTTAAAGTTATAATGGAACCCTACATAACTTATAAGTAGACAAGTACATAAGCATGTATCGTAGCTGTAAAGATAGTAAAAGAAAACCCATGATTTTAAATAGTACACACGTAGAAAAGTGTGTATCAACCTTCTCGTACTAACATTAGTTAACACCATTATACGAGAATTTCGGGCAATGTAACTAGTTAATATGTTAGTCTCTGCTGTAGCTTTCAATTTCTTGCTTCTCGGTTTGGATATGAGTGGTATTATGGGTCTTTGCTCGTCTTTCTTCCCTATTTCTTCTTCTTCTCATTCTTTTCCTTTAGCCCTGTCTCTCCAGTGGGCTGCAGCCTAATCAAGTAATAACACTCCCATTTCCAGCGAAGTTAAGCCACATTTGGTGTGTTTAGTCGCGGGATGTAATTACAATTCCGGTCAACTTTTCTTAGGTGGCAGCATTGTAGCGACTCCACTGAGATAAGTATCAAGCAGTGCAATTTGCTTTTAAAACCCTGTATCTAAACACAAATAAACAAACAGACCCGCCTCATCAGTAACCATATTAGGGGTGAGGGTCAACAGCCCCTAAAAAATAGAGTCAAATTTGAGATCGTTAAAACGAGTTCAGTTTCCCTTCTTCCACCCAAAAAAACAACCAACAACCCCACCTTATTTTTTGTTCACCTCGAAGGCTTAAAGGGGGGGGAGGGGCAAATGGAGCTATATCCCCACAAAAGGAACAAAGTGGGGCCTTCAGGGGCGCAGGGGAAGCGGAGGTTTGTGTGTGGGGGGGTTGCATCGTGATTCCCGTTGTCTGTAAAAATGAACTCTGTCAATCAACTTCCTGGTAAAGGGAGGAGGCGACCACCAACTTGGGTAAAGGTGATCCATGAGGAGAAAAAGAAGAAAAGGAGAAAAG
The DNA here is from genome assembly GCA_963969495.1 of Ceratothoa steindachneri. Lineage (NCBI taxonomy): Eukaryota > Metazoa > Arthropoda > Malacostraca > Isopoda > Cymothoidae > Ceratothoa > Ceratothoa steindachneri. The sequence goes on along the minus strand of OZ018318.1, from coordinate 159,120,201 downwards.
CCAAGCAAAATAAAAATTAGAAGACTAGGAATGAACACAGAGGTAAGAAGAAGAAGAAGAAAAAGAAGAAGAAGAAGAAGAAGAAGAAGAAGAAGAAGAAGAAGAAGAAGAAGAAGAAGAAGAAGAAGAAGAAGAAGAAGAAGAAAAGGAGGATCAATCCTAGGACAACGACCCCCGATAACACCATTCTCAATTAATGACGTACCCTCAAAAGATCATAGTTGATGAGCCCAAGAAACCAATTGGTATATTTATAAAAAAATGATCGATAAATAACTTTTATTAAAGAACAAAAAAATACAGAAACAAATTAGACAAACACAATAAAACTAATAATCCAAAGTAGCATTTTTACTTTATTTTATCTTAATCTTATTATTAAGTATAATTATTATCATTACTTATTTTTAAAAATTCATCCTAAGTAATGACCCCACCCCCAAAGATCATTCCTAGATACTGACCCACCCTTAGATCATTCCTAGATACTGACCCCCCCATAGATCATTTCTAGATACTGACCCCCAAAGATCATTCCTAGATACTGACCTCCCAAAAGATTATTCCTAGATACTGCCCCCCCCTAGATCATTCCTAGATACTCGCCCCCCCAAAGATCATTCCTAGATACTGACCTCACAAAAGATCATTCCTAGATACTGACCCCCCTCCTAGATCATTCCTAGATACTGCTCCCCCATAGATCTTTCCTAGATACTGCCCCCCCCCCCAAAGATCATTCCTAGATACTGACCTCCCAAAAGATCATTCCTAGATACTGACCCCTCCCCCATAGGTCATTCCTAGATACTGCCCCCCCAAAAGAAGATCATTCCTAGATACTGACCCCCAAAGATCATTCCTAGATACTGACCTCCCAAAAGACCATTCCTAGATATTGACCCCCCCTAGATCATTGCTAGATACTGCTTCCCCATAGATCATTCCTAGATACTGCTCCCCCCCAAAGATCATTCCTAGATACTGACCCCCCCTAGATCATTCCTAGATACTGCTCCCCCCATAGAACATTCCTAGATACTCTCCCCCCCCTAAGATAATTCTTAAATACTTACAATTAATTTTAAGTCCGTGTATTTGTTTTAGAGGGAAAAAAGGGTGTGTGAATTGATAGCAGAATAATAGTGGCGAATGAGAAAGTAGTGTGGGAGAGTTGCAAAGAGATGTTAGATGCATGGTGGTCAGGCTATCGCTTTCATTTATTTCCTTGTATTGTAAGTTTTTTTTATTGTAGTGATTATATTTTTTATTATAATGGCGTTCAAGCCATTTATCTTTAAAATCTTAATATAGTATGTATGTTAAAATGAGCATTTGTTGTTGTTTTTTATTTAAAAAAATATACTTTAGTCCTTAGTTTTCATTGTTTTTGTTTATTTTGTAGTGTGTGTGATTTTGTTTCTTTTGTTTATTCTTTCTTCCAGTCTTCTTTCTTCTTCTCTCTTTTGGTTGAAATGAGTCTTGATTGGTAGATATTAGTCTTAATCGGTGATTTGGTTACAATTTAGTTATTTTGTCTTATTCGGTTTTGATGTCTTTTATTAGTTGGTAATATAACACTTTTTCATGCATAGAACGGCACTTTGTCTCCACCAGCCAAGTAGCTAGCGGAGTTTGGAAATCTGGCACGACTTCTTGCTCTTACGTTCTGGTTAATCATTTGAATGATTTCATCACTCAATTCTTGATTAACCATTTCTTGCATTTTCTTTGTCCTTTCTTCGATGACAATGTTAATGGGAGTTATCTCTGCCTTCTTGTGCAGCTCTTCTTGGCGTCTTCTCTTTCGCCTGTGTGTACCCGTGATTAGGTACACGCATTTGTTCTGCACAGCTTGTAGTCTCCTCTTTTCTGTCCTCGAGACACAAAAGAGGGCAGAATCGGGGTACATAAACGTAGATCTTACAATTGCATTGTAGATCCTTTTCTTTTTGCTTTAACGGAAATATCTAAACATATATAGAGTCGTGACTGCGGTCGAGGCCTTAGAAATTCTATCTGCGACGTGCTTCCTGTACCCGGATGAAGTAATCTTCATTCCGAGTACATTGCACTCTGTAGTGCAGGGATAGCGTCTATCCCCCAACATGACATCAGAGAGTAGTCTCCTGTCAATGGAGACCACTTTAAATTTCTCTTGATTCGTTCGAATCTTCCATTGTGCCCCGTAGATGTTTAATCTCTCGATATCTGCCGCTGTCATACGAGCTTACATAGGCGCAATCCTCCACGGACAAGTGATTATCTGGCTGAAATCATCGCCGTATTGAATGGTGAAGCAAGTGGGGTTCGCGGGTGCCGGGACATCTGCGGTGTATATCGAGTAGAGAGTGGGGGACAGACGACTCCCCTGCGGGAGGCCCGCATTGAGCGGAACCTTCCGTCCGTCCGTGCACCCTAAACTGACACACGCCGCTCTCTCCATAACGTAGTAACAGAAAGTCCTTTCTAAGTTTTCAATTAGGCACAGCCATGAGATCTTGTATTGCATATCCCGCTACCATACCTTATTAAACGCCTTTGACACATGTCGACAAACAATATCCACGTAACACCCTTCCCTTTTTGCCTGAGCGAACATTTCCGTGATGGCATTTACCGCTATCTCCGTACTTCGCTTTTTTCTGACCCCTAACTGATAGTGGTTGTATAGGGAGTTCTCTTCCAGATGAGATCTTCTTGAAGATCTCACCTTCGAGTAAAATTGGCCGGTCGGTCTCCCTCAACGGGAGTTGAGTCCTTTTCATGCTTGGGCAAATTGGAAGATAGTTTGTTTATTTCCTCAGAACTTACGAAATATTTATTCCATTTACTTGAATTTTTTATGAAAGATAGATATTAAATATATCTAAATATGTGTATAATATATAGTCACAACGTCTTGTTAAACTTCTATGATAAATATTTAAATACACTTGTTCTTACTGACCATTATATTATGGCCACTATTTTACAGAAGATTTGTTTCAAATAACTTCGGAAACTTTCCTCGTTGTTTCTTTCTTCTGTCTCGATGGTTCCATCTTCTTTCCTTATTTCTATTTTATTCCTTTAATTAGTCGATCCTTTGAGACGTCTAATTTTGTTCCAAAAATCTTTAGAAGATGCATCATGATTGAGGCTTTCGATCGCATCGTCCCAGCGTCTCCATTGTTGTTCAAGGATCAACAGATTGATCTCTTCTTTTATTTCTGTACTTTGCTGTATTGAGGCAATTGATGCATTTCTGACGTTGATTTCATGCAACATCTTCAGCTCACAGTATAAATCATTCATATACTCGGTCCATCTGTAAATTGAGATGGTCCTCTACTCGGATTTAGGGATAGAAGCTCTATCCGATTAATAAGATGGCTGTTAAGGTCGTCGAGTGCCTCATCAATCTCCTCTAGAATTGCTTGATCCAAATTGGGTGGAGGATAGTCCTCGAGGAGACGTACGTACCGTGCCCAGTCTGTTTTTTGTAGTTTATTCTAACTACAGCTGGGACTCGTATTGGGTCTCTGTTGATGGTAAGGAGGATCCCTATATGGTCACTACATGCTACCTGGACTGGCTTCATGTAGGAATTGAACGGTAGCTGACGATTCACCGGACATAAGCCTGGTTTCGTAGCACTCCTTCCTCTGACAAAGGTGAGGCAGTCGGGACCAATTCGCTGGACGATGTTCTGTCCAGCAAAGTGTCAAGTCTCCTACCAATCCCCGTAAAGGTTCTGTAACCGGACTCCAGACATCTGACATTCAGATCCCCCATTAATATTCGGTGGCTCTTCTTCCGAAAAGGCCAGTGAGAGACTAGATGTAAATAGCCTCTCCTTGGTGGTTGGTATCCAGCGGCGAGGACCAATTTTCCAATGTCGAGCTCGATCTCAATCTCGAGATAGGATTCTTCAAGATTTCAAATTTGCTTGAATTTGATCCTTTTTTTTAAATCGCAATAGTGGCTCCGTCGTAGTGCTCTTGCAAGTAATTCGTGGTCAACAGTTCGTAATTCCAGATCTTCATTCCCGAATTATGAGGGTCGATCCCGTGTTCTGAGATTAAGAAGATGTCTCCATAAATTTCATTGAATTCGTTTCCATAAAGAGTTTTTTTAGTCGTCCAGCCGTTAGGGTTTATTTCCAATATCCTTAGTGTGTTTCTTTGCATGATGTAGTGTTAATTAACGGTGTTTCTTCTTCTTCTTCTTCTTCTTTGCCTCAGTGAATGCTTGAGCATGTACAGGATTTGTGTTTTTCGGAGGGGGACTCGGAGTTTTTCATTTACTCTTCCCCTGCTACAAGTGCGCGAGCCTTGGTAACTTTCCAAAGAGGTATTATCTTCGGTTTTATCTTTATCGTCTTCTTCTCTTTCTTCATCATCTGATTCTTCCAGAGAGGGTAATTTTTCCATGTTAAGTCCAGCTTTTCTGAACTCGTTATTTTGGATAATCGGGTCTTTGAAAGCCTTAGAGCATCCTGAGTTTGCCGGTACGATGATGGATGGTAGGCCATTCGCTTTAAGGAGCGAGTTGAGCACTTGGTTGTAAAGGCCTGGTTGTACGGCGTTTGCTACATTAGCATGTGTGATGCAAATTAGAATGCGAGCGCTAAGGTCGTTTGAGATGAGTACATCTGAGGGGGTGCCCTCGTTAGTTGCATCTCTTCACTCTTCTTAGCGGCGCTCACTTAAGTGCTTTGTTTTGCCTCTTTCTCTTCTTCCTTTTCTTGATTATCTCTTTCCTCTTAGGGTAGTTCAAGGCCATGGTCCTATGGTCGCCCTTACAGTTTAAGCACTTTTTCTTTGTGCTTTCACATTTATCGTCCCGGTGACCAGCTGTGGCGGATTCACTGCACCGCATTTTCTCTTTTTCGGGACATGTCGCAGTAGTGTGCTGCTCCAGCTTGTAGCATACAAAGCACATTTGTATGCTATGGAACCGTTCCTGTTCGATGTTTTATCCTGTTATTCTCATATTAAATACCAGGAGTCCTTCAGTTGTCGCCTTTCTCGCCATTTCTGTGGAGGCAAAATTACCTTGAAAACATGTGTGTGTTCCCGAAATTTTGTAACTCAACTTAATTTTTTTTATTTCTTCCACTGTGTGTCCTCCTACCCGGCTCTCCACTTTTCGGCAGATAACACTCCTGTTAACTGCCACTTGTGGGGGTGGTCTTTACTTCAAGGTTTACAATTTTGAGTAGACTCGCTCATTCTTCAGACAGAAGCTTGTCTACATCTCGGGTCTATAGCGACGAATCCGTTCGGGACCTCGATAAGTTTCACCAATGAGACCTTAGTGATGCGAACAAAGTTTCGCAGAGCTTGCTCTCTTCGGGCAGGCTCTGTCCGGGGATGGTCTACAAGGTGACGCTCTTAATGAGGGTCTCCATGGTCTCCTGGCCTCTTCTTCTTTTTTTATTTATTTTTCTTTCTGCAATAAAAAGTGTAATTAATGTGTTTTGTGAATGAATGAAGGCGGTAAGTGTTTGCGTCCATGACTTTGAAAAATTTGATATGAACGCTTCCGTCCATTTTCCAGTTGGTCCCCAACTCAGATGCTGCCAGGATGATGGGTGATGATGGATGGATGGGGTGGAGTCCGATGGGAACCTCGAAAGGGATGACTCACGGTGGACTTGATGGAAGTAGCATCCAAATAAACTGCCGCCACCTTGGTGCCACCTCCTTTCGGGTACTTACTCCATAACCACTTCCAACTACATAGTGTTACTTCCCTCTAGATTCTTGCCGGGTCCCTCGGATGATGAGGATTTCTCCTCCACCCGAGTCTTGCAGTTAAGTCACAGTTTCGAGAAAATTTCTGACTTCGGCTTCCGCTGTGGCCTAATCATCAAACCAGTTTTCACGTAAGCCCTTAATTAGGTCAGTCCAAGTGGCCGACATAGTTAGGACGAAATTAATGAATGGCAGGAATCTGAGGAAGGTTCCCACGCAGGTCGATGGACGGGAGCAGCGAGGTTCTTAAGCCCTCATTTTTTAGTTACAAATTCTCAGTAAAAGTATTAATCTCTCTTTTGAAATGTGAATGAAAATTCACAGTTAAGACTCCTTTGGGCTGTTTTATTCATCAGCAAAGTAAAGTTTGTATCCGTACAGATCAGTAAATGCGTATTTGTCGAATGCTCGACGCATAGATTATTTCTAGATACTTACGCCACCATAGATCATTCCTAGATACTAACTCCGCAAAAGATCATTCCTAGATACTGACTCCCCCCAAAATCATTCCTAGATACTGACTCTTCCCATAGATCATTCTTAGATACTGACTCCCCAAAAGATCATTACTAGATACTGACTCCCAAAAGATCATTCTTATATACTGACTCACCAAAAAATCATTCCTAGATACTGACTCCCACCATAGATCATTCTTAGATACATAATGTCTCCTAACATAGGCTGGGATTGTTGTCTAGGATCAATCCGAAAAGAAAAAGACAAAGAAAACAAAACGGAAAAAGAATAGGAAGAAAAAGGAAAAATAAAGATAATGAAATCGAAAAGGATAAAAAAAATAAAAGGAAAAACGAATAAACAGAAGGTAAGAGAAAGAAAAAAGAAGAATAGATTTCCATCCCGGTTAACACTGCTTGAAAAACAATTGCGATAATGTAACTTCAATTTCCCTAAAGAAAAAAACAAGTGACTCATACATAAGGAAAATTCTCATTTTGGACCTTGGTGTGGCAGTATTAAAGGCAGTATCAACTCGTATTTGGCCTTGGGTGAAAGACAAATAGGTGACAAGCAATGGAGTAATTTTCATTTTCCATTTTTTTTTTTATTTAGTGTTGTTTTTTTGTATTAATTGTTGTTTTTTCAGTATTTAATTTTTTTAATTATCTCTTTTTCTTAGGTAAAATAGGTACTATTTTGAATAAAGGGAGGAGAAATATTTCAAAGGTGGAGGGGAGCTGGGATTCATACTTTCAGAAGTTACTACTTGAAAGATTAAAACATGTTTGTATTATTATTTATTTTCTATTTCCTTTTTCTCTTCTTCTTCTTTCTCTTCTTCCTCCTCCTCTTTTCTTCTTTTTTTCTTTTTCTTCCTCCTCCTTCTTTTTTCCTCATATTATTCTTCTTCCTCTTCTTCCTCCTTATCCAGCTCCTCCTCTTCTTCTTATTCTTCTTGTTATTATTCAGTTTTGAGGGGAAATACTAATTGAAGTAGCTATATTTGGGACCCTCTTTAGTTTGTCCCATGAAAGGTACCTCTAATTTGTTTCTCCCCCTCCCCCTCCCCCCTCCCCTCACATTTATTTTCAATCTTGCGAATGAGCCCCGCTCGGCCTTGTCATGGAATAATAATACCCCCTCCCCCTCCTTTTGAGGCCACCGCTGTTACCTCACGCAAGAATGGGGCAATGGGGGCGTATTTCATCGTGATCTTTGGGTTCGAGCTGTGGTTATATGGAGTGCTTGTGTGGTTTTCCACTTTTACCACTCGGTGGGGCCAGGGGCAGGGGGACTTGAAAATGCATGGTTTTAAGTTGCAGACTAGTTTACGGATCAGGTGCTGAAGTTATATCGAAGTTCTTATGGAAATAACTATTTCGTATGGCGCAAGTCATACTGGTTTGTGCCTGTATATATGCCACGTGAGAGGAGTTTTTAGTGGATCAAGATTAGTAATCTGGAATAAATTCAAGGTTCAGTTAGATTAGGTTATGTGAGTGTTTAAATTAAGTATCAGGGGTCCTTAAGACATAACCCTGACTAGATAACAATCAAATTTAATCTGACCTAACCTAACCTGATTAAACTGATCATAACTGAGCCTAACTTAAATTTATTTACCCTAACCTTGCCTTATATAACTTAATCAATCTTTACCGAACAACCTAATTTAACCAATACTAACCTTTCATTGCCTAATTTAACCTATTTAATTGATCTTGAATTTTACTTGGAATTATTCATGCATGTAATTAGCTAACTCAGCCGCAAGGCCGAAGAGGGATGCCTTCAATTCTGGTTCTTCTCCTCTATTTCTCGTAAGCATTTGACACCGTTGACTACTTCGTTCTTCTCCACCGCCTTCGTGACTTCCTAGGTGTCTCCTAGAACTATTTTAAACTGTTTCAACTCCTATGTCATCTCGTACTCATTCTGTTTACATTGGGCTAAGGTCTCTCGGCCAGCTACTGCTGTGTCCTACGGTGTTCCTCAGGGCTCTATCCTTGGCCCACTCCTTGTTTGTATCTACCTCCTTTCTCTTGGCCATCTTCTGCCTCCCCTAGGTCTATCTTTCCATTTCTATGCTGAAGACTGCCAATATTTCTCTCCTCCTCCCCAAACTTGTTCGTCGTGACCGTCACTAATCTTTTATCCTCATATGACAAAACTGAGGTTCTTTTGATGGGCACCTCAGCAGATGCCGACCGCTGTAAAAATGTGGCCCCCTCTCTCAATCCAGGTGGGTCCCCGATCGCGTTCTCTGACAATGTTAGAATCCTATTTCCTCTGACAGTCAATTCGATTTCAAATCGCACGTTGCCATTATCCGCAAATCGTCTCTCAGCTTTCTCCGTAATCTCAGTCGTATCATTTACCGCTTTGACCGAAACAGCTTCGAGATAGCCGCCCATGCCTTTGTTACCGCCCTCCTTGGTTACTCTTTCTTCTTACTGGAACTCCGACCCCTACATTTCGTCCCTTTCAACTTGTCCAGAACTTTGTAGCTCGAGTTCCCCTCCGTCGAGGACGGTTCTCTAGTGACACACCCCTGCCCCGCAAACTGCACTGGTTGCCCATTAAATTTCGAATTAATTTTAAAGTCCTCACATTTAAAATTCCAAACACCACAACTCCACCTTACCTGTCCTCCACACTAGCCGTGTTCAGACATCAAAGAGCCTTTCATTCGGGAAGTGACCTCCTGCTTTCGCTTCCAAGGAACACGTCTCTGCTGCGTGGGTGATTGTGCCTTCTCTGTATTTGCCCCTAAGCTGTTGAGTGGTCTGCTTGCTGGCATATGCCCCTCTTCCCCGCCTGGTGCTTTCAAGCGGACTCTGAAAACTCGCCTTTTCTATCAGGCCTTTTCCTTGTCGATATACGGGCACCCTGCGAAGGCTTCAAGGTCTTGAAGAGCGCTATATAAAACATAAATCATCATTATTATTATAGTCGTTATGGTAAACAATAAAAAATGTTTTAACCAGACAGCATTGGAGAAAATCGCTTTATTTCTGTTGTAACTCAAGTAATTTTGAGGGCGTCCAGAGGATAAACCGCTGCATAAAATTCATCTTTACTTGATTCCATCCAGGAAGCTAATTGATAGAGCTCGTTAGAGGCCCGTTCGGTCCGCCCAATCTTATTCAAATGTTAATGCGACGCCCCTTTTTTTTTAGTGCACTGGGAAAACGTCTTTAACCAAGAGGATTTAGTTCAAATTTAAATAACCATTGTCTAACGGGACTTTGATAAGTAATGAGTATAAAAAGATAGGAAGAATACAGACTGCTAGAGAATGGAAACCGCCTGGAAGGGCTGTTTTCGTAAAGAGTTCTAAAATGAGAATATAAAGACGCAAATGTACCAGCGTGTAGATTTTCCTCGTATGAAGGTGGAGATTACCAAATTGGGCGACCAATTTTGTTCAGTAGAAGGCAAATACTTTATAGACTGACGGGGTTGGTCATATGACGGAGGGGACGGGGGTTAGTTGACAAGACTTTGTCACGATTCATTGGCACTTTTTTGAAGATATTGACTTTGCGTCGTTGTTATCAGTTCCTAAGGTCAAACTGACTTTTGATGGTAATTTTAAATATGTAGCAAAGTTCTCGTTGCTATCAAACCAAATGCAGAATCTACGGTTCTCCTCGATAATGCTTGAATTGTTTCCTTGAATCGAATGAAGACAAAAGTGTGGACCAAAATAAGTTTTCTTTTGGTCACGATTTACCAAACATATCGCTCTGTATGTGTTGGTTGGTTACTTGATATGACCATAAAATATCTGGGATTGGTAAAGGGAGGGCGGATTATGGCAGAAAATGGACCAAAATGAATAAAAATGGAGCAGAATTAAAAAGAAATGATAGATAGACTAGTATAGTTGTAGAATGGTATAAACGGACCAGGATCTCTCCATCAGATCTTAACTCTGAATGCTTAAGGGTGTGTACACGACCCTCAAGAAGAATTACCCTCTAAAGGAGGGTTTGATCTTAACTTTTTTGTCACCTTTTTACTACTTTCACTACTGTTCTTTGCCAACACACTCACTCTTTCGTATCATCATACCTTTATCCTCCCTCAAGGTAGAGGCCCTGTGATAAAAGTCTTGGGTGAATACAACCCTTAAAAGCTGTACAGATGAGAACAAGCATTTTCAACCTCCAACAACCACCAAGGTTGACTGGTTCTCTTAGCGTACCCGTCATCCTTCGAGTTTTTACACTCTATTTCTCTTTCCATTTTTATCTTCTTTTTTTTTTGCTTAATTGGGATAATGGCATTGTAAGTTACCGCTAGTTTATTATTATTTTTAATTAAAAAATGACGTTAAGGGGTACGCTATTGGAGCGGGGGGGGGAGGTATATTCACTTGTTTTTTCTGTTCGTCTCTCGATTTGTTTCTTTGCCTGTGGATATGTTTCCAGAGTTCTCTTCTTGCCTTTGTTTCATCGCCTATTATGGTTTTTAATAATAATAATAATGAATTATTCAAGAAATTTAAGCATAATACCTAAATAAACCCAACCAGGCCAAATTAACATGCAAAATACTAGTAGCCCAAATCACAATAGGTCCATCGGAACCTACATAATCGTTGGCTTGTCACCCGCAGGCGATCCAATGAAATGAGGTAATTTACACAGTACAAATACAGAGTTCTTGCTAGCCAAGTGGATACGGCGTTGATCTGCAAACGTCGCTGTACAGGGTTCGATCCCGGCATGAGCGGACACAAACATCAGCGCACGTAGAGATCTGACCACCAATTGGTGGACGCGCTATGTTTATATCCCCCCTTCCCCTTGCCGCACTGGGGTGGGTAAATCTCACACTTCTCATCACACACACACAACACTGCTATATTTCTTCTCCCGTCTTTGCAGCACAGAACACATTTTCTGTTCCAAGGAATCTTGCCAATGGGTATATATATATATATATATATATATATATATATATATATATATATATATATCCACATAACTGTGATGCGGAACAGATCCTCTGCCCCGGGGCCACGCAGTTTCAACCTGAACGCTGTTTGGTTTAGTTTTTAGTTCAGTTTTGAAGTAGCCTTTGAATCGGCACTTCTTTAGTCCTTTTTAATTTCTTCATTCCATTTTAAGGAAACTTTGTCACTTTTTATTTGATTATGAGCATATTAAAACTACCAGGTGCCATCCTGGTCATTGTGACTTCCAAGCATGAAACCATTAGGGGTCAGTTTTCATCTTCTTTTTCATGGGATTCGTTGTTTGTAGTTAAAATATGTTAGGTTGCTGGAATTTTGATTTAGCTACCTTTGTCGACTCTTCCACATCATATATACCGTTTGTTTTTTTCATTCTTGATTTTCTTTATCAAATATTATTTTGCCAATCTTTTCTTGATTTGTGCCGTTTAATGAGTCTTGTATTTTAAGGTACTTCCTTTTATTTTTGAGAGCTTTACATTCTAGGAGGAAGTGACTGAGGTTTTCTTCTTTTCCTCCGCACACCTCACATTCCTCACAACTATTCTGCAATTTATTTCTATCATTCAATAGTAGACAATTTGTCTTAGTTCTATAGTATATTATTGATGATCGTCTATTGTCATATATCGTCTCCGCTTTTATTTATTTCTTAGAGTTTTTGTATATATATAATGAATTTTTTAGTTGCAAGGTCTCTTTTTCATAATTGTGAATCCCATTCTTTGAACGTTTTTGTAATATCTTCATATTTCATATATTTTATCATTTCTAAATTAATTCCTAATTCTTTTATATGATTTTTAATATTATTTATCCATTTGTTTTATTATCTTTAGAAATTATATCAATAATTCTTTGCATTAGATCATTCTTACCCTCATAAATACTTTTATATATCTCATTTGTCCCTCAAATATTCGTCTCTTCATCAAAGATGCTCCGATTTCTCCTGAAGTACTATTTGCAGCATATCTTGGTGCACCCAGTATCTGTCGATAGACCTTATTTTCAATAATTGGCAACTTATTAATTTAATTTTCTGTCATATTTATTATGTTTGTCCTATGCAGTATTGAAGACAACACTAGGCATTTCCGATCATTATTTTATTGCAACTTTTTGAAATTATTGAATATGTTGTTTGCCAAGCTTTGAACCTTTTTAAAAATCAAATCTTTTTGTCTTATTTAATTTTGTCTGTTACTTTTATTTTGCCAATTTTACAGGGCTGATTTCTCATATTATAAATTATTATACTGCTTTTGTCTTCATTTATATCTAATCCATATTTTTTGGCTTATTTCTGTTATCAATTGTAAATTTTGATAAGTATTTTCTAGACTTGTGCACAGCAGCAGTCCATCATCAGTAGGGCAATAAAAAGTTGACCTAAAAATTGTAAAAAGTTGACTTTATTTTCAATGACTGATATGAACGAAACTTTACTTACTTATTCTAGCGTTGGTTGATTGTGGTACATAATAAAGTATTTTCGAATATTTTCCGGCAGGAAATTGAGGTCTCTATTTAAGAGTTTATTAGGCATGGAGAATGATCTCTCCACAGACGCTGTTGTTGGCTGACATTTAAGGAGATGAGAATAAATTGTTGGTGATATTTCAGGCCTACAGAGTTCAACTATCTCACACATATCATTTTCCTTAAGTCATCTTTCAATGTACTGTTTGATCTCACAAGGATCGTCATCAAAGTTAATGGTAGTAAGAGTATCATATGCCTCTTTAATTGGGAAATCAGTTGCTTCCATCCGAGGCACCAAGCGAGCAATTTGACTGTAATTCATTTTAATGGAAAGTAGTTGCGTTGGTAAGTTTTACTTAGACACACTATCTTTAGCCTTCCGAACGATAATTCCATCACCTTCAAAATTCTCAACAATGCATTTGACGGTTGGAAAATTGTTTGCATAATAGAAAGCAGCATTTAGCTACTTGCCCAACATGTTAAAATTGGTTCTAAGGGAGTACCAATTTCTTGAAACAAAGCCTTCCTCTCTTTATTTTTAACAGTAGATGCCTTGACGCATGCAATTAGAGCATCAACCTCACTATAAAATGATCTTATATGCATTGCACAGATATGTAACAGATGTGCAACACATGTTACATGGAAAAATCTTTGGAAAAATTCTTGAGTGTTGCTCCAGCCGACACCATATAACGATCTTGTATATGACATTTTGCGCATTAACAGATCCGACACGAACATCACATTTGATTAAATAAGTTTTTTTCTGGAACATTAATAATCCCCGCAAGTATATTTAAATATTTAGAGCCTCTTACTTCACTTTCGTCAACGACGAGGAAAATTAGTTTTCCCGTTAGTAATTGTTTTATCCTAGCTGATTCACTTTTGGCCATTTCGATGGCCAAATCAGAGAATAATTGTTTTAATAAAATCTGAAGACTTAAACTTTAACACTGTTTGTGTCTTTTCAGTTTCCACACGTTTAGGAAGGCTACGCTGGTGTTATTGAGTTGAACGATGTTTCTCGACGAAAATGTTTTTGTCGTGCTTCACTAAACACAACAAATTTGACAATAAAGTTCATTTTTTCTTGAACAAATGAATTCATTGGCATATTTTTCAATTACAGTACGCACTCTAGAAATAGATGGCATCCCGACTTTAGGCATGTCTACATATATATAATTCAAAACTGCCAAAATGACCACCATAAAACAAGCACAATAGCCGTTAAACAGCAACTGAAAAAGGCAGGAGTTGCTAATTGGTAGGTCACCAGTTACCAATTAGTAGGCGAAAAGTTAGCAGATATATTTTTATTTCATAGTTTTTACTTTCTTGACATAAAGTGTTTGTTGAACTGACGTGTAAAAGTTAACTTTTTGTTGACCTATTAACTTTGTTACTATACCCCCTACAGTCATTTTTAATGCATTAATAGCTGTTTTAGAGGAAAGTGTCTTGTAAAAGACAAGTTGACTTTATTGACTTTTAACTGCCCTAATCATCAGCAAAGAGACTTTGTATTCTTATATTTTCATCAATAAAGCCATGTCCTTTTTCTCATAATTCTGTTATTATCATGTGTTATACTTTTAAATAGTGTTGTTGAGCCAGTGCATCCTTGTCTAATTACACTTGCAACACTTATCTTAGTTTCTTTATCATTGATCTTTAACTTTGTATAATCTCCACTGTATATTTTTGCTATTGCATCTATAATTGTATCATGTACCTTATATTTCATTAGGGACTATATCGTCATTTCTCTTTTTAGAGAATCAAATGCTTTGTTGAAGTCTATTGATAATACAAAGAGTGAATTTTTATTCGTGTAGCATTTTACTATACAGTATTGTAAGATCAGCAAGTTGTGCTCTATTCTTCCTCCCTTAGTAAATCAATTTGGAGTTTCTTCCTGTAGATTATTTTGAAATATGTGTCTATTAATTGTCCCACTTGGGGATTTTATACTTTGGGTATTAATAATGTTGTTGATTCTTTCAATTCCTTCATTTCAATATGTTCGTTAAGTATTGATGTAAACCATTTTAAAATGGCTTCTATACATATATTATTATCACTCACTACTTTGTAGAGTTCTGGTTTTATGCCATCGGGCCTTGGTGACTTATCTTTTAACTTCTTTAGGATTTGTATAATATCTTATCTTTTTATTTCTTTTTTTTATTATACTCAGGGCTTCTTCAGTTTTAATTTTGCCTGCCATATCAAGATGTTCCATGATTGCTAAGTAATCTTTGGCTATTGTTATTCCCATTATATTTACATTTTGTTCCTTTTCACTCATGTTTTTTATAGTTCTCTTTATTTCTATTATCCCATCTCCTTCTGATTAGGTTTGGTTGTTGTTAAAAATATCTTGCCAGTAATTTGTTATTTCTTTCTCTATTTTATCATTTGGTATCTCTTTCTTTTCATTATTATGAAGTTTTATATCTTTATTTGTTCCCTGCTATCCTTTTAATTTCTGTATATAGGTCCATAATTTCTTGTTTGTATTTTGGCTTTGTTTCATTTCTGTTGTGATCTTTTCTTCATATTTATAAGTAGTTTCTCTGATTAGTTTCTGTACTTTTTGTTTCTGTTGTCTATAATTCTGGAAGAGTTCGCTTCTTTTTTCAATTTGCGCATGTCACATTTCTCTATTTAATTTCTTTCTAATTTTTATTTGTTCTTTAATTTCTCTTGTTATCCAAAAGCACTCTTTTTTCCACCTTTATCTATTCTTGTATAGGTTTTTAATAGTATTTTATTTGCACTTTTTCATTATGCGGTTTATATCTTGAATTTTTGGAACATCTTCTAAGCTTTGAGGATCCCTTTTTTAATAGCTTAGTTTGTTCACTTTTCTTTTTTTTATTGTTTGTAGTTTAAATTTTAAAGTTATTAAATTATTGTCTGTGATATCAATAATTTCTTTGCCTTCATCAATGTTCATTGATGTAAATGTACGAGTATTATACAATTCACTATTAACTAATACAAAGTCTATTACACTTTTTGAGTTTTTATTACTCCATGTGCACTTTTCATCATCGTTTAAAAGAATAAGATTGTACTTTTCCATCAATTCTAGGATCACATGGCCCATTTTATCAGTTTTATGTTTTCCAAGGAAATCAAGGTGACCATAGAAATCTCGAAGAATAATAATAAGCTCATATTTTAAAAGATTTAATTTATCTTTTATTTTTTCCATTAATGCTTGATTTAGTAATTTTGCATCTTTCCTTTTACTTAGAAATAAACTAGGATTAGTTTAATTTGTTTTCCATAGAATTTAATATTTGCTTCCAATATATCATTTAATATACATATTGTCACATATAGTAATTTCAAATTTGTCATCATCATCATCACTAACTATATAATTTAGGAAGGGGATTTTTTTTAGTATTCGAATAATAATTTCATCTTAGTTCGGTTATAACTTGTTTTTTTATCAAAGTTATTTCTAATAATTCTTTTATAATATCAAAAAACAAAATGGTGAAGTTCAGAAATAAATATAAGTATCGAAATTTTGTGAATTTTTTAAAACGCAAAGAATTACAAATGGTGAAGTTCAGAATATTTATTTTTATATATCTTTCTATAACTATATTTTAGCAACGTGATATTTTGAAAAGGGGAAATTTAGTTTAGAGTTCCTTCTTAAAATTATTATAATTGGCGAAGTTCAGAAAATTTATAAAAATTTAACCATAATTTAACGATGATTGCTTTTTTTTTGGATTTTAAATATTAATCTTAGTAGCGAAGCGCAAGGTCCGAAGCCATTGCCTGGTTTCTATATAATATCATTAAACCTCCTCCCTTCTTCTCTTTGTATGACGCCTTGTTTCTATTATACTTATTTTTTTTACTGAATTTGATTTTCTCTCTTTTTTTGTTGTGTCTCTGTTAGGCATAAAATTGCATTTTCGCAACTAATTCCTCAACTTCACCAACCTTGACAGGCCTTGTATATTTATTAATTTTATGGTTAGTTCTATAGTGGTTCTGTTATTATTATATATCTTTTTGTTTCTAAACTTGTTGTCAGGGTCGATGTCCCCCTTTTCTTTCTTATGGTCCTGTGGTCCTATATTACGTTTCCATGTTCTTTAAGTGCATATTCTCTTATTTTTCCAAGTTTCTTATCTCCTCCTGTATTTAGGTGTATTTCCACTTGATAAAGGTCCTATCTGGCTTCAAAGTGGTTCCAGGTTTTAACGAATCTTATGTTCATTTCATTGCATATATTTTCTACTTTCTATTAGCACAAAACATATAATCATACCAGTATTCTTGTTCTTTTATTCTTGGTAAACATTCCATAATCGTAATTGGTTTACCTCTCTGTTTGTAGATATTTAATAAGCTATTATTTAGTTCATTTCATTTCACATCATTTCATGTTGTTTTTATTATTGTTAATGTTTCTGTTCCTATCTTATTAATTTCTCTTTTACCCTTGGTCAATATGTCATGGCTGCTTCCTCCTGGTAGGCTTATTCTTTTTCTATGTTTGGGATATTTATCTACCAATTCTTTATTTTGACCTCGTACTGCACTATCCCCTATAAGTAATTGTACAGCTCTTTTGTCTATAATAAATTCATCGTTTTCTAATTCTTGAATACTTCTGTTGACCTCCTGTCTTTTTTCCTTCTTTGTCAATTTGTATTTCGCATATTGTTTCTATTTCATAGTATTCTCTAGATCTCGGGATTGAGCTTTATATATTTACTTTGTCATTGTTACTTAAATCCATTTTACGACTTGTTTCTATTTCAGTTATACCTTCAAATCTGTTTGACAAACTTATTTTCTTTCCATTTATTCTGTCCAATAAACTTTTTTCCTTCTCTTGTAAATTTTTCTTTTCGTTTTTAGTACATCTTACTGTCTTCCATTCATTTTTAATTTTTGGACTGTGTTCTCAATTTCTTCCACCTTTTTATTACTTGTTTCACTTCCTTTCAATTTTTATTTTATGTTTCCAATATCTTCCTCTATGCTTCTCATATCTATATATTGTTCTGCATTTTCTTTATTTGTCGTTTCTAAATCTTTTCTGTACATGCACATCAGATTAATGATTTCATTTTTTATTACTTTTATCTCTATTTTTAGTATGTTATACTCATCACTAACTGAACAAACTTTACTATCGCCTACATTTATCCTTCTTTCAGTGCCACAATTATCACATACAACATACATAGACTTAACACTGATATTTTGCATTCTAAACCTGACTGATGCTAATAAGTTTAATTTTTTTCGCACAAATATGCGTTAAATGAGTAAACAAATTTAGCGAGAATTTATAAGTTGATGAAAAACGAAAGGGGGAAAAAATAATTAAAAAAAAAAAAAAAAACAAAAAAACAAAAAAAAAATAGCTTTGTGTTGGGGCCGATCGATGTCAAAAGTTGGCGTTAAGCCTATTCCAAGGTAGCTGAGGAAACAAAGTTCAAAATTTTCAACTTCCTCTCAAATAATGGCTTGTTCAATAATAATAAAAAAATCAACTCACAAGCCTAGCTTAATGATTTTAAATTCGCTAAATTTAATATTCCTGGCATGTTTTTCATACTGATCTTTATGTCTATTTCATTATCCATCGCATCCGCCTGGATAAAGGCAGTGAAGTATCGTTGACTGCTAGAACTTCAACTTTAGTATTATAATAATAATTATTATATAAACTTGCTAAGAGACACTATTTCTGTTAATATTATTAGATTTTACGTTTGGGTAGCTGAGACTCTATTATCTGGGTAGTTTTTATTTTTATTTATCAAATAAATTATTACCATCTTGGAAAAAAAATAACTGTACTTTTAACGTGTGGATTTCTATATTACTTTAGTTACCCAATTAAAAAAAAACTAAGTCCTTTCTTTGTATTTTCGAAAGTTTTAGAAAACCAATTTTAAGGGTAGGTTCAAGTATCTATAATAAATTAAAAGGGCGGCAGACATTATGCATATTATAATTATTATTTATTAAACTAAGTTTTTTTTTATAAATTGGTGAGAGGTTTCTATGTACTTCTTTTCAACAATTGGTGAACTTTTCTCAAATACTACATCTAGAATATCACCTCTGTCAGATCGTGCTCTAATTACTCATATTAATTATCTCATCCAATACTCAATAAAAGACTGCTATTATCCATCATTAGTGCGCAGAACTTTCCAGTCAATACCTTTAAAGTAGATCCCCATATAACACTTGAAAGGCTCGAATGCCGTGAAGGAGGAAATAGAGTTTATATATATATATATATATATATATATATATATATATATATATATATATATATATATATATATATATATATACGAGGAGCGGTCAATAAGGTTTGAAATGAGATATAAGGAGAAGTGTTTTATTATTTTTCAATATAACTACCCTCGACTTCAATGCACTTGCGCCACTTGTCCCTGAGGCTTCGAATTCCCGACAACCAGAAATCTTCCGACTGCTGTTCAATCCACTCCTGGACGGTGAGCTGGACACCTTCATCATCCCCAAACCGGCGTCCACGCAGTGTAGCCTTGAGCTGGCGGAATAAAAAGTAGTCGCTAGGGGCCGGATCTGTACTGTAGGGGGGATGGTTGAGCTCCTCGAATCCACACTCGCGCAGGGCAGCTTGTGCAACTCTGGCCTTGTGGACAGGGGCATTGTAATGGAGGAGCAGGACATTGCGTGTCAACTTGCCGCGCCGCTTCTGACAGATGCACTTCTTCAACCCAGCCAGTTCATCGGCGTAATATTGGCCTGTAATGGTCCTTCCATGAGGCGCATAGTCCACCATAAACACTCCCTTAGAATCCCAGAAGATGGTGGCCATGATCTTCCCAGCTGAGGGTTGGGTCCGGAACTTGATTGGGGTCGGAGAGCTCCAGTGCTTCCAGGCCATGCTTACGAGCTTGGTTTCGGGATCCCAGTGATGGACCCACGTTTCATGACCTGTCGCTATGCGTGACTCGAATCCCGCTGGGTCTTGGTTGTACAGGAGCAGCAGCTCCTCCGAACTTTGACGACGTTTAAGTCGATCATGGGGCATTGAGGTTGCTAGGGACCCAACGGGCAGAGACGTTGGTCATGACCAAATTGTCGTGGGTGATGTTGATAACACTTCCATGTGATATTCCAAGTTTTCGCTCGATTTTTTCGACCTTCACCCGTCGATTTTCGAGAATCATCCTCTCTACACGGGCCATATTGTCCTCGTTGGTCACGTCTGACGGGCGTCCTGGACGGTCGTCATCTTCAAGAGACTCACGACCATGGTGGAACTCCCTATTTCAGCGAGCAATGGTTGTATAGGAAGGGGCGGTGTCGGTGTACACTGAAACCATGCGTTCATGGATCTCTTTTGCATTCTTGCCTTCCTTGGTCAAATGTTTGATCACTGCGCGGTGCTCAACCTTCTCCATTGTTGAAAAATTTGTGACTGACGATGTGCGATCAGCTACTGCTTCTTAAATAAACTAGGCAGGAGCGTGAGGCTGCAGGTACTTACTTGCTATAACTTGTCCTAACACCCCCACAAACAGCTATCCCCCTTCCTCTGTTTTGCCCTACAGATTCGCCAAACTTATTGACCGCCCCTCGTATATATAACAAACAACAAAAACAATAACAAATAAATAAATAAAGTCCAAAGAACAACGAGAGAGGTAAGGGCAAAGGTCGCAATGCGGCCAAACAAGCACCAGAAGCAACCATTAATGGTGCACCCGAAAAAGGCAAATGAGACAAAACAAGAAAAGAGAAGTACCTTAGAGATGCCCTCTAAACCAAGGCAAAACTCACCATCTATTTTACCTATATTTATTTTCTACACTTTTTCACTCATCTGATGTACTCAATAGTGGAAGGTAATATGAGTAGTAGTAGAAGATAGATCAAAAAGGAGTAGGAAGGGTGCACCCTAGTTTGAGGGGCATCGCAGGCATTTGATTACTTTTGATTACTTTTTTTCCTTTTTGTTCGTTTTATTCTGTTATTGTTGACTTGTCTTTTTGTTTTATGTGTTCTTCTCCATATTATTCTGTGTATTTTTCTCATTGATTTCTTTATTTATTCTTCGTGTATTCTTGAGCTTTCGAGCCTTTATTAGTGATCTGATTTAGTGTTTTACCCCGTGTTTTGTCCTGGTTGTATTTGTTTGTTTTTCATTAGTTTTGATTATAAATGCTGTCTTACATTTGTTGTGTCGTTACTCTATCTCGTTTATGTGTATAGTGGTGTAGTGTTCTCCTCGGTGCAGAGTCTAGTTCTTGGGAAAAGTCGATTTCGGGCGACTTTCTCCCGCATTTGGCAGGGATGTTTAACTTGCCACCTGTTCTTCTTAGCTCTGGGATGATATCATTGGCCAATGTTGACTAGACCTTTTTGGCTAATTTCTGTGTTGCCAACATTAATGGGTCACTTTGCCGAAGATACTCTCTCCATCTGGTTTTGTTGATGCATAGGGATGCAGAATTCTGCACTCGCTGGAGCCTCCTCATAGAGGTCTTACTGGCCGCTTGAGTCACTTCTGCAGGGTAGATGAGCTTAGCCCGGATGAACATCAGGTATATTTTCCAGATATTGGCCGAGCTTATTTTTCTAAACCTATATAATTTAGAGATTTTTCTCTTCGCCATATCCTGCCTCTCCTTGTAGTGTATCGAGTAACCGCAGTCGGAGATTTTTAGGCCTATGATGGTGCCTTCGGCAGAGTAGCCGTATCTCCTCCCATCTATTACAATGGGCCACGTCGACTTGCGGCTCAGTGGGAGGATCTTAAATTTGACCCTGTTGGTCCGAGTTTTCCATTTTCTCTCATATTGGTTGATGTAAGAGATCTCTGCTATAATGTTGATCGCCTGATCCCTTGGCCTCCTCACCCTACTGGGGATGATCTTAGTGACGTCATCTGCGAACTGCAGATACATCGTGTCACTGTGTATTGGAGTAGGGAGGTCGATGGTGAAGATCAGGTAAATCAGAGGGCTCAGGGCGTTCCCCAGCTCCCCTGGGCAACGCCTGCTTTGAGTTCGAATTCTGGCCCTTTGTGTGTTCTTCGATCATGATACGCGCCCTTCTGTCCATGACGAAGTCACAAAGGATTCTTTCCAGGACTGAGTCTAGCTGGAGGCCTAGGATCTTGTATTGGAGTCCTTTCAGTCAAACCTTGTTGAAGGCCTTCTGCACGTCCCTCATCACGATGTCTACATAGTGACCCTTAGCTCGGCAATATGCGATCTTTTCTGTTAGGAGCGCCACAGCCGTTTCTGTGGCCCTTTTTGGACGGAACCCATGTTGTTGCAGGTTATGCGCTTCTAGCTCGTCGAGTTGAGATTGTAGTCTGTCGGCTATAATCTTCGAGCAGCTGGTCTTCTAAGTCCTGGTCGAAATAATCGTTCTCCTAAGGTGATATTGCAAAGATCTCTTTCCAATGTTTTCTAAACTTTAATTCGTGAGATTCCGGATCTTCCATATATTGTTGCCTTCTTTTATTTGTGTCCTGGGCTTGGGAGGCAATCACCTCAGTTTTCGGATGTTATTCCAAAAATGTACAGGATTTCTTTCCCTGTCTAGTCTGCCTATGATATCGCCCCAGATTTCTTTTTGCTTCTCAAAGCTAATGTTTTTTAGCTCTTCGCTTAGCTGTCTCATTCTGGCTGCCCTTTTCCGGTTTGGGCCTGGCCTAGTGACTTATTCGTAGATCTCCCTGTGTTCCCTGGCGATTTTCCTCATTTCTTCCGTCCACCTAGGTTGTAAAAGCATTTTGTACGAGATTCTGGGGACGCATCTTTCGTCTGCTTGAATGAGGAGATTAGTGATCTTATCAATCTCCTCATCAATTTCTTCGAGATTTGCGTCACCTAGGTCAGCTGGCTGATAGTTGCTGAGCATTTCTCTTTAGTGCTCCTATTTTGCGTAGCTCTTCCTAAGTGTGACGGGCTTGAGCATTGGCGCAAGCGGTAGGGTGATAATGATGGGGATATGATCGCTCAGGACCACTGGGCCTAGGTGCGTTGACGATGTTGAAGGGGAATTCTGGACTTGCCAACACAATGTCCGGTTTTGTCGCCGAACAGTGTGTTAGGTAGGTTGAGAAGTCTTGCCCGACTCTCTGTAGCCTATTCCTTTCGAATAAAAGTTCCGGGTTCCTTCCCCTTTGGTCGACGCGCCTGTAGCCAGATGCACGGCATCTGACGTTTAAGTCTCCTCCTAGCAACGCTAGCTTTCTGTGCCCGACGAGGGTGAAGAAGTTGTTGATCGGTAGGTATTGGTGCCTGGGTGGCTGGTAGGCTAACGTCACACTTACGCCTCCAACGAGGGGCGGGATCTCAACAGCCACTAATGATTCGTCTAAGTCCGGTAGCATTTGGAATTTTATGGTTTGTCTGATCGCGATGGCTGCGCCATCAAATCGTTCTTGTGTGTAGTTTTTCTGTATTACTGTGTAATTGTGTATTTTCACTCTGTCCGTGTTCGTGTTGATGCCATGTTCTGACATAAAGATGATGTCTGGGTCCACTTTATGGACGATGTTACCGTAAGGAATGGATTTTCCTTTCCATCCATCCACATTCAGTGTGAGTATCTTTGAAGTGTTGTTAATGTTCTACATTAGTTTCTTCTTCTTGAGTGTTTTTGTGTTTTTGGTGAGTCTTATTAACTGTTGTGGACTTTGCCGTTCCGGATCTTTTTGTATTCTGCATCACTTAGTGTGATGTAAGAGTCTTTGTGCACTTTGACTTTTCCTTCGTGGATAGCTTGTTTAATATCTGATTCTGCTTCTGTTGCTGAGTAGGTCCATTTGTATCTTTTATCCTGTATTCCCTGATATATCTCTTTAAGTGAGAGTTTCTCTGGGTATGGAGTCTGCTCAGTTGTAATTATATTGAGGTCGATCTCCACTCCATCGTACTTATAAGTACACCCCGAGGTCTTCGACCTACTCCTTGAGCTTACGGAGCTCTTTATAGCCTTATTTTCGCCCTCATCAGCACCAGTTTCTGAGGACGATGAGCTCGTGAGATTGCCCTCTGCCTGCTTAATCCTTATTGCTGCCTTCTTCCCCTTCTTCTCTCGGCGCCTTTGTGCCTCCAATATTTGGTCTTTCCAGGTGGTCCTATTGTTTCCAGTAGTGGCCTCCGCTGCTTTTTCAGTGCCTGTGGATTTTTCGTCTGGCGGAAATGGTGTCGCTGGTGTCTCTTGCGCATCCTTTGACAGGAATTGCAGCTGCAGGACGTCTCCCGATGATGGGTCGTCCGGGAACCACATCTTCTATTGAGGGTTTTGAAAATGTTCCCGGTTTTGTGAGATTTTTGACGTGTGCAAATAGGATACACGTAAGAATCTTTATGGGATTCTCGTTCTCCAGCTTTAGATATGTTTTTGGTTGTTGTTGTTCGAGAGTTCTGGCTGGGGCTGTTTTTGTCGCCCGGGCGTAGGAGGTATTATCCCTCCTCGTTTCCTTAGCTTTCTTTTCGTTGTTTTTCCTTTTGATAATCTCTTTTTTGGAGGGACAGTACATGGCCACCGCCCCGTGGTTCAGCCCGCAGTTTGGGCACACCTCTGTCTGTGCCGAGCATTTTCGCCATCCATGGCCTTTCCCGTGAAACCTAGAACATGTTATAACTTGTTCTCTGCACTCTTTTTGGGGGTAGTGTTCGATCTTCAAACAGCGGAAGCATACTTGGATGGGGGGGGTGAACTCTTCCCTCTCAATTTGCTCGCCGCTGATCTTTGCATTAAAGAGTAGCAGCCCTCTTTCTTTGGCCTTTTGGGCCATTTGTGTCTCGCTGAAGATTACTTTAAAGACGTGTTGGTACTCTGTGTTGTCCCGTTTGTTCCGAAACTTCACCACCTCCACGACTGATTTCTGCCTATCTCTTCCATAATTTGTTCTTTAGTATGTTGCCCGATTCAGGGGTCAAGCTGCCTACATATTACGCTCCGGTGTGCCTGGACCTGAGGTGGAGTGCTGGGCTGGAAGTTTATTTCTTTTAGCACAGGTTGCCCCATCTCTTTTGGGAGTGTTTCTACGTCTGCTTCTTACTCGCAGATTACGACGTAACCAGCTGGGGTATCGATTAGTCTAGGGATAGTCACGCTTAGCTTTCCATAGATCGTTTCTAAGATCTGGCTTTGGCTGTTCACCCATGATCCTCAGGGGGACTCTTGTGGCAGGGTGGGACGCCAATTTTTGTTTGTTTGCAGCCTCGCTGATGGGAGGTGCACATCTTTCTTTCCAAGATTTGGTTTTTCCTTGGGGTTGTTACACAGCTACAATTGTTATGTGTGCGTGTTTGTTTTACGTTTTTTTCTAGTTTTGTTTTCCTTGGGGATGAAGAGAGACCCCCGTCCCTCGCTCACCCGCCGCCTAGATGGAAATGGTAATTGCTTTTTTGATGAATAATAACGATGGATGAGATGAATCCGTGTGGGATACTCTCGGGGGTGTAATTGTAAGGCGGACTTATTAACAACGCCCCCCTCCACCGGAGGGTGTTTTAATCGCGACCGATTCCCAAATTACCATAGAGACGGTTGTATGTCCCTCTATGGTCCTGGAAGGGTCCCCGCTGGGATGATCAGCGGAGGTAGCAGTCCGCCCCTTGTTCGGAATAATTTCTGACATTGTTATCGGCTGTGGGATACTTCTCAAACCAGATTCCTCCAATGCCCCTAATTTGGCCATGCAATTGCCCAGCATAGTTGGGACGAAACATGAATGGCCAGGGACTTAAGCAGTCATCGGCCTAAGTGGGGCCACTGAAAAAAGGAAAGATGATGGTTAGTGAATGGTGATGATGATGAGTACGACACAAGTATTCTATTTTCTTATGATCTGGTTCTAAAATTAGAAACCAGATTTTCAGAGGCGTTTGGCAAAGAATTTGTAAACCGTTGCCTCCTTTTCCAGGTAGCGAGATGAGTTTTCCGAGGTACTTCTGCCAAGAATTCCGAAGTCTTTTTACTCACGGCGGATACGAGTGAGAGGGAAAGGAAGAAGAAGGTTTTAGGATAGAACAGCAAAGAAAATAGTAGGAGACAAAAGTGGACTTAGTTAGTCATGGGACCTACAGATGAACGTGGATGCTGAACCACGATGTGTCGCTTGTCTCTAACTATAACTTTGCAGTTTATCGTGACCCCTGTCCTACGTTTCTACTGTGAGTCCCGTGTGCGAATGTGATGGTAAAAAAGAATAGATGTTGAAGGCTGAAGGAAGTAAGAAGTTTGCAAAGAGATGCTAGTTGCCTGAAGGTCAGGCTTATATTTGTCCATTATAGGTAATTAATGCTAGCGTGATAAAGTTAGAAAATTTGTATTTGCGTGAGTGTACCGCATTGCTGTGTTATTTTATTTATTTATTTTTTTTTTTTTGTATATGTATCTACTTTTAATGTCTAAGTAGCGTTGGTATTTATGAGGCGTTCAAACTGTTATTATTAATTATTCTTACTAAAAACTGGTGTAGGTTTTTAGCTCTCTATAATGATTATGTACTCAGATTTTTCGTAGAAGATGGGATAGTGTAAGATATAGTAGGTGAAAATTAAAGATGGGGAGGGGGTATTTTGCCCTAGTAGGAAGGGCATCGCTTTATTTTTATTTCCTTTTATTTTGCCTTTATTAGTGTTTTTAGTTTGTGTTTTTTATCCTCTGTTTATGTTTCTTAATGTTTTTAATGTTCTTCTCATTTTATCTTACTTGTGCTTTGTTATTCTAATTTTCAGTGGAAAAAGGTTTGTAGCATTCAAGCCTTTCATAGCTTTCTTGCCGACAATTTCTCTTGTAAATCTTTTTTAGTGTTATTTGTAATGTTTGATACTCTCATTTTTGTGTGTTTTTCTGTAGTGATTTTTGATATGTTATGTTGTGTTATCTCTATGTGTATATTGATATAATTACTTCTTGTGTACAAAGTTTTGTGCTCGGGAATCGGCTTCGGCGTGAACTTTCGCCGCCTGTTCCCTGCAGTTCTGGAATGACACCATTCGTTAGAGTGGACCAGATCTTTTTGCCCAGTTTCTGGGTGACGACATTGATGGGCTCCAAACGTTTCCTCCTGTGCAAATCGCTTTGCCTAAGACGATCACGCCTTCTTGCTTTGTTAATTAGCAGGGAGGCAGTGTTCTGGATACGTTGGAGCCTTTTCATCGACGTTTTGTTTGCCGCTTGGGAGACCACTGCGGGGTAGATCAGCATAGCCCGGACATACATCATATATATTTTCCTAATGTTCGCCGAGCTAAGATCTCTAAACCTGTAAAGCTTGGAGATTTCTCTCCTTGCCAGGTTTCGCCCTTTCCGTGTGGTGTCTCGAGTATCCATGGTCGGTGATTTTAAGGCCCAGGACGGTGCCTCCGGTGAAGTAGCCGTATCTCCTTCCATCTATGCTGATGGGCCATGTTAACTCGTGGCTCAACGGGACGATTTTGAATTTGTCCCTGTTGGTCCTGATTTTCCATCGTCTCTCGTATTAGCTGATGTTATTGGTTTCCGCCATCGTGCGAGCCGCCTGAGCCCTTGCTTTCCTCTCCGGGCATGGGACAATTTGGATAACGTCATCTGCGAATTGCAGATACATCGTGTCCCTGTGCACCGGAGTTGGGAGGTCGATTGTGAAGACCAAGTAAAGCAGAGGACTTAGGCAGCTTCTCTGAGGAACGCCCGCCTTTAATTCTAATTTAGGGCCTCTGTACCCTTCAATCATGAGACACGCCCTTCTGTCCATAATGAAGTCACAGAGGATCCTTTCCAGGATTGAGTCTAGCTGGAGGTTTAGGATCTTGTATTGAAGTCCTTCCAGCCAGACTTTATCGAAGGCTCAACACAATGTCTACATAGAACCTGTTCACTTGGGTGTATGCTACTTTCTCAGTTAGGAGCACCAGGGCAGTGTCTGTGCCCCTTTTTTTACGGAACCCATGCTGTTGTGGGTTATGAGCTCCTAACTCACTTAATTGAGCTTGTAGCATGTTCGCTAAAATCTTTTAAAGATTTTACCCTGTATCTCAAGAAGAGAGATCGGGCGATAGTTTGCCACATGGTCCGGGGGCTTGTTTCCCTTCGGAATAAAGATGATTTTGGCCATCTTGTATCCATCAGGGAAGTAGCCTGTATTCAGGGCAGAGTTCATTGTGTTCGCCAAGTCCTGAATAATTTGCCTTGGGGCATTTACGGGGTTGTTCTTCGTAATTCCATACCAGTCTGGAGCCCTCTGTTTGAAGGACCTTATGGTGTTCAAGGTCTCTTCGACAGTTAATGGTCATCCGTGGTCAACCATCACTCTTTCCCGAGATACTTGCAGATGGGGGTGGATCTATGTATCACTGTGCCGAGGTCGTCGAGCAGTTGGTCTTCGAAGTCCTGGTCAAAGTCATCGTTCTCCTCAGATGATCTAGCGGAAATCTTTTGCCAGTGTGTTCTAAATCTTCTTTCGAAAACTCTGGGTCCTCTATGATGTCGTCTCCTTCTTTGATTCGGGTTCTGGCTCTGGGAGGCAATTCCCTAATTCTTCGGATGTTATTCCAAGATTTTACAGGATTGCATTCCCTGTCCAGTCTCCCAATGATGTCATTCCATATTGTTCTTTATTTTTCTATTATGATGTCTTTCAGTTCCACGCCTAGATGCCTGATTCTGGCTGTCATTTCCCTATTAGTTCCTGTCCTGCCGATCTCCTCATAGATTTCTCTATGTTTTTAGGCGATTTCTCTCATTTCATTCGTTCACTCAAGTTGTGGGAGCATTTTATAGGAGATTCTGGGAACGCATCTCTCGTCGTCTTGAATGAGGAGATATGTGATCTTGTTAATCTCCTCATCAATCTCTTCGAGATTAGCGTCTCCCAGGTCAGTTGGTTGGTATGTACTGAGTATCTCTCTATATAACTCCCAGTCTGCTTTCGCGTAACTTTTCCTAAGTGGAACGGGCTTGAGTATTGGGGTAAGCGAGATAGTGGTGAGAATCGAGATATGATCGCTCGTTACCAGAGGTCCGGGCTCATTGACGATGTTGAAGGGGAAGTTCTTGGATGTCAACACAATGTCCGGTTTTGTTGCCGAACGTTGCGTTAAGAAGGTCTGGAAATCTGGCCCGGCCCTCTGGAGTCTGTCTCTTTCAAGTTACAGCTCCAGATTTCCTACCCTTTGGTGGGTGCTTCCGTAGCCTGATGCACGGCATCTGGCATTAAGATCACCACCAAGCAATGTCAGTTCCCCGCGTCCGAAGAGGTTGTAAAAGTTAGGGTTCGGCAGGTAATCTCGTCGTGGAGGTTGATAGGCAGCCGCCACGGTCAGGTTTTCAACCAAGGTAGGTATTGTTATTGCCACGAATGATTCATCTAGACTTGGAAGTGTATTGTATGTTATGTTGTTTCGGATCGCGATAGCAGCGCTATCGTATCGTCCCTGTGTGTGATTTTTGTTTATGACTGTGTAGTTGAGTATCTTGATGCTGTTCGTGTTTGAGTTAACGCCGTGTTCGGTGATGAGGATTAGGTCGGGATCCACTTTACGAAATATGTTTCCGTAAGGAATGTGTTTCCCTACCCATCCCTCAACGTTAACTCTCAGAATTTTTAGTGTGTTGTTATTGTTTTCCATGTTTGTGTTCTGTTTCTTTTATGTTTGTGTGTGTTACTTTCAGTGGTTTTTGCTGCGTGAGTATTTTCCGTTCCGAATTCTTCTAAACTCTGCCTCGCTTACGGCGAGGCAGGAGTCCCTATACAGCTTGATTCTGGCCTCCATGAGCGCTGCAACTACCAGCGCTTCTTGGTCTGGGAAGTCGTAAGACCATTTTAGTAGCCCCGTTTTAACTCCTTCTATGATCTCCCCCGCCGTGGTGTCTTCTGGGAAGGAGGTTTCAGACGCTCTGAAGAACTTGATATTTAGTTCCTCTCCATCGAATTCCTTGATTTTCTTCAGATTTTTGCTCCTTTTTTCTTGCATCTTAGGAGGTTGAGAGATCTCCCGCTCGTCCTCTGATGACGAAGCCGAACTTAGGAGATTTTCTTCAGCCTGCTTTATTCGTCTGGCTGCCCTCTTCGCACTCTCTTCCCTTTTCTTCCTCGCTTCTAATCTTCGGTCTTTATTTGGGGACCTATGCGAGAATGGCTTTTGTTCTGGGTTGTTGCTTCTACCTTCTCTTCCTTCAGTTTCACTTGGGAAAGGGGTCGCAGTTGCCTCTTTCTCTGCTCCAAACTACACTTGCAGGACTGCCCCTGAAGGGAGGTTCTCCGGGAACCACATCTCTGCCAAGCCATTGTGTTTTAGCATGTTGTTCACTTCCCTGGCAAAGCATCCTGGGTTGGTCAGGTTCCTTACATGCGCATAGAGAATGCACGTAAGGATTTTTGTGGCGTTCTTATCTTATTTGTCCATTGATAAAGGTTCTCGGAGCTGGGTTATTAGGGACATTTACTGAAGGGGTGGCTTTAGCCGCTTTGGTGTAGGTGGTATTTGCCCTCCTAATTCCTTCCGCCCTCTTCGTTTCCGCCTTTCTCCTAATAATTTCCTTTTGGGGGGGGGGGGGCTTGACATCGCTATATCCCCATGTCTTTGGCTGCAGTTTGGGCACTTTTCTTCCTGGGCCGGGCATTCGCGCCAGCCGTGTCCTTTTTGGCTGTATCTGGAACAGGTTGGTTCCTGCTCCTTGCAGTCCTTCGTGGTGTGATGCTCCAGGCGGTAGCAATTAAAGCAGATCTGCACGGGGGTGCACTCTTCGCGCTCGACCTGCTCACTACAAATCTTGGCGTTAAAGAGAAGCAGCCCTCTTTCTTTTCCCTTGGACGCTATTTCTGTATCGATAAAGACCACCTTAAAGAAATGGGATTATTCCGAGTTTTCTCTCTTATTCCAAAATTTAATGATCTCGCCCACTTTCGTTCACTTTTGGTTGTTCTCGATTTCCTCCTTTATCTCCTCTTTAGTGTGCTGGCCGACCCATGGGTCTAGCCTCCTGCACACAACGCTCCTGTGCGCCTGGATTTGAGGAGGCGTAGTCGGTTGGAGGTTGATCTCTCTAAGGTGTTTTATACCTTCTTCCTTGGTCAGTGCTTTTACGTCTCTCTTGCGCTCGCACACTGCGACGTAACTAGCTGGTGTGTGGATCAGCCTTAAGACTGCCACACTGAACTTTCCGAGCAGAGTCTTGTAGACTGTGCCCTTGTCCGGTTTCTCTAGGCCACTTATACACCTAAGCGGGACCCTCGGGGCATCTTGGGTCGTCATTTTTGTGGTGAGCTCCCCTTGAAGAAGGGGCACACTTTATTCTCTTGTTTTTGGCCTTTTATCTATTTCGGGACTCACTAGTATTTATTTATGGGTATTTGTTATTCCTTTTACTTGGAAAGATAGGATTTATGTTGCCTTTTGGGAAAAGAGGGCCTCCCTCGATAACCTGCCGCCTGGATAAAAAGGGGATTTGCCTTTGGGTGGATGATGAAAAATGGATGAGGTGAGTCCGGGTGGGATCCTCTCGGGGGTGTTATTGTATGGCGGACTTATTGACAACGCCACCGCACCGAGGGTGTTTTAATCGAGACCGCTCCCCA
This sequence comes from Ceratothoa steindachneri, assembly GCA_963969495.1. Classification (NCBI taxonomy): domain Eukaryota; kingdom Metazoa; phylum Arthropoda; class Malacostraca; order Isopoda; family Cymothoidae; genus Ceratothoa; species Ceratothoa steindachneri. The sequence goes on along the minus strand of OZ018318.1, from coordinate 159,088,925 downwards.
ACATACCATAGAGACGGTTGTATGTCCCTCCATGGTCCTGGAAGGGGCCTCCGCTGTAATGAGCAGCGGAGGTTGCAGTCCGCCCCTTTTCCGGAATTGTTTCTGACATTGTTATCTGCTGCGGGCTACTCCTCAAACCAGCTTCCTCCAATGCCCCCAATTATGGCCAGGCTATTTATTGCCCAGCATAGTTGGGACGAAACATGAATGGCAAACCCCTCTCACATCTGACGGCAGTTCACGCAGGGGAGCGGGGCCGGGGACTTAAGCAGTCATCTGCTTAAATGGGGCCGCTAAAAAAGAATAATGAAAATTAGTAAGATGGTGAGTGGTGATGAAAAAAATAAGTAATATCTCTATTTTTGAAGTTTACGTAGGCGTTAGGGAAATTTTGCCCAAAACTTTCCTTCCTTTGCCGGTTCTGAGGTTGTTGTCGGATGCTTGTATAACCAAGAATTCTACGCCGTCATCTCTCTATCCTGTACATCAATCAATCAATCAAACTTTACATTTTACACTTAAACGCTGCAAAAATGGACCAATCAACGTCACGATAGATTTTTAGGAACAATTTACGTTCAAACACATACAAACATAAGAGACGTTGAAATTGGATAAAGATTTTTTTGTTTTGAATTCTTGGACGAAATACAGTTACTATTTATATGTCGCTACCGGGTAAAGTTCCAAAATGCCTCCGTTCAGTAAAAAACTGTGAGGACCAATTTACTGTGAACCAATCATAGAATTTTATAAGACTTCAAACTGCTCGTCTTTGAGGAGGTGGTTTTGAGTCAGATGAAATTCCATAATGTGGTTCCAGCACCACAGGAGTTCCCTCCGAGAACATGGATTGTGTCTACATATAAATAAACAGATACTTTAAATAAATTCAGAAGTATTTTAAAGCGTTCGGACGCAGGAAATACAGCACTTAAATACGAACAAAATATGCTTGCGTGTGTGTGTGCGCGCCACTACTTTATTATTCCTATTATTGGCTGCAGTATAAATTACTTTCAAACGCTCCTGAGGGATTTTTACCATTCTTTAATGCATACCTACAGCTTTGCGTGCTCGCCCACAACACAATATATACTTTCGTATTTCATTTTTGTTATCCTTGACTGCACAGCCTGGATTTCAAAGGGGTCAGCAGTCCTGAGATTATTTGTTTAACCTATGTTGTGCCAAGCGATTCAATAACATTTATTAGGGCGTTCTGCATGTAGTAGCTGCAGTTCCTCATCGTGAACGTAACCACACCACTTTTCATAACTTAATGGAACCTATTAATACGGAGTTAACTTTATATTGATATTTACGCGAATTTTTACTCATTTAATTTAGTCTAACAAAATTTTTACTATTATTCTCATCACTGGACACTTGATTTTTCAATATTTACACTTTTCATTTTTAAAACTAAATAAGCACTAAATCTACACTTTTGAATTAATTCGCAATGAGATTATAAAAAAAATTATACCTGTGCCCGTACGAAATGCGTGAGTTCGTTTGTTGGTTTAACCTTGTTGCCCCCAGTAGTCCGGTGCGTAGAAATAAGCTCGAGTCATCCCTGCTGCCTCCGCTCACAGGAGGACGCGCTAACCTTCCATGAGAGAACTACCACCACACTCAACACACACAACCTCAAAACAAGACTCGCTGACGGTATCCTAAAGAGATACCAGATTCGAGTAACAAGGACCAACCCTTTGTGGTTGGCGTTCACAAACGAGGACCTCCGCTCACATCTCCGACAGGAGTACGGGGAGGAGGTCATCAAGGAGCTGTATTTCAACAGTCGAAGAACTGGGCAGTGATCACACTGTCCAGCGACACCACTAAAAACATGTTGCTAGACCAAGGCATCAAGGTCTGCGGCACCCTCACGAACCCACAATACATAGAAGAACAACATAACATAAGACCTACACAATGCCACCGGTGCTACAAGACCGGACACAACACCAGCACATACTCAGTAGACATAATCTGCTCAAAGTGCAGTGTAGTGGGGCACCACTACACGTCCTACACCTCTACCACAGCCCTCTGACCACGTCGCCGTTAACCCCAGGTGCCCTTACCTAAGTAAGGCCCGCCATGACGCCGTGGAGGCTATTCGGCGCCCACAACAAAATACACACACAGCCATACACCCTGCCCCCGCCCCCCTCCCCTCACCAGAACATTCGCCGCAGCTGCCTGCTCCCCCTGCCCTACCCCAGACGCACCCAACCCCCCTGCAGCAACCACACCTCACCCACACATCCCATCCCCCCTACCCCAGCACACAGCACTAAGAGACCCCCACTACTACCAACACCCACACACCATACAACAACCCCCACCCCACTCTACACGCCCACCCCCACCCCACACCACACAAGCGACAACACAAAAACAAAACTACACCTGGCCACCCTGCTCTCAGCGGTGGCAAAAGACATGTCGAGGGTCCACCCTCGCTTATACGCCAAACTACTTAATACACTATTCGCCTCCAATGGCATAGAGCAGATCACCTTCCCTGAGAAGGTGTTCGCTCTTATAGACGAACACACATCCAGACATACACTCCTCCCCACCCCGATGGGTACACCTCCCCTCCGGGAACCACTGGCCCCCAATCTCATCACGATCTCCCCGCCGCCTGTCCTGTCCCTGCACCTTCCTTAGCCACTGCTCCCGCCTCTCTCCCAACCACCTCTCCTGCCCGCACCTCTTCCACCTCTCTATCAAAACCCCGCCTTCCTTCCACTGCCACCACCCCTCTCCCACCCATCTCCGCCCCCTCTCCCACAGCTCCCACCTTCTCCCCAACCCCCACTCTCACTCAGTCCAACACAACCCGTGCCAATCCAAAAAAACCCACCCCAAAGCCCCATCCGCGCACACAGGCACGGGAAAAACAACCCCCCCCCTCTCCTGTCGTTTCCACTCCTCCCTCGCTCCCTACTCCTCCTCCTCCCACTCCTTCTCACTCCACCCCTTCTCACTCCACTCCTTCTCACTCCACCCCTCCTCCTTCCGCTCCTACACCTCTGACTCCTTCCCCCTTAACCCCCCCTCCTTCCACTCCTCCTCCGACTCCTTCCCCCTCAATCCCCCCTCCTTTCACCCCTCCGCCGACCCAACCTACTCTCTCCCCCGACACCCCTCCTCTCATAATCTGTACCTCTCCAACTATCTCTAGCCCTTCATCCTCCAGCTCTACGCCACCCACCTCCGCCACAAACTCCCCCCACCAAGACTCTACCCCCTCCAAAGCCACCACTTCGACGTCTACGCCCACAGAACACACTCCTCCATCCACTACGGCTCCCCCACCCAACAACACCGCCGTGACCCACACGAAACAACTATCTGCACGATCAAGGTACTCGCTCCTCATGCCTCCTGGGCAATTACCAAGGAGAAGGGGACGATACCAGGCAAGTCAGCCTCCCACGCACTCCGCCCACGACAATAGTTCGACTTAGCTTAATACAGCTAAACGTACGCAGCTGGCATGGTATTCGCCATACGATCGCCAACTGGGTACTCAACACACAAAGACCCGACATAATACTCCTGAACTCCACCAGCCTACACCCTCCCAACAACAGACTCCGCATTGCAGGCTATCACACGTACCTATCCCCAAAGGCGCTGCACCTAGGATCTGCGATCCTAGTAAAGCGCAACATACACCACTCCCTCGTCAACACACATGACACCTCCTTTCTAGCCTGCAAAATTGACACAAGCTCTGGCCCTATAATAGTGGCCACTCACTACGGACTACCACGAATACAGCTAAACTTAGAAGTCCCACTCCGGGCCCTATCAAACCACAACCTACCTATCTTCTTCACGGGGGACCTCAACGCTTTCCCCTCAACACTCCTTTACAACAACACGAACGATGCGGGTAGTTAATTGGCCGGTGCCTTGTGGCGCCACCACTGCGAGCACATCGGCCCTGCCTTTCCCACGTACTATCTGACCACATACCGATATGCCTTCTCATATCCACATCTCCCATACTCATCCCCACATCACCTCTATATGACTACAAGAACACAAACTGGGCAGAATTCAGGAGTCACATATCCACAAACACACCACATAACCTCGACCTGGAGGACACCAATCCAGGACTAATAGACCACCACTGGTGCTCACTTCTAGACACCATCACCACCGCACGTAACCTACACTCACCACAAAAAACTACACCTGCATAAAACACTTCACATTCTCAATACACACACAGAGACACATCACACAGTACAATAACCACTCCCCAAGAGGCCCACGACAACACAACATAAACCAACTACGTGCCCGCATCCTTCAGTGCGTGCAGCTAGATAGGAACCGGCAGTGGCGTGAGGTCGTCTGCATTGCGGACGACACGCGTTGCATGGACCCTTCCTTCTTCTGGCGGCACGTAAAAAGGATGCTGGGTAGTGAACCATGCAAGCCAATTACACTCAAAATAAACAACCACACACTCACAGACACTAACGACATCCTCGACGCATTCAGGTCCCATTGGGACACAGTACACACGCACAACCCACCAAAACCACATGCGCAGGAGCACTTCCAGGAAATCCAGGAGTGGTGTCGGGCTCACGCTCGCGAGCTAAGGCCTACCCTGCCTGATACGAATGGAGGTGCTCGATTACACGTCCACACTAACCACTCCAATCACCTTCGAGGAAACAAAACACTACATAAAAACGACACCAAAACGCGCCCCCGGCCCCTCCGGTCTACCAGCCACACTCCTACACAACCTCCCCGCAGACATATACCCCACACTCACACATCTATTCAACGCCTCATTAGCCTCAGGCTACTTTCCCAAAATATTCAGTCTCTCACAACATACTCCTACATAAACAGCACAAAGACCCGAAACACCCAAACAATTACAGGCCTATTGCTCTATTAGAGCACATAGGCAAAATACTTGAACGTATGGTCAACTGCCGTCTACGGGAGTTCCTGGAAGAGAGGGACTGGTTCTCCCCCCATCAATACCGGTTCAGGAGAGGCAGGTCCACTTAGGCGGCCGTGACCATCGTTCACGACAGAATACAAAAGAAACGACAGATACACAAAAAGACTCTCTCCGTCAGTAAGGACGTGGAGAAGGCCTTTGACAAGGTGTGGCACGAGGGACTCCGTTGGAAACTCGCCAACAACGCGGAGTTACCTCTCTGCACCAGAAGCCTCCTCTCGCACTACCTCACTGGACGGCGCTGCCACATCAGATACAATAACACCCTATCAATACCCTTCACACCACGCTCAGGCGTTTTCCAAGGAAGCGTACTGGCACCCACACTCTATATCATGTTCACAAACGACCCTCCACGCCCACCAGAAAACTGTGTTCACACATACATAGTGACCTACGCCGATGACGAGACCATTCTAGTCAGCTGCCGAGCCCCTGAAGAAATCACGCTCCACGCACAAAGAATACTAGACGAGAAGACAGATTACGAGGATAAATGGCTGATTGCCACGAATCCTCAGAAGACACAGATGACACTCTACGGCGCTAGAGATCACTTCATGCACAACCTACAAATCTACTCACACACACCAGACATGATCCACCAAAACCCAACAAGGCTCGCATACACTCAGCGCACCAAAATCCCGGGGGTAACTTTTGACAAATCCCTCAGGTTCAATTTACACCAGAACATAATACAAGCAAGAGCCTCACGCACAAACGCATCACTGGGTAGGTTCTACCCTGCGAGTAAAAAACTAAAACTACACCTATACAAAGCACTTGTGCGTCCCATTCTCACGTACGCCCCGCTGTCGCTCGTAGCAGCGAGCGACACGTGGAAGCGAAAGGTTCAGCGCATTCAGAACTCTGCTCTGAAGCGCGCTTGCCGTTCGCCGCAGTACTCGAGAATGGACGCACTACACATCAACAACAAACTAGCTCCTCGCAACACTTTCGCTCATACCAGCCTCACGAAACAACTCGACAAACTCACCACAGACCCACTTTACACCTCGCCACACGCGAGAAGGTACGCGATGGCGCCGTGACATCCCACGGCCCACGAACACCCGCCGCCCGTACCGTTCTTCGCATAAACCAATAGGCATCATGAATTACGCGTTTCCGGATGAGCAGTCAGCCTCCCCCCTCCTGACTTGCCCCCAACCCTCGCCCAGTCAATACCACATAACCTACACTTTCACAACAACACATCGCTTCGGTGTATATCCACCGACCTATCTATTCTCGCTGTCCTTTTCGTAAATGTTTTCCGCAACGCTCCTCTCTGACTACCTGACTGCCGTATCACATACAGCGGTCCCTCTCTGTTCTTTCTACACACAAAAGTCAAGTCATGCTGCCGAGTCTCGCAGAGCTCAATGAGAGAAGTAGTTCCGCGATGAAATGATCATAGGTGGAATTCGATCCACGATGTCGGGCGGCAAAGCAGCACAAATCCGTGGCTGCTTAGGTGAAGACGGGAGGCTCGCTGGTGGTGGAATCCGCTCCACCCTCTCGGGCGGTAAAGCAGCAAAATTCCACGATTTTCAAACATCCCATAACGGCCGCATGGTTGAGAAGGGAGGCTCGATTGTGGTGAATTCGCTCCCTCCTCTTGGGCGGTAAGGCAGCCAAAAATCCATGATTTTCGCCATCCCGTATCCGCTGCTTCTTTGTAGACGGGAGGCTTGATGCAGGTGGATTATGCCATGTTGGTAGAGCGAAAAGCTTGCTGCCCGCTTTGTGAATCCATTTTTGTGTGTTTGATCACGTTTCGATCGACGAAGAGGGTCACCAGTTATAGGTATGGCTATTCAAACGATATATGCCCTTTTATGTAAAGTGCGAAAGGGAAGCTCTTCTCGTGTAGCAGGCTGGGTTAAGTGACCAAACGAGCTTCCTTAGGATAAAGGAAAATATTCAGCTGGATTTTTTATTACATCGTAAATTGCGGGAACAGGCCTCGAAAAGGCTAACTTCTTCTTGCTTCTAGAATAATAACTGCTAATACTATCTTCTTTTCAAGATTCAAGATACCATACAGTTAGAATGTGGAGAGAAGGATAGGATAGATAGAAAACATTGTGTAAAAAGTGTGTGTGTTGATGGGATTGTAATGAGTGTAGGATGAACGATGGGGGTGATAAGGTGAGGATGATAATGATTAATACCAGGTTGCCTGGCTAACGCTTTCCTCTTTTTTTTCATTTTACTTTTTAATGTGTGATTCTTAGTGAATATTTAGCATTCGAGCCTTTGTTTTCTTTTGCTCTATTAAGCATCCGTATTTTTTTTAATTTTGGGGTGTTTCTTTCACTTTTTTACATAGGTTTTTTTAATATATATATATATATATATATATATATATATATATATATATATATATATATATATATATATATATATTAAATTTTTATGTGGCTTTTTTCTTTATTATTATCAATAATTCTCTTACTTACTCATCTGGTTTCTCATTTTGTTTGTATAGTCGGTAGTCTTCTCCGGTCGATTCTATTTCGGAGTGTTTCTCCTTTCGGCAATCTTGTATTTTATCTATACATCGGATTGATGTTATATAACGTTTTTTTTCAGGCTTCCGTTAAATCGTTGTTTGTAATGTATTCGCCGGATTTCATTTTCCGGTACTATTATTCGGTTAATTTCATTTGGGGGAATTATGTTTTTTATATTTTCCCACACTTTCGTTGCTTGTTTTTGTGGGGTTATATTTAGGGGTTCTATTGCAGTTCTTCGATGGGGTTCCTCTGATGGTATGCGATCCTTTCTTTTTGAGTTTATGATGAATCTTGTGGCTTGATTTTGAATACGTTGGACCTTTTGTAATTGTGAGTTACTTAACGTATTCATCGGTACTATTGGGTAAAGGAGCTTGGGACGGACTAGGGCCATGTATAATTTTCTTTTGTTTTTATTAGATAGGTTTTTGAATCTGTACAGTGCCGACATGGTAATTTTTGTTTCGATAACTTTCTGCGTTATGTGGCAGGCGTACCCTGTTGTTGTTAGTTTTAAACCGTGGACACACCCTTACGTGGAGTATGGATATGCTTCTCCATCGACCCGTACTGCAGCTGTTTTCCGTCTCTTTACGGGTATTAATTTGAATTTTTCTTTGTTTGTTTTGATTTTGTTTCTTTTTTTCGTAGTCATTCAGGTTCCTTATTTCCCTCGCTGTTCTTTGAGCTACGTCTCGGGGGTTCTTCCTGTCGCTGGTGATTATTTATGTGATGTCATACGCTAGTTGGATGTACATCGCACATTCGTAGGTTGGTTGTGGAAAGTCCCTGGTGTAAACTGTGTACAGCGTTGGAGAGAGGCATCCTCCCTGGGGGACACCCGTTTGCAGGTCGATATGGTCGCCTGTTTGGCAGTTTATTTGTAGTACGGCTTTTCTTTCATCCAGGTAGTTGCATAATGTTTTGCAAACATTTATTTGCAGGTTAAGGCTGCAGATCTTGGCTTTTAGGCCGGGCAACCACACTTTGTCGAAGGCTCTAGCAACATCGCGGAGTACTATGTCTACTCGGTTGCCTCGCGCTGTTTCTGTGGCAATTTTCTCTGTTATAATCGCTAGCGCGGTATCCGTTCCTCGCTTGCTCCTGAACCCGTGTTGTTGTAGGTTATACAGATTATTTTCAGTAAGGTGTTTAATTAAACTACCGGTTAGGAGTTTTTCTAGGACTTTACCCAGAAATTCCAAGAGTGAGATGGGGCGGTAGCTTCCGACTTAGTGTTTTGGTTTGCCTGGCTTCGGTAGGAAGATCATCTTTGCCGTTTTAAAAATTTGGGGAAAGTATCCAATATTAAGGCAGGCATTTAAAATCTTCACTTTCAATTCATGCCCATTTTCAGAAGCATTTATTAGATGGGCCTTCGTTATGCCGCTTTGACCTGGTACCTTTTGTTTGAATGATTTTATGACTGTTTGGTATTCAGCCATTGAGAAGGGCATTCCCTCCCCCAAGGGGTGGGGTCTCTCCTCGTCGACGTATTTGTATGGTGCAGTGCGTTCTTGTTGCGCCTCTAGGGTTTGTAGGATTTCCTCTTCGTGCTCCATGTCCTTATTTTGGTTCTCTTCTAGTGATATCGAAAATATTTGTTTCCAGTGATTTTGGAAGTGCTCCTGGATTTCTTCGTTTTTTTGCACTTCCCGGTCCTTTATTTTCAGTTTTATTTTTTCTTTGGGTTGTGATCCTCGTCGTTTTCTGTAATCTCTCCCGAATTTCCTCGGATCTGTTTCGACATCCATTTTGCCTATTATATTGTTCCATACTAGATCCGACTTTTCTTTAATAAGAGTACCTATCTGCCTTCTGATTACGATTAGCCTTCGGTACCTCTCCATATTATTACCCATTTCTGTAATTTCTTTTATTAAATTCTTAAATTCTTCCATCTTTTCCTGTATTTCATGGTTCCATCTGGAAGCAGGTAGGGTTCTGTATTCTATTATTGGGGTGTGAATTTTGTCCGCTTCAACCATTTTTTCAGTGATTAGTTTTAGTTGATTTTCAATTTCTTCTATTCCTTGGTTGTTTAGGGATCCATTTTCTAATGTACTTAAGTATTCTTTGTAACCATTCCAGTTTGATCTGCTGATAGCTTTCCTTCGTGGTATTTTAATTTGGATGGGCGAAGTTGAAATGGTGGTTATCATACTTAAATGGTCGGGTGGGGTTGCGGGGCCTGGTTCTGTGTGGTGGTTTAGGTTAAAATTTTGATTGGTAAGTATGATGTCTCGGGTAGTTGAGGCTCGGGCTGTTAAGTAAGTTGGGAAGTCTGGTCCTTCCCTACTTACTATTTCTCTTTGTATTAGAAGTCGGAGGGATTTACCTGTTCCGTTTGTATTTGTTGTGTATCCTGCCTCCCTGCATCTTGCATTGAGGTTTCTGGTTAGTATGGTTGAGGCCTGGCGTCGGGAGAGCTTGAGAAAATTGGGTATTGGAGGTACGAGCGTCTTTGGGGTTGGTATGCCCCCGCTATGACAAGATCTCCAGTTGTTATTTTTATTTTTACGGCTAGATAGGACTCTTCTAAGTCGTTTATTTCAGTGAGTTTGATTCCGGTTTTCTCTAGCATGGTGTTCAGTTCCTTTGTATATGAGTCTGGTTTCGCTATATTGACGAAGTATGCGTGCATTATGCAAAGGATTAGGTCCGGTCTCATGCTTCCCTTGATGTTCACCGTTGTGATCTGTGAGGTGGGTGTTGTGGCTCTTCTGTTTGCAATAGCTGCGGCGTAAGAAGTATTTTTCCTTCTTTCTTTTTCCGTGTTTATTTCAATTTTTTTCTTCCGAATTAGTTCTTTATTGGGCAAGTCATTGCTATTTCCGTTGATCTAAAGATAACTTTGAAGACGTGGCTGTGATCTTCTCCATTTTGATTTTTAAACTTGATTACGTCTTCAATTTTGCCCAATCTTGCTCCTTCCCAGTTCCTCCTTGATTTCCTTTGCCGTGTGTTCACCGACCCAAGGGTCGAGGCGCCTGCAAATCACTGACTTCCTTGTCTATACGTCAGGTGGAGTTCGAGCTGCGAGGCCGATCTTTTCCATTTTTTTCAGTTTTTTTTTTTTGGCTCCGTTTTCACTCAGAAAGATGTCAAGATCTTTCTCAGTGTCGCAGAGCGCCACGTATCCATTACGTTGGTATTTTAATCTTAGGAGTATAACTCCAATGTCCACGTAGATAGTCTTCAGTGTCTGTTCCCGAGATGGCTTCTCCTTACCTGGGAGGACGCGAAGGGAGACCCTCTTCGCTCCTTCACGGTCGTCCATTTTGGCTCGTTAGAGTCTCTTTCTTCTTTGTGTTTTTTCTTCTTTGTACCTGAGAATGATCCCCCTGCCCCCACAATCCTTAACGTAGTCGGTATATCTGTCTGGGTGAAGATGATGGATAAGTGAGATGATGGACTCGGGGAGGCCCTCCAGAAGGATGACTCATAGCGGACTTGATGATGGGTGATGATTGAATCAACTACCGCCACCCGGGGTGCCATCTCTTCTGGGGTTTGGGTATCGAGGCTACTTCCAGCTCACATAGAGATGGTTTTATGTCCATCTATGATCACTACCGGTCCATCGGGGATAGAGAGAACTCTTCCCAATGGTTGCAGCTTTGCCTATTGTCCGGGGTGCCTATGACGGAAGGTTCTACAGTAGACTAGTCCACAAACCTTCTTTTCAAGCCGCCTTAAACTATGCCTTGTTTCACGATGAGCATATTTCGAACTAGGGTATGAATGGCAGTAAACAAGGCTACGTGTTAGAAGACGAGAACGGAGGGGCTGATGAGTTTAGGCAGCCATCGAATTAATTATGACCACCTGGTATATAAATCTCTTTTTTAAGTCCCCCGTAGGCGGAAAAGATGGCGTTGGGGAGAGGTAGATTTCTTCCGTAAAGCTCAACCTGCGAAATGTCCTTGTAATTCTCTGATCTTTGTTTTCTTTCTTCTCCAAAAGGTCAGGCGTTGGAAAGCGAAAGTAGCGTAAGCTTTCTTTCGAGTGCGAGAGCTCAATATCCGTACGTCCGAGCGGTGCGGGAGTATGCAGTCACCAAATCATCTTTTTTTCACGGATTATTAAGAATTAATTACAAAGAGAGATTAAATAAATGGAAATATATAGCGGACAGTGTGGAAAATAGAAGTTAGCAGAGAAGAGATAGTTATAAGTATAAGTAGGAAGATAAAGGTTCCCGGAGAAGTGGAAATCAAATCTTTTAGCTCTATACAATACGAATTTCACATTTACTCATAAGAGTTAATATTTTATAGTTATAACAAATTTATTCCTAAAATTTTCATATATATTTACACATTATTATATATTTTTAACGTCAACTACACATTATTTTAATTACTTAACATTATTTCTACGCGTTTGTTATAAAAACGTTTTCGTATTCTATTTCAGTCCAGCTGATGATTTTAATCTAATTTTAAGTCCCTCTCCTTCCGAAGTTTCTTCCGTTATTTTTGGCTCTTCGGTAGGGGACTGCGTCGGCTCCTCATTTGGTTGATGTTCCCGCTGGGATTCGTCGGTAAACTGGATATTCAGTATTGCTGCTGTGTCTGGATTTTCGGGAAATCAGAGTTTTTTGGTAACTCCGTTCTTCTCCAGAAGACGGTTAAGTTCTTCGGAAAAGGAGCCGGGGTTAGCCAGGTTAGCCATGTGAGCAAAGATGATCATTGTCATGATATCTTTACCCGCCTCTGGCATCACTAGCTTCGGGGCACTTGTTGTGACGAAGTTCTTCTGGGCCGCCGCTTAAGCGTAGTTGGTCTTGGTTCTTGCCTATTTTCCTTTTTTATATTCTCCCGTTTTGTACGGATGGGTTCTTTGCGGATGGGGCAACTCATGGCTAAGGCCCTATGGTCCCCTCCACAGTTGACGCACTTTTGCTTCGTGCAATCTTTCCAACCGTGCCAGGATTTGACGCAGTTGGAGCATGCAACTACCGTCGCCGTGCAGTCCTTTGTTAAATGCTTTTCGAATGTATAGCATTTGTAGCAGCAGTCGATGGTGGTTTTACAATATCACCTTCATTAATTCCCACACGATCCCCCAAAGAGCAAAAATGTTACCCCTTTTGTCCAAATGTTTTTTAAGGAAACGCCTATGTACCCCCTCCCCCCCGCAAAATAGAATGAACAGGACCAGGAGAGATAACCATGTCATTGGCAATCCTTTGACATGAAATTCGACAATCTCTTTTCTATTAGTGACTCAAGAACAAACCCGATTTCCCCATTAATCGCTGTCGGTGGCCTTCAACTCCTCTTGTTATCACCAAGAACCTTTTGATCTGTTTTGAATCTTTTGATCCAGCCGAAAATGACTGATTTCTTAAGTGCAGTATGTCCATAAACTTCTCGTAAGACATCGAGTATTTCCTGTGTTGTTTTTTTTTGTTTGTCAGGAATTTAATTTTCGATCTCCACTTGAATTTTTATATTTCTTTTGTCATGAAAAATAGGGGTTTTAGTCGCGTGCGACTCTAAATCTCACTCTATCGGTCCGTTGGTCCCCGTTTTGTTTTATTTTTGTTTTAGTAATATCATTGTAACTATTCGGCTGATTCTAACGAAATTTGAACAGTCTTCAACAGCCACACAAACAACTGAGAACGATTGTTCTCATGACTTCGATAAAAATCCTTCAGTTCTCAGATCGAGATGACTCTGAACACGGAATGTTATTAAAACCAACTTTGATCACTTCAGCCACTCCGCTATCTGGATTACCACGTTGTCGTCGTGTGGAGGTTTGTGTGCTTCAATGACTCCAAAGGCGATGTCAGATAGGTCCTACCACGCTGATTAGGCCGAGGACGAGAAGCCAGACCAAAAGTAATCCAACTACGGAGCCCGAACAAGGCTATGCCTTCTCCCGGGCCCCACACCTCCTTTCAAAAAGGAGGTGTAAGATCCATAAGACACGAACAAACAAGCAAACGAAATTTGAAAGTTGTTTTATATTGCCTTTCGAATGACATAATTGCCAAGGTCCTCCCAAGGTTAGCCCTGGAATTATTTTGTTTTGCCAATAACATCATAACTATTCCGCCGATTCTAACGAAATTTGAAACCCTTATGTTGCTTTACATTCTATTTCGAATGATATAATTGCCAAAGTCTTCTTAAGGTTAGTCCGGGAATTATTGAAGGTTTTGAAGGGTGTAAGGTCATAAACCAGAATAAATGAGAGCCCGTGACTTTGGTCAGCAAACCTTGCTTCACTCCTTACAGCACTGAAAATCCACGTTCAAGCCAAAATAGGAATTCTTTCAAAACTTACTTAAAATTATATTATTAAATTTTTCTGGTAGCTTTTTGAATTTCCTTCGAATTTTATACCCCCTCTATGCCCTAGATTATTAAAATATCTTAATTGTTCCATTAGGTGAATTTACATCAACCCTTAAAGTTATTTCCCAATAAGCAAGTTTCTTGCAACATTTAATATTTACAAGAAATTAAACATATTAAACATTAAGAAAACTCTTCGTTCTCAAATTTCTATCATGAAAATACGTCTCTTTACAGAATCTTTTGCGGGATTTTATCCTGGCTTGCGTCCTAAAGGATCGATGTTATTAAAAGACTCTTTCGTGGTGTGACCGTCGTAATGCTCAAATGGTTGGTTACGAAAGCTCCTTCGAGCTCGACGTTGGAGAATGTGGTCACAGATGATCCACTAGCAACTCTCAACGAAAGAAAAGATAAAAATGAACCGATTTATGCCGTTTCAAGGTTAGTAGAAAGTGATCCATATTAAATTATCTGACAAGTAGCTTGTCTTAGACAAAACGGGTTGGGTCTGGGTTCACTACTTGAGGCATATGTATTTAATAAGTAAATAACTCATGATAATAAACATAATTTAGTAATAAATGAAGATAACAGGGGATTTTTGAAAAATCAGATTACAAGACGGAGGTGAATTCATTTTAAAACTTATAGGATAAACAACATAAAAGCACTCGGGTAGTCAATACATATACTTCAGTACATACATACATTACATAATGCATACACTTCACAAACCCTTAAGTTTATCAATCGGTAAAAGAGGTAAGTCTATGAGTTAGGATGAAATTTTCATTCGTGTCACACTTTGTGGGATATTTATTATAGAGTAACATAAACTTGGCCTACCTTGCGTAGGGATGTCGTTGAAAGCACTAGAGTAAATATATTTGTTAAAATATCACCTTACCTAAATATGATTTGTTAAATTAATTATTTATCTATATCCCTCCTTTTACCTGTCCTTGGCCTCTGACTGTAACTCTTCCCCCTAATTTTTTAACTAACCTCGATTGTATCTTTGTGTTGTTGCTAGTTCCTAATTCTGTAGTTTTCATTTAGAAGTGGATTCTTTTTAATCTCTTTCCTTTTAATGGTTGATGTCATTTATTTAGATCAGTGTTTCCCAACCTCATTCGCTCCAGGCCTTACTCTAACTTTCTATAAAAAATTATGGCCCCACCGGTGGCTGAAAAAAATAGTTTAGTTACCCCTTAAAATTGAGCACCTGTAGGCACAACATCTTTTTTTTTCTTTCTATTCAGTTTTCCTTTCCATTTGATTCTGTTTGTTTGTCCTATTTCTCTCTCTCTCTCTCCCTCTCGCTGTGATATCGGCCTATTCTTCTCTACAATATATTTTTATCTCATTTCCTAAGCCTGTTTGTTGTAAATTTGCCATTTAACAAAATTATAAAAAACAAAACATGTATGGTCATTGTCAAAAATATCTTTGGGGATCCCATGCCCACACTTCATTAAAATTTTGTAGATTAAAATTTGTAGATCGTAAACTAAAGGAATACCAATTAGTTGATACAGTTTTATAAAAGTTGGGATTGCTTTCCCCTCATTATGATTAATTAGTAAGATTTTTTTTCTAAACGACTACACTCTGCTCAACCCTGTCAAACAAAACGTGGTTCCTGAGAATGCTAAGTGGCACTGAACTTGGTGTTGGGAACAGGAACTGCCTCGTATAGGCTATTTATTAGCCTTTAGCAGATTCATTCTTTCCTTATGTTCTTAAATGATGAACTTTGAAACCACAGCAGAATTCTTTTACCCTTGGCCATTATAAATAAATGAATAAATAAAGTCTGCTGAGCAAAAAGGCGCGTGATCTCACTTATTCTGATTTATGACCTTACGACCTTCAAAACTTTCAATAATTCCCGGACTAATCTTCGGAGGACCTTGGCAATTCTATCATTCGAAAGAGAATGTAAAACAAAATAAGGGTTTCAAATTTGGTTAGAATCGGCGGAATAGTTATGATGTTATTGCCAAAACAAAATAATTCCCCAGCTAACCTTGGTAGGACTTTGGCAATTATATTATTCGAAAGAGAATGTAAAACAATATAAGGGTTTTCAATTTCGTTAGAATTAGCCGAATAGTTATGATGTTATTGCCTAAACAAAATAATTCCCGGGGTAACCTTGGGAGGACATTGGCAATTATATCATTCGGAATGGAATGTAAAACAACATAAGGGTTTGAAATTTCGTTAGAATTGGCCGAATAGTTATGATGTTATTGGCAAAACAAAATAATTCCCGCACTAACCTTGGGAGGACCTTGGAAATTATATCATTCGAAAGAGAATTTAAAACAACATAATGCTTTTAAATTTCGTTAGAATCGGCCGAATAGTTACGTTATTACAAAAACAAAAATAAAACAAAACGGGAACCGACCGACCGACATAGTGAAATGTCGCCCGCGACTAGACTAGCACACGACTAATAACACTGCCTACTGTTTCCATTCTTCTAAAGGACGTGTCTCTTCCTCTCTAGGAAAGGTTAGGCTTGTGAATATCATTCTAGCTAGCCCAGAAAAGCTAGGTTGAATGTTAGCCTTCTAGTTTTACCTATTACCTTCGCAGAAAACGGATTTTTTTTTCTATTTATTGCGTGGGTGTCTATGCGAAAATACTTAGGACAGATGGAAAATATCATAAAGATTGGTACGGTTAGTGTAAAGCAATAAATAACACCACCCATTGGCTCCCAGTTTGGGGCTAGATAAATTTCTATTCTGAAAATGAACCTTTCCTACAGAGGACGAGGGACGTCCTATAGGAGTTGGGGAGCAGTGGGTGGTGTTATTTATTGCTTTACACTAACCGTACCAATCTTTATGATATTTTCCATTTATATAAAGAAATAATTCTAATAGAAAATTTCCATAAATTCAATTTCGAGTACCGCTAGTTTTTTTTTCTTTTGTCTGACTCTTCCTTTTCGCCTGTATCTCTCCATGAACGATGTACGGGCAATATTGTTAGTATTTTTGTTTAACGGCTTTTTGCACCTGCTTATTCAAAGTATGTTGGATCCCCACACAAAATCTCTTGGCGTCATTTATGATCCTATATCTTCCATGTTTTGTCACAGCCTTACTCGTCAAGGAGGACTACTTTTGTACTTTTAATTTGCTCTCTACTTTTGTACGTACTAGTTCCTGTATTTTTGAAAGGCATACACTGAGCCTTTAAACATTTAGAATAGCTATAGTCTTATCAATCTATTTTCCTTATGGTCATTTTTCTTGATTAAATCTCTGTTCTTTATTACCAGTGTCTGAATCTCCTCATATACTAGTTTTTTTCCCTTGTACTAAGAACAAAATCTCCACATTCGTCGTAAAATGATGTTTTGATGTTTTTTCATATTTATCCTTTCGCGTCTTCTCACGGTAGCTTTGTTTAAAAAGAAAAAATAATCAGGTTTTCAGCTTTAAAAAAGCAATTTTTATTTTTATCAATACCCAAAAATCTTCCCTTAACTAATATGAGAAAATCTCCTTAAAAATATTCCGAATTTTCTGTGTCAGTTCAAGCTTTGGTTTATGGAGTAGTCCCGTGTCGTGAGTTTATTCTCTGAGGAAGACTTACGAAGACTTTATATTCTTGGTCTCCCCCCCCCTTTGTTGCGGGCTTCTCCCAGTTGTATTTTCTTTTAAAGATTTGTTTTTTTATCTATGATAGATTCGGCACTCATTTACATATTCTTGTTACTCGTGATTTATTTCCTACGTTCAGCCATTCTGCCCAAGGTAACTCGAAGGTCAAAGATTTTCCTTCTCAGAGCCGTGTCTACCGTCGCTACCTTCAGGCCTTTATACTCTTGTTTATTTTTTTATTTTTTAGGGTTAATTATCTATCTTAAAAAATAATCTCTTAATTGCAATCTTTATTTATAGTTTGTAGATGTTCCCGTTTGAGAATACTCGAATCATTTTACAGTAATCCTGTTTTCTCCTTAATTTCCTGTCTTAACTTCCTTCCTGCTCTTCTTTATCTATTAAGCTCTAAAACATCTCTATCGGCCCCACTTATGTTTTATGAATAATTTAAGTTTTTTATATATTTTATTCATACACTAAATGTCACTTATGCAGATCCTATTAAAGATTTAACCTTACTCAAGGCTAGATCGACTGGTTGCCTTTTAATATTGTGTTCCATAATTGGTCTGAAATCTTCTAAACTTTTACGTTCCTCATTTTATTGCCAGTTTTTTGCTCGTATTTACCTTAGTTCTATTATATTTTTATCACTGTAGTCATAATAAATTACTTTGCGTTGAATTGCGTGTTTACATCTTTACATATGGGCGGTACCATTATAATTTGTTTTTTTCGTGCATCTCCAAAAATCTTGATTAAATTAGGGTGGAGACCATGTACTAACTTTATAAAATATAATTTTTAATTGCAAATAATTGCTAATTTTATCGAATATTTTTGGGACCTTTTAGTAGTATTATTGATGTACGACAAAGGCTGATTATTGTAATAAATCATTATTTTAGGAAGTCGTTTGTTAAGAATTGGTAGTTACATCTTACAATAGAAATATTTAATGTAGCCGTATTTTTTTATTTCTTTCCTAATCACTTATCTTCTATTCCTATTGAATTAAGATATATTTGCCTCTTTTGTTATCTTCCTCGAACACAAAGAAATAAACTTAAATTCCTAATTATATTGACGATATTTTCTTCCTCAGAGTTAATCCGATTTTCGAGGAAGAAGATAACAAGAATCACAGTAAAAATGTTTCAAAGTCTGTTGTCAAGAATTCAGAAATTGGAAACAGCGGACCAGATACTTTTCCGGATTCGCCACCGACAGATAGAGAATCGGTCAGATCTTCCGGCTATGGATCAAAAGGGACGGACTCCGTTTCTTTCAAATCTGATTCTCCAGATGAAGAAGAATTGCCAGTTCGATTTGATCACGATCTCAATGAGAAAGAACATGCTTTGGAAGGTTCCTTGAATCTAGACTTTCCGAGAGGTGTTACAGAGATTCGAAGATCATATGAAAATCTGCCAACAGTTGTTAATTTTTCCACAGACACAAAATCGTCAACGAATAACGCAGAAATGGTAACAACCGCAACTCCGGTCTGTAACTCCAAACCGACTGTTGAAATCGTTACTCAAAACCCAAATTTCGTTAAATCAATCGATGTTGGAACCAGCAACAGGTCATCCGAGCCCTTGGAGGTTATTCTTGAAGTGTCTCACGAATCAGAAAGTGGAGAAGGCCTTGAATCTATTAATTCCTCTTGGCCTCGAGTGGGTAATCTAGCTAAGGCATTGGAGAGACAGAATAACCGAATACACCAGAGGCGCGAAAGGGAAAGGTTAAAACAACTTGGAATTGAAGAATCAGAAAATAATAGTCAAGATCAGGCTTTACGATTTAATCCTTTGGTAAGCGTTGTCGCTCAAAATCGAAGATATGTTACTGCTATTTCAGTCTCTCGAAATGACAGTTCTAGAGAAGGTACGGCAAATGGTGACACACAAAACGAATCATTGAGTCGAAGTAATTTCCATCTTGAGAAGGCAAATTCTGGTGTTCCTTCTTCTCTAATTGTGAATAATAACTATTTTAACCAAAATTATCCATTAATATCCCTCCAGCCTGACTCTCTGGTCACGGAAGATACTCTTCAGATGATGAATTATCCAAGCTACGGGTCATACCCACGTAAAAGCGAAGATTTGGACATGCCCGACGGTGTATCAGCGGGAGATATGCCACACTTTGGCCGAGCTATATATTCAAGTTTTTACTCTCTGAGAAGTGGAAGCTCTGCTAGTCAAGAATCCCTCAACAGCCGGAAAGAGAGAAACGCGCAAAACTACAACAGTGCCAAACGGAAAAGTGCCACAGCCATGAAAGATCTGTGGGAGAAAACCGGGTTGAAGACAAATGGAAGGAAGTTGCTAGTAGATGTGAATGATTTGATCACCGAAGAAAGGCCTTTGACGCACTCAAAAAAACCCTCTTATAGAAGTAGCGTGGAAGATGACTATCAGAGTATACCATCCACCTCCACGAACAGCGGGAGTCAGCTCCGGCAGAAGAAAGATGTAATTCGCACAATTAGTGGGAGGAGTTCGGATACATATGAGAACGTTTCAATTGCTCCCAATTCCTACGAAGAAATTTCTGAGTACGGAAGGGGCATTGATAACCTCGGATTCATTGACGACAGAGGCAATTTTCTTAGCTCGACGACTTCCTCACTCCATTCCAGAAATGGAGGCGGGTTTGGACATCCGTTCCAGCATAACTTGACTAACTTCCAGAGGAGAGTTAGTGAACGCATACAGGGGGAACCAAACCATAGAAAGTCATGGTTAGACGTGGAGAAAGGAGAGATAAATCTTCATAAAGATGACATCGGGCTTCATCATATTACTGATCAAGCGATGCCCAAAGATTACAAACAAACATTGACCAAAAAGAAACACGATTATCCTGGAAAGGCTGTCAGAGAGCTAGGTTTGGACAGCAACTTTAGAAGACACGACATCAGAAGTTTCAGTAACGCGGACTACAACGATAGGCCTATCGGATCCTTCTGGACTGTGGTAAGTGTTCTGCTAAGTATCTGGTTAGTTTGCTTAACCTTTCACAGTCTTGGTCCTCCTAAATAGACCGGTACCTTGGAATTGGATCCTTTGGAAGTGTGGTCAAGCTTACCATGCTTACATAACTATCATATACTCTATATTTGACTTAAGAAAGAAATCGAATTACCATTTTTATTATTTGTAGTGTCAGCTGCCTAACACCTGACAAGGAATGGTGGGAGGAGATTCTAGATGCTTTCATCATTATTTACAAAGCTTTAAGAAATATTTCTTATAGAAGCCTTTGGAAAATAAAGACAAAACACTCGGAATTTCAATTTGCTTTTAAATTGTTGATGTTTTAATTAAATAGAATCGAGTATTTAAATGGTAGGAAACTTTCGTAAATTATTTGCTTTATCTTCTATTAAATCATTTTTGAACACAAGGGCTCATTGAAGACAGGATCACATACCGATCACGGCGTTATACTGAATACAGGGTCTTATATTGAACATTGGGTTCAAACTAAACTGAAGGCTTCATATTGAACACAGGGTTTCATATTGAGCACAGGGTCTAATAGTGAAAATTAGAGCTCATTGAACACAAATTGAACACGGCCTCATTTGAATAGACGATCTCATATTGAATCAAGTCTCACATTGAACACAGGGGCTAATATTGACCACAAAACCTCTTATTGAACATATTATCCCATATTGAAAACAGGGCATCATATTGCAACACGTCTTCTATTGAGTCCAGGTTCTAATATTTTTATTGTTATAATAGTTCAATAAGGTATAGGGTGATCCGGGGAAATAGGCCCCATAAAAACACCCTATAAGTTCTATTAGAAAATTTGGCACATCATTCGAAAGAAGATTATTTCAAGTTTATAGACTCGTATTCACTAGGCCTTCGGGTTGACTCCATGAACTGTGAAAGCAAGAGGGATACTATACATATACGAATCGATTGATATACTTCCCTTGAGGGAAATAAGGAAATGTTAGAAAGATTCCTTTAACACACTTTCCCTCGCGAGTTACGTTGCCCGTCCTCCAGGGCGCTTGAAGCAGTATAAGTGTCATTTTTTCTTATACTAACCGAACCACTTTTTCTAGAGATTCTCTAATTTTAGCAATATTAAATATATATGGCCTTTTCTTTTGAGTCCTCGCGAAAGATGAAAGGTCATCAGTCCGCGCTTCTCCTGTGGGAGATTGGTAGCTGGTTTGAATCCCAGTTGATGATTATTTTACCACGGGTGTTTCTTACCTTTGTCTTGATTGGCTTCTCCCCCCCCCCCCTTTTCTCTCTTCGTTTGATTCTTATGCTTTTAAGTCTGTAAGGCGATGATAAAGGTTCAGGTTTCTTGATTTTAAGTCCTTTGCCTTTAAGTCCATGTGTTTTAAGATCTGTTTATGCGTCGTTGTGTTTTTATATCAGTGTTTTTAAGTCCTTGTGTCTTTAAGTCATTTGCCTTTAAGACCTTATTCTTTTTAAGTCCTTGTGCTTTTAACTTTTTGTGTTTCTAAGTCTTTGTATTTTAATTCCTTGTGTTTTTAAGCCCTTATGCTTCTAAGTCCTTGTGTTTTATTGTACAAACTTGTATCAAGTAAGAAGCTCACTTGACCAAAGATGCAATTAACTGCAGGAAAGGAAAAGATTCTGAGCGCTTTCCCCATCCCTGAATGAGGCCGGTTTAATAAAGGCAAAAGTTCTCGGAATCTTTTCTTTTTACCGCGGGTAGTTTAGATCTTTATATCAGATAATTTTTAAGTTCCTCTTCTTATTTTCTCGCTCTTTTGTTGCGTTATTCTTTGTCAGCCTATTTTGAGCTTATTTTCCATTGTTTTAATTTTTTTTTGTCTGCTCTCCGCCTCTTTCTAAACATTTAATTAAAAAAATGGTGAAGTAAGAGGAAGTAAAAATTTGGGGAAGGTACCTACATCAAGTAGACAAAGAGTACTTGCAGCGTTAAGGCTAGAGGTGGTGCAAGAAGAGTTATACCTCGTTAGTCAGTGGTAGTTCACTATTCAACGAAGGGTTGATTGGTTTGACCAGTAGGTCTCACTTCTCAAGTTCTGTCCTTGAAGAAAAACATCACTCGTTGGGGGGCCATCACTTTATAGACCGACTAGGGTCCCAGGTTAACCCGGCCGTATATTTTTCACCCCGGTCCCTGCCCCGGCAAAATGACGATCCCGGTCGGTCAATACATCACTCATCCAATCCTCTTTCGCAGAATGAGTCTCCTTCAGGTTCTCTGGGAACCCAAAACCCCCCTCAGATTTGGAATCAATTTTATGGCAGTTGCAAAGATGGAAGCATCCCGACTGGGTACTTTTACCCCCACCCCAACAGCGAAGCTCCAATTTGCGCGGTAAATATATATATATATATTTTTTAACCTCTTCTCATTCACTTACCTCACCTTTCACCGCCATTCATTCCTTTTTCACTACGCGCCAATACTACCACCCCAGCGGTTCTACTATGTTACATTTTTTTGCCGAGCTCTCATTAGCCTAAGGTATGAGGCGATAGGCTCCTAACCATCTTCTACCCGGTTCATTCTAACGAGAGCGGGCACGAAACTTCAGCGTGCGTAAGGGAGCTGGCGACTTGTTGTCACAGTGTCTCTTTCTCAACCTGTCTTCACACACACTTTGTACTACCTATCTTCCCTCCCGGAACCTATCGATGGGGTATCCACACGCCCATGACTTGGAGCGAGGGCTCCCCCCTTCCATCCTTCCCTGGGTGACACAATGTTCTCACCTAGCTGGTTGGTGTCAAGTCACAGTAATACTCTGCACCTCCCCTTCCTCCAAAAGATAGTTCACACCCTAGTGACCTCGTGCTTGCCAGTGATTGTCATTTTTATCTTTATGCGAATTTCATTATCCCGTCAGGAGGTCTCGTCCACGATTTAAAATGAATGGCTGGCGTAACTAACTTCACTCAACACTTCACTATCCAATTAATTTCGACAATTTTTTTTTCATCCCAGTCGCAATGATCGTTCAAAATTATTTGTTATGTTTTATCGGGTGATCTGGATATGGTCTGGATGTTGGTCTCAATATTGTCTCGATGTTGGCCTCGAGATGGTCTCGATGTTGGCCTCGATATTGTCTCGATGTTGGCCTCGATATGGTCTCGATGTTTGATTGAGGAAGGTGCAGAAGTCTTATGAACGTTTGAAGCTGTTCCAAGAGGAACCTCACTTTTGATAATTTGGTCTGGTTGTTAAAGTGTTTAGTGTGAACAAAAGAGTGGTCCTCAGTGAGAGACCGATCGAGGTGGAAGCAGACACAGGTAGAAAAGAGTTATAGATAAAAACATAAAACAGAGTGAGAGAGTGAATGATATAATTGGAAAGTAATTTACCACTTCTAAGTATAGTTGTCCCTGGCATCTAAAGTTTCTAGTGTGTCCTAGAAGAGCGGAATCTACCGCCCTTATAATAGGTGATAGTTTAATGGGGAACTGAGGAACATGCGTGTCCTTTATATTCGGATGGGATGCCAAAATTACCTCATATCGGATCCAGAATTCAGGGTGTCATTTCTAAAGGGATATTTAGGCATATTCGCGACTGAACTTTAATTAAAGTTGAAACTAAGGTAGTTAAACTTCTTTTGAGCAGCACAGAGGTGGTTTCTGTCACGACTTCACTCTGGACCCGAAAAAATCCCAACGGATGTTGCAGAAGTCTTCGAAAGAAAAGCGTCGTCGGATGTGTTGCCTGTGTGTTCTCGTGATCATTTCCTTCATAGCCTTCGTTGGTGCTATCATCGGTCTTGCCTGGTTCTCTACGATCGGTCAAAGGTCTACTGGATCAATATAAGATGGGATAAACACATTTTGGTATCACTGGACCATAATAATTTCAGTGTCCCATTGAACTATTAGACAAAATCACGAATTCTCTCGATTCATTCGTTGGAGGAATTTAGTTTGTTATGGGCTTGTTTTCTGGAATTAGGTGCTCAAGATATTCTAGAGACACTAGAAAACCAAGAGCCGAATTATGTTTATTGAAAATAGAAAATTAGAGTGGGGTGGGGTTTTTGGTGGAGAGTTTGCCAGAGTCTAGGTCTCTACTATAAACACCTTACTAAACCTGTGTTATGGTAGGAGTTAGTTTGAATAAAACGCTGGATGGCATAGCTAAGAGATATTAATCCATTCAAATATGTTGTTTTATGTAAAAATGGAAATTCCATTGTTTTTTAGCAACATACAAAGTGATTTCTGGAAACCATAGTTCTAGGTAATGCAGATGTCCAGTTATTAATCAATATGTTATACCTAGAGAGATATAGGGCGAATGTTGTTCATTATTATGAAGAAACCTTATTCATGCTGGGATAATTTGAAATTTTCTCTTGTTGTGATGTTATCAGGAGCTTTCAAACAATTTAATAAATTATTATAGCAATATTTTTTTTAGTCAGTACAGGCCGTAGTTAGGATTACATATTGTGCTTGAAGAGAAGTGATGTTAAACTTGTTGCCATACAGGTTATTTTGTCGATTTGTATATAATTCTTTTTAATTACATTCGTCTTTTCATCATAAAATCCATCTACATATAGGACTATTTTTATCTTTGGTTACCTTAGTAAATTTTTTATCAATATTTAAAGACTTCGTATACAGATATATCAAATTTTCTGAAGTTTAGGGCTCTAACTTTTGAGACAGGGGTTTTGATAATAATAACCTCTAGAAAGGTTTCTCAATGAACCAGACTCTACTACCTTCATCTACCATTAGACTAGGGATAGAAAGAAATGGATGTTTTTTCAGGAAATAATTTTCACTGTTGAATCACGTTCTATAAATAATAAGAATCTTTTTTACGTCTCTAAAATCTAAAAAGTGGAGATTTTCTTAGAGGAGAGGCAGATTTTTATAATTCTCTGATTCATTCAAAAGATTATTGAATTTGAGTGATTTTATATGAATATATTTTGTAAATTTGGTTACCCATTTTTCTTTTAAATCCTTTCAATTAATTGCATCTAGTGAAAAATTGTTCAAAATTAATTGCATCTAATGAAAAACTGCTTAAAATTAATTACATCCAGTGAAATATTACTCAAAATTAATTGCATTTAGTAAATAAATTGCTCAAAAATAACTGCAGGTAATGAATTTTTTTTAAAAAATTAATTACATTCAATAAAAATAGCTTAAAATTAATTGCATCTAGTGAAAAAAATGCTCACAATTAATTTCATCTAGTGAAATAATGCTGACAAATAATTGCATCTAGTGAAAAAATGCTGACAAATAATTGCATCTAGTGAAAAAATGCTGACAAATAATTGCATCTAGTGAAAAAATGCTTACAATTAATTGAAGATGATGAAAAAAATTATTACATTTATGTGAAAAGCTGTTCACAATTAATTGCATTTAGTGATAAAATGCTCACAATTAATTTTATCTAGTGAAAATTTTCAAAAAAATAATAGCATCTAGTAAAAAAAAAAAGTAAAACTATAAGGTTAGTTCGTAAGTCCAAGTGATCTTGAAGGAGTAAAAAATCTCTGATTATATAATTTCCCCCATCGACTACAACAAATCTCCCCCCCCCCCTAAAAATTTCCTAATCTAACTGAATAAAAAAAAAGAATTTTATTTAAAATGGACTGGCCGAAAGGAAACTCTGTTTCCGACTTGAGCAAAGTTAAGCCACATCGGGTGTAGTTAGTCGCCGGTTGGAGTCCAGATTCTGGTAGCCTTGGTGGTGACTTTCATACACTGTGGATACCCGTGGTTCGGATCCCACGGTTAATCATTAGGCCCACACAGAGGAGTTAAAGGCCTAGTAATGAGTGCAGATAAAGAGGTAAGCTCCCAGACCAAATTGTTTTAAATATAATTCTATTTTCCTTCCCATCTCTGATCCCTACGAAGTGGTGAAGATGGGAGAAGTGAGAATGTGCGTAAAACTTAAAATACCAAGTCCACCTGAAGGCATTGAGGAAGAGAGGGTATGAAATAGTCTTATCAGTCTACCTGCTGGCCTTATTACATCTGACACCCTATTGCGGGGCCGAGAAGTTTGATGGGAGGGTAATTTTAGTGGCGTTGATGCACGCTGATTTTGTAGAAAAACAGTGATGGTGAGGAAGAGGTTCTCGTCTCTTAAAGTTTTTTGCTGCTCGGAAACTTTTGTGCTGCGAAATTCGATGTCAAGTGTGATGAATAAGGATGTCTCCTTCTTTCTTATCGTCTCTTCTCCTCCTTCTTGGACTGTCTCAATGGTATATAAAGGTCTTTGAAAATTGCTAATTCTCTAAATCCTCTTACTAATCTTTTCTCCTTTCTTCTTTTCCTCTCTTTGCCTGACCTCGAGGGGGGTCTTACGTGCTTTTGTAGTTTGACATTCTTTAAAGTCTAAGCCACCAATTTGATATACTATGGCACAATTTTAATTTATTATTATGATATTTTTCTATCCTTTAATATGAATTTATTAATTTGATCTTGGCCAAGGAGAACCGAAACCTGTGCGCGTCGGCATAACGAGAGACGCGATTCAGGGCCTGTTGGAGTCGGCGCTCTAAGGTAGGCTTCTGAGCCTCGCCAAAAGAGATCGAGATATGTCACTGAAAAGAGTGACGCTGAGGACATTTTCATGCTGAACATCCTCATTTTGCTCTACGAATTCGGAGAGGCTTCCCCTTACGTAAGCAAAAATGACGAATTCATAAACCTCCCCTTCCTCCAAATAATGGAGTGTCTTCACGATGCCGTATCACTACGCACAATCACCAGCCTTTTCAAATAAAAAAAATGACGTGACGTAATGGTGTCTATCAAGGAAAGCCTTGCATATAGCGCTCTCCAGCGAGAGCAGAGTATCTGCTGCGGACTAGATCTTACGGAAGGAAGCCGCACTAAATGTAGATAAGTGAATTTCGCTATTCAAAAAATTAAATGGCGTAACATTCAGCAACTTTATCCAGGGTGGAGTGATCTCTGCCTGGCTTGCGAAACGCAAACACAGTGACAACTAACAATTCGGCAATGATATGAAAGATACCGTCTGGCCAGATCCTGTTGAACAAAGCTAAAAGAAAGGACAAGCGTCACTCACTTAGGCATCGAAGCATGGCAAACCGGTTATCCTCGGGAGCAGGGACGGTGTGTTTGCAAAAAGCGAAAGTGGAACATCGATCACTCTGAGAAAAGAGATCATTGAAAGGTTTCCCATTACTGGATGTGAAATCCAGTCGACGACTTTTAGTGAATGTGCAATGAGTTGCTTGGAATACTCACAGAGCAGAATCTTGTCTAAAGAACATGGAAAAAGTGAATGTGAAGGATTCTGCCACAGAGACAAGACCCATCTTCCTGGAGAACAGGATGTGCTCGTGTGCAAAACAACGAGTCATTCTGATAAGCTTCCACACATCTGAAAGAGAGGTCTTCCCATTAAGTGAAGACACGAATGTATGTCCACCAAGAAGAGCAGTGGGATGGTTAGAAACAAAACAGAATATGAACCTAGCTCGGCCAGCGTCATATATGGGAAAGCTGCAGGACGCCGTTTATAGCGCTTATAGGTATATCAGTTCTTCCTGAGGTCCGCCTCACACTCTGCTGACCACCACGGAATGGGTGGGCAATCAAAAACTGCCAGAAAGTCAGGAAATGGACGCCAAGCTTGTGGAGATAGGAACGGCGCGGAAAAATTCAATGGCCTCATCTACTCATCTAAACTCCTCAAATGAGATAGAAAATCCGGTCGTCTCTTCGAATGGGGATTACCGGCCCCGGTTTAAAAATTCTTAAAGCGGGAGTAGAGCAGTAAAAAAAGTTTAATAGGAAATTGATCGCTTCCATTAAGGTGGCCAATCACCTCTCATCCAAAAGTCCGCTTGTGCATCATAAAATGATAAGGACAAATCTAGGCACGGAAAGAAACTCGTGTAGTCACGCAAGAATATGTTTACTGTTCAAATCCCCGAGTAGGATGAACGGTATCAGAATCCAACATACGATTCGGCGGAAATCAACGGGGTCGAAGTCCAGTGATGATGGAATGGAAACTGAAACCAAGAGAGCTCATGCTAGCCGAGTGGATACGGCGTTGGCCTCCCAACGTCGCGGTACCAATTTCGATTCCGAATTCCGGCATGAGCGGACACAAACGTCAGCGCACGTAGAGATCTGATCTGACTACCGATTGGTGGACGCGCTGTGCTCACCCATGCTCACCCCGTTTTCGGGTGGGTAGATCTTACACCTCTCACTTCACACATAGCGAATCACAACACTGCTTTCTTTCCTCTCCCGCCTTCACAGAATAACACACACACACACTCTCTGTTCCAAGGAATTCTGCTGGTGGGTATTTATATCCACGTACCTCTGACGCGGAACAGTTTCCTCTCCCCCGAGGTGACGAAGGCTTCCACCTGAACGATGTTTGTGTCAAAACATAATACTTCCTGGCACCTCTCCCCAAAAGAGAACTGGCTCCTGGAGCCCTCGGGCCGACCAGCGATTGTCATACTGACTTTATATAAATGTCATTATCCGGTCGAAGATCCTCCCAGTGTCATGGAAGGATTGGCGCTGACTAACTAACTAACTAAACTGAAACAAAGTATCACGGGAAAGAGACATAATGGAGACCATACCGAACAAAATTCGGACACTCACCAACTCTACCCTTATCTCGAGGGAGTGGGTGGGGAGTGGCAATGCCATGGTACCCTGCGTGAGGGGGGCTGTGCCAAGCAAAAAGTGAGGAAGTTACTAGAGAGTAAAATTTTAACGAAATTGATGTGTGAATAGAAATTCTTCCTGAGGATATTGAGAGAGTATAAAGAATTACTGAATGAAGTATGCGGAGTGGAAAATCATATGTAGCTTGGTTGGATTATATTAAATGATGGAACAAATAAAAAAATAACATTGAATACAATCGGGTTGGAAAAATTGGGAGGTGTCGTGGATTTTATGCGATCGAAAAATTAATGCAAAAGTATAAGAAAGGGTGTTTAGGGCTGTTGTATGCCCAGCAATGTTGTGTCTCCGAAACGTCGGCGACTAAAAGGTCTCAATAGAAATTAGGTAAAGTGAAGATGAAATACTGAAATGACTGTTTATTATGTAGTTTAACGAAGCTGAATATGATCAGGAATGAATATACAATAATGAAAGTAAAAATGGTAGAGATTTGTGAATTGTTCAAGAGAGAGAGAGTGAGCTACAATGGTATGCCCATGTAGTGAGGAGAGATGATGAATATGTAGAAAAAGATGAATAACAATGGAAGCGCAAAGTAGAAAAAATAGAGACCGAATAGATGATGGATAGTGGAAATTAGATCTGATGGAATTACTGAAGGCAGAAGTGTATTTAGAAAAGGTTTGACCAGCTAATTACATATAAAATGGGAAAAGTTTGCGTGGAAAAAGACTATAGAATAATTGCTAGGTTGATTCGTAAGGAGAAATGTGGTTTTATTTCTGGGAGAACTTAGATAGATCTGGTATATTGCTGTGCTAGTGGTCTGTAGAGATCTTCAAGATGAAATATATGTATGTCGAGGGACGAAGGCGTGTGGCCCAAAAGTCTCAAAAATGTACACACGTCTGTAAGCCAGGCCACCACTGGCGCCGCTGGGCTCGGGTACAGTTGAATTGGGGGATGGTTAATACCTTCCAACTAGAGTGCAATATTATTAAGGTTGGCTCTTTGAATGGGAATACGCTTGCCGAGTTCGTCTACGGGGCTATTCGAAAGATAAACACCTCTACAAAAATAAACTTGAATACAAATAATAAAAAGAACAAGGGTACAGATAAATATGGAAATCTAAATAATAATTAGTACGGGCAAAAATTAAGGAAACTAGGTCCAGGAAAAATATATAAGTGATCCAATAAGTTGGATTGAATGAAAGATTTAGCAAGTCTATTGGTGTTGCACAAAATGGGGGGAAAACTTCTTAGGACTGGGAATGGAGAGGTGAGACTTACGAGAAAGGACTCCCGGTTACCTCTGATGGATGAGCTGGGGAGGTGGAAGACCAATGGCCAAGTTTTCGTCGATGGGGTCTCGATGCGAAGGCGTCCAGAGAGACTCCGAAGGGGGTTAAGATTACTTCGGCTCCAGGAAGAAGTAATCATAAATCGAGATTCATCTGCAGGACGGCATGAAGTCTCAACCAATGTAGTGAGGCGAGAGAAACCCAGGGCAATCTTCCGGGGCGTAAACGGTGTTTCTGTAATCTTCCTCTGATCAGGGCGGATTCCGCGAAGACGATCTGCTGATGAGATCACAAGGGTGAGGGGACCACTTCACGGGGGACAGATATGTACTCGGATCTGGACGGCAAAAAGCTCAGGCTCTCTCTATCTGCTGAGGATTTGCAGACATCACCTTAAATAGGAGCCACAACCCTGGTCGTCAGAAGGCTGTGCGCAGCAAAGCGTCCCAAGGGATATCGAACGCGGCTTAAGCAAACATAAACCTTGATAATTTCGGAGCATCGAAGAGGGTAAACCGAAATAAGCGAGATTCCCTTCTACCCCAAAGGGTGGGGATGGACGCGGCTGCTGAGCCTCAGAGCAGGACGGCGTTATCAAACTGGGGAAGACGGTAAAAAAGCACCACAAATTAAATACAGCTCCGTTGATCCGTCTCGACCAGGGAAATTCTGTGTGATAACGGCGTATTGAGTTTCAGGCTCCCACAGTATGATATATGCCAGGTTAATTTATTTGACAAAAAGGTGTAAAGCAGTATGTATGCAATGAACGAGGATAGGTGGGTCGACCACGAAAAAGGCCTCTTGTGTGATACAACTTCAGGATCTGACACAACCACATAAAAGGAAAAGCTATGCCAGATTTAGCTGAGGATAAATTTAGTCTCCGATCTGAGCGTAGTCGGGCAGACTCAGGATTAGGAGGTTTCTAGGCGTGAAAGGAATTTTGCAATATTGTTTAGCAAGTTTGCAATTAGGAGGTGAAATTGTTTTAACTCTTTATTTGATACAAAGAATATTAGAAAACTTTGGTGGCATCAATGGCGAGTAAAACATTTATGCAAAAATAACTATTAAAAGAAGTTAAAAGTGGTTAGATAAAAATTGGCGGGCTGCACAAAATTATCAACAAACTAATGTTTGCGTTGATTAAATGATGATCAAATTTCATTTTTTGATTTACGGATAAATACCGCAGTTCAATCCGCGTTAGAGAGGATAGCTAAAGGTAAAAGTTAATGGAGTACCCACCAGCTTAGAGTTCCTTTGAGAGAGAACGCGAATCACAAGGATTACGAGAAGCGTTGAGAGTCGGAAACACTCGGTGGAGGACGGGGTACGAATTAAGTAGTCTGAAGGTCTTTTAATTAATGCATGTGTGTAGCATCGCACTGACCCTTTATATCATTGCTCCCAATTGAGAGAATAGTCTCTGACTAACCTTTTTCTCGCAGGGGGGGCCGTACTTGCGTATGACCAGAGCGCCTGAAAGGATGTTGTTTCTCTGACTGGGCATTTTGCTCGGGGCGAAACGAGGATGGGATTGTGGCGAATTCCGGACATTCTCGAGGATTTTGTGATAGCATGTGGTTAGGGAGCTCATGTGATCTCTGGGCTATATGTGGGCATATGGATGTGAGGGGTGGAGACACCAACAAATGCACCACCCCACCAGTAAAGTTCCTAAATGAGAGGATAAAAAATATGAGTTAACGTGCGAAATGAGCTTTGCAGACGTGCCGATTCTCATGATGTCCTGCCCACCCTCGTGACTGGTAGATATCTTCAAGGGAGAACCGTAGGTTCGATAGGCGTGGTCTTTAGGTGGTCGACTGTGAGCGTGTCCTCCGTTTCATTCCACAGTAACACAAAGTACTTCTGTGCACGTCTGATGACCGGAAGAGGACTATAGTAGGGTTGCTATAGCAGGGTTTTAACTCCGTTGACGCGACAAAAACTGAGGGGAGCCGTGCGTAGGTCCTTAGAGACGTATGTTGCCCTCTTTCCCTTTCCGAGAAGTTTACTTCGGCCAGAGAGGCCCCATCGTACGCCGGATGTCAGCTACGAATTGCGATAGGGAAACTGGAAGAGTGCTGCTCGTAATGAGGTCACTTAGCATGCGTAGCGAGGGGACAAAAATGATGCTAGGTCGGGAACGTATCAAAATCTTCCATCCAGGCATTCCTAAGGCTTAGAAGGACTAGGGTGTTTGTTCTAGTAAGAGAGTCAGAGTTGCAAACCTCAGGAACCCTTTGAGGTGCCGGTGAGACCATTCTATTAAGCTGTTCACCGATGTGCGCCACGTGGTGGTCTTATTGTGTCTGATACTAAGTGTCCCAGTGAGTTCCTTGAAAGGGACAAGACTGTAATTGTCAGCCTCGGTCAGTGGTAACTGAGGAGGGAACGGCTAACCGTGTCACCTATGTGGAAACGAAGGTTTAAGGAACGGTGTTAGATTCGATATATGCCATTAAGCTGGTATCCACCCAGCTGAAAAGAATGGTCTATCTAAGTGAGGAAGTACCGTTAACCGTTACAGGTGGCGAGCGGCCACACGATGTCGAGGCTGGTATGCTCAAAACGCTGGAACGCAGGGCTGTTCGGAGATGTCTTTGTGCCGTTGAAGCTTAGAGCTTTGGCATTGGATACTCGTGCGGGATCAGCAACTGACGTCAATGTTAATTCCTGTCCAGATTAACCGCTACGTAAGCGCCCTCTGAGATGCCCCAATTCGTTGGTGTAAAAGGCGACAAAATTGAAAGATGTCTTAACCTAAAAGCTGCAGGAAGGTAAGTGAGCGGCTTGCCCGTTAATAGGCCACAGTGTATGCCGGCATTTTCCGATTTGAAAGCGACCCGCTCGAACTTGTGTGCTCTTGGGCCTTCAAACAGCCTAGTGAGGCCGGGGTTTTCCTCCTGCGCTTCTGTAATCATATTGTAGTCGACCTTTGCTATTTAAAGACCGATTTCTTTCACGCCCAAGCGCACAGAGTATATGCGACAATGTTGTCTTGCCATTTGAAGTGGTACGAATTGCAGAAAGCAAGGCTCTGTGGTCTGTAAATATGGTGAAAGCGCGTTCACCCAGCTAGTGAAGTATATTCTTTATCGAGAGATAAATTGAGGGGTTCATAACCAAAAGTCCTCCATTTCTTCTCTGCTAGCTTCAAAACTTTAGAAAAGAAAATAATAGGGTGCTATTACCCTATGTGTCGTTGCTGAAAGACACATGTCATGCCCTTATAAGAAACATCTTTTGCGATGGATAGCTCTTCCTAAGCCTTGGCATGGACTAACCGTGCGAAAGCAGCCAAGGCGCCATTGACGTCGGAAAAGGCATTTGACGTCTACTTGCTCCAAATGAGTGGAGATTTTGTCTAGCCCTTTCCCCCCACTTCAGGACTTAATTCAGAGTTTGAAAGAGTTTCACCCACCTAGGAGTAAATCGGCAGTACAAAATCTCGGAGTTGAGTGAAGGTACATGGTTAAGCCAAACTTACAAAGACTTCAACTTTCTCTGTGTGAGAGAAATGCTCTCGGTGGTGATCTGTTGGCCAAAAATGGTTAGCTCGCGGACACCGAAAATAGAAATGGCCAGAATAGTGCAAAATTCTGTCTTTCGGCAAGCGGTATAAAAAGTGTTCGTAACTGCACGGAGTGCTCGTCGAGGTTTGCACATGAGACCAGAATGTTGTCAAAAAATACGAACACGAATTCTCATCCCATTAAAACCGAGTCGATAAAGACTGAAAGGTATATGCAACGGTTTTAGGCTAGCAGACATTTGGATCCACTCGAATACACCAAACTGGCAAATTGTGGCCATTTGTTTATTGTACATATTCATGACCCACAGAGATCTGCTCAGAAGCCTTAACCAGGTGCACCTTCAGGAATATGCTCTTATCGGGAAGGTGGGCCGGAAAATCAATGACGTTAAGCACTGGGTAGTGGTCACTCTCCGTCTATTCTTTCACACTTCTAAAATAGTAATTGAGTATCCACTCCCCTGACAATTTAGGGACCATATTAAACTGTCTCCCAAGCTCTTTTTGATGGTGGAATAATGCCAGCGCAATTTAGTCTTCAGACTCCTTTTTGGCAGCAGCAAGTTTGTAGGTCGGGAGATGATAGAGTCTGAAATGGGTGGGTGTGCCGCGTATAACGATATCATGAATGACATTGTTCTTGGTAGGCTTGCCACCCTAGAGTGGTATCACCAGGTCGGGGAAGGCACTGAAGAATTGCGTGAACCACAGGTTTACATCAACTGAAATGATGCACAAGGCAAGTAGAAGTTACTCCTACTTTCCTAAAGAGGATATTCCTGTGATTCTGCTTGTTAATCCAAGCCGTTTTAGGTCGGTCCACTGAGAGGTCGAAATGGGTCAAGAAATCCGTCCCCCAAAATGGTGAGAGAATCTTTAGCAATGAAAAAGTTCAGAGAGGGAAGATCGAGGCTGAAAAGCGGCTTGCTATGTGAGCGACGCGCAGAAGCAGCTCATCGAACCTTCTCGAGAAGTGGTTATGGCTGCATCACAAGGCGGACATTTTCTCGTACTAGCGTGGATGAGGGTTGACTGGAGCTACAATGGAGATAAAAAGCTCGTGGAGGAAGCCCGCTGGTTTCACAACCCTCTTTAAGGGGATTCCATTGGGGGACAGTGACATCGACTAGTTTAGGTCCATTGGGAAGGCACTTAGGAACAGTTCCTTCAGCAGATCCTCACCGACCTATGCATCCAGTCGGCCGGTGAGGACCAAATCCACCGAAGTACCTCGGTGAGCCTCATGTCGCCCAGTTCTTTATACGTCAAAACTTAGGCAGCCGCTTAAGAGACTAGGTTGAGTTGCGCTCCAGCAAAACCCTATTAATTTACTCGTATTTTCGCGACGTGGGTGGGGATATTATGAACTCACGCGCCGTTTTAGGAGCCGAAGAGCGCAAAGAAGAGGCATCGTCGCCTGTGATCCGATTTGCCTTGGTCAGAGTTAGGCATAGTCTTTTTGATACACGGGTATCATAATTCCGGAGCGACTCAACAGATGCTCTGCATTCGTGAGGTAATTTGGTTGTGGAACCTATGTGCTTCCTGGGCAACATGTAGGCGAGTCAACGTGAAGGGTGCAGACTTTCATTTTGATATTGAACCAGAATGAACTGATTGTGTAATCGCATTCTGCAAACAAAGTATTGCCGGAAAACGGTCAACGAAGGATGGAAGGACTTCTGACACTAATGTTGTGTGAGTACAACTTCAAGATATGAAACCACCCTAAATTATGAAAAATCCGGTGTCTAGGCGTAAGTGGAATTTAGCAATAGTGTCTTAACAGGATAACAATTAGGAGACAAAATGGCCTTAACAATTTATTTGGTACAAAGTAAATTAGGAAAATTTGGTGGTATTAATAAAGAGTAAAACTTTTATCTAAAAATGACCATTTAAAGGAGTTACAAGCAGTTGGATATTGACGCGTTACACCAATTTCCATCAAAATAATCATTGTGTTGGTTGAATGAGGCTCGAAATTTAGGTTAGGAATTACGGAAACTTTCCACAGTTCACTACCATTAGAGGATAAGTAAACGTTAAATTTGGTGCATCACATCGCTTAACGTTCCTTTGAGAGATAACTTGAATGCCAAGGATTTCGGGGAACATTGGGAGTCATGAACTCGTGGCGCAGAATTAATACATCGCTTTAAGGCTAATACCATTACCACTGGGCTATCATCCAAATGACTTAAAAAACTAAGAGTGCCCGATGGCATAAGTTCAACCCGAAGACTATCACTTTCTTTAGCGGGTAAAGAGTTTATATAATTTTATTCCGTCTGCTTCCTCTCTCTTTCTTTCTTAATCTATGTTTGATCCTTTTTTATGATGCTCTTATAAAAAGACTACATTGCTTAATGTATTATCATTCCTTCTTTCCTTATTTCCTATGGGTTATTGAACATCCACCGTATCATCAAGTATTATTGTGATTTCCCCTTCATATATATATATATATATATATATATATGCAAAAATAATCACCAAAAAGCACGTGATCTAAGTAAGATGCTTGAAATATCCCAAAGGAAAATAATACACAGAATAAGCCCAAGCGCTTTCATGTTTATAGCATCACGAAAGCGCTTGGGCTTATTCTGTGTATTATTTTCCTATGGGATATTTCAAGCATATATATATATATATATATATATATATATATATATCGGAGTCAGAATTACATATTGTAACGGTATAGTGTCATAAAAATGTCTCCTGACAAAGAGAAAAAGGGTGGTTCTTCTAGAATATTTCCTTAAAAAAGCATGGTTATACAGGAACACAAAAAACTTAATATTAGTAACATTAAAGCCACGACTGAGTATATACAGATGTATATCAGAGGACATAAATTGCACCATTTGCTTCCACTAATCTTGAAGTTCATTTGCCGAGATACCCTTCTATTTTTTACTTAATATTCTCCAACTGAGAATGAATTAATTAAACTCTTTGCAACTCTACCTTTCATGTAATTTCTTTAAATTACTATTTATTATAGGATTCATGATCGAAGAGATTTAACTTATGATTTACCTATAGAACGATTCACTTTTAGTACCCATATCAGTCATTTGTGAATAGAAATTATTACCTCACGTTTGTCAATATTGGCTTTATGTTATTTTAGTTTAGGGGGAAAATTTCAAGCGGAGAAATATGGTTATAACATTTATTTGTTCCAGGATTTATTTATAATAATATTCATTATTTGATTAATTTCATACATTTTTTCACTGCATTTTAACTTGGTTGAAATTATTTTAACATACCTTTATTTACATCATGGATTTTGGTGCCGAAAGATACATGTATGATTTATCGTCGATTCTTTCATACTGAGTCGCTTAATGAAGGTGTGGCTGAACTTCTTAACGACCGTTGGTTCGTCATCGGGTTACTGGAAGTGTGAGTGAAGAGGAAGAGATGAAAGTGTGGAGGCTCCTGCTACACGTTGATTTGATTATTTGGGACGGAGGAGTTGCTTGGGTAGAACTCGTTCATGGAGACGATGCCAGATTGAGCAAAGATGAATGGGTTGACGTTGCCCACACCGTATGCCCAATCCAAACATGCCCGTTTGAAAGATTTAGTCATACATTTACGTTTAACTTCCATCATCTGCGAATCATGAAGTGAATGAGCATCAGATTGCAATTGGAAAGAGGGTGCAGTAACTGGATTGGGTGAGTGGGGAAAATGCCGCTGACCCCCAGGGGATTGTTATTAGGGGAAAATGAAAAAGGGTAAAAGCAAGAGATAAATAGGGAGTGACAGAATTGGATGTTTCAAAGAATCAAAGATGATAAGACTGTAACATAGGAAATATAACCCATTAAAACCCACCCAGACCTTCCAAAGGTGGATGATAACACTCGTTAAAATAATAAAACAAAACAAAAATATCATCAATACAAACTTTAAAATCAAAATTGCGTTCCAGTGGAAAGGTAGGAGTCAGCTATAAACGCATGTGTACAGTAACGATTCTACAACATTCACCGGTGTACAAGTCCCCGGGAACAGTAACGATTCTCTAACATTCACCGGTGTACAAGTCCCCAGGAACAGTAACGATTCTACAACATTCACTGGTGTACAAGTCCCCAGGAACAGTAACGATTCCCTAAAATTCACTGGTGTACAAGTCCCCAGGAACAGTAAAGATTCTACAACATTCACCGGTATACAAATCCCCAGGAACAGTAACGATTCTACAACATCCACCGGTGTACAAGTCCCCAGGAACAGTAACGATTCTACAACATTCACTGGTGTACAAGTCCCCAGTAACAGTAACGATTCCCTAACATTCACTGGTGTACAGGTCCCTAGGAACAGTAAAGATTCTACACCATTCACCGGTATACAAGTCCCCAGGAACAGTAGCGATTCTACAACATTGAACGGTATACAAGTCCCTGATATCGTCTAAAACTTCTCAATGAAACTATAATCGATTACTTTTTAGTAACCTATTCCCAAAATTGACCATCTTATGAATAAAACTGCTAAACTGAACCACCTCTATCATTATTACCCGTATTCGAGCTGCCAATGCATTCATCAACGGCTAAAGGAGCCCAATAAGAACATTCAAACTCAACCTACAAAAAAACGGTTTCTTCTCTCAAGATAAGCCCAAGCTCCTTGCACAAAATAGTCATCGGCGGATTGACGAAAAAATAGAATAAAAAAACAAGACAAACATAAATAAAAACGCTTACCTTCAGACCTAATTCTGTTGGCCATTATACGCATATACACACTTTATTTATTCGTTATTAATATAGGGCAACATGGTGAACTGCGCAATTCACACATATGTAGACCCTTTATTTTTTGTATATACCGCTTTTGTATGGCCTATCCCTCCGCTTTATTATAAGGCCTATTCACGTGCAAAGCCTCTTGCTACTTGGAGCAGACTGCAACGTATTAAGTGCGTAGTTGTATCCTGATTGACACATCCTCCTTACATCTAATTAAGACCATTTTGAGTTCAAGTTTTATTATTTTATCGGGGAGAGGGGTGTATTGCTCTAAGAGTGTGAGGGAGGGGCGTAAGGCCTCCTTCTTCGTGCCCCAACCTCAAATGAACCCTTGCAAATATGAATAAGTTGACTTACATGGGTGTTTGTGTATGTTTCATGCTAATTTGTTTGAAGTTCTAGTTTTTGGTTCTATACCCAAATGTGCCTACCCTAATTAGTATGTAAAATACAAACACCTAAAACTGCCAATTGAGGAGAACCATAAAAGACAACTGATCCTATTTAGTAAAATAGTTCAAATATGAAATTCAGCTTTATTCTCAGAATCTGATATCAGAATGAACGAAGCAAAGATTTTCTCTGAAAAATGTTTTAATTTCTATGAAAGTTGCACAGAATATTCTGTCAAATTTGCAAGTCTCATTCTATAGAACATCGGCCCAAAAAAATTATGAGGAAAGCAATATATATTGAAAGAAATGATGCGTCCAAAAGTAGAGAACGATAATTATTACTTTCAGTTTACCGAGAATTTCTTAACCTATCTATAGCAACACTGCCCCAGCTGTATTGTATTGTTGGGTATTTACTCATGGTATTACCCAATTCTCAGGATGGCGAGAAGAGTATACAAATCCCTTAGAAAACAGGGGGTCAGTGAAGGGGTGAGTATATGAATGACACTGTTTTACATTTCATTGCATTGTAATTGGTTAAATAATGTGATTTCAACTGATAATAAAGTTTCATGAGGAAACCGAGTCCTGCAAACTGACGATGAAATCAGATCGCCCTGGAAAACCCAGTCCCAGAGAAGATCGCGCAATGTAAAGGATGTTGATGGAGGACCAATTTGCGATAGCAGTCGGTATTTTAAGTCAACTTGCCGAGAACTTGAACATGAATGTGTCTTGTCAGTCTGTCGTTTAAGAGATGTGGAACTTATAGCACCTCTCCTGCTAAGAAACCCTCTCATAAATAAATAAAAAGAGGTCTACGTTGGTCTTCGCTACTGCTTATGTCCTGTGGCGTGCTAAAAATTGGTAAAGATTTTCAGCGACGAAACCAAATTTCATTATTTCGGATCAGATGAGACGCAACATAGAACGTAGCACTGGTGAAAAATTGAATCCCGGCCGAAGATGTGTTCAAGCCATTCAAAACAAGGGCCTGCATAGTTTTATTGATATTTGGTTCAATTGTTTATAACATAATTTTGTTGCTGTTTTGTGGTTATGGATGTATTTATATCTACTTATCGTTCTCTACTTTTGGACGCAACATTTCTTCAAATACACTATATTACTTTCTTCATAACTTATTATTAACCGCTGTTCTATTAAAAATGAGACATGGACACTCTCAGAGGAAAATTTCCCCCCAAAATAATCTCAGTAATTTTTATGGAATTTCAACGAAAAATTTAAAGAGAATACTGATTTTGTTATTTTTCTTCTCTATACTGTTTGGGACGGTACTATAACCTTTAATTTCGGGGGAAAAAGATCTTTGAAACGGATACAAAGTATTTTGTAGACTAAATTATATTATTTAAACTGTATTTTCATCTATCTACTCATATTAGTTAAAAAAAACACGAACTTTCTTCGACACACGATAGAATACCGTCCACACAGATATAAACTTATTAGACTAATTAAATAATTAGGTTACCAGACAATGGCTTCGTCACTTTCCCTACGGGGTTTGGAGCTTGCGCTTCGCTACTAAGATTAAAATTTAAAATCTACAAAAAAAGCAGCCATGGTTAAATTTTTATAAATTTTCTGAACTTCGCTAATTATAATAATTTTAAAAAGGAACTCTGAACTAAATTTTCCCCCTTTCAAAATATCACGTTGTTAAAAAATTCACAAAATTTCCATACTTATATTTATTTCTGAACTTCACCATTTTGTTTTTTGATATTATAAAAGAATTATTAGAAATAACTTTGATAAAAAACATAAGTCATAACCAAACTAAGATGAAATTATTATTCAAATACTCAAAAAAATCCCCCTCCTAAATTATAGACTTAGTGATGACAATGATCATTATTTAATTTACCCAAATCACTTTGTGATTTGTTTAAGTCTGTTTTCCTTTTAGGCAGTCGGACAACGAAAGGTAGCAAAACAGTTGGTTAATTTTTGTTCTGAATTAAAATATGATATGGACATTTCATATTAATCAATTTTAAAGAAATTATGATTAATTTAAATAGCATTCGGGGATGAGGCAGATATGTCTGAAATCAAGGAACGCGGTAGAAAAACTAGAGGCCTAACGACAACTAGCAATCACCTTTTGAATTCAAATCTAATGTTAGGCTTTCGAAATATGAATATTACGAGTGTGTGAAACCTCCGCCCCCATTTAAAAATTACCTTAAAAGTTATATATAATTTTCCATTCTCTTCGATAGCAGGGGTCACGTTTGAGAAAACCTTCTCGTGTATGTGAGAAGAGCTCCTTCCGAGGGCTTTGAGGAAGACTGGTTTGCCAAAAAATAGCCTTTTAACCGCACAATTATGATTGCGTTATTCCAATCATTTTTCTCGATATATATATATATATATATATATATATATATATATATATATATATATATATATATATATATATATATATATATATATATATATATATATATATGCAAAAATATCCCCATGCGTCCGATCATCAGTTATGTAGGTTCTGCTGGTTAGAAATTATCAAACTTGTTAGTTTCTTTACTGAGCCCTCTTTTAGGCAGCCTATCCTCCGCTCATATTAAAAATCATTGTGATTTCATTGATAAACTCAAGTCGCAGAGGCTTAACTTCAAATTTCAAATGATTAGCTTCGATGTTGTCTCCTTATTTACAAAAGTCCCCGTGAATGATTTGCTCATGGGGCTACCGGAAGCACTTAATCAAATTTCTTTGCCTATTTCTGCACATGTTTTCATAGATTTAATCAAACTTTGCATCTTAAACTCTTCATTTAGTTTTAATGATAAATGGTATCTCCAACGTTTCGGCATGGCTATGGGAAACCCTCTCTCCCTGTTGTTGAGTTTTTTGTATATGGAATTTTTTTAGTCTAATTTACTAGCCCCTATCCTCCCTAAAATGCTAGTTGGTACCGTTATGTAGCTGATGTATTTTGTATTTCGCCTATTGAGTGTAACGTAACTAATTTTCTTGGTGCCCTAAATAACCTCGTTCCCTTAATTAATTTCACTCATGAATTAGAAGAAGCTGGAGAATTATCTTTTTTAGACACTATGGTACACCGTACGCCGCAAGGTTTTATTAAGTTCTCTGTTTGCCGGAAGTCAACTCATGTTCTGTCTTACATCCATTTTTATTTGAATCATCCGCAAAAAAACTAAAAAATCGGCTTTTATTTCTTCTTATTTACGTGCTTTTAGAGTATGTGACCCAGAATTTATCGATGAAGAGTTAGAATCAATCAAAATCATTAGCAAAAAGTTAAATTATCCGTCTTATTTTCTAAATGATTCCCTGCGCAGAGCTAAGCAGTCCTTTTAGGGAAATAAAATTAAATACTCATTTACGGGAAATAATATTTTAACGCCATATTTTAATAAACGCTTGTCTCATGTTCCGAAATTATTACCTACCTAACAATGACTGAGGCTCCGCCCCACATGCACCCCCCCCATTTTTTAATTAAATCGTAGTATAAACAACTCGAAAATACACAAACCCCCGCGATTTTGCCTCATTTCGCCTTACGACCATCATAAATGGAGAGCAGATTTGGAACAAATGAAAAAAAGTGACGAATTGTGTAGACAATGTGACGTTACTGTACCATTTTTTTTTTTAAATACTTCTCCAAAACGACGTCATTAGAATTAAGGAAAAGAGAAAAAAAAATATTGAAATTCAACCTGTTATTATATTAATAGTAACATCGATCGCACAATAAATTCTATATAGGTAGATTTGCAAAAATTGGCTTGACACAAAAGGAGTGATTAAATATGTTTTTAAGCGATTACGTTTTTCTAAATATTACCCAATAATTAAACTAATCGATAGTAGTTAAATAAAAGTGTTTAGTGTTGGTTTTATATTCGCTGTCGTATATGTACTCGTGTACGTATATATTTGTCTTAATATTTAGAATTTTCTTTCTAATATTTTAGGTTTAGAATAGTTATTCTTTCCTGGCTCTAGCACTTTTCTCTTCTTATGGATAACTTTGTTATTCACGATTAATTTGCGTTTCTACTCTTCTCTCTATTCAGTAAATTTCTGTATTCCCATTTCATTACATTATTATAATATTTTGTCTGCGACGTCGCAATGACTCGCATTAATAATATACTTTGATAAACGACTACTAGGGATTGTTCCCATTAAGTGGTAAATAAATTTCACTCTGGTTACCCGTTTGGTCCTTTGAAAGGCGATCTTGAAGGATGCCTTCCGCTTCCTAGAAGAGCTCCGAAAGGGCTTTTTTGTTTTTAGATTTGACTTCCGTGTCGCTATTTCGTTATGTGTGTCCCCTGCCACTAATTCATCTTCATCAGATTCTGGGTCTCCCATAAGTTTGGCCTTCATGGCGAGATAGAATTTAAACAAAACATTAATCGAAGCCTTCTTATGTGGGTAGTTTCTCCCGTGTGCCTCATCCTGCGCAGAATGCGGATAATCGGCGGTCTGCGCATGTCTTTGACTTTCTAAGCTGATTGAGTTTGTATCTCTTACATTTGGGTCGTCCGCGATCCTAGAATT
Organism: Ceratothoa steindachneri; assembly: GCA_963969495.1. Taxonomy (NCBI): domain Eukaryota; kingdom Metazoa; phylum Arthropoda; class Malacostraca; order Isopoda; family Cymothoidae; genus Ceratothoa; species Ceratothoa steindachneri. Next base: position 159,045,122 of record OZ018318.1, on the reverse strand, counting down.
GAGCTTTTTGTTATAGTCACGTTGTTTTTCTGGGGATGAATGCGCTTTAGAACGACTGCTCATTTGGTCCACCGCAATGTCCAGTATTTCTGGCAAGAGCGGGCCTGTATCCGCGTCCGTTTGACTGCTGCGCAATGTCTTGGAAGTGGTGAAACTAGGCTTATGACTTCTGAATTTCATTGACGGTAGACTTTTAGACATTAGAGGTTCTGGTGCAGCTGTAGGATTAAAAAGGCTGCTCTCAGTTATGTCCACCATGTCGGAAAACTGAAAAGCAAGAAAAACATGGTTGTAAAGTTACTACTACAAATAAAATAATAAAGAATTACACTATTAATAGCGATTTGAACTTGTTTCTGTGATTTTTTTCTCCATCGGACAACTAACCAACTACGATGTGACGTAACTTCGCTCACCGTGTGAAAAGGTGTTTTTACTTGGCTAAGCCGTAACCCAAAGTACATACCAACGAATAAATATGTACGCGTGGGCAAATGTACACTATAATATATTCCATTTACCAAATGTGTGAATTTGTGGACAGGAGTGAATATGTGTATAATTTTGAATGCCGGTATTTTTCCACCTCCAGGAGTCGAATCCCATCCAATTCAACTCTAAATGTTCAATAGGACTCTCTTAACCCGTTTTCTTCCAGCTCCACGGATAACTAAATAAAATAAAAGCAATAAAATCAAAAGTAAAGACTATATTATACAAACACGTAAGAGAATAAAAAATGAATTAAAACCAGTTCAAAAAGACCATAAGTAAGATAAAAGATAAGTAACGTAACCAAAATAAACGGAAAAAGTGAGGTATGGCCTAACATATACACAAAAATGTATATAATAAGACTAATGAAATGTAACAAGGAGTAATAAGGAAAAGAAGTACCCTAGGAGACCTTACGGTCCATTCAAAGAGGGTACCTTTGGAATAGCAATCGAGCGGGCACATGGCTGCTCAATTGTTTTGCGTCCATAAACGGCCACTTTTCAAGACTTTGTCTAGTCTTGACTTGAACTGGTCAACAGATTCCCTGTTGACAACTTCCACTGGAAGTGCGTTCCACATACCGCAGATATTGTAAGTGAAAAAATTTCCACACAGATTGTGGTTGTAACGCTTCAGTTCAAGTTTGAAGCCGTGATTGCGCGTTCTGTTCTCACTCAGTGTGAAAATATCCCGGTAGTCAAAATTGTCAAACCCTCGAAGTATTTTGAAAACTTCGATGAGCTGACCACGCAGTCTACGGGTTTCCAGCGAGAACAGATTTAATTCCCTTAGTCTATCTTCATAACTTTTATGTCGGATAGAGGGAATCAGTTTGGTTGCCCTAGCTTGTACGCGTTCCAACCTTGCGATGTCCTTTCGAAACAAAGGACTCCAAAATTGTATGGCATACTCCAGGTGCGGCCGAACGAGGGAGTTGTACAGACAAAGTACTATCTCCTTGTTACGGTATCCAAACTGGCGCTTTATGTAGCCTAACATCCTTTGGGCTTTCTTCTCTGCCTCGATGCACTGTTTCGAGAACTTGAGGTCGCTAGTGATAGTAACACCCAAGTCCTTCTCAGTGTCACAAGATTCAAGAGCAGTGCCGTTAAGGATATACTGAGATTGGGGGTTTCTGTGGCCGATATGCATTACTTTGCATTTGTTCACGTTAAAAGGCATTTGTCACGTGTCCGACCACTCCCCAATCTTCCCAAGATCTTCCTGCAGGCGGGCAGTATTTCTATCTTTTGCAACGTTCATACCAAGCTTGGTATCGTCGGCAAATTTGGAAATCTTGGCAACCATGTCACCGTCCATGTCGTTGACGTAGATGATGAATAGTAGTGGTCCCAGGACAGAACCTTGAGGCACCCCGCTAGTAACGGGCACCCACTTAGAAGCCTGTCCATTCACCACCACCCGTTGCCGTCTGCCCCTTAGCCAGTTCTCGATCCAGCCGGCTACTTTTCCGTCTATGCCCAGCGTTCGCACTTTCCGGAGAAGGCGGCGGTGCGCTACCTTATCAAAGGCTTTCTGAAAGTCTAAGTTAACCACATCCACCGCCTTGTCCCGATCGTGTTCACTGAACACGAAGTGGAAGAATTCCACAAGGTTTGTCAGGCATGACCGTTGCCTTCGGAAGCCGTGCTGGGAACTCCTCAGTAGCAGGTTTGACTCTAATTACGACGTTATTTTGTCCACCATCATGCTTTCCATGAGTTTACCGACTATCGAAGTCAGACTGATAGGTCGGTAGTTCGACGGATGGCTGGGGTCTCCTTTCTTGAAGATAGGAGTCACCTCCGCTTCACGCCAGTCTCTAGGAACGCATTTGGTCCGGATTGACATGTTAAAGATTGCGCTCAGGTGTCGTGACACTTGATCGCGCACTTCTTTCAACACTTTATGTAGAAACCCGTCCGGTCCAGGGAACTTATTCGTCTTTAGGTCAGTGATCTTTTTCTTTATTTCTCCTTCGGTGAAGTCCATATCCTCCAGCTTTTCTCCCGAGTAGGAATACATTGGCTGGGGGATGGGACCACACTCTTCAGTAAACAGTGAAGAGAAGTAGTCGTTGAGGAGGTTAGCATTTTCTGCATCGAAGTGCTTTAATGTCCCCTCCTCATTTCTCAAGGGGGCCAATCGTTCGACGGATTGATTTACGGCTGTTCACATATCCAAAAAAACTCCTTGGGATTCTCTTTACAGTCTCGCCACTTGGAGTTCCTCAGAACGCTTAGCCGCCCTTATGCTGGACTTTACTCTCCTGGCTAGCCTCCGATATTCGTCGAGATCTTCGATTGTCGGTACACAGTTCTCTTCCTCCTAAGCAGTTGGCAGATTTCTCGATTAAACCACTTTGTTTGAACAGAAGACCGACGGGGACATTTCAGAGGGATGAAACGCGATTGAAGACTCATGAATGTGGTTTTGAAACTGTTCCACGAGTCTTCAACAACATCATACACTTCTAGCCTCGCGTCAGTCAGTCCAGCACGAAGACCTGCAAAGTCTGCTCTTTTCAAATCGAGTTTCTTCGATTTACTAGTTGCAGGCCCTGCCTTCGGAGCTTTGACTACAAATCTAATTAGTCGGTGGTCACTGCCACCGAGCTCTTCGCCAACAGAGAGGTCCTCAAAGATGTCATCCTCAGAGGTGAAAACCAAGTCGAGGATATTGTTTCCTCTCGTTGGCTCTCTCACCCATTGAGTGAGGAACTCGTTGTTCGCGAACTCCAGGAATAGTGCGTTCTCGCCACAGGGTTCTCTGGTTTGCCAGTCAGCTTGTGTGTTAAAATCACCCATGACGATACACACTCTGTCTTCGACAAGTTCTCCTAGTAGCTGGTACAGATCTCTGTCCATTTCAACGAGTTGGGCAGGAGGTCTATAAAGCACCAGGGTCCTGTATTTGGCAGGACCTATCTCTAGGTCAACACCTAGTAGTTCATGGTCGGATACGATGTTACAATCCGTCGAGTTGAGAGTATCCTTGACATACAACATCACACCACCACCCTCTCTGTCTGGCCTATCTTTCAGGAAGAGCTGGTAACCGGGAATCGTGAATTCACCTTAAAAATCTCGGCTTGAGGTTTTTATCCACGACTCCGTTATGGCCACCATCTCAGGTTCCTCTGTTACTACGAGGCCACGGAGCTCAAGAAACTTATTCCTGATTGACAGCGCATTGAACAGAAGAACTTTGAGGGAGTCCCCCAGTGTAGGACTCCCTACGCTCTTCTGTTTCCCGGCTTCTCTGTTTTCGTGGTCACACCCTTTTTGACGACCTCTAAGAAGGTCGTTCCAGGAGTGACACGGGCATGCTGGCGCACGTCCGCTTTCGCTTTGTTTTGAACGCTCCTTTGGGTGCGTTCCACGACATCTTGAATTAGGTTGGCGAGAAAGGCCTTCCCTTCAAAGGAGAGATGTACCCCGTCCCTTTGGTAGAGGTCGTCTCTACCGATAAAGATACGATAGGGATCCACGAAGAAGACTCCTTCTGCCGTGCAGAGATCCGCCAACCTTCTGTTCACTGCGATGTTTCTTTTGTGAGCGGTTCGGGATGGACCTCTTCTTGGAAGCATCCCAGCCACCACACGTTTGCGGGTTTTAAGCCCTATGTCATCCACGGCTCCCATCACCGTTTGGATGGTCTTACCACTGAGGCCAACTTTACCCCCTCTGAGGTAAAGGTCGTCGCCGCTCACCATCAGAGCAACAACTGAATTCTCAGAAATCTGAGCTTTCTCAGAATTTTTAAGAGATTCTATGTAGGATGGATAAATGTTCATTTAGTAAAATTGAAATTTCGTAAACAGTGAAGGAGAAGTGACAACACCTAACCATTGGCATATAACCATGTCAACAATAAATGGAGACTGAGCTCTCGTTTTCTTTGTGATTATAGTGTTGGATGTATGACATCATTGTAGCAAGTTTAATCCCATCGTACGTATCCGAGAGCCTGGCCCACAAATGGGGTTAAGTGGTGAACCTTTACACTGCAGGGGTAAGTAACTCCTATACACGTCATCAGCACAAAATCACATCATAAGATATCCACTCTCCCCTCTGTCTCCGATATCTGAGGATAGGGTTCCTGTATTTTCTATGGGAGTACTCATATTCATATACTCCCAACGTGGAACGGGTTTTGTTCCGCCTTTACGAGGACAGACCCTCGGTGCGTTTGGCTCACCACCGATTGTCATTCTGATCCTTGTTTAAATTTCACAATCCTGTCGGGTGATCACGTCCTCGATACGAGGCATGTATGGCGCGAGGCAACCTACCTCCTTTACCTACCTACCTAACATAAAGGACAAATGGTGCGGTGTCACTTTCCTCCTTTACCTACCTATTTACTCTAAAGGACGAATTGTTTAGTGCAACTTTCCTCCTTTACCTACCAATATATCCTAAAGGACGAATGGTTCGGTGCAACTTGCTTCCTTTACCTACCTATCTACCATAAAGGACGAATGATGAGTTGCAAATTGCCTCCTTTACCTACCTATCTAACCTAAAGGACGAATGGTCCGGTGAAACTTGACTCCTTTACCTACCTATCTAACCTAAAGGACGAATGGTCTGGTGCAACTTGACTCCTTTACCTACCTATCTAACCTAAAAGACGAATTGTGGGGTACAACTTGCCTTCTTTACCTACCTATCTATCCTAAATGACGAATAGTGCGTTGCAACTTACATCCTTTACGTACCTATCTATCCTAAAGGAGGAATGGTTTGGGGCTACTTGCCTCCTTTACCTACCTATCTAACCTAAAGGACGAATGGTCCGGTGAAACTTGACTCCTTTACCTACCTATCTAACCTAAAGGACGAATGGTCTGGTGCAACTTGACTCCTTTACCTACCTATCTAACCTAAAGGACGAATTGTGGGGTACAACTTGCCTCCTTTACCTACCTATCTAACCTAAAGGAAGAATGGTTTGGTGTCACTTTCCTCCTTTACCTACCTATCTACTCTAAAGGATGAATTTTTCAGTGCAACTTGCCTCCTTTACCAACCAATATATCCTAAAGGACGAATGGTCCGGTGCAACTTGCCTTCTTTACCTACCTATCTACCCTAAAGGACGAATGATGAGTTACAAGTTGCCTTCTTTACCTCCCTATCTACCCTAAAGGACGAATGGTGAGGTACAAGTTGCCTCCTTTACCTACCTATCTAACCTAAAGGACGAATGGTCCGGTGCAACTTGACTCCTTTACCTACCTATCTAACCTAAAGGACGAATGGTTCAGTGCAACTTGCCTCCTTTACCTACCAATCTATCCTAAAGGACGAATTGTGGGGTGCAAGTTGCCTCCTTTACCTACCTATCAACCCTAAAGGGACGAATGATGAGGAGCAACTTGCCTACTTTACCTACCTATCTATCCTAAAGGAGGAATGGTTTGGGGCAACTTGCCTCCTTTACCTATCTATCTAACCTGAAGGACGAATGATGAGTTGCAAATTGCCTCCTTTACCTACCTATCTAACCTAAAGGACGAATGGTTCGGTGCAACTTGCTTCCTTTACCTACCTATATATCCTAAAGGACGAATGATGCGGTGCAACTTTCCTCCTTTATCTACCTATCTACTCTAAAGGACGAATTGTTCAGTGAAACTTGCCTCCTTTACAAAACAATATATCCTATAGGACGAATGTTCGGTGCAAATTGCCTCTTTTACCTACCTATCTAACCTAAAGTACGAATGACGAGGTGCAACCTGCCTCGAAAATTGGTGTGTTTTGATGATTTCCATTCATTTTTTAGTCACGTGGACACGACTCTATATTTCGGTCGGGCGGATGGTAACCATTTTACTTTTCAAGGATTTTTTTGTCAATATTACCGTAACTATTTGGCCGATTCTAAAAAAAATTGAAAGTTTTGAAGGTCGTAAGGTCATAACGTCATAAGTCAGAATAATTGAGAGCACGCGACTTAGCTCTGTTGACCTTGTTTTTTTTTATTCTCACTCTTTTTACAAGTTATTATTATCTATATATTTCCTTTTCCCGTCATTACTTGGGTGACCCCAAAAGATCGGGGCCCAACTTTCAGTAGGCTTCATTTCATAATTCAAAAAACAATTATGAAATGAAGCCTACCGAAATTTGGGGCTAGTTTATTTTTCTTGGTGGGGGGGGGGTCACCCTGTATAACAATACTTTGTGTGTGGAAAGTTTTCTTGGGCACTTCTTTTTTTCGTTTCTTTCTGTTCTTCTATTTTTCTACTTTTGAGTTTTTTCTCTCTTCGGATTACACAAGGTTGATTTTCCTAGTGGCCTATGTTAATTTTGTCCATTTTCGTACCAATTTTCTCTTATCTTTGAAACCTATTTCTGGAGTTATTATTTTATTAGTGAGAACATCGATACTTATTTTCCTAAGTTGGTTACTAGATCTATGAACCTTCTGAAAGTTTTCACTCCTCCTAACATTACCCGCTTTCTATATGTACCTCTCGTAAAAAATCCCACATTTTCACTTCTGATATCACCACTTTTTCTTCAAATTCCTCGTATTTTTACTTGCCATAACTCCACAATTCCTATGCAAACACCTCTGCCAAACTAGATGGGCAGCGACGTACCCGTTGATTTTCGGCCCATTAAAAATTATATATTCAAATATCCCTTAAATGTTATTTTATTTACCTGTTAAAAATTCGGTTTAGTTAAGGTTAACCTTTCCCGGATTCATCCAGATAATTCACCTCGTCCAGGGTTCTGGGGTCTCACAGATGAGGGCAGCAATACCCAGTGGATTGAGAATGCAATAAAGTGGCGTATGTGTTCGTGTAAGCGATTTTTAATTATCTCAAAATGGAAACACAAAGGGGCTAAAAAGTATCACTTGGGTCATCTCGCAATTCGACCTTTTTTACGGGGGACCTTTTGAGACCGAGCCGAAACAACTGTTTGGCAGCATCGCTAACGACCGTTTGACTATCCGTTGGACGCGAGAAGGCGAGCCTACCGTTTGATCGGAGCTCGCTCTTACCGAGATAATTTCGAGGTGGTAGTAGTAGGCCCGCGCGCTGAGGAAGATCTGGCATAACCCTTCGCATTTACGGCACAAAACTAGGTTTTCGGTCCTCCTTGCCCGCTTATAGGTGAATGCACCCCCCCACCCCTGATGTAGATTACAAGGTCTTTTGTGGCGCGCCCATTATTTGTTTATGGTAGTCTATAATATAAACAAATGTAGGCCTATTTGCCCTTATTATTGATGCCTCATCCAAAGATTAATAATTTTAATTGAGAAAATAGATAAATTTGATGTAACCATCGAGGGCATTTTCAATAGGTGGATGAAAAGAGAGATGAAGGAAAAGGTGGATAACGAGGAAAAACAGAACAGCGGAAAAGGTTATGGGCAAACAATAACAAACCTCACAAACCAAAACAGTGAGGTCGGGAGGGTAGGTTGCAAACCAAAGCGGCAAGTTCTTTTAAAATGCCCAGGAAATCTAAAGTATAATTCGAATATCTGACAAAAGGAAACGAATAAACGGAAAATAAAAAAAAGAAAGGGCAGTGAAAGTGAAGAACCATAGAATAATTAAGAAAATAAATAGAAAAATATTAAAAGGATGGATTAACAAATTTAAAAGGATATGAAGTAGATTAAGGAATTAAAAAAAATATGTATTTGAAAGGAAATTAATAAAATTGAAAGGTTATTTTTAAGAGTTGGACACAATCGAAAGGAAGGGCTAAAAAGAGCCCAAGAGAGAATGATCAATAAAAAGTAAGAACAGAGGTTAAAAGGTAAAGAAATGATTAAATGGCAAAATACCGCAAGGGTAAAACTATTACTAATTAAAGAGGAAAAGAAAATGTAAAATAAAAAAGATTCAACAGAAAGCAAAAAAATAGGCAAACGGAAAAGTCAAAGGTTGATACAGTTTTGGAGCAGAAGTTTAAATTCACATCAATGTTGTAGGTATTTAAATTATTCATTTTATTCATCCATAACACTACATGAATTTTAACTTGGGAAAATTTCGGGATATTTCCTAATATTTTTTTTAAAATTAAAAATGACTTTAATTATTCGAAATTTTTGAAAGAAAATGAAACTCTTTGAAAGTATATTGGAATATTTTAAAACAAAAAGAATTACAAATGGTGTAGTTCAGAAAAAATGAGTTTGGAATTAATTATAAAAAAGGAAATAGAAATGGTGAAGTTCAGAAAGAAACAGAAATTTTATTGAAATTAAGGCATGGCTGTCTTTTTGTGTGTTTTTTTCGTATATTTTAAGGTTTTATCGAAGTTCTTTCTAAAATAGATTTCCCATTTTATTTTTTAGCTCTAGAAATAATAGCTACTGGCCACTAAGAACGAGAAAAAAAATATTAGATCAAATTTAAATTCGGGGTGTCTGGATTATTTTTTCTGTATTTCAAAAGAATTCCATAAAAATTTCTTGCCTTTATAAAGGCCTAGAAAATAAGCATCCACCTGAAAAAACATTGACCAAGAGTAAATTATTAGGAAACAAGAGAAGCTTTCCATCGCAGACAGACCTTCGGTCTGTGTCATACGGCCTATCTGCCTCTAGCAACAGGGGTTTGGGTTCAAAAAAATTTAAAATGTTTCCAGTACATATCTCCCCTAAATTTAGTCATGGTCTAGGTTTTTTCAGATCAATGCTCATTTTCTATGGTTGGAGGCAAGAAAAAAAACTTATATAGGAATTCTTTTGATATATGATAAAAACACAATCCTCAGAGCTCTTTTTTGCCCCATCTATATTTGCCTCTACATGCGAAAAATACAAAATATCAAAACAGCGATGCTTTAATTTTAATATATTTTCTGAACTTCACGATTTGTAATTATTATCGTTTAAAAAAATCCAAAACACTCAATAATCATATTTATTTTTTCTGAGCTCCTAGAAAGAACTTAGATAGAGGCTTCAAATATACTTAGGTGACTTACAAACTAAAATTGCATTCCTAAAATATAGTGTTATGTACATGTACTGGAAACCTTTTAATTTTTTTAAACCAAAAGCACATTGCCAGAGCAGGGTAAGACGTAGGCCATAGATCAAACGTCTGCATGCGAAACAAAAGCTCCTCTTGTAAGGAGTACTGCAGGTTCGGCTTGTATTTGAATAATTTTGGTGATATTGTAAATATTGAATATTTATTCATACGATGATATAAAAATTCAAATATGCAGATGCCCGAAATGATTTATTTCAGCAACAACACAAAATTGAGCACACAACAAAGGTTCGCATAGGGAAAAAATCATAATTGATAATATGTTAAATGACTTTTGTTAGTAAATACTGCACTCATACATTTTTCGTAGTCTTCTATTAACTTGCGCAGCAATTTTTATTAGACCCTAGCAAAGATACCGACGTTTTCTGGGCATAAAAAACATCTTGAACAAATTAAATTCTCTGCTTCAGTTAAATTATGCAATTAAAAGTTGGTAGGTATAAAATATAAGGTTTATTTTAATTTTTAGTAATGGAGTAGTGTATCATGAAAGACTAACAGAAAACGATTTTTGCATTACAGTAATGCGGCAGAAAGAGCAAGTGGGTGGGCGGGCAGGCGGGCTGGCAGGAAAACGTGATGTGTAGGATGGCAGCCACAGACTTTAAAGCGCGACTCAAGCAGATGAACGCGAGTTTTAAATAAATATCTAAATTATTCGAGTATCGGCATGCTGATAATAGGTATTATCGTGTTTTTTAAACATTGCAGTCGCATAATTAGTCTGGCAAACCTTAATTTTTCGATGTTTTAATTGCAACTCATAACTGCGATTACTTGTCAAAAATAAATACGTAAAAAGGGTAAAAATTCGAATCTAACCTAACCTAACCTATCAACCAGGTGACGCCACTTTTTCAAAATATGAGTAGCCTATCCCACTCTCTGGGTCAATTTACCCATAATGGTGACCTTTTTGGCCTTCATGGTCGCTCTAAGTGGCCTTCTATAGCGGTCATATATATATATATATATATATATATATATATATATATATATATATATATATATATATATATATATATATATAAACAGACTTTCGGAAATATACATTAGATGTTGCTCCATTCCTCATTACAGTAAACTCATAGATCATTCCTTGGGTTTCTTTGGTAGACGCGATTTTTTCTTAACTCTATCTACATATTTTCTGAGTTTCAGCTCTTGGCTTTGTAGTTCCAATTTCAAAACACTATTTTCAGACTCTCAAAACTACTTCTTTATACTAGAGGCCTTATGTATTTGAAGGGTGTCCTGTCTTAAGTCAAACTGCCTATCGAACTTTAAATATCTTCACTATTTCCCTTAATTCTGTCCTTCAGAGATGTGACAAGAATGTAAGCTGCTTATGTTTTCTTAATGTATGCTTCTTATGTCCACTATTTTCTTTACTTAGGTCCTTCTGAAATGTGACATAAATGTAGGCTTCTTATTTCTTCTTATGTATGCTTCTTATGATTTCACTTCTTCCTTACTTTTGTCCTTCTAATGGCTACGCTCTATTCTTTATTTTTGTTCATCTGAAATGTGACAAGAATGTAAGCTTCTTATGTCCACTATTTTCCTTATCTCTGTCCTTCTGAGGATGAAAAGAATGCTGGCTTCTTATGTCCTCACTATTTTTCTTACCTTTGTTGTTCTGAAATGGGACACGAATGCAAGATTCTTATGTCTTCATATGTAGACTTCCTATGTCTTCACTCTTTTCCTTACTTTTGTCCTTCTGAGATGTGAAAAGAATCTAGGCTTCTGATTTCTTCTTGTATAGGCTTCTTATGACTTCGCTCTTTTCCTTATTTTTGTCTTTCTGAGATGATACAATAATGTATGCTAACAATCGTTCAGTAGAATAACAGAACTTTCTAGAATAAGCTACAATATCCACTGTGGCCTCTTTAGTGATACGATTGTTAGCATACATTATTGTATCATCTCAGAAAGACAAAAATAAGGAAAAGAGCGAAGTCATAAGAAGCCTATACAAGAAGAAATCAGAAGCCTAGATTCTTGTCACAACTCAATTTAATTTTAAATACTCGTTTGCAGAAATTTTAAAGGAGTATGAATAGTGCGGGAATATATGTTATCACATGAATTCCTATGCGTATATTAAGAGGTGTAAATAGACACGAGCACCAGTTCGGCCACGTATCACGTGTTTTACCCTGTATAAACCATTTTGCGGACAATGTTTTTTTAGGAGAAATACCTACATACAAACTATTAGACTAGTCAATACTATTGTGTGTATTTAAGCTTCTCGACCAAACTGAATATAAATTAATTAAATTAGAGGTGAGGTTCAAATGAAGAAATCGACTTCTGAGAATGACAAGGAGAGTGCGGTGGAGTATAGGTGTACAGGGAGAGCAGAAAAGGCGAAATAGATTATACACCAGTACAATATAAGCTCGAAAGATAACAGATAAATGAAAAAAAAATATTGAATAGGCTTCTTATCACTGCACATTACCGAAAGATTGAAGGTTTTCACAGGAAAGATTGAAGTAAGCTTCCCTCTACATATAAAAACTTTAGTAGACTCTAGATTACCGTACCATTGCAGTAGGCTTTGTATTTCCGACAGGTTGAAGTAGTCTTTTTTTACATAACTGGGTGATTTAAGTAGGCTTTATACTGCCGAGGTATTAAAGGAGGCTTCGCATGACAAGGCAATTATGAATAGGCTCGCACTATCACGTACCCTCGTTATCATCTCGAGGGTTTACGGTTTTCGCTTATCTACACTAGAAGGGAGGCGCTTTCGGGCAAGCCCCTACTGGGAACAACATCCTCTTTCCATCCCTTTGGCCCGTAGGGGCTTGCGAATTTGCTGTGGGAACGGAAGGTGTTTCGAAATATATCTATAACCAATCATTTCGAGTTGATGTACCCCAATCTCCCAACACTTTGTTAAGAAGCTCTCAAAACATCATATCTGATCATTTAACGATTTTTTGATATTCAACATTATACTCTTATTGTCTTCTTCCATCCACTAAGTAAAGATCCACTCTTTGATTTCACAATTCCATTTTTAGTCGCGAGCGACTCTTCATCTCACTATGTCACTCGGTCGGTCCTCGTTTTGCTTTTTTTTTGTTTTTGTAATAACATCATAACTATTCGGCCGATTCTAATGAAATTTAAACCCTTATGTTGTTTTACATTCTCTTTCGAATGATATAATTGCCAAAGTCCTCCCAAGGTTAGCCCGGGAATTATTTTGTTTTGGCAATAACATCATAACTATTCTGCCTATTCTAGCAAAATTTGAAACCCTTATATTGTTTTACATTCTCTTTCGAATTATATAATTGTCAAAGTCTTCTCAAGCTTAGTCCGGAATTATTTTGTTTTGGCAATCACATCATAACTACTCGGCCGATACTCTGCTAGACTAGACTAGGCTATAATATGCAATACTCTGCTAGGCAGGCCTAGAATAGGTTATACTATGCTAGGTTATACTATGTTAAGCTATGCTAAGATATAATGTACAATGGTGAGATATACTACGCTAATTTAGGTTATAAAATGCTATGCTAGGATAGCATATAGTATGTTAGACTAGACAATATAAAGCTATGATTGACTAGCATATAATAGGATAGTATAGGCTATATGTACTTGTCTAGGATAGTTAATGCTAGGCTAAGTTGTATTATGCTAGGCTATGCTAAGCTATGTTAACCTATACTAGGCTTGGGAGGACTATGCTCTTCTATGCTAGGCTATGTTTGGTTATGCTAGGTAATACTATGTTAGGCTACGATAGGCTAAGCTATTCAAGGTTATTCTAGTCTATGGTATGGTATGTTATACTATTCTAGGATATACTAGGCTAGGTTATAATATGATATGCTTGGCTATATTATGTTAGGTGTGTTTATGCTAAGATAGGTTATACCAAGCTAGCCTATAGTATGCTAGGCTAGGCTATCGTATGCAAGGATATATTGGCTAGGCTATAGTAGCCTATTCTAGCTTGGCTATACTAGCCTAGGCTACTCTAGGCGACGCTAGGCTAGACTCTGGCATGCAATGCTAAGCCATACCTGGTTAGGCGGGGCTAGGATACAGTATGCACTGATACGCTAGGCAAGGCTATACTAGGCTAGGTTAAGCTAGGCTATACTTTAATATGCTAGGTTAGACTAAGGTCTATTAAGCTAGGCTAGGCTAGGCTAGGATACGAAAGGCTAGGCTATAATAAGCTAAGGTAGGATAAAGTAGGCTCTACTATGCTAGGTTATCCTAGGCTAGCTAGATTTATACTAACCTAGGCTAGGTTAGGCCCGGCAAAGCTAGGCTATTCTATTTTTGGCTAGTCTATCGTATGTTTAGTTAGGCTTGGCTATATTAAGCTAAAGCAGGGTAGTTTATACTATGCTATGCTTGGCTATGATGTGCTATGCTATACTAGGCAAGTTTAGGCTAAGCTATCGTAGGCTATACTAGGCTATACTATGTTAGACAATACTACGCTATGCTAAACTAGGCTATTCTCTACTATGCTATGCTAAAGTATGTGGCTATACTATGCTATTTTAGGCAAGGCTAGACTATGCTATGTTATACTATTCTGTGCTATGCTATGCTATACTATGTTATAATATGCTGTATTTTGCTATGTTATAGTATGATGTGCTATATTATGCAATGCTGTGCTATGCTATACTATGATATGCAATAATATTCTATAATAAACTCTGCTCTAATCTGCCATGGTATATTATGCTATACTATGGAATACTGTGCTATTAGTGTGTGTCAATCTTTTCAACGTTCTAATTACATAAATGAGTGGTGCTCAAAATTTGCAGCCCTACTTATGAATTCTAAAGTTGTTGTTTTTTTTACCATCATCATCATCATCACTAACTATAATTTAAGAAGGGGATTTTTTTTAGTATTCGAATAATAACCAAACTAAGATGAAAATCTTAGTTTGGTTAAGACTTATGTTTTTTATCAAAGTTATTTCTAATAATTCTTTTCTAATATCAAAAAACAAAATGGTGAAGTTAAGAAATAAATATAAGTATCGAAATTTTGTGAATTTTTTAAACCCAAAGAATTACAAATGGTGAAGTTCAGAAAATTTATTTTTATATATCATCTATAACTCTATATTTTAGTAACGTGATATTTTGAAAGGGGGAAAATTTAGTTTAGAGTTCCTTTTTAACATTATAATAATTGGCGAAGTTCAGAAAATCTATAAAAAATTAACCATTTCAGATTTCTTTTAGATTTTAAATTTTAATCTTAGTAGCGAAGCGCAAGCTTTCCCTCGTAGGGGAAGGTGGAGAAGCCATTGCCTGGTTTTAATATAATTTTAGTTCTGCTTAGTTAGCTACTTAAAAGTTTTGACTTATTTTTGGCATCTTGGGGAATTATATGACTATTATTATATTAGCTGTTTTGTGGGTTTTCGTTTCACTTTTTTTTTCTTATTTCACCGTATTCAACATATTCATCAGTGTGCTGAAGATTACGTGGCCATCAGTACTACTATCCTACCAGTGGGATTTGACCTACAATTGCTTTTAAAATTAGGACAAGACGGGCGACATTCACACATTTGAACACCTAAATTGAAACTAGCAGTTATTACTATATCAATTCCAAACTCTGGTTGACGTTCTGAAATGTGGATGTGAGAAACTACCCAACAGCCAATCTTGCAAAGGATATTTGCCCCAAAGTGCTTGAAAACTAGGAACGAGGAAACAGTTCTTTTCTAGTCCCCGTTGTAAATTCCAGGGTCAGAATCTTAAACAGATCCAAAAGAACTGGGAGCAGGCCCAAAACATATCATTTTCTTCGCTCTTGAAGAAAATGAAGGACAAATCGATGATGCTCAAGATAGAAATGATTGAAGTGATGAAGTGACATTAAAAATACCAACCACATCTTCAAATTCCATTAAAAAGTAACCCGGGAATTATTTTGTTTTGGCAATAACATCATAACTATTCGGCCGATTCTAAAGAAATTGAAACCCTTAAGGTGTCTACATGAAATGCTTGTTACAGTTGCCTATTACGAGACAATATAGACATAAAAAAGAAAACACTGATGCGCATATATATATATATATATATATATATATATATATATATATATATATATATATATATATATTAGTGTAGTTGGCTAGCCGTCTTTCTTGAATATAAATTTGTTTAAGACCTTTGTGTATTTCGCCTTAATTAATTTCCTTTGGCAACTTTTACTACTATCCTTTTTATTCCATCTTGTAGATGGTGGATCACTTGCCCTGTATTTATCTCTTTTAGATGAATGTGTTTGGTTACCTAGCTAAATTGCTGAGCATTCGATCTTATTCGATCATCTTCGGAGCGTTTTGAAATGTTCTTGCCTCCTTTACCGATGTAATGAGTGGAGTGAGGATATGACAGAATTAAAGATTTTTTATTTTTAAGGGGGAGAAAAGGTACGGCTCGCGGTTAATCCTCCCCTCTGTACCTCTCCCACGATCGGGGGGGCACAAAAGAGGAGGAGGCCCGCAGCCGACTTGCTCCTGGAGAAACTCCCCAGACTTCTGACTCTCAGTTCAAGTGAACCGATAGTGAAATGCTTAATGGGAAGTCCGGAACAAGCTGAAGTGATCTTGTTTATGTTTTCTCGCAAGAATGTGTGGACCATTTCGTCTATCTGTGAATTGAAGTCTTCGTCCTCCTCTGGTGTTATAGAGAACACTGATTTCCAGTGATTACGAAAAAGTTCTTCTGTGGTCCTCTCTTCTTAGACCTTTTCTCCCCGTTCATTCTTAATTGTTATTCTTTTTCTCGGGGGTCTGCCTTTAAGTCTATTTATTAGTCTCCAGTTCTCTTTTGGTCTTCTTTCCTCGTCTATTTTCTCTATTAGGCTATCCCATATGTGGCTTTGCTGTTCTTCTATGAGATTCCTCAGTTCTTCTCTCCATCTTCTGATTTCTTCGTATCGCTCTCTATTTGGTCCATGGATAATTATTTGGTCTAGTATTACTCTTAGTTGCCTATTCTTTCTCTTCATTTCTTCTGTCCATCGAGGACGTGGAAGAGTACGGTATCTTGTCTTTGGTATATTTCTTTCGTCGCCTCAATGATCGTTCTAGTTAATCTTGAGTTCTCCTTATCAATATCTTCCGGGTTAGCGTCAGTGAGATCCTCTGGGACGAAGTTACTAAGATCTTGTGTGTAATCTGCCCAGTTTGTTCTCTTTTAATCCTTCCTCGCCGGTACCGGTACCTGTATCGGGTATTGCTTCATGAGCAAATGTGTTCCAACATGGTCGCTACATGCAAAGGTAACTGGTTACATGTAGATGTTGTATGGCATATTGAAGCTACTTAGCACGACGTCTGGTTTTGTAGCTGCATTGCCTGTGACACATGTTGGAAAGTCTGGCTCTTTCTTTCCAACATCATTTCTAAGTTGGGTCCTCTGTTGTTTCTGGAGGGGTATCCATTTGCACTGCACCTGGCATTGAGGTCTCCCATACAGATGGTTGGGAAACCTGTGCCAAAGATTTTAAATAGGTTGTGCAGGGAAAGGTAATTTTTTCTTGGTGCTTGGTATCCCGTGGCTACTATTATTGGCGTTAATTCCGTTTCATTTTTTTACGGCCAAGTATGCCTCATCCAAATTATTAACTTCTTTGAACTTCAGCCCTCTTCTTATTGCTATGGCCGCCCCATCATGACGCTCGCCCGAAGGGTTCGCGTTTGTGACGGTGTAATCGAACAATTTCATTGTTTTTTCTTCTGGATTCACTCCGTGTTCTGATATTAATATTATGTTTGGATCTATTTCTCTGAAGTTATTTCATAATGTCGATGTTTTACCGATCCATCCTTGAGTGTTGATTTGCAAAATGCTGAGCTTTCTTCTCTTTTCTGGTTCCATTGTTTATTAAGTTTGGTCGTCTAGAGATCTCTGGACTTCTGGCAGGTCGATCTCTCGTTGGGTTCTGCTTCGTTGCCTTTAAACCTACCATTCTTCATACTTTGAAATGTAGAATGGCAGAGAGTAACGCAGTCGCCAGGGTAAATTCGAATTTTATACTCCATTAAGAGTTTTTGTACTTCTTCTTCATCTTCTTCTCCTTTGAATGACCATTTGCATTTTCCTTCTTTAATTGCCTTAATGATGTCGTCCTGTTTCTTGCCTCTCGGGAGGGGGGAGCATTCATCGCTGTAGAGTTTAAGTATTAATTCCTGTGCTTTCATGCGTACTATTTTGTCTCCTTCATTACTTTGCACTGACATGTTTGAAATTGCGTTTTCTTCAGTAGTGTGTTCCTCATTGCTCGTTGGTGTCCGCGCTGAAGCGACGTTGATTTTAAGGATTTCAGATGAGGAGGAGGAGATTGTCAGGGAACCACATCTTCTTCATACCATTTTTCTCTAGCATTGTATTGAGTGTCGTAGCGAAGGCGCCTGGTTTCCTAATATTCCTCACATGGGAATAGAGTATGCATGTGAGCACTTCTGTTGATGCCCCTTGTGGAACGTTAGATGGGAAGGTGCTTCCTGCATTTGCTTCACAGTTGCTTTAGCCACTCCTGCGTATGTTGCATTTCTTCTAGTTTCTTCTTAGTTTCTAGCTTCTCTTTACTTTCGATCTATTATCTCCTTTCTTTTGGGGCATGCCATTGCCATAGTCATATGTGGTCCATGACAGTTCACGCATTTCTTAGTGCTTTCTTTGCACTGTCTCCATTCGTGGTTCTTCTGTCCGCACTCAGAACATACTGTATGTTTCTCAGTGCAGTCACGCGTCAAGTGGTGCTCCATCTTATATCAGCGGAAGCACATTTGAATATTAATATGTTTCTCGCGCCCCATGTTCTCTGGTGAAATTCTAATGTTAAACATGAGCAGTCCTCGTTGAAATATCTTTGATACCATATCTGTTGTTGCACACACAATTTTAAAGACATGTGTGTGGTGGCCAAATTTAATTATTTCATTTATTTTTATGCCTTCATGATTTTTTCTATTTCTTTTTTCATTTCCTCTTTGCCATGGGAACCCACCTAAACGTCGACTTTCCTGCTTATGATACTTCTGTTTGCAATTATCTTGGGCGGGATTTTGGGCGTTAGTCCCATTCTCTTTAGTGTCTCTATTCGTTCCTGGGACACTATTTTTTTCTTCCTTACTTGCAATTACCACGTAGCCATTTGAGATGTCGATAATTTTGACGAGGGCTACTTTTATCTGTCCAAATAATGTCTCGCAGAATTTTCCTTTGTCCGGTTTGATCTCCTGGTCATTTGTCCGTAGAGGTACTCGTAAGCATTCCAGGCTGCCTCCTTTCCCTAGAGGGGGATGATCCCCCATCCTTTTGCTAGTCGAGCGCCTAGGCGCTCTTTTCTTCGTTCCTTCCTCCGAAGCCTATGTTTGTTTTCTTCCTTCCTCTCTAAATCTGTAAAAAAGGACAGTGAAAACGTTCCCTATCACTTAGCAGCCTATGGTTGCCTATTTACCTACTTATTTTAGCTCTTCACGACCACCCTACCTAAATAGATCTAAGCTAAGAAGCGCCTCCACAGAATTTCGGGCCCGTGGTCTTAAGGACCCCCCTTCTTCGCACCCCCTATTCCTTCCGAGGTTCACTATACCCTACTTTAAGTGGCTCTGGGCGCAGCGGTGGTCGTGTTATGTTGCTTTTAGTCGGTGAAGTAAGTGGAAGTCAAAGCGTGGAATAAGGAGGAATTAAAGATGAATTAACCCTGGAAACAGGAAGAATCTCAAATAAGTCCAGAGCGCGCATATATTTTTTCTTTCTTTAAGTTAACGTTAACTTTAATGAAATGTGAACTTTTCCTTAAACGCGCTCACAGCACTCCGTTGTAAAAAGAATCCAAAATTCAGTCCGTCGAATGAAAGAAAACGATTTTTAAGGGGTATTTATTCCGCATAGGTTGAGCATAACGTTAGAGGAAACGTGCCAGTCCGGTGAGTGGAATTTTAAAATAATTTTAATGTTCGATTCCAGCTTGTCGCTTGACTGTTGATAGCCGGCTTATCTTCGTTTATAAATATGGCTTCTAAGATGTTCAGCCTAGCTTTATTAACCTCTTTTCTTTTAATAATGGTGTTGTCAACTAGCATATCTGTCGTTAGGTATATATATATATATATATATATATATATATATATATATATATATATATATATATATATATATATATATATATATATATCCCGTCGAAGCATAGGAAGAGTGACACCCTCTGGTACGTAAGATTCAGACATTGCTATGCTCAGACATTTCCAGGAAATCCCTCTTTCTGAAAGAGAAAACAGACGTGGAGAAGATCAGGCCTGCGAACCGTACCTAATTCAAAACCATAACGATTTTTTGTGAGACGCCCCCCAAAGGGATAACAGAAGTAGTGGTTAATTCAACTTTTTCCTTAAATGCCTAAAGAGTGCACACACATAGAAACTTACGAACAACAGATATCGTTCTCGTATCATGACGTCATTAAATCACGCCTATCAATCTATTCGAGTAAATCTGACTCCGCTTCCTGGTTTCGGTATATAAGACAAAACTTAGCTCTTATGAAATTACACTTATTTAGAGTCATTCATTCGTCGTTATAATGTTCAATTATACACAAAACTCGTATATTAATTACAAAGTATCGACCGAATTCCAGTAGAGTTCCATCATGGCTTAAGCACAAATTTCAATGTCTTCACCCTCACTGTACGTTTATTGGAATTCTCAACATTCATAACATGGTGGAAATGTCAGGTTATAAGTATTAAATTATTTTAAACGCGGTCATATTCATCATTTGTTATTAAAGTCTTGTTCTAAAGAATGAATTTTTCTCGACCAGTGTGGAAAAGAGGAAGATCGGTTGATTTTACAGGCCAATCAACTCTAAAACACTTGCCTCCACCCCCGACGCACACACAAGAGAGAGTGAGAGAAAGTGGATTGGTAGTTGCTGCCACAAAACTATTCCCCTTCATATCAATGAGGTGTTGGGCCACCATTTACCTTTAAAACAGTTGCAATTCTTTGTGAAATATGATAGAATCATAAAACTCTTGCATGGTTTCCAGAGTTTCCACCATTATTTTGTTGCCTCATTCTTTTATCAAACCACTTCCAATTGCCTTAGTGATGCCAGAGGTTTAAATTTGCATCGAAATCCCTGCTCCAAAACTGTCCATAATGGTGACTGTCCTGGCCAGAGAAGAAGTTAGATTACATCCTGATGCTCTTAAAACGAAGAGTGAACCTGTATGACTGTGTGTACTAGGGCATTATCATGAAAAATGGCAGTGTCTGAAAACAGCATGCTAGTCATAATATTAATCTCATCATTGAGAATGTTTGTTGGCAGTAACTCGACCATTGATGGCAATGATGAGACCAGCTGAATACCAAGATATAGATGCTCAAACTATTAATGATCCGCTGCCATGTTTGACGGTTGTAAGCATCAGTCATGATTGTAGGTGCCGTAGAGTCGAACGTCAATGCTAGCCGATTATTGACTCTGCAGTGACGCGGGGAGGGAGCCCGCCAAAAATTAGGCCGGGGGGGGGATATATTGACCCCAGTGCGAGGGTTAAATAATCAAAATTGGGAACTTCCGCCGAGGATTTCCCGGCTTCCAGATACGAACGCGACACGCCACTTCTCTACCCGGCCTCGCTCGTACCTTAGGTCAGAGTTCTCAACCGACAGACGATAGACACGGACAGGCATCTATCACTCGGGTATCGACTTCATTGCCGTCTGGAGTACTCCATCATTCATTTCTCAGCGAGGTTAAAGAAGAAGGAATCTCGCAAGTTGAACTTTGCAGCATCTCGCTTCCTCGTCGCCTCCAAAGCCTCCAGTCAATTAGGCTTTATGTGAGTCTCCATTATTTGCACTCTCCCACTTTCCCTGGAAGCAATCACAGTACATCCTCCCTCGGACTCTCGTCCCCGTCGAGTCATTTGTATCCCTCCACTATCTGATACCCCGGGTCTCATCTTATTTATTGTCATTTATTTACTTTTACTAAAAATATTTTCTTTGTATATAGTAAAGCTATTTTTCTAAAATCAGTTTCCCTTAACCCCAAACCTCTAAGAGTTGATTATTTAGGCCAACCGCACGCGATTTTGATTATTTAACCCTAGCACTGGGATCAATATATCCCTCCCCCCTATTTCTAGGAGGGCCCTCTCCCCGCGTCACTGTAGAGTTAATCATCGGCTAGCATCGACGTTCAACTCTACGACAAAGATTAAATAATTCTGGTGTCAGGTATTTGAGGGTCACCTGCAGTATCTGATCTCACTTCTTATAGACCTGTCACAGATTCTAAATGGTGTTATTCTGTATATTGAAGTTCTAGTTTTAGAAACTGCAGAAAAGAACTTACCCATTTCCTATTTTCCCTTTTGTGTGCGTATTTTGTATTGAATTTTGTGACCGTATGTAACTTTAACCCTTTTGTAGCCTCATAAAACGTCTGCCGTATTGTAAAGGAGTTAATCTTATTTCTTTTTGTATTGTGTTTGTCGTTTTCGTCATTGCGTATTGGGCAACACAGGCTTTCGCTAAATTACGGAGTGAATATTTCGAGTATAATTAAGAATTCGCGCCGTGCGAAATAATTATCGCTGTGTTGTTTTTTTTATTGAAGAATCGTAGGTCCGCCAAAGCCTACCAACACTCTTGCTATGCGTCTAAATAATTCGCACCTTCCTTCTGGTGGTTTTCCTGAAAGTTGTCAAACGCGATAAAATATCCTCATTATTTAACACGTTTAAGTTACAAGGAGAGTTGCTTAGGCTCAGTGGCAAGGAGCTCCTAGCTTATATTCAAGAGGAAGAAAGAAGATAAAAAGAAAGAGAAGAGAAGGAACGAGAAGAAAGAAGGGAAAGAGAAGAAGCGGAAAGAATCCGCCTTCATGAGTTTGAAATGAGTAGTACCAGTAACGAGACGCTGTCCATCAGCTCAAGGTTAGAGCCCTCCCCTACCGCGTCTGTTAAGTTTCCAGTTTTTCAAGGAAGGCGGGGATTTTGGAGCCTTCTTAATTAACTTCGAGAAAATCTTCGAAATCAACCATTGGGACATCGAGGCAGATGGAGTTGCTCAAGTTTTACCTTTGCTAAATTCCCAACTCTGAGATATATTCATATCACCCTCCTCGGAGATAACAATATATTATTCGACATTAAAATCGACATTACCCCATACTTATACCGATCCAAATTCAGACATGCCCGTATTCAGCCAGGCTAAACATACCGTCAGTTTCGGTACACCCTCCAGCGTCACCTCAACTTTTGGCTCGATGCTTCTAAATCCTGCATGACTACGATGCCCTCATTGACTTCTTCCTGAGTGACCAGTTGTTGGCTGCACTTCCGGCTGAAATCAGATCTTTCGTAAAAGACTGGCGGTGCTTCACATTTAAGGAGTACACAGAAAAGGCCGACATTTATTCAGCAAGCAACAACCTTTATCCGAAAGAAGGGAAGAAAATGGTCCCCCTTTCACCAAAACCTAAGCCAAACAAAGGTTAATTCTTCCTGCAAAATGGAAGCAAGTTGGCCAAGATAACTGGACCGTCGAAACCGAAACCACTCTTTTCGTCTGAACACCGGGATGTAAAACCGTTCTCTTCAGGCCCCCCTAAGTCATCTTTCCCTAGGAGACCCATCATTTGTTTTTCCTGTGGTGTGGGGGGGCACGCGAAAACAAACTGCCCACAGAACTTTCAGTTCAGGAATAACTCTTCTCACTAGGTACACCAGATCTGTGCCACGTCTGCGTCTCCATCAACACCATTGAATCTTCTCCTCCCCCGAGCACCTCAAATCCCGGCGGCCACCAGGTAAACTTCTTGTTTGATAAGAATACTCCTGAATGCCTTAAGTTGGAGTCCGGAAATGATTAATAGCTATCGTTATCCCCACTCTTGTGAGAGATACCGGGTGCACCTGCATAGTGGTGGCCGACAAGTTGCTTCCCACAGTAACCCCGGATCATAATAAATTCGTCGTCGTGCACGACTACTTGGGGTGCGCCAATCGGTTCCCCATCGATTGTAGTATCATCCCTTATTAAATTATGCTCCGTCCTCATTGCCCAGTGCCCACGGGTCTCCCCAACCCAGTGACTCAACCGTGGTTACCCGTTCGCAAGTGGTAAAAGATTCGAAGATGCCCTCGCCTCTGGGAACCTCACATTCTTCAGAATTCAAGGAGGTCATGACTGAAGACTTCGCAAGGATCCAAAAGAACTGCGATTCCGTCCGACCCCTGTGGGCTAAGGCCCAGCCAAAAGAGCAAGAAGCCACCCGAGGAGACAAGGTGATCTCCTACCAAGTTACGGACGGCTTACTTCATTGTGCGTGCTCAGCAAACGGTAAAGCCCAAACGCGAGTATTGTGTGTTCCTCGTTATCACGTTGGTCACATTTTAACCACTGCCTATGACGGCCTATTTGCAGGCCATTTTAGCCACATGAAGACCACCTAGAAGATCTTCAAATATTTTTATTGCCAGGCGTTCATGAAGAAATCTTTCGCTACTGCAGGTCTTGCCACACCTGCCGAAAGACTACCATCAAAGGGTTGGTTAAACCCGCACCGTTGCAGAGAGGACCTCTAATCTCAGAGCCGTTTTCCTGTGTTGTAATTGATCTCATCGGTCCGATATACACCCCGTCGAGTGAAGGGCACAGCTACGTATTAACTTTAGTGGATTTTTTCACCTGGTTCTCCGAGGTCATGCCGTTGAAGAATATAGACAGCATCTCCTGCGCGGAAGCACTAATCTCCATCTTCGCCTGCATTGGATTACCCAATGAAATCCTGTCTCATCGTTGCCGCCAATTAACGTCACAACTGATGGAGTATGTCGGCAAGCTCCTGACGATAAAACCCCCTTTTACCACCCATTTTCAGCCATCTGGTAACGGGATGTATGAGAGGTTCAGCGGCTTCATCAAATCCATTCTCAAGAAACTGTGCGCCGAACAACCCCATGAATGGCACTGTTTCTTGTCGGTAGCCTTTTTCGCATACCGGGAAATTTTCCATCGCACCTAAGGTTTTGCCCCATTTGAGCTTCTTTATGGACGTAATGTTAGAGGGCCCCTCAGCATTCTAAAGGAGCTCTTCTCCAACTCTAAATTAGACCAGGAGATTTAATCCCCCTACGTTTACCTCCTAGACCTGAGGCAGAGGTTAGAAAAGTGCGCAGAGATCGCGCATCAGAACGCCGAGACAAACTTGGGCAAGTATAAAACTTAGTTCGACTGTAAGTCCCAAGAACGAAAATTTAAACCTGGTAACGAAGTCCCCACGGAGAACAATAAACTTTTGACCCAATGGAAGAGCCCCTTCCCAGTGATCGAGAGACGCGGTCTCGTCGACTACTTGATTCTCATCCCGTCTGGCATTAAACTATTCCACATAACCATGCTTAAAAAGTACCATCAATGCGCTTATGCCAACCAACTTGTGGCCCTGGACGAAGAATCCGCCTTGGAGTCCAGCTAGTTGCCTGCGTGGAACAAGACGCGGAATATCATCTTTACGTCTTGCCAGATGCTCCCGATTCCCCATCGACCGTATTGAGTATAAACCATCAGCTTCCGATCCCCAAGAAGGCCCAGTTGCAAGCGCTACTCACCGAATTCACCGATGTAATCTCGGATACCCCTGGTTGTGCTACCTAGTTTGAGCACAATATTCGGCTCGCTAGCCAGGAACATGTCCGTTCGAAGCCGTACCCACTCCCCATTCACTTAAGAAAAGCGTTCAATGAGGAGGTAGACAAGGTATTAAAGATGCGTATTATAGAGCTCTCAGAGTCGGAGTATTGTTCCCAGATCGTCATAGTGAAGAAGTAGAACAATTCTTACCTATGTGTATCGAGTTCCGGAAGTTAAACTCCGTCACCGTGTTCGACGCCGAACCAATTCTCCTCATCGATCAAAATTTGCACATGTTCGCGAAGGCAAAGTTCATTACCGAATTAGATTTGTGTAAGACCCATTACCAGATTCCTTTGATGAAAGAGGTAAAGAGGTACACGGCCTTCTCTACCGACAAAGGCGTGATGCAATTCCTGAGACTCCCCTTTGGGTTGTTGACGGCATGTAGCAATTATAATCGAATGATGAGGCGAATATTGGATGGGTTACCCCACGTCACCTTCTACTTCGACAACATTTACGTGGCGACCCAGGAATGGGACCTCCATCTGGCTGACCTCTGTGCCCTCTTGTGCCGACTCCGGGAACACAACCTCACGATTGGCCCCAGTAAGTGCCACTTCGCCTTTGGCACTACTGACTATTTCGGTTTCCACATAGGGAACGATTCCTTAGCTCCCCGAGCTGACAAAATCCAGGCAATTATTGAAATGCCATTGACTGCCTCAAAAAATCAGTTGATGTCATTCATGGGGTCCGCCTCCTTCTACCGACGTTTTATTATGAACTTCGCCATTCGCCATCTCCGCCGTGCCCCTGTGTGAGCTCCTCAAGTAAAAGTCCCCCGAGGGCCTCATCTGGACACCCCGTTCGATCGCTAGTTTTGACCAGCTCAAAGGGAAGTTAGCTTCAGCAACGATCCTTCGCTTACCGGACCCCCTTAAGCCTTTTGGTATACAGACTGACGCGAGTAACGTTGGCATGGGATCTGTTTTCGTCCAGTATGGTGACAATGACCTAAGTTTCCTCATTGCGTTTGAGAGCCGTAAACTCCTCCCCCGCGAGAAAAACTATGTGGTAATCGAGCGAGAAGATCTTAAAATCGTTTGGAGCATCCAAAAGTTTAAAATGTTTCTCTTAGGTAAAGAATTCCTTATCGAGACTGACCATAAACCCCTCTCTTACCTACGGAACATTAAGAACAATAATGGTCCCCTCATAAGGTGGAGCCTCTTCTCTCCATGAATTTGAACTTGAAATCCTCTGGATTTGTCTCCAGAGTAATTTCCCATTAATTAATTGAAACGTTAAATGGATTACTTTTGTGTATATTCCTGAATAATTCTTGTAGTTTTGTGCAATGCCTTATAAGAATATGTGCCATAATTATTTTTATTATTGTGTATATATTTTTTATGAGTTCCCATTTTCGTATGTACCTCTTTTTTTACCTTCTGGGACCTTTTTTTTTTAATATCCTTGTATGTAGGGTGAGGAAGGAAAATACCCTCCGAGGGGAAGCACCGACCGAATGCTCTGATATGATAACTATTTCAAACTGCCCGCCGCTACTCACCACCAACACAACACCCATCCTCGGTGAACAACACGCGAGCAACAGGTTTCCGCCATCACGACGTTTGTGTTTACCAGGTAAGAAAATTGATTTTTCGGATGTCTGTTATTATTTTTCACGGTTCTCATATAGTGGCTCACGTCGGTGAATATCGCGTGATTGTTTTGAGTTAAGTTTCATTACGATATTTAGCTATATTGACATGTTATCGAGTGAAATGAAGTGCATCCTTTCTAAGTGGCCACTATGGCATTGTTGTGAAAAAAAATTGGTGGTTCGGGATAATATCGACAGCCAACATGTGGGGAAACACCGATGCGTGAAATTTTGAAAATTCGATATACTTTGAAATACTTGGAAAAAAAACATAACAAAAAGTGACTGATTATATATTGGCATGGAAATAAATGGTGGTGGTGAACTAGTGCATTTAAATGAAGTGGAACAGTGTTTTTATGCGTAAAGTCGAAGGTGATTTTTAGTGAATTATGATGCGATATCAGTGTCATTATGCTATAAGCACATGGAATAACTATTATATGAATGATTATTAGAATGATTCTAGGATTAATATTCCATTTGCAAAAAAGATTTTAACCACCGGATGTATTCGAGGCATAGCGGTCGGTGTATCCCCACATCACTACGATTTTTGAAAAAAATATTTATAATACATATAAGGGTTTAAATACTGTAAAAAATACTATAATATATAGCTATTCTTAAACTAAAAACAAGAAATTTGTTTTATGGAAGGTTCAACTTTACCTATTCATATGTCTAATGTCATTAACTCTTTGAGATCTAGCCTATTGCCTTCTTGGAAGCCTGATCATCATGCCTCGCAAACATGTCAGGAAAAGTGACAAGCACCTCGACCGCACCAACTTTGAGGCTGCATTCAAGCACTGGGTTCTCACCAATTGCTGCATCAAAGCGGCCGCTGAGGAATTCGGGGTCAAGAAAACAACTCTTGTGGTAAGTTAAAAATTCATTCATCCCATTTAGGCTACATCGAAGGTCTGGAATTCACTCCCTCAGTCTGTGCTTCCAGACTTGTTTAACATTTCCTCTTTTAAGAGGCAAGTCTGCCAGCATTTTCGGAACCATATTTTTTTTTTTTTACTTTATTTTGTAGCCTAAATTTATTTTTTTTATTTTTTCATTTTTTTAGCAAGGGCCTTCTAAGTCCTAATTCATTTCTTTTGTTACAAGATGCTTTTCAATCGGTCCAAGAAGTTGTCTGATGGAGTCAATTATGTGCCTGTGCAGCTCCATGAACGAGGTGCGAAGGATGGTATACCAGTATGCCAAAGCTTGTGGGAACCAGACCATTCCTGATGCCTGGGAGAAGGACAGAATGGCAACGCGAGACTGGTACTACTCGCGTTCATGGACCATCATCCAAACCTTGTGTTGAAGGCTCAGGAAG
Source organism: Ceratothoa steindachneri (assembly GCA_963969495.1). Classification (NCBI taxonomy): domain Eukaryota; kingdom Metazoa; phylum Arthropoda; class Malacostraca; order Isopoda; family Cymothoidae; genus Ceratothoa; species Ceratothoa steindachneri. The sequence continues at coordinate 159,016,857 of OZ018318.1, read as the reverse complement.
TCATGCAATTGCCATGATTGTGGCCTTTAACAAAGTTAATGTGGAAACCTTCTTTAAGGCTTAAACATTAGCTATGGAGAAGTACGAATTCACTCCTGACCGGATTTACAATTTGGATGAGAGTTCTTTGTCCACAGTTACGAAGCTTGTTAAGGTTGTGTGTGCGAGGGGTCAGCCAGTAGCCACGCAGTTAACTCAGGAAAGAGGGGACATCATGACGTTTGTGGGTATTATAAATGCTCTGGGGAAGTCCATCCCTCCAGTGTTTATAACTCCCAGATGCAGATGGAACCCAGCTTCCATGAGAAACACGATCTTCGGTTTCAAAGGCATATTGCATCCTAATGGCTGGATGAACGGTGAATGCTTCGTGCAAACACTTCAGCATCTTCATGAGAAGTCTGGTTCTTCTGTAGAGAACAAGATTCTTCTTATCATGAACAAAGCTGAATGTCACATGAACATTCATGTTGTGGAGGTTGTGATCAAGCATGGTATCGTGATTGTTACCTTGCCTCCGCATACGACAGACAAAATTCAGCCATTGGATGTGAGTATGTTTGATCCCTTCCAGACGTTTCTGCGTGGCTTACTGAAAGACCACTCTCTTATGCACCCTACTGAGTACATAACAGTGCACCAGTTGCCAGAGTTTGCCTCTGAGGTTTGGACTAAAGCCAGTACCCCCTCCAACATTCTCGGTGATTTCAGGTCGACTGGTATCTGGCCTATCAATCGCAACATCTTCCGAAATGATGCGTTTGTAGGAGCACAGGTAACAGAGCGACCAACACCACCTGCGAATTTTGCAGTAGAAGTTACTCCAACTTCTTCTAATGGAGAGGAAGGACTAGCTGAAGGCCAACACTCAGAAGTAGACTTTCTTGATCCGTCTCCCATTAATCCAGATGGTGACCTGTCCCCTGCTGATGTGATGATAAAACCCTGCTCTTATGGGGACCCTGGCACCTCCAGTGACCCTGCCACCCCAGGCCCTAGCAATACTGACCATGCTACCCTAGGCCATAGCACTGCTGACCCTGTCATCCCGGGCCCTAGCACTGCTGACCCTGTCACCCGAGGCCCTAGCACTGCTGACCCTGTCATCCCGGCCCCTAGCACTGCTGACCCTGCTACCCCAGGCCCTAGCACTGCTGACCCTGCCACCTTAGGCCTTAGCACTGCTGACCCTGCCATCCCGGGCCCTAGCACTGCTGGCCCTGCCACCTCAGGCCCTAGCACTGCTGACCCTGCCATCCCGGCCCCTAGCACTGCTGACCCTGCTACCCCAGGCCCTAGCACTGCTGACCCTGCCACCTTAGGCCTTAGCACTGCTGACCCTGCTACCCCAGGCCCTAGCAGCTCAAACCTTGCATCCCCAGAGATCACCCCCGAGAGTGTCAGGTCGTTTCCCAAGGCTGCTCCTCGTCCTTATGGAAAGGAATGTAAGAGGGTACGGGCAAGCATTCTGACTGAGAATGAGGAGGCCATTACAGATCTGAGGATGAAGGCAGAGAAGAGAAAGATAGAGAAGAAAAGGAAGGCTGCGGCTGAAAAGAAGGCATTAGGAGAGAAGAAAAAGTGTGCAAGGCGCAGGAATTCTGTCCCTGTAGAGCAAAATACTGAGGAGAAAGACGTTGATGATGTTCCTATGCAGCTCGATGACTCCTCAGAGTACTCAGATGAGGTGGAGGACGAGCATAATTGAACAGAATTGTCATACCCTTTTGCTGAGAAAGACCCAGAGGTGAGGGACTTATATTTTTTCAGCCAAAATTTATCAATTATCATAATTCATTATCAAGACTAGCCTAATCTGGCATATATATTGATTAATGTTTTGTTTTATCTGAGTTTTAAATTCTTTTTCAGGTGGGGGACTTTGTTCTTGTTGAACTGAAGCTGGAAGAGAGAAGGAACGTGGGCACATTGGTGCGATACGAGGGGCGGTCAATAAGCTTTGCGAATCGGTAAGGCAAAACAGAGGAAGGGAAATGGTTGTTTGTGAGGGTGTTAGGACAAGTTATGACAAGTCAGGACCTGAAGCCGCACGCTCCTGCCTCGTCTATTTAAGAAGCAGTAGCTGATCGTAGATCGTCAGTGACAAATTTTTCAACAATGGAGAAGGTTGAGCACCGTGCAGTGATCAAATTTTGACCAAGGAAGGCATGAATGCAAAAGAGATCCATGAACGTATGGTTGCAGTGTACACCGACACCGCCCCTTCCTATGCAACCATTTCTCGCTGGAATAGGGAGTTCCGCCATGGTCGTGAGTCCCTTGAAGATGATCCCCGTCCAGGACGCCCGTCAGACGTGACCAACGAGGACAATGTGGCCCGTGTAGAGAGGATGATCCTTGAAAATCGCCGGGTGAAGGTCGAAGAAATCGAGCTAGAACTTGGAATATCACATGGAAGTGTTATCAACATTATCCAAGACAATTTGGCCATGACCAAGGTCTTTGCCCGTTGGGTCCCTAGAAACCTCACGACCCATGATCGACTTCAACGTCGTCAAAGTCCACAAGGCCAGAGTTGCACAAGCTGCCCTGCGCGAATGCGGATTCGAGGAGCTCAACCATCTCCCCTACAGTCCAGATCTGGCCCCTAGCGACTACTTTTTATTCTGCCAGCTCAAGGCTGCACTGCGTGCACGCCGGTTTGGGGACGATGAAGATGTCCAGCTCGCCGTCCAGGAGTGGATTGAACAGCAGTCGGGAGATTTCTGGTTGTCGGGAATTCGAAGCTTCAGGGACAAGTGGAGCTAGTGCATTGAAGTCGATGGTAGTTATATTGAAAAATAATAAAACACGTTTCCTTATATCCGAATTGCGAAACTTATTGACCGCCCCTCGTATGTTGCCCAGGTCTTGCCATCATAGAGGATGGGAAGTTTAATCTTTCTTTCCTCCGCATGAAGTCAGCTTTCTCCAAGGACACCTTTACCTTCCTTACCATCTTAGACAAAGCGTCTGTCGATCCAGGACAGTGTAAGGGTGTTTTGGTAACCATCAAGGGTGCCACCAAGAAGCAAGCCCACCTGGTTAAGGTGTACCCCCCTCTGATTGCTTTCAACATGTACTTCTGAGCCTGTAGTAGCCCACAGGCTAAGGTATTTATTTGTATATAGTTTTATGTCTTGAATTCCCTCTATTTGCATATAATTAGGCTATAAGTTGCTCAAATATACTTTAGGGTGTCTTATCTTCCTTCTCTGGTTCAAATAGTTGTTAATAATTCATAAAATTTCATAAAAATTCCAAAAATTATTTTTTTATGTGCTTATCTTTCATTTCATCCCTTTATAATGATGGGGGGGAGGGGTCTAGGGTTATCATATATGTTGATTTCAGGCAAAAAAATCCAATGTTTTTTGTTTATGAGCTTCAAAAATAAGGGTCGATGTTTGCCTGCGGTAGGAAAACACCGACCGAGGTCCCCCTAATTTTCAAACTTTCTGAATTGAGGATTTATGAGTATACCATAGGTGAGTCATATTGTGAAGTTTGTTTTGGTCACAGTTTACACTCACTCAGGTACAAAATGGAATTTTATGCAGGTTTTTCTACTAATAGGCCGGTGTTTCCCTTCCCCACCCTAGATCCCTGGTTATCGAGTCTATGTTGACCCCGGTTATTGATAACTATCACTGTCTGTCTTATTGTATTAGTACTATTAATATTCTTCTTACTTGATATTGTTCGGTAATAGGAATACCGAGCATTTCCCGAGTCCCCTTTATTTGACTAATTTTGTACAGAGTACCCGGTACCATCCCTTTTGTATTTGTGTCTCTATTGGAAATTAAGCCGTGTAATCACGCTATATAAGTCTGATGTCACTTCCTTCGGAAGCGCAATCTTGGGAGGGAAGGAGATGTCAGAGAGAGAATGTTACCTCCTCCCCCCCTCCCTTAGAACCCAACGTCTACCAGTGGCGCCTGAGAGAAGATGCACCAGCACGCCCAGACAGCCCCAAGAGAGCAGCGAGAATTTCGCGCAGGCGGATGACCCCGGAGCTAATATCAAGAATGTTCTGGTCAGTCGAACCCAAAGGGGCGCATCAAGAATGTCGCGCGGCCGTGTGATCCGTGTCAATTAGGCTTTATGTGTCTCCCGTTATTTGCACTCTCCCACTTTCCCTGGAAGCAATCCTCATACATCCTCTCTCGGATTCTCGTCCTAGTCGAGTCATTTTTATCCCCTCCCCAGCGTCTGATACCCCAGGTCTCATCTTATTTATTGTCATTTATTTACTTTTGCTAATAATAATATTTTCTTTGTATATAGTAAAGCTATTTTTTCTAAAATCAGTTTCTCTAAAACCAGAACCTCTAAGAGTTGATTATTTAGGCCAACCGCACTCAATTTTAATTATTTAACCCTCGCACTGGGATCAATATATCATCCCCCCTTTCCCTAATTTCTGGCGGGCTCCCTCCCTGAGTCACCGCAGAGTCTATCATCTTCTAGCATCGACGTTCGACTCTACGACATTATGATTTCGTTATTGCAAATAATTCTCGATATATATATATATATATATATATATATATATATATATATATATATATATATATACACTACCAAAAGCTACATTTTCCTGAAAATATTCTTTTAATTTCTATGAAAATTGCGCCGAATATTCTTTGAAATTTGTATCTGATAGTTTGCTAGTCTCATTTCATAAAAAAAGGATTCGTCCCATCCGATACAAGCAAACTAAATTTCTTTAATCCAAGATTTGTGCGTTCTCGACCTAAACAAATCAGCCTGCCCTACCTCAGTAATCAGATTATGAGGAATAAAGGAAAATGGGACTTGAGGCAGTCTGGCGAGACACATTTAAGCTCGAGTTCCTGGTAACTTGGCGTGAAATACCGGCTGGCGTCTCAAATCGGTCCTTCATTGACATGCATTCCATAGATCGATCATCCCCGAGAGTGGTTTGTCGAAGGCAATCTGTTTTTTTCGTCGGATCTCGGAACCCAGTATCATAATGCGACTTTGAAATCAGTCAAAAATTGTGATTTCACGTATAGTAATGTCTCGAAATGTCGAACAGTGCCATTCCTTCACTCTTCCATTGGAAAATCTGCTTTCTGATGGATTTGCCCTCCCTAATGTGATATGACGTACCATGAACTGTATTGTATTTAAGAAGAGTTATAGTGGTGCCACCTGTTTATAGTATGTCATCAGTTATAGGGGTTCCGGTTGATAATCCTATTTATTTGGCAGAGAAGGTAAGGCGACCTTACAATCGAGTTGGGTCTGACTCCAACATGTTATCTGGGGTAATCCGCTTGCCGGTTGTGTTCGAATGGTAACCTGGTTGTTGCTTGGCAGAAGTAAGGACTCGAAAGAAAAATGGCGGTTTTGTAGGTTTTAATCTTGGCTTAGGGCTACCTCAGTTTGAGCAAGTGAAATTGTTGAGTTTTCCGTGGTTCGTTTGTGTGTTCACGTCTCTGGCTGACTATCAGTGTTAATATACTCAGTGTTTCTTGTAAGTCTCCTTCTGCATCAGATTGTTGGGACTATGGGCGGGCGGATTGAGGACGCGGTACTGTTTGGCTCTAGGCCAATGTCAATGCTTATATTGGTAATCCAATGGATACAATGATAATACTACTAATAATAATGCCGTTGTATGTTTCTTCCCGCTTATGTATACTAACACCAATTAAGGGGGCGTGGCTTCGCTTCTCCAAACCGAACGCGAGGCGGAGCTTATTGGATCAAAGGGTATTTACGTGTGTTTTCTAGTAAGACTGCTGTGCAGAGTTTATATGGCCAAAGGGTATGTAAGCATCAAGATAGTATCTGAATTTGGAAACCTGACCGTGCTTTATTAACCAACATTTGTAGCAAGGTTGATTTGGATTTTCACGGGTTCATGTTTGGACTGTAGATTTCATTGAGTGTGAATGTTTTAAATTTTTCTCTTCAAAACGCGAGAAAATTTGGACAAAGAGTTACTTTGTTTTTTCTTTGGGAGGCAATATTTTGGTGGATTCGTATATATAGTTACATTTTTTTATTATTATTATCCAATTTGAGTATTATACTGTTTGCTTTATTGTTGGACTTGAAAATAAAATGGTTAATAGGAATAGGGCTAGTAATTGGACACGCCCAATAGTAACTGACATAGATATATGTGGTCACTGCAATACCAAATGTACAGATAAGGGTAAAGGGAGTGAAGGGTTATTTTGTGATTATTGTGGGTTTTGGGCGCATGCCTCATGTGAGGGTATGACACCTGAGGGGTACAAGCAATTCAGTAAGCTAGCTAAACAAATGCCCAATATAACATATTATTGTACTTTGAAACATTGCGAAACAGTGGCTGCAGAAATATTGAAGCAACTGGGCCTAATTAGACAAAGGGTTGAAGAAAATTCACAGACGATTGAGGCTTTGGAAAAGGGTATACATAGTCAAAAAAATGAAATATTGAGTGAAGTGAAAGCTGAAATGGAAGAAACTTTTGAAGAAAAAATTGAAGAAATATGGGAAGAAGAAAGAGATAGAGTAGAAAGGAAGAAAAATGTAATGCTGGCAAATGTTCCAGAACAAGAACATGAGTATGGACAACAAAGAAAACAAGGAGATGAAATCTTTGTGAGGAACTTTTTGACCAATTCTTTGGGCACTGAAGTTAACACTAAAGTTCAAAAGATAATTTGAGTAGGTAAAAGAGATGAAACTAAACCATATCCAAGACTGATAAAAGTAACTTTTGATATGAAAATGAGGTAAGAACTGTACTTAAAAATACAAAGAAGATTCCCCGTATTTCTGATGATATGTTAAAGAATATTAAAATATTTAGGGATTTAAATAATAAAGACAGGGAAAAGATGAACATCTTGGTTAAGGAAATGTTAAAAAAAAATGATGAATTGGCCAAGCAAAAGATCACCGATCATAAATGGATCATCAGAAATAACAAGCTCATTAAAATCAAACAATATTCTGCAAATTTTTTATAGATCAATCTCACACCAATACGCCTCTTGCAAACCCTGTTATTAAATGTATTTACACTAATGTTGATGGAATATTTAATAAAATTGGAGAATTTAATGAATTAATTAATAAAGAAAAACCACAAATAATTATGTTAACTGAAACAAAATTAAACGTTCAGATACAGAATCATGAAAATTTTGAAAATGATTATATAATTTTCCGCAAAGACGGAAAAAATCAGAATGCACCTTGGGGTGGAGTATGTATTTTGGTTCATAACAGTTTGGCTTCTACAGAAAATGAGAGAAAATTTTAATATGCATCAATATAGAGAGGCTGTATTGTGTGAAATTAAATTGGCAAATAATAGAAAGATTTTACTGGGCATAACTTATAGACCTCCCTCATCTAGTAATGAAACTAATGAATTATTAAATGATCTAATAAAATTGACTTATGGTTATAGAAGGGAAAATCAAGTATTTATTGCGGGCGATTTTAACTTTAAGGAAATTAACTGGGAAACAGAAAAACTGACAAATGGGATATCCCAAGAGGCAGCTAGAAATTTTATTGATAGTATAGAAGATTGTTTTTTATACCAGCATGTCTATAAAGATACTCCTAGTACAAGAGAAGAAAATTCATCTAGACTTGATCTCATATTCTCTAGAAATGAACATGATGCAGAAAATATTAAACTAAGTTGTCCTCTGGGCAAAAGCCATCATTCTGTTTTGAGATTTAATATGTTCCTGATATTCAAATTGATGGTGGAACTGAAGAAAATTATTGCAATTATTCTTTTCATAAAGGAAATTATAATGCAATTAGACAAAAGCTAGAATTGATAGAGTGGGACTCACTTCTAAATGATAAGTCTACTACTAAGATGTGCGAAGTTTTTAATAATATTTGTAATGATCTTGTGAAAAAGTACATCCCAATTGCTATGAAAAGTAGAAAGGCTAAACCTAAATGGATGACAGGCGATCTAAGAAGACAGATAGATAAGAAGAATGAAGCATGGAAAAGATTGCTGAAAAGGAAGACGCCTTGAAGGAGAGAAACCTATAGAAGAGAAAGGAACAAAACTACATCCATGATGAAGAGGATCAAAGTGGAATTTGAGAAACAACTATGTCAGGATATAAAGGAAAATCCTAAACATTTTTGGAGTTATGTTAAAAGCCAAACTGTCTTAAAAGACAAGGTGATACAAGTGAGGCAAGATAATTCCACATTAACTAATAATGATAAAGATACAGCCACTATATTTAACAAAGCTTTTCAAAGTGTTTTTATAGATGAAGACATCACAGACCTACCAAGAATGAATGGATCTGAATATAATTGACCAAAGATTGAAAATATTAATATTAGTGAAATGAAAGGGAAAAATATTTCGAAAAAAATGAATGTAAACAAGATTCTTGAACCAGATAGAATACATCCAAAATTTTTGAAGGAATTCTATGATCAATTGTCATATCCAATTACAATCATTATTCAAGAATCATTGCATACAGGAATTGTCCCAGAACCCTGGAAAGTAGCTAGAGTGTGTCCAATATACAAGAATGGTGACAAACATAATTCTCTAAATTATCGACCAGTATCATTGATAAGTGTACCATCTAAAGTATGTGAAATACTTATAAGAGAGGAATTAGTTAAACACTTGGAGAGTAATAACCTACTTAGTGATATGCAACATGGTTTTAGACGAAAAAGAAGTACTCTAACAAATTTTTTAACATACATGGAGTATCTCACCAGTGGAACTTATGAACAAACACCTGTAGATGTAAAAAAAAATTGATTGTCGAAAGGCTTTTGATACAGTGCCACATCAAACACTGCTAATTAAACTTCATTCATATGAAATTACTGGTAGAATTCTTAAGTGGATTGAAAATTTTACACAGGTAGACCTCAGTATGTTGAAATACGTGGCCAAACATCGGAGAAGTTACAGGTTACCTCAGGAGTCCCCCAAGGCTCAGTAATTGGAACAATACTATTTTTAATCTTTATAAATGACATCAGTGAAAATTTGAAATGTCCATCTATACTGTTTGCTGATGATTTGAAAATTTTTATGAAGATTAACACTGATGAGGATATAGAAGCTATGAAACTGGATTTATTGAAACTGAGGGAATGGATTGAAAAATGTTTTTGGGGATTTTAATGTGAACAAGTGTAAGACACTGCATGTAGGTCATACAAATCCAAAGATTAAATACAGCCTTAATAATGTTGAATTAGAATCCACAGAAAAGGAAAGAGATCTTGGAATAATCATAACAAAAGACCTGAAACCAGCTCAGCATATTGGGACAGTTGTCAGCAAAGCTAATAGGATTTTGGGCTTGACAAGGAGAACTTTTGATTATATGGATATAGATATGTATAAGATCTTATATTGTTCCTTGGTAAGGCCGCATCTATTCTATTCTAACTCGTTCACTAGTACTCTGTCCAACCGAGACTTGAACTGTTTAACTGTTGAATTGTTCACCACCTACGCTTGAAGATGGTTCCATTTTTCACAGATATTGTACCAGTAAAAGTTCTCGCGAACGCTTGTCCTAAATCTTGGTAAATCTAACTTGTAGCCGTAATTGCGCGTCGGATTCATGTTCAAGGTGAACATCTTTCTGTGGCCCACGTTTTCTACTTCCCGTATTATTTTATAGGCTTCGATGAGCTGGTCTCATATACAGCACGTCTCAAGGGAGAACAGCCCCAATAATCGTAGGTGGCATCGGTATCCTTTGTGCCTAAGCGACGGGATCAGTTTGGTGGCCCCGGCCTGAACCCTTTCTAGCCGTTCTGTCTTTGCGCAGCGATAGTGACCAGAATTATACGGGGTACTCAAGGTGCGGCCGGACAAGAGAGTTGTACAGTTTGAGCACAATCTCCTTGTTTCAAAAACGAAATTGTCTCTTTACGTACCCCATCAGTCTCTGAGATCCTTTTTCTACCTCAGCGCCCTGTCTAGAGAACTTCAGGTCGCTGCTGATTTGTACATCTAAATCTTTCTCCAGTTCGGTCATCTCCAAAAGCCTACCTAACAAATAGTCTTCTTGAGGGTTAGCGTGACTGGTGTGCATCAAATTCACTTGTCAAGGTTGAATGGCATCTGCCACATCTCTTGACCACTTACCTAAGCTGAGAAAGCTGTTTTTCAGGCGTTCCACTCCTTCGTGCGAGCTTACCCCGCCACCTAGTTTGGTATCGTCCGCGAACTTGGCTATTGTGCATAGCAGTCATTTATCTATACCATTGATGTAGACAATGAACAGCAGTGGACCGAAGACAGATCGTGTATTTGTGTATACGAAAAATGGGCGAGACTGTATATTCAACAATGGGCGGGGTCTATGCTTTTCTCTTTTGTACGTGTGGTTATGATAAGGCAGTTTGGGTATGTACTTGGGCTTGTTGAATTTTAAGTGGAAAAGTGGGAGGTCAGCTTCGACATCCACAATCTGAACTTTGTGCCTTTATGTAAGAATCATGTTTGCTCTGTAAGCTCTGGAATGCAGATAATATCCAAAGGCAAAACAGAAGACGACTTTCTCTCTCTCGCTGTTTCTTGCCTCGGCATGAACCAAATAAAAGTGCATTCTTGGGTCTTGCAATTTGAGCTTAAGATGATAATCGTGTGAGAGGTAGTGAGTGGGCAATTTCCCAAAGTAATATATAACCTAAATTCATCTGTAGGGCATATTTCCATTTATCCCTCTATAATAACGGGAACATTGGGACAGGCACCGAGGCTCTGAAAACAAGGGCAAAACATTGCTTCTGTATATGATTCACACACATATAACACACCAGTTTCTGACATGAAGCGAAAATAGTAACAACAAAAAACATTTGTGGGATGAATAAATGCACACGGTAAAATTGAAGCAAAATGAACGTGAGATAAGTGTCAAAAATAATGTGTAACTGGGTACACTAAAAACAATAATCATGAGATACATATGACAAAACAAAATAAGTTGATACACTGCAAAATAAATTAATAAATTAAAGACATATACATATCTGATGTGATAATCAACAATAAAAATGAACTAATAATGAGCTTCCTTAATCCAGGATTAAGGAAGTGGATGAATGAGAGCTAACAAACACAAGATGACTTTTATGACCGAATGCAAGTGACCTTCAAAATTGTGAGTAGTCCAGCGATTGAACGTTTGATATGCAATGAATGGAGAATCGCGTCTGCGTAGATTCTTAATTGGTGAAGAAATTGATCAACGAATACTGCTCGAGTAATTTCTGAGTCTTAGGCGGTTCGTTGAATGAGCAAGTTGTGTGCGTTGATTGCCCCTTGATTGTGAACAGAAATGAGACGAGCTGAAGGGTAGCATTTGTGAGGTGATGAGTGTGATGCGCTAGTTCGTTCTGAACGCTCTCGTGTTGTGTCATGAGAGGTCGCTGACGAAGCTTTCTTGAACCCTCTGGTGCGCTTCCCGATAAATGTGAGCTACCTTATGTGGTTGCAATGTTGAATAGGTCATTTGAGCATCTTTTATTGACTGACCTGAAGAAGTTGGTGAATGCCCGGTATCCTGGTGCTGAGTGAGTTGCGGGGCATGGTGCCCTTCCCTGTATGGTTGATAGTACATGGGTTGCGTATGATTTGATTCGAGATTTTGTCGTTGATGCGCTAGAAAAAGGGTTAACAACAATATCTGCGACTACTAGTTGAAAACTTTTGGCGTCGCGATACTTATAGAAGAGTGATCCGGTTGAACATGGGAAAGATACGCGATATGGACGTTGCGCATCTTGTAGAATCGATTTCTTGCCTCGGCAAGAGCGTTGTAAGCTTCTCTTTGTTAGGGGTTAGTGCTGCTTTCGTCCTATCTTGAAGTCATTGGATGGGGCCCGTGGATGTTGCGATGCCCTGGTCTATGATTGCAGTTGTGTTTAGGAAAGGTTGAGAGCATTAAAAAAAATCTCCCTATAAAGAATTCAAGGGTCACTCCTAGTTTACAACTTTATAGTGAGGATAAGGAGTCATTGGAATATGGTCACCACTTCAGAAGTGCTTTATTGTTACTCTAGTTTATGGCGAGATGCCCGTGTAAGGTTTCAGCACTTAACATTGCGAATTATTATTAATTTGGAGTATTATGAAAATAATACTCAAATGTATTTTTTTATTTGATATCGTGACTGAGAAGTGAGTGTTCTTTATCAAGGCAGGGGGTAATACTTCCGACTGTGTACGCCGAGGAATGCTTGATAAAGTGAATGGGTGGACTTAGATAAATTGAAGTTTTTGTATCAGTCCAACAAGGAATGCTAAATGAAGTGACTGAGTGGACTTAAGTGAATTTAAGTCTGTCGTTGTATAGCAAGGACCGATGGATGGTGTTTGTACGTATAGGTTTATTACGTACTTCAAAACTCCGTGATTAAATTTTATCTCTAAGAGTGCTATATTTGATTATGATTTTATTATTATTACGTTAATTTTTTCGAGGATTGAATTAAAGGCTTCTAAGAAAATAGACTTTAATTGCAACCAAAATTGAAAGTTAATAGACAAACTACACAGTAATTAATTAAACAAATTTGAGTGAGGTTACTAAATTACACAATTGAATACACAGTAATTGTTGACCCAAAGCTCACTTTAATATTGAACGCAGCAAATTGACCTTTAACGAAACAGATAATGGGATTTAAATACCCTTCACGATTTCCATGAGAATCGAGTTTGAGACTAACCTTGGTCTTAATTTTTATGTCGCCTCAAGAATGTTGTTACCGGGCTGGCGCGTGGATCTGCTGTTCCAGATGTGGTATGAAGGGGGAATGCTTTAAAGCCGTAGAGGAATTCTGATCGTGTGGCGGATGGAATTAAGCATGTATTCTTGATGAAATGATTTCCTCACGGGACAGGGAAAGTATGTTTCTTCCGATCTCCGAGTTACTCTGATGAGAATAATTCGCACTGACGAGCGATGAGCAAACGAGTGAATCCTTTGACGAATGGGAGTGCTTGAAGGAGTTCACTTTGTGGTATTCCTCAATGGCGAGGACTATCTCTGGGTTTAAGAGTACACCAGGATAGGGGTTTCTCTGACGAGAATTAGTTCAACTTGCTTCCCAATCCAAGTTAACTAAAAGTTTGGTGTGACCACCAGGAACTGGCTCAGGATAAGCTTCTTCTAAGTTCCTTTCGTAGTTTTGTCGGATTAGTTGTCTCGAGGACTAACACGATCTACCTCGTTCTTCTGCAGTTATTTGATTATATACTTCGCCAACTCACTAGGGGTAGGGGAAGGAGGGGGGGTGGGGACAGCGGCATTAAGTTTCCTCCTCTAACGGTTTTTCCCACATCGTCTTTCAGCTAGCCCTAAAAGGGACCTTCTAACTTTAGGCCGACGCTCCTCTAATTTCGCATATGAGGTGAAATTGAATATCAACTCTTTGGTGAAATCTTGCTGTTTTAACCAATGTTAGGTTCACCGGAGCCGACATGTGATGATTAGAGCCTTATGTGGTTTTGGGCGGCCTTCCTGGTTCTCCTCGAGGCGAGGGGAGAGAGGGATGGGGTAAGTTAAACTGTCGGGATACGCCGCCCCAAAGGCCAGGACGTTGTGGATATGGAACATAGACTCATTTGTGAGGGTGGGGTATCGATTCCCCTACAAAGTCCTTCCTCGTTGGATGGAGCGTATGTGAACGCGGAAATGGAAGATTTGTCTTCCTTGGTGTTATATGACGTACTGTAGTGTTGGTAACACAGAGTACTGTACTGTTTCTGAGTATAGGACTTGGGATTGTGGAGCTTTAAGTGAAAAGAGGCAAAAGTGGGGAGGCACCTACACTGCAACAATCTGAACTCTGTGCCTTTATAAAGGTATCACGTTTGCTTTGTTAAGATTTGGATAGTGTCCACACGCAAAGAGAAGAAGACTCTCTCTCTCTCTCTCTCCCTCTCTCTCTCTCTCTCTATATATATATATATATATATATATATATATATATCTTTTTATCTCTCTCTCATCCATGATCATACAGTATTCCATTATTTGTATCTTAATTCTGAATTTCATTTTATTTAAAGTCCAAATATTAGTTTCGTTTTCATGTAAATATACTTATTTTATGTTTTGTGATGCTCATTTATTTAAAGCCTTCCCGGTTTATTTAAGAATTTCCCCATAGAAAATTTTGTTCGAGTATCCTCCTTAACCCAGCAATGTGGACGTCCAATTCTGATCTCTAAAATTAAGTTAAAACAACCTGTTTTGACACTGACCATTCATTGATATGAGTTATGGTTCATAACTATATATATATATATATATATGAGGGGCGGTCAATAAGTTTTGCGAATCGGTAGGGCAAAACAGAGGAAGGGGGATGGCTGTTTGTGGGGATGTTAGGACAAGTTATGACAAGTCAGGACCTGCAGCCGCACTCTCCTGCCTCATCTATTTAAGAAGTAGTAACTGATCGCAGATCGTCAGTCACAAATTTTTCAACAATGGAGAAGGTTAAGCACCGCGCAGTGATCAAATTTTGACCAAGGAAGGCAAGAATGCCACTTCCTATGCAACCATTGCTCGCTGGAATAGGGAGTTCCGCCATGGTCGTGAGTCCCTTGAAGATGACCCCCGTCCAGGACGCCCGTCAGACATGACTAACGAGGACAATGTGGCCCGTGTGGAGAGGATGATCCTCGAAAGTCGACGGGTGAAGGTCAAAGAAATCGAGCTAGAACTTGGAATATCACATGGAAGTGTTATCAACATCATCCACGACAATTTGGCCATGACCAAGGTCTCTGCCCGTTGGGTCCCTAGAAACCTCACGCCCCATGATCGAATTCAACGTCGTGAAAGTCCACAAGGCCAGAGTTGCACAAGCTGCCATGCGCGAGTCCGGATTCTAGGAGCTCAACCATCCCCCCTACAGTCCTGATCTGGCCCCTAGCGACTACTTTTTATTCCGCCAGCTCAAGGGCTGCACTGCGTGGACGCTGGTTTAGGGACGATGAAGATGTCCAGCTCTCCGTCCAGGAGTGGATTGAACAGCAGTCGGGAGATCTATGGTTGTCGGGAATTCGAAGCCTCAGGGACAAGTGGCGCAAGTGTATTGAAGTCGAGGGTAGTTATAGTGAAAAATAATAAAACACTTTTCCTCATATCTCCTTTCCTTATATCCGAATTGCAAAACCTTTTGACCGCCCCTCGTATGTTATCATACACATAACTATATGTAGGTCATTTAATAGTTTTTTCTTTGCTGATAAGTTATAATAATATATCAGTTTTAAGTTTACCACCTGAAAAACTGAAAGGGGAATCGTCAATCCCCATCGTTTAGATCAATTGACATGGATAGGATGCGATGCTTTTATTGCCTTAGCCCTCAAGAGAGTATCAGGAGTAATACTTTTCAGGAGTGATTAATAAAATAATTGTTTTTGTTTACAAGACTACAACTTTTTTTAATTCATATTAAAGTGATCTTGAAAAGTCATCTCCAAGATCACGATCTTGATCTTGATATTCAAGATCACATTTTTTGATGATCTGATCTTGATCTTCAAGATCACCAAAGTTGGTGATCTTGCCCATCTCTGTCTGTAGTTCAAATTCACTCACGTTGTCATTAAATTTATTTTCATTAACCCATGATTCTATTTCACATTATATCTATATCTTCATCAATAATATAACTAAATAAATAATCTTTCTTATTTCTAAGACTACAATCATTGGTATAAAGACAACTCAGCCCTCCTATCCCTGAAGCACCTCTTTCAGCCTGTATATCTCCTGCTCTATCTCCTCTGCATCTCTTTCATTTCCATGCCCTACCCTGTGCTCTTGTTTTTCCCTGCATACTATCAATAACTAGTTTCCTTGCCTGCAAAGACCTAACGACACTATCTAACTCCTGCCACAACACGTCTACCCCAGCGTGGCTTAGATGGAGTCCATCTAATGCATACAATGCCTTATTCCCCCCCAAAATATAAAGTAGACTATGATTCATACTCTACTTTAAATTTTATCAGAAAAAATACGAGTAGCTCGTAAAGCAAACGTTTGCTCTTTTTTCAATTGCTCTTAATGTCTCCGTGTTCTTTTATCTTGCTTGATATAAATTTTCCTAGGGATTTATTATCGTGTCTTCCTCTTCCAAATCTTTGAATTAAGCCGTCCACTGCTTTTTAAACTGATTGTTTCATTGTGGACGTACATTCAAGAGTGCCTTAGAAAATCTTTCCACTTCTGCCTTTAATTATATGTACCAAAACCTATTTAATATCTTACTTACTAGGTCTTTATCTTTCGGCGAATCCTAGCACTTCTGTTTTGTTGGGCGCTGTGTTTGATTTTATGGGGAATCCTTCCACACTAATGTCTTCTTCCTTCCTATGTAAGAGCGTATTTAATAAATTTTATGTGTTAAATGCATATAGTAATCGTTTGAAACCGGCGGTATCTAACAGCACCCTCTATTAAGGGCACAGGAACAGTAATCGGGGGTTCAAGAGAAAAAATCGTGGGTCAAAAACTTCGCAGTTGAGGCTTGTGGAGAGTTCAAAGCTCAAATGCTATGCGGCACCTTTTTAGTATTTAATAAGGCGTCATTTCTAATACCCCAACCATCTAATCTTACGACTAGATATCATAGAGATGGGTTGATATCACTTTGATAGGAAGAGCCAGAACCGATAAGAGGATAATGAAGGTGGAGCAAGAGCCAAAGTGTATCACGCATACTTCACTCCCATTTTACTCATCTTCACGTTCTACATACACCAATCTATATACCATATCCCAGTGTGTGTCCATACATGACTGGTAAATTTACTATATAAAGATGAATAGGGTTAAGAAAAGAGAAAAGTAGAAAAAGGAATAAATAAAACTTAAATATTTTCAAAACAGGACCGGAATTGTCATCTGTAAAATCTGACTTAAATAATGATTACTTTCCAAACCTCCCTACGAACAAAATTCTCAGATAAAAACAAGGGGAAATGTGTGTGGGGGGGCGGGGTCATATATATGAAAGTGGATCCTCATTATAGGTTGTTTCATTCCACTTTCAAAAATCACATGAAAAATATTTGACAAAAACAAGAAGCAAGCCTGATTGAGTCAGTCTTAAAACAATAAACATCGGTATGATATATTCTAAAATCCCTACCTGTGTTACTTAGTTTAAAAAACACTTTTCTGACTGTATAAATTTATAAATAACGTGAGGAAGTCTAAAACACACCTGTATAACTCAGTCTAAAAAAAGCTTCTGTAAAATCCAGTAAAAGAAATGTGACTCACTCTAAAACACTAATGTGATGGAGTCTAAAAAAACATGAGACAGTCTAAAATGCCATGCCTATGCGAAGCAGTATAAAACACCTCTGTGACTAATTGAAAAAACAACAATGTGACTCAGTTTAATAACACATGTTTACTCAGACTATAAAACACACCTGTGTGACTCTAAAAAAACAGCAAGTGTAATTCAATTTAAAAAACAAAAACAATTATTTGACTCAGTCTAAACAAACTACCTTGTGACTCGGTAAAAATAACCCTGTGTAAATCGATCTTAAAATACACCTCTGTGACTCATTCAAAAAAAGTCCCTTTTATAAAAAGGAAAAAAAGAAAAGAAAGTGCCAGTATGTATGGATATATTATGGTTGTTGAAACCCACCAAAAACACTGAGTATTTTTGTTGGGGGGGGGGGGGCGCAAAGCCTGTATACAAATGACCAAACTCTGTATGGGGGTCCGGGGGATACCAAAGAATTTTTTAGTCGCTTGAGAACATTATTCCAACTTCATTTTGAAACAGATTCTTCCTTTGTTTGTCTGGTCCAGGAGAATTGCGCGCATTCCAGCACGCAATTCGGGCAATGCACCTACCAAAGTTTTTCCCTTCCCCTAACCACTCTATTTTCTCTAGTAACCTCTTCATAAACATTTTAGCCAAGATACCTACGTTAATTTTAGTTTCTTAACAACAATACTTTATTTTACTTTGAATATTTTTAAATGAAGTTTCAAAATTGCTGAAGTTATTTGGTTAAACCATCTCTCACTATCTGTCCGAATGACAGTCTAATTTTGTTCAATAGACTGTAAAAAAACATCTTGAAGCAATTTTTCAATTAAAATTTCCCATACGTCGACTCAGTCTAAGGAAAAGCAATAAAAATTATTAAGAAGGTATTTTACGTAAATTTATTACCTGTAGAGTCCTAAAGTGACAGCAGACATTTTTCTGTTAAACACAACAGACATACATTTATACAGAAATAAACACTAAAGGGCGGAACAAAGTAAGGAATTTCTCTATTAATAAGAATTGTGTCAGGCACTGTTATAAAAAAGATTAAGGAATAGCTAAAAATTTAAACTTTTTATATTTAATAATAATTATTGCATAGATAATCTAGAATGAAGTTAAGGGATAAAAGACATTCGAGATATACTTCAGAAAAGAAAAAGGAAAGTATCCCCAAATAAATTTTCGTTTTCTTGTGTGCTTCGAAATCCCCATTTTCTGATAAAATAGGGATAACCTCTTTGTTAGGTCGCACCTATCCTGTCATCGTCGCTGAAGTCATCAGATAGTGATTCCCTGTCGCCTTGGTAACCTTGCTCCACGTTTCGATTTGGCAAGTAATCCTGACCACCACTCCTGGAAAGAAGATGAATCTACTTATTTTGTCATCATCATTAACCGCTTTCCTACAAGGTTGTATTGGCTTGCATGAGCACTACTACCGCCCCTACTGGACAAGGTCCGTGGTGTCCCAAGCCAGCGGTCACTCTCGGGATTTAATCACCTTTTATGACACGCTTTGGAAGATGGTATGGGGTTTCTTCCTGCCTCCATAACATCAAATACAATTATTTAAAAATGATTTCTTGATTTAATCGAATAAATAAAAGGTAAATAGTACCCTTAATATTTGGTGTTAAATTCAACTGTTTGTATATTTAGGGTTTACAAGTTTTGCTACTAAGCTAACAACTTATCCTAATATTTTCTATTAGTCGTATTCAAAATCATATTATTTTACTTTTGTGTCCTTTCCATCTTGGTTAACGTCATTTCCCTTCATTTTTTTAACGATTCTGAATACAATCTTTTATTTCCTTCATTTCCCTACCTGCCCTCCCCTTTCTAAACAAGAACCCTTTTACGCCCAGGTATATTTCACTGTCCACTGAATTCACAGACCTCGTGTTGCTGTCGTTCCTCAGGCTGCCTGACCGAACACCCCCGAGCCGCTGAGAAAGGCCGTGGCCTGGACTGAACTTTCCCTCAAGGACCTCATGAAGTGTATATTATGTTGGCGTGTGTGGTTATGTGCAATGCAGTTTTTCATTGTGTTTGCAGGTGGGGAGTTCTGTGTTGTAGCCCGGACAAGCATCTATGATAGAATTATCAAGCCTATTCTAATAGTTCAGAAGGGCTGGATGGTGTCCACTCCACTCTGCTTCACAGTGGAGGGAGGATTTGGAAGGGGGGATTTCCAGGAGCCGAGCTCGCAGCTGAGTGTTATTTTTGAGTGATTGGATTGAGTGGTAAGTGATTTGCGTGTGGATATGTTTCCGGAGGCTGGTTTGTGTATGATATCGTGTATTAGGCGTTACTCTGATGTTCCTTGAAGTGTATCGGTGTTCTAACATGTACTATAGTAGCTGTTATGGGTTTGTGAAGGCTGCGGCAAGTGTTTGTGAGCCTCCAATGTCCAGGTGGTCCTTGACTTTGAGGACTTTAGTTTCTTGGTGTAGGTCATCTGTGTGTGTAGCTGTGCAGTCAGTGATGATTTTTAGGGCCTTGTTTTGTGGTGTAGTGTGTCTCAGAGAGGTTAGAGGCTCAGGCAGGGCTTGCATAATACATCATGGAGCGTATATTTTGTTTGTATATTATGGTTGTGGTTTATAGGTTGTGTCCGAATGTTGTAGTAGCAAGATATCTGAGTGTTTATTCTTGGTGTGCATTTGTTTTTTATGTTTGCTCAAATTTCTTCCTTTTGCCGAAGTGAAAAATTTCAGACACTCGAATTGCGTGATTTGGATCGTTACTGACTTTCCAACTCGCGTTTTTTCGGCAGTGATTGGCCGGGAAAAGGTTAAACTCTTATTTACATGCCTCAAATACGTAGATAGTAATACCTCAAATATTTCTTCGCTAAGACTTTCGTCTCCACGTAGATAGCTCGTTTAAGCTGTTTGACCACTTGGTCACTGTCTGCATCACCATCGATCTGAGAAAAGAGCGACAAGCTGGGATTTAGTTATATGGTATTAGTTTGCGCTATCAATAGTTTGGTATTACTTTTGAGAGATTTATTTTAGTAAATTAGTGAAAGATATTAGCTGCTAAGTTTTAGTTATGGTATTAATCATTAGATATTGATTGTGGCTCATTTGGAGGTGGTATTAGGTTTGTGTATTAGTTATAAGACTTTCGTTGTAATCGACTAGTGAGAGACATTAGCTGTAGGGTATTAGTTCTGGGAATTAATTATTAAGTATTCATTGTGGTTCCTTTGGTCTAGGTATTAGGATAGGGTGTTAGTTCTGAGATATTATTTGTAGTGTATTAATGAAATATTCGTTGCGGGATATTATTTATGGATATTAATCATTAAGTATTCATTGTGATTGATTTGGTGGAGGTATTATAGTTGGGTATTAGTTCTAAGACATTCGGTGTGGTGTATTTGTTGAATGGTATTAGGTATTATAATTGAACTAATGTGATTTGGGGCTGGGTATTTGTGGAATTTTAGTTCGAGCTTTCGATAATCCATATACGAACTTGTTCATGTACGCCTATAATGTGCACTTCAGTACCTAGTAATTACGTTGGCCATGTTTGCTATTGGAGTGTTGTTGTTCTTGACCTTTAATCAATATTCTTAGTCTTTGTAATTATCCAGATCTATGCCTTTCTTGTTTCGTTTTCCATTGTAAAAAATATTCGATGGTTATGTTAAATTTCTAGTTTTTCTGAATTATATAATATAGGATAGTTGCCATGATGTGTTGGTGTCGAAATGATGTGATGGTTTTAAGGTGGGATGAATGTTTGTAAGTTACGAAAAAAATACTTATTCTTTTTATGTGGATTTATGATGTGCTTCTGATTGTTGTTACTTAAATACTTGGAATTAATAGGTGAAAACTGATAAGAGCAATTCCACCAGATTATAAAGAGAGATCATACAAGAAAGTGATGATAGATGAAGTGAAAATGTATCAAAGATACCTGGTTTTGCAAAATTCTGTTACACCCGGGTTTTTTATCTTTCGAGTGGTTTACGTGTGTGATAGAAAAATTACTTTCAAACAAAGTTAAAGTTCTAGTTTTTTAGCACGTGTCATTAAAACGTCTTTTCCATTGTGTGCAGTTGTGTCAAGATGAATATGAAAAGAACCGAGATCTCTGCTTTCCTGCGCGGGTCACAACGATTCTGACATTGCCAAACGGCTCAATGTCAGCCCGATAACTAGCCACAGAGCCGTGGAGAAACTCAATAAGGGCGAAGACCTCAAAGATCGATCTCGTTCAGGCATACCTCAAGTTCTCAACCGTTTGGCTGTAGAGAAAGACCTTCAAAACTGCTCCGAAGCTCAAAATGACTGCGCTTGTGAAGAACATCCCGGTGCCACAGTGTCCAGAGTTGTCAAGAAGGAGGGCAACAAGAGCTTGGAGTGCGTGGAAAGGCCTCTGCTCTCTGACCATATGCGAGAACAACGTCGGTAGAACTTTTATCGCCTTATCAACGACTTGAAGAATTATTGAAATCGAATTTTATTTTTTTATGATGAAAAAAAACCCTTTACGGTTGAACCGCTCATCAAAAAGCAGAACGACGCGTGGTAAGCTTCGTCCAAGACGTGTCCACGACCAAGTACCCACCCTCCGTGATGATACTCGGCGTCGTGGGTTCGAATGACGAGAAGATACCACCGATGTGGTTCACGGCCGGTTACAGGTTCACCGCGGCCGATTACCGGGACATCTTGGCCACGAAAGTCGTGTCCTGGGTGAGAATGATCACAATAAAGCGGATTAAATCTTTCAGAAGGACGGGCCCGGCTCACACGGTCAAGACAGTGTAAGATTGGTTGGAGTCGAACATTAACTTCCGGTCAAAGTAATTTTGGCTGCTGCAGTCCCCACACCTCAATGCCATCAACTACAATGTGTGGTCGCTTGTCAAGGGCAAGCCCTGCAAGGCCCGCTACATCAAAGTCGGTGACCTGAAGTTCTCCGTCAAACCTGTGTGCAACACCATGATGAAAGACTTCATCCGCAACGTGTGCGCAGCCTTCAGGTCTCGCCTGGAGCGCGTGCTCGCTGTCGATGGCGGCCAGATTGATTAATATCACAATTTAAACAAGTATTTATATGTTAAAATAATAAGAACGTGTCTAACTGCATCAAAACCATTAGTGTGTACTTTGTTGAGAGCGTCGTAACGAGTGCACCAGTACCTTTGCAAAACCCAGTATATAGCCACAGACCCACCTGCAGACGTTGGGATCGGTAAGACACGCAATCAGATCGGCGATGCTAACTCGATACTGGTAATATAAAATAGAGTATGCCTGTTTCATGTTCGGATTGTCGGAGAATAAACTGACCCCCCTCTCAGGTAGTTTTTCAAAGTAGGAGGGTTGATGGGTAATCAGCAGGGCTAAAATAATAGCTTACGCAGGGCGGGAATACTCCCTACATAACATCTTTACATGGTCACTCACCACTTTCGAGCTAGCGGATGAACTACCTCAGCATTCTTAGTCTTAGTCACGTTAGGATCCTCACGATCCTTCTCAAATCCTCTTCATTTGCCTCACCCATATCGGATCGTCCGTCATCTTATTCTGGATTGCCGGCCTATCTCCCCATCTTTGTCTCTGTGTACACCTGTCTCATTTCGTATACATTCTTGTTCCTGTATGTTTATCAGGTGACAAAAAATAATCACAATTGATCCTCACAGATCATCTTTTATTTCACCCAGAAGGGTTCATCAGCCAGTCTGCATTCTCGAATTCAGAGAGTGGCGGTCTTTCTCCCATCCTTGTCCTCCTGCTTCGTTTTCTCTGTTTCCGCATGGCTCTTTCATTTTGTGTAGGGTTCGGCAGTCTTTTTGTCTGTGTTTTCCGTTATTCTGACTATCTTTTTTTCGCCAGTCAGTCTGCATTAACGTCTGTATTGCCGTCATTTGTGTAGGTGTGTGCCTGTGTTGCTCATTCTGCCTGTGTCTACTCGTGTGCCCATAGCGGGTAGTGTGCATGGAAGGAAGAGAATATTGTGGGCGAGTATGTGGGATTGGGGCGTGTGTACTTACGATCCTCAGCCTATTCTTCTCGTCGAAGGCCTTGAGCATCGGTAGCGTCACCTGGCGGTATATGCTAAGGCGTCGGTGAGCAGCTTGTACATTGTCGTCGAGTCGTGCCTCGCGTCGACCCAGATTCCGGCCCAGCTCCAACTCAGAGCAATCGAGCAGGATGAGGGGTGGCACGTTACCGTACTGCAATGGATACCGGAAGAGGGGCTTGGATGGAGGCTTAGTTGATGAGAGGGAGTAATAAATCGGTGGGTGAGGATGGGTAGTTTTTCTTAGTGGTTACAGTCGAAGTCTTGATGATGGGTAGTGTAATTGAAAAAGGGAGGGACTCAAGGATCGGTGAAGTTATGGACTGTTTCGTCAATTAGGTGATTGATTAATTCGTGTATTGGTGGTAGATAGATTGAATGGTGATCAATAGAATTTTCGAGTGATTAATGGATGCAAAATTGATAAATGGATTAATTATTGGAATGAATTAATAAATAGGCTATAAGTACTCTTCTGTACTCTGCAGTACAAACGATTTTGAACTGGAGATTACTTAGGAAATTAGTTTACCACTATGTAAAATAAAATAACAACCTAACATAACATACTATAACTGCATAACACAACATAGCATACCATAACACTGCATAACACAAAATTATAACTAACACATAACATGGCATAACATAACATGGAATGGCCCTCTTTTATTCCCAAGAACACATAGGGAGGTAGGCATACTAGGAGAGTTACGTGCTCTATCGATTTCTAAAACCTTAAATTCTATTTTTTATATACACTATCTGTACCTTTCACACATTTTTTATTCCCCTAACTTAACCACTTTAGGTATATTTTCCAAACATTTTCAGACATAGATACCCTCAATGGTTCTCGCTTTTAAAATAATAATAAATCCTACACTTCCTAGCCCCTACCTTTTCCTCAAAGGTATGGGCTTGGATAACGTCCCGAGGGAATCCAATGATGATTAATCCTTCCTTGTTTATGAGTTCCTGGATTCTGAAGTTCAGGACTTCCATAATTAAATCCTGGAACAATTAATCGGAGTTACCAAAATTACAAAAATAAGGGTTATCGAAATAGCAAAATAGTTCCTGAACTAAACAAGATTTGATTACCAAAACACCAGGTTTAAGTTACCAGTCACCAAAATAAAAACCTGAGTTAGAAAATTGACCAAAATAGAGGTATGTAAAAGTTATGGAAGTTACCAAAATGGAGTTATTAAATACTAAAAGCACCAAGATCGATTACTCGCACTTTTCATAAATAAAGTTCCCGAAATGTGAACAGATTCGAAGTTACCAAAAATAGAAATAACGAACTACTCAAAATGGAGTTACCGAAGTTACCAAAAATGAAGTTAAAGAACTTTCCAAAGTGGAGTTACTGAAGTTACCAACACTTGAGTTAACGAACTACCCCAAATGAACTTACCGAAGTTACCAAGATGTAATTTCCAATTTTTTCTAGATTGAATTATCTAAATTATAAAAAATGGGTTATTTAAGATACCAGAGTGAGGCTACCATGGTTACCAAAATGAATTTCAAGACGTTTCCATAAATTGAGTTACAGAAATGACAAAAATGGAGTACGCGAATTACCTGAAAGTGGCTAATGAATTTCACCTCAAAAGGGTTACCGAATTTCCCAAAGTGGAGCGAAGAAATCTATATGAAATGAGTTACCACAGTTACAAAAATGGAGTTACAAAACTTAACCTAATGATGTTACCAAAGATGCCAAGATGAAGTTACCAAACTCATGAAAATCGTTTTCCGGAAGTTTCCTTAAAGTTGCTGAAATTTCCCCAATGGAGTTACCGAAGATACAAGGTGAGGGCTTAGGACCACTCTTATTTTAAGATATGGCAAGATGGTAATTTTTCCTGAGTAATTTCCCCATTTTAAAGGTTTCTGAGTTCTTGTAGTAAAGTTCTGTCTTAAAGTAGGACTTTTGCGGCTCTTGTAATTGTGCCTTGAGCCCTAATACCGTACCGTGGGGAAAAATGAAAAGTTTCTTCTTCTGGGACTCGGGACCAAACCATTTCATATGGAAACACCTTTACGGTAGCACATTATGCCCAATGTGGCTCAGTGGTAATCCAAGCACCTCTGTTAGCACTGCCTACTCGAATCCCACTGTAGGATAAATAATACATTTTCGTTATGATTTTAAGACGTATACGGTTACCACCAGGAAACATAAGCGACATAGGTTATGGTTAGTTATCGAATGGGCTCACATTTGCGTGTGCCCTGTCGCGACTAGTAGTTGGGAAACCACGATGAACTTTCGCACTGAGATATGCAATGAATGGTCTAGGAATCGGTAGTAGGGAAAAGCAAAATAACAATCAGTTTAGACGTGTTTAACCTTTTAACTCGTTTAAAACCAGGGTTAACTCTTTTAAAACTCTTTTATCACTAGCTCTTTTTCAACATGGCCTAGCCCTTTTAGCTCATTTAAAAACAAGTTTAGCTATTTTAAAACAAGTTATAGCCCTTTTAGCTCATTTCAAACCAGGGTTAGCTTTTTAAAACTATAACTAGCCCTTTTACCTCTTTTAAGACAAGTTATAGCCATTTTTTTCTCGTTTAAAACCAGGCCTAGTCCTTGTAGTTTTTATAACTAGACCTATCTCTTTATCACACACCTGTGGGACGAGGTCTCCTTTGGAGAGGAGGCTTTGTATAAGCTCCAACTTGTCGCTGGGGAGACCCTCAGGGGAGCGATGTCCCGTCCTCCAGGCGGTCACCCTAGACCTCAAGATGCCCCCAATGTTGATGCTGGCCCACCCGGGATACAGGTACATCATGTCTCTGACGAGGCTCCCCTTATTGCTGCCGGGACCTCCTGAGGGGGGGGAGGCTGTAATGAGTTCCATTGCACCGATGAACGAACGTTTCCCCTTAAAAGTGGCCTTCGATCTTTATTGGCACTTGGTTTCCACACTATGGATAATGGAGTGTTGAAGGGGGGGGGCAAGGAATAAGGTGTAGCATAGGCGACCATGCTTACTGCAGCTGACATCTGTAAGATTAAAGGTCCTCTCGGCCACAACGCCCAAAGATGCGTTCCCTCCATGCCCCAACGTCCGCGAAGGTATCAACACATTTTCACGCTTCCTCCAAAGAATGACAAGGACGCTTTTAACAATCCCTGGGGGCATAGGGGGATAACTGCCCCCCTTGGTTCCACAAATGGTCCTAAGTTCGCACTTTTGAGATCCGTAGCTCGTAGTACGAACGCGTTCGTAACTTGGTTATAATACGCCCTTCCGGCCCCAGCATTTAGAGGTATAGAGTATAATATTACTATCCTTATGACTTTCGAGGCAACCTCTCCTGATTTCAGAATTGTGGGGGTGGAGGGCGCAGGTCGGAGGACTTGGGCTCCCTTCCGGTTTGGGAGATCCTAAGAAGTCACACTTTTTTTAACTTGAACTTTAAAATTAACTTCTTAAACTTTAGAGAATAAATACCCTTGTTGGTTTCTATTTTTTATTGTTATTTATTTTTATTATTCCTCTCCTTTTTTTCCTCTTCTATCTGATTCCTACTTCATTGCGACATGTACTTCGTTGGATTACTCCCAAATTTCCTTTAGCTCCATTATGACTTTTTTCCCAGTTCTTATTCTGTCTGTCGTGTTTCCTTGAGGGTTTCGGAGAGCAGCTGCCGGTCGGGGGCAGGGGGGAGAGAGGTCCCGGTCAAAGATTCCTGTCGGTGACTCACCCATGAGGAAGATGCAAGGCGGCAGGTTGTTGTTGGTAATGTCTTCTGGTTTGAGGTACCGGAAGCTCTGCACGCTGGCTCCCCTTCCACAACAGGGGGTGGAGCCCCTCTCTGCAAAAGGGACCATCTGTCGGAACTCACGGTAGGATCCTGCCGGCAGAAAAGGGAAGGGAGGCTAAGGGGTCGTCAAATTGCAGTGATAACGTGAGGGTACGTGGAAGGTACGCGATAGGTACGTTGTGATAGTCTCAGGCTACGTGAAAGGTACGTGATAGGTACGTAGTGATAGTCTGAGAGTACATGGAAGGTACGTAGTGACAGCCCGGAGAAAGTGGAAGCTACGCGGGGTACGTCGTGATAGTCTGAGATTAAGTAGAAGGTATGTGGTGATATCCTGAAGGTACATGGTAATAGTCTGAGAGTGTGTGTAAGGTACGTAGTGAAAGTGGAAGCTACGCGGTAGGTGCGCAGGGATAGCCTGAGGCTGGGTGGTAAGTACGTGCTGATAATATAAAGGTACGCAAAGGGCACGTTGTAATAATCTGAGGGTACGTATAATGCACGTGTTGACAGACTTAGGGTACGTGTAATGCACGTGTTGACAGCCTTAGGGTACGTGTAATGCATGTGTTAATAGCCTCAGGGTATGTGGAACGTACTCGGAATGTAGGTGGAGACAAAGGGTACATGGAAGGTACGTGTAGAGTGCGTGGGGATAGCCTGATGGTACTCGTATGTAGAAGGTACTTGTAAAGTACGTTGAAGTGTCTACTTTCAGGTTACCCCTCATGGAGTAAATTCGTCCTTTAGACTGTTTGTACTCTTTAGAAGAATTTTCTCCTAGAGAAGTTGAGTGTGTTATGGTCCACCCCTAAGAACTTGTATTGTTGTGGCTACTACTGACACTGCTTGCATTAAACTGTATGCCATTAGGGTCTATTTGTTTTGATTGAGCTCCTAAACCATAAAGGGCATTGACTGCTTGGAGTTACTCTGGAAGATTTTAAGGAAAGATATTGGATTTTGTGCTCTATTAGAGTAAACAGTAAATAATTAATTTAAGGATATTAATTAATTGTGCGAAATTAAAATCATAGGCGCAAAGTGAAGTCAATGCGCTTTGAGTTCGGTGAAGTTATACGAGAAACGCTTGTGAAAACCTGGTCGAGCAAAATGGAGAAATTAAGTAACGATGGCTTCGATTAGGAGTCTCTCGTCAATGGGGGGGGACAAGGGGGAAACTTTTAACCTTGAAATGAGATGAGGAGGGGTTTTTATTGATACCAGCGAAAGGAGAATGGTGGGGGGAGAATGGGATGAACTCTGAGTTGTGACCTGACCAAATTCTGTCTCCTCTCGACAAGATGGTTTTATTTCTCCCCAAATTACAACCTTTTATCGTGCTCCTTGCTTGGAAAACAATTGCGTCTTCATGGAAAATGCTTCCGGCGAAAAACGGAAGGGAGATAACTAAAATTTTATCTACGAAACGTGGAGAAGGTTTGTTTCACTCTCTACCGCTCCTCAAAGGCAGGCGGAAGCTCGGTCGGAAGTTTCTTTGATCACACTGGCATGGTCGTGTGAGTGACTGCAAGTCGTGTTGGGAAAGCCGGAGATGGGCGTCCCCCACAGAGTCAACCCAGTTGCTACCGAGTTAAGATAAACTATCTACGCAAAAAGAGCCTGCCTGGTTAAGAACACGCTGCATTCTAGATGAGGTGGCTATCTCATACATACTAAGAGAAAAGATCGCCAATTAAATAAATCCAGCGAAAAACAGTTTAGTCACTTCTATATGAACTCGCTCCCCGTTAGACTACGAAGGAGTCCACTCTAGAAGAAAGCACTACGTCGTCCTGTTGGAGCAAGGCCCCACTCTGCCTGAGAGGGAACAATATCCATCTTCGTCATTTCTCGCTGCAGTTACTTAAAATTATTAAATGAAAACCATAGAGAGTATTTTAGTCAGAAAGTTTTTAAGGAAAGATCTGTAAAAAAAGTGACGAATGTGTGGAAGATGCACAGACACAGATACTGCGAATAATGAGTCTAGGACACGCAATCTTACAGATGGCTACTACAATATAACACCTTGCGTGGGGCTCGCTGTAGACTACGGATAGAGATACCAAGGAGACCATCAATAATAGTGTTGAAAAACTGGAAGGACACTCGTGTCAGAGATGACGTCATTATCATGACCTGAACCGTCTTAAATCCTTTGCCTGACTGGTCCTTCTCAATTGACAGAACACAAGGAAGCTACCATCCTTGGAGGACGAGTTATGCACCAGAGGATTTCAAACCACTCAATCCTGCGTTGTGTTGTTGTTAATTCATTCATTGCCTGATGAGTTCTCCATTGCATAGTTTCAGGCGGTTAATCTTCTGTATTCTGCCGCTGTGGAGGCTTCGTGTAAAGTCACTGCTTTCGCTGGTAGCTTCTGAAAGCTCTAACTTAGTTAATCTTTTATTATTTTATGCCGTTATGGACCCTACTGGTTCCTTTTCTCCACTACCCATACGTTCAAGATCATTTTTATTGAACTCCGTGCTATGACGCCAATTTCATCAAGGTCTATCTATGTTAACGTTCGCTCCCGATTAATATTCCGGAGCCATTTGGTGACATAGTGTTATTGTTGTCCATTGTAGTCCATAAGATTTATGGTTAATCCGATGT
Organism: Ceratothoa steindachneri; assembly: GCA_963969495.1. Classification (NCBI taxonomy): domain Eukaryota; kingdom Metazoa; phylum Arthropoda; class Malacostraca; order Isopoda; family Cymothoidae; genus Ceratothoa; species Ceratothoa steindachneri. Next base: position 158,987,045 of record OZ018318.1, on the reverse strand, counting down.
TATTTATTGCATTAATTTATTGAATTTCATTTTTATCTCTAATTTATTGAAATAATGTAATGTCTCTAGTTGTTTTAAGCCAAAATGTCTTATTTCTATTTTTAATTGTTTAAATTCTATCCTTCCGAATAACAAATAAAGGCTTATTCCAATAAAGCCCAATCAAGTTTTTATGGGCAGAACTCAATAGATTTTAAAGAAGTGGGGGTGAGTGTCAATTTATTCACTTTCCAATCTAAATTCTGATTTTTATTTGATCATCACATCATAATCTAAGATCATAGGTACATATTGACCCATGCGGTTACTAGAGCAATGTTTAGCCTCCTTCACACTACAAGAAGTCTGCCTAGGGGACGTTTTACTGCAAAGGTTAAAATAAGCAATTGGAGCAGTTATTTTAGGGCTTTTAGAATAATATATTGATGCAGCTACTTGCTTGGCATGGATGAAAAACGTGGCGCAGACGTGCCCGATGCAGTGTCGAGGAGGATTAACGTTGCTATAATAATTGTTTACTAGCCCCGATTACATTGCAGTTTAATCAACAAATATTGCTCCATCAACTTGGATCAGATCTTCTGCTGTAGCCTATTGGTGTATCAGGGCACAGGATGTTGATGATTTGACTTCTATAATGTTTAATATTTAGCTACAGCATTATATGAAGTTCTGATATTCTTCAACTCACTGCCCAGGTACTTCGGAGTACCAGAACCCCTGATATTTATATTTCCAGATGTAAACTAGTACCCAATCACACTTTTACTCCTAGAGTTTTATAGCGCTGTCCTGTAATAACACCCAACTAATGGCTAAATGGTACGTGATACCTTAATGGTTCGCAAATTTGCATGTGGTTTTCAGTTAGTTTTCTACGTGATCTTTTGCCCCCCAAACAAATATATGACTATTGAACAAGTACCTATTGATGTCCTGGATGGTGGATGGGTCAAGCTGGGCTTGAGGATGTAAGAATGCGCCTTCTGTACGTCTCGGAATATTTCTTCTTGTGGTCGGTCGCCAGACACCTTTCGAGGGGCATAGAAATGGTTAGAGTAGGTGTTAGGGAATGGTGGGAGCTACTTTACAGGGAGCGTGGCGTTCGAACCTTTCTGCGATTAATGCAATGCTTTTCCATCGCGCGACGGCAAAACGCTCTTATAACCTGAATTTGCATCTCTTCTCCGAGGACTAGGGCTCTCCTGAACATTTTAATCAGAGTTACATGATTAAGCAATACCATATATCCTAATACCATTCAAGAGAACTACATAATGAATATCTCACTTTTTTTCTGAAGATCCATCTTTGGTATTACTCCGTTGTGGCAGTTTATGATGGTACTACTATTAGTGCTTAAGTTTAGGATGGTACTACTATTAGTGATTGAGTTTATGGTGGTGCTACAATTAGTGCTTGAGTTTAGTGATTTGTATTTAACGCACCACGTAGAGAAGTCCGATGTTGTCAAGGTACTCGCAGACGGGGAGGACCTTAACGTAGAAGTCGCCGAGTTCCTTCCTCGCAGACTCAACCATCATGTGGCTTAGGTGGGTATCATCACATACGTCATCATTTCCTGTCTCGGGTAAGTCGAGTAAAATGGCACCATCTAGTTTGCCCAGCTGTGAGGACGAGACATTGGAATTAATTGCAACGCGTATACATAGACTCCCCTGATAAATACCTGCTCCTTTGCTCTGTCAAAAAGCACGCGGACACGAGAACACATGTGGACTACCCCTTATCGTAATTACCCCCCATCCCCCGAAACGCGCCAGATGCTTGAGCGAGACCACTGATACAAAGGGCAGAGAGTTATGACGTCATCCGCTGACACGTAGAGCAAGGAAGGGCTCTGTCGTGGGTGTCTCTCAATCCCCACCAATGGCTACTGTTTCATTGCTTTTGAGCCACGAAGGTCATTCTTTGATTTATTTATATATTGTACGCAATTTAATCATTATTTGTTGTTATTCCGCTTTGCAAATCATACATCCACCAAGGTAAACTGTTATGTTGTGCCGAACTGCAGAGGAAATTATAAAGCAGGGACAAAGTACACGTGTTTCGGTTCCTAGAGAGAGTGAAGCAGCACGAAAGTGGGTGCACATATTTTCTGTGTAAGTGTTGATAGTGTAAATACTTTAGGAAAAAATAAGAGATTTATACAATAATAATTAACTACACGTTTGTATTTTTTATTATGCACAACAGATCCGAAGGCCTAGCAGCATTTCCTATACAAGTTATATTTAGTTTTTGTTATGCGCGTGGTCAGATCAATAATCCAATATAATAAACATAAAAGATATTGACTTTGGTAGAGAACTACACTATGCATGTGAAAAATTTGTGCAGTATTAGCGCAGTTCAACTTTGCACTAGTGGATATTGTGACTAGTTTTTCAGATTTGTTAGCTACACTTATTGCCAGATGATTGATATAAGACGGGAAACTTGCAGGAGAATTACGATAAAACTGAAGTACCCATAGCTTCGTGGGGTAATTTCTTCACAAGTATCCAAAGTTCAACAAAGAGAATCTCTTGAATTCAAAATGCAATTTACAAAGTGTCGCAGATGTATCATAACGCATACAAAACTACATATTATGGACATGAAATATTAGAGCATTATTAGAAAGAATAAGTCACTTCTCATAGGCCACATTCACTTAATCCTAGAGTTGTCTTTAGTTATAGAGACCAGTTTAGCAACGTGCTTTCAGTAGAGCTTTGGAAATACACAGAGCAGCAGAAAATTATATCTGTTTACGTATTCTTGGCCCCCGTGCTTTTGAACATTTGATTGCCACCTTGAGAGATCTTAATACATACATATGTATGTAGAACCGTGCTACTGTGTTACAAGTGGTAATTTCACTGTTTTTAGTCTTGCAAGATGTCTTTCAAGTACATTGATGCTATGAAATTTATATCTGAGACTATGAAATTTATATCTGCATGAAAGCTAAAACTTTGTTTACCTTCATAAAGTCATTATAGCGTTAGACTTATAGGCTTCAATATAATATGTCCGTTAACAGACAATAATGCCATCAATAAGAAAGCAATATTATTCTTTTCAGATTCACGGAGAAAAGTCTAGACCCCTCTTCTTTATGTTTAATTCTGTTCACTTACTTAAATGCATGAGGAATAATTGGCTAGGTCAGGAAAATAAGAATCAATGCATAATTTCCCTCCCATGTTGTGTTATGAGGGAATGAATAACATCGGTGAAATTTTTGTAGCTCCATTCACCTCTTTGCAGAAACTTTATATTCTCGAAGTTGGGGTATTGTTGAAATAGTCATATAAGTTAACTCTAAAATCCCTAACACCCTTTAACCTAGAAAACAATTTAATTTAGTTTTGCAAACTTTCAAAATGTTATTCAGGCCCTGTTAAGACTTCGGGAATCAACATTCATTGCTATATTTTGAAGATGTTGAGGAATAGATAAAACTCATATATGGTGAACTGTAATGAGCTTTGTTTGCATTTTAAGGTTTAATGTTTATTAACAGTTACGTTAACCTATTGAGAATGAAATGACTTAAAATATGATAATTTTATATTCCTGAATAATTTCTGCAGCCGGTTAGAAATCTGCGACAATTTGTATGAAAGAATCAAATAGAAAATTAACTAGCGCCACACTCACCGCTTTTAAGCATATCGCTTATGCTATGGTAGAGCTAACAATTATTGAATGAATGAGTTGACGAAAAAATACATAATTCCAGGTAAATTTTGAACATAATCTTGATCTAAGGTTTGGCTAGTACCGCCAACTTCCATGTACTCAGTATATCTGTGTAACAGATATACGAGTATGAATGTGGGAAAAGGCTAAGAATGATTCCTGCTTTAAAGAAAAGTCTACCTTTACGTAACCATAATGTGGAATTAAAGAATTTCGAAGAAACGAACTAAGCACAAATGGAAGAAAATTATAAATTATGCCTACATAAATTAAACTTTAATGTGACATATGATGCTGAGAAATGTAAGGATGTTCTTCCAGTTATTTACTTAATTTACCAATTTACTGTTGTCTTTTAAAAGATAAAATGTAGATCTAGCAAAAGTTTTATTGGTATTTCAGAGAAAGACGATAGTTTAGCAAACAACCGTAGCTATATAGAAGGTATTAACAAAGGCTGTTTATTATAGCCCATTGGCATCATAATTAATATTGTAGATATAATTATATTATTATGAACAAGTTTGTACAGCATCTATTTTTTTAAAATTCGACTCATTAGCGATATTTGGCTATGGATGTAACATTAAGTGCACTAGCAGTTGATAATGCTCTTTTTTCTAAAGATGTATCTAATTTGGGGCATAATACAGAAAAAAATATTGTATAGGCCTCTTCTAATGCACATAAATAATTATTCCACTAAAGAAAACAACTATTTTTCTGTGAGCAAAAGTGTTTGGGGAAAAAACGAAATCTAATTACGCTAGCTTCATTGTCCCGGTTGCACCATAAATAGAATGTTGACGACTTGTAATTATCATTATTGCAAAATAAAATATAGAAGTAAGGAATTTGTTGCGTAATAATTTCAGCTCATTGATATTTATTTCATCTTATTCTTCAGAACTATACCAGTACCAAAGTAAAATAAGCTTAATAAATAATATTAATAAAAATAATAATAACACTATATTCGTCTAGTGACAGATAATTTTGGATAGGGTAGCCGCTTCCCAGGATGACGTCATAATAAACGGGCGAGGCTTTGCTTTTAGGTGGTCTCGGCTTGAGCTTCCCATTACACATGGAATAACCTGGATATATTTGCCCTAATCCTCCTCCATTCCTTCTGTGACAAAAGCATAGGTATCAAACTCCATTAGTGACAATTAAACTCGTGGCCACGTGCGATCAAACCTCATTTCAGGTCGCCTCTGTTTCTATGTGAGAAACTGTTACCCCTGGAGACTCACCTTGCTGCCAGGTTGCCTTCCAGTTTATTATTGTTATTATTATAATTCAGCAATTGTGTCCTTGAGTTATTCCATAGTGTTCGTTACATTTTCTGAGCTACATGACAAAACCTACTATAAAAACAGTTATTAATAGTAGTATTTATAAATAATAGGATTGAGTATATTTTCTTCATAATTCTCACTGGAATAAAGAAATATTTCTGCAAGAAATTGATCAAAGAGTAAATATAAGAAATAAAATAATATTAATACAAACGTATTTACATAGAATCTAGACACATCGTAAACCTCACGTATGTACACTAGTAAATTAACACATGGGAAATATATGTACAGAAAACTTGAAAAAAAACAAAAAACATAAATTTTCAGATTACTTCAAGAATCAGGTTGGATTAAGGAAGGAATTGTTTGTAAAGAAGGCTTTCCTCCATAGCATTTCTAGAATTTTCTTTTTGCTCAAATTTGGCAAACAAAAGTGCTAGAAAAAGAGCTGAATTCCTAGAATGTGTGAAAGATTACCAATAGGTAATAGAGACTCGGAATCACCCTTGGGATAAACAGAATGAAGTCGAAGCCTTTCTTAATAATGGTGGGAAAATCTTGCAAATTATTTTACTGTTATGTGAAAATGACGGATGGATTGCGGGGGATAACTCATTTGGGAGGGGCTAGGAATCTTTGAATTGTTTGTTGTAGGGAGGGTAAAAGCAGCCTTAGAGACCAAATCTAAATACTAGGAACCTTCTACACTGAAAACTCCCTTTATACAAATTACCAATTTAACGGAAAAAATGGACAGCTTTCGCTCCACACACTGACTATCTCCCCTAAATTTAAAGGTCAGGTCAATAGAAAAGGACATTATTGAAGGTCACGGGTCAGAGATAAAGACATGTAAACAGACATGGAACTCTGTTTGCGTTCAAATACTGCAACATGCTTCGCAATGGCGTGCGGAGTAAACCGTTCACTATTTAATGAAAGCAAATGCTTGTAATAAGCAAATGGCAGGATAAATATTGTAGAAAAGAATTTCAATAAAAAATATGCTGTTGCAATAAACACGAGAACATACATTATTTAATGCGTTTCTACGTCAACATCAAAGCTCGACACAAACATTGTTAATGAGGTTCTCAGATTTTGCCTTGCGGAGTGAATATCGCTCTACGTTACGTCTTCAATTCCACTTGACCTAGTGCATTAAAAAATCGTGACATACCTTTCCATATATAGGATATTCCATAAATTACACAGTTTAGAACCAAAACCACGCCTAAAGTCATCCAAATTGATTAGTTTTCCGAGCTATCCCAAGGCAAAACCTGTGTTCCTCTTCTGTTCAGGCAGATTACAAATAAGCGTGCAGGAAAAACAACTCATTAAACTCAAGCTATACCTCTATATTGCGCACCAGAGATCTCTTCTCCCATTCTATTAATACCGCACCGAGAGGTTGGCCCAACTAATCCAACGAACCGCGGTAGGTAAGAAGGTCAACGGGAGTGGAAAAAAAAAGATTATGTGATGATGGTGAATTAATGAAATCTTAGGTGAATGAATGAGCCATATTATGGTTGCGGTGACTCACATGTAAACATGAAGTAGGCACATATGACAATTTGAAGTAGCAAAAATGCCAGTTATAAGGTTAATTGCTTTGAGCAATTTAGGGCTTACTTGGAAGTTAGCGACAGTGGTGTGTTTAGATGTTGAGTTTGTGCTCCGTAAGTCTGAGAATCGCACTTGCAGACCAGTGAACAAATTCAGACTTAAATTGTGGGTCGCAATAAAATAGGATTTTCATAAGAGGTTATATTGTTGTTATTAGTTGCGTGCACCCGACTCTATAAGTAATATGTCGGTTCGTAAGTCGGTCGGTCGGATGGTAACCCTTTTACTTTTATATAGATGACAAATAATAATGGACCGAGAACTGATCCCTGAGGAACCCCACTGATAACATCCCTCCACTCTGACTTTACACCATTTAGCACTAACCTTTGCTTCCTGTCTTTCAGCCACTCAGCTATCCAATTTGAAACACCCCACATATCCCAATCATTTTTAATTTATGAACTAGTCTCCTATGTGGTACCTTATCAAATGCTTTACTAAAATCTAAGTAAATTATATCTACATTATCTCCCTTATCTACTTGATCTGTTACAAACTCCAGAAAGTCTAGTAAATTAGTCAAACATGATCTACCTGATCTAAACCCACTCTATTGGTGAAAAAATATTTTCTTAAATCCAACCTACACCCTTGCTTTTTAATTTTCAAGTGGTGATCTCTAGTCCGATTTCCATCATCTAACTCAAAAAACTTGCTAACATCCAATTTATCTATCCCGGAAAAAATTTTAAACAGCTCAATCATATCCCCTCTCACACACCTCCTTTCGAACGAGAACATATTTAATACCCTCAGTCTATCTATATATTCAAGGTGCCTCAGGGAAGGAATAATCTTTGTTGCCCTCCGTTGCACTGACTCGAGAAGGTTAATATCGTGTCTAAAATGTGGGGACCATGCCTGTATACAGTACTCTAGATGTGGCCTAACATAAGAGTTATAGAGTTTAAGAATAACCTCCTTACTTTTGTAACTGACATTTCTCTTAATGAAAGCCAGCACTCTATTTGCCCTATTTCTTGCTTCAATACACTGCTTAGTAAACCTTAATGACTTATCTATTACTACTCCTAGATCTTTCTTATCCTCTACTGAGCTCAGCCAATGCCCATCTATTTCATAGTTAAATTCTCTATTATCTTTTCCAATGTTACTAAATTTGCACTTATCAAGGTTGAAAGTCATTTGCCACTTATGTGCACAGGATAACAATTTATTTAAATCCCCCTGCACTTTAAAATTATCACCAATATCTTTAACTACAGCTGCTAATTTGGTATCATCCGCAAAAAATGACACTTTATTATTAACTGCCTCCCCAAGATCGTTTATATAGATGACAAATAATAATGGACCGAGAACTGATCCTTGAGGAACTCCACTGATAACATCCCTCCACTCTGACTTCACACCATTTAGCACTACCCTTTGCTTCCTGTCTTTCAGCCACTCAGCTATCCAATTTGAAACACCCCCACATATCCCAATCATTTTTAATTTATGAACTAGTCTCCTATGTGGTACCTTATCAAATGCTTTACTAAAATCTAAGTAAATTATATCTACATTCTCTCCTTTATCTACTTGATCTGTTACAAACTCCAGAAAGTCTAGTAAGTTAGTCAAACATGATCTACCTGATCTAAACCCATGCTGAGCATCGCTGATTAACCCCTCCCTCTCTAGATGTTGGCAAATCCCTTTTTTAACTATTTTCTCAAGAATTTTACAGACTACAGGAGTTAGGCTAACCGGTCTAAAGTTATTTGGATCCTCTTTAGTACCCTTCTTGAAAATGGGGACTACATTCGCTCTCTTCCAATCATCGGGTATTTCTCCATATTCCAGTGACCTAGTATATAACTTCTCCAGAGCTATTGAGATACTTTCTACCCCTTCTTTAAGTATCCTAGAATGAATATTATCAGGGCCGGAGGCCTTGGTAGTATCTAACTCACCTATTAGTCCTTTTATCATCCTCCAATCCACACTAATGGTAGTAAAAACCTCTTTCCCTGACCCATGAGTACTATACATAAGACTATTTAGTTTCTCCTTTGTAAATACTGAAGCAAAATGACCATTTAGTACCTCAACTATTTCCTCATCAGTTTCTCTCACAACCCCTTCATATTTGATAGGCCCTATTTTAATTCTGCCAGACTTATTATTAATTTTATAGTAACTAAAGAACTTTCTAGGATCTTTGTTGCTATCCTGAGCTAATTTAATTTCTGACACCCTTTTGTTCTTCTTTATAATCTTATTTAACTCATTCCTAGCCATTCTATAATCACTTAAATTTTGAATATTATTTTGTACCTGTAATTTTTTATATGCCATTTTCTTCTCTGAAATTTTTCTAGCTATCTCCTGATTCCACCATAATGGTTTCCTACTTTTGTTCCTAATGGCCTTCATTGGGATACGTTGTTCTTGGACTACATTTATTATATGCTTGAAAGTATCCCACATCCCATAAGCATTTTTACCTCTGAATTCTACATCCCAGTCTACAAAATTTATCAAGCTTTGGAGTTTTACATAATCTTCCTTATGAAAATTTGGAACTTTTACAGCATTCTCGGTTATTTTACCCTTCTTAATTCCCAAGTTAAAATGAACTATCTGATGGTCACTATTTCCCAATGCTTCCCCAACAGTCAATTCTTGAACTAAATGATCACTGTTGGAAAGTACTAAATCTAATATATTGTCTCCCCTCGTTGGCTCATTAACAAATTAATTAAAAAAATTATCCTCAAAGCATTCTATGAACCTGCCACTTGTTCTATCCCTACCTATCATATTTTCCCAGTCCACAGAGTTTAAGTTGAAGTCCCCAATAATAACTGCATCTGTTTCACATCATTTACTTATTTTCCTTATCATTAGTTCATCCATATCATCAGTCTGCCCAGGTGGCCTGTAAAAAGCTCCCAAATGCACCATTCTATTTTTACTGAACCTAATATCTATCCAAAGTGACTCAACTCCATCCTGCTTTATTGAAGTATTTAAACTTGAAACAATGTTGTTTTTTATATAGATAATTATTCCTCCACCAATCCTACCTGTCCTTTGACTAATGTACATATTATAGCCCTGTAAATCCAATTCACTTATAGTTTCACTAAATTCTATTTCATTAACCCATGATTCAGTAACACATAATATATCTATATCCTCATCGCTAATATAACTAAATAGCTCATCCTTCTTGTTTCTAAGACTACGAGCATTTGTATAGAAACAATTTAACCCCCCTATCCCTGAAGCACCTCTTCCAACCTGAATAACATCACCTCTATCGCCTTGGAACCTATTTCTGTTATCTGCCAAGTCCATTCTACTTTCAGTACTATAATGTCCTCTCATAATTCCCTGATCACTATTAGTATCTAGTTTCCCGCCCGCAAAGACCTAATAACACGATCATACTCCTCCCACAACACATCTACCCCCCTCCTACTCAAATGCAGTCTATCCATTGCATACATTTCTTTCATTCCAACAAACCTATCCTACACATCCACAAACATGACACCTTCCATCTCACACATCCTCCTCACATAATCATTTAGCCCAATCGCACGAGACATCCATTCTACCCCAACATCCATTCTTGGAAGCACACCTGTCACAACACCTTTCATTCTACTTTCTTTCACCTTTTCAATCAACCTCTTGTACCTCTCACGTAACTCACATGCACCCACTTTCTTCACATCATTCACTCCTACATGTGTAATTACAACCGCATCCCTTGCACAGCCAGACACCAGCTCCTCATACCTATCAGACAGATCTCTCACTCCAGCACCCGGCAAACACACCCTCAAACCATTCAATCTACTTGCATTCAACTTCCTATCTAAATATCTAACTCGCGAATCACCCATCACAAGCACTTCAGTCAGACTTCTATTCCTAACCACCACAGACCTAACTCCATCCCCACTCCTATTCTCATTCAAACTATCAGTCAATCTACCTCCACCCCCATCAGTCATATCATTTCCAGTTACTTCCTCTCTTAGGGCACTGAATCTATTAGTCAAGCTAATAGGTTCTGTGTCCCTCTGACTCACACACCTATTCTCCCCCTGGCTAACAACCTAACATAACATAATTTCACGGATGACAAAAGCCACAAGGGCCTATCAAAGGTCATCCTCATTCGTCAAAACCCACCCACAAAAAGCACCATCGCCAGGGGAAGACAAAATCAAAGTCTCTCACAATATAATATAATATAAACCTCAACAGAGGCAACCCTATTCTCACAAAGAACAGGAGAAGCCTCCCTAGCTTCACGTTTCCTAACCACTCTCCACTGTCCCCCATCCTCACTAGGCCTATTTCTAACTAATTTAAGGGGGCTAACTTCACTATCCCTAGAACTATCATATCCTACCTCCTCCACCGGCCCTCTACCTTCACCTGAAACATCGAACTGGCCTACCTAACCTATTCCCAGCTCTAGGCCTAACACTAAGTTTCCTCCTGAGCTCAGCAACTAACCCCTTCAGCCTACATATCCTGTCTAAATCCTGCATTCTTATCCCCACATACAACACATGTATACCCCTCACCAAATACACCACAACCAATGCATACATTCCGACACTCATGCTCACTTTCATCCCCGAACTCCATCAAACAAAGAAAGAACTTAAGTAGTAATAAGAAAATAAAAAGAGCAACTTAGCTTTCGCTGATTCTGTGGTGGAAAAAAAACTGTAGAAAAATCCGAAAAATAAATCAACAGACCGAGAGCTCTACGAAACACGTGCTACCTGTTCGAAGGTCAGTGACCATCACTGAATCTACCTCAAATCAAGAGAGGATCAGAGGTAGAATTTAGTTGGATTTCTGATACGTAGACAGGTCAAAGAAATGAAAATCCTGTTTCACAGCAAATCGGAAAGAGTAGCTTACGTAAACCTAAGATTTTTTAAGAAGTACAACCTCAAAATAGTGCTAGTGTACGCACCGACATCTGCTAGTACGCAAGGAGAATTACATAGATTCAATCATGACATCAGGACAATCCTAAACAAAACAAAGCCCATTTTATTATAGTAATGGAAAACTTTAATGCAAAAGTCGGGTAAGGTAATCAACTATGCATGGGAAAGTTCTCAATGGAGAACAAAATGAAAGGAGACAGGATCTGGTTGAATTTACAATGGCCCAAAACGTCAAAATTGCAAACACTATGTTCAAAAAGAAGCAACAGCAAAGATGAACTTTCAGAATCCCAAGCTATGAGATACACAATGAAATTAACTGCATGCTGATCGACAAAAAAATCACCCTCAATAATTTCCATGTCATCAATAATATCGAAATCACTGACCATAGGATGATCAGATGTAGGATAAAAATTAACATTTAGAAAGAGACAAGAAAAATATTCCATTAAAAAAAATAAGCCCATTAGGTTCCATAAATATCTGGTTCCAGAATTCCAGCGCCATCTTCAAAGAGAATACCATGAAAATCCCAGAAACACCAGCATTATATATGCGATGAAAAATACCTAGATGAAACATATAACAGATAATGCTGAAAAATTCAAGGAAACATAAAGTAAGAACAGCAACAAACTCCGAAGAAACCTTAAACCTAATGAATAAGTGCGACCCTTAAAACAACAAACACTAATCAACTAATTGAATTTGCGGAACTAAACAAAATACAGTACAACTATTGTTTAATACACCATCAAAGAAGGAATAGGATATAAAATGAGTAAAAAGAAACTTCAAAAAGAAAAAATTTACAGAGTAGCTATACAAGATGAATGTCGTGGTATGACATTACATTATATCAATACCATATTATATCTATCAGGGAGGGACCAATAACTTGAAAGCGAACCGACAAAAGGGACGGAAAACCACGAGTTCAGACGGGCTGAGTAGCGAGAGAGTGCAACGAGGTCAGGTAAATTATGGACAATGGCAAAGCTCAAGGTTATTTATAGAGGCATGTATAAAAATATAATTTTATTTACACAAAAATAATGAGAGAATTGATGGGTAAAATTACCTCAGAGAATTAACGGGCAAAATCGCATCAGTAATTGAAAGGGAGAATTGTAGTTATAAATCAGGCTATGTAGTTAGAACTTAAGGTATTCCCGGAAGAGACTATTCAAATGCGATGGGGAAGGGATTAACTCAATTGGGTTACTAAAAGGGGAAGAGGGGTTGGCTTACGGATGTCTTCTGCACTTGAGGTGAGGCCGTTGGAGTGATGACGGTTCTTCAAAAGCAAGGGGGGAGGGGTAACTTCCGGTCCAGGGGAGAGTATTTCGGCTACCCGAAATGAGGAGGGCTTCAACAGGAGTTGATGAAAGAAGTCGGGAAAATCACTCGGGGCGATCTTTCAGTGGAATTACCTCCTGGCTGGGGCTAATTCCAAATACACAAAATAGTCCAGCTGTCACTTTGCTTTGTTGCTAGCACTTGACTTGGAACCATGGGAAAATCTTCTGAGTTCTGCGCGAGACTTCTCAACTCTGTGTGTCTTCCGGGGAGTCGAGCGTTATTTATATCCGAGGCTCTCCCCGGAGTTGGGGGTTATCGGGAAACAGCTCTACTCTCGAAGGGCCTCGAATCTTCTTGCAGAGCTATTTTAGCCCGCATAAAGGTGAATCGTGGGGGACTCGATTCGAGGCTACCACTTGTGGAGGGGGGAGAGGGGTAGGCTTACCACTTTTGGCCTAGCCGGGCCTTCTGCTGCACATGGGAGTTCCTTTCTGCTAAAGATCTTCCACGTGGGGATTCCCTCACAATGAAGATGTTACAATCATCCAGGATCGAAAAAGAATAGTTAAAAGAACTAAGGACTACTATGAAAAGTCGGACTCAAGCAACAACAAAACCCAGAATCGCAACCAACCAATAACACCGATAATGTCCCAGCAGTCCTAAAATCAGAAATTCAAATTGCAATCTATCAAATGAAGAGCCACAAAACACTAGGTCAGGACACCATCACTTCAGACTTGTTGAAAGATTCTGGAGATGTTATTGTAGACAAACTAGCTTGCCTCTTCACTGAATGTCTAAAATAAGACAAGATTTCGAGGGACTGGCACAATGCTATAATGATACTTCTACACAAAAAAGGTGATCAAAAAGACCTTACAAACTAGTGTACAAACTAGTACTTACGATAGAATGTAAAACCAAATAGATGGCCAACGATCGAAAGAGCAAGCTGTCTTCAGAAAGGGCTTCTCAACGATTGACCACATACATACACTCAACCAGCTGATTAAAAAGACTTCGGAGTAAAATATACCTCTATATTTGGTACTTGTAGACTACCAGTGGTAATATTAGCTTTGAAGAATCAAAGTATAAATCTAGTCTTCATAAATTTCATAGAACATATATATCAAAATTTCAGATCTTACATTAGATTGCATAAGAATTCAGAAGGTGTAAGAGAAGGAGATATTATTTCTCCAAAATTATTTGTGTCCTGTCTAGAAGAAGTCTTCAGGAGGCTAAATTGGTAAAACAAAGGCATTAAGATCGATGGATATTACCTCAATCACCTGAGATTCGCAGATGATATTGTACTCATAGCGGAGAAACATTGAGGCAATTCAAACAATGCTTCAAGAACTTAGCCATGGAAGCAAAAATGTTGGCCTAAAATTAATCTTGAAAAAACAAAAGTCATGACAAACCAATCACGATATATTTCACACTTGAGAACGAGCAAATTGAAATGGTAGACAACAAATTGCGATGGAAACGGGAAAAGATCAGGAAATTCGATGCAGAATCACTCTAGGCTGGAAAGCATTTGGGAAGGCAAGACCATCGTCTTCTAAAGCAAAATGCCCATCCGCAGGAAAAGAAATGTATACAACTAATGTAAAATCTCAACTATGACCTATGGAGCAGAAACCTGGAACCTGATCAAATAACTTACATTAACACTTAAAACAACACAAAGAGTCCATGAACGCATTATGCTGGGGATAAATAATTTGGCGTGACATAAAATCAGCCATTTGGATAGGTGAACAAACCAAACTTCAGGATATAGTGGAAGCTATATGAAACCTAAAATGGAGCTAGAGAGGCCATGTGACAAGATTCCAAAACGATAGATAGACCATAAAAATCACCGATTGGACTCCACTTGATAAAAGCAAACGAAAAGAAGACCCAAAGATAGAGAGATGATCTTCAAAAATATGTTAAACATTGGAAATTGCACAAGATAGACAAAAAATTCAGAAAGATGAGAAAGTGCTTATTCTCAGTAGTGGAGGCAGATGCCTGAAATGATATATATATATATATATATATATATATATATATATATATATATATATGTGTGTGTGTGTGTGTGTGTGTGTGTGTGTGTGTGTAAACAACTTTTCTTACGTTCATCTCTTTTTCTAAATGATATGTGTTTAGTAAAAACCAAACTTGACTTTTATGGCTGAGCTTTCGATCTATGCCATTATCTTCAGAGTTTCTTTCCTGCTTTATCGGCGGAGAATGGTAGAGTCCGAATGAAAAGAAAACGGATTTTAGGGAGTATTTATTCCTCTTTACTTGAACGTTATGTCAAGGGAAAGGGCCAGTCCTTTAATGTTCGATTCCAGCCTGTAGCCTGCATGTTGATACCTGACCTTTCTTCGTTAATTAAGATGGCTCCTAAGGTGTTTAGTCTGGCTTTATTTCCCTCTTTTCTTTTGATCGTGTTGTTATTAATTAACCAATATATCCCTAGTTAAGCTGATGCTATGTACAGTCTCCATATGATTGTGTGGGGGGGGAGGGGCGAGGAGCTCCATGTTCCAGGTGCATTGTCAAACGCCTCGAAAGTGTGGTGGTAGTCATACCAACATATCTTGAGTTGTTATGAAGCTTAGTCTTCATTCGATAGGTAAACTTTTAAATTATGTTTGTAGATTTCAGGATCGAGGAGTTTTGGCAGATATTGTTTTTCATAATGATTGTTAACTTTTGTCGTTTTATAATATAGAATCATCTGAATCTTGTCCGTTTGCTTCTTAATTTTGATGTTACGGTTAACAACCTCCTTGATGTTTTTTTCGTCCATTTTGTAGGCCGATGACATTTAATTCTGTAGTACAGCTTGATGTTATTTACTGCTTCCTGGTTACTTTCTGTTTCATCCGTGTCTGTGAATTGCCTTCTTAAAAATGATTGAAATTGTTTTTCAATCCTGATGTTCGGGAAACCGTTGTTCACGAGGGTTTGTTGTATGCGGGAGATCTCTTGATGGAGCAGTTTCCACGTGGAGCAGCATTTGTATGCTCGGCGGATGTAGGAGCCGATTACACCTTTTTTATACCTTTCAAGATATTCACTATCCGCGTTGAGGCATCTTCCCATGTATGTGGCTTTTCTGCACACTTTTGTGATGTAATTAGCGTTGATGTTTTGTACCTCAACGTCCAGAAAAGGTAGTTTATTATCCATGTTCAATTCATAAGTGAATTTTATCACGGAGTTCTCCTCAAATTGGTGTTTGATGTTCTTAAGATGTTCTTCATTTTGATGTTGATGTAGATGTCATATAAGTATCGGCAGTATGTGTATGGCTTATTTTCGATGTTGTCTAATAAGCTCTCTTCAAGTTGACTCATATAGTAGTTAGCAAAGGTCGGCCCCAGGGGCGATCCTATAGCTACTCCATCGACTTGTGTGTATAACTTTCCGTCAGGTGTCCTGAACGGAGCCTCTGATGTGCATGAACACAGCATATTCCTTAGGATGTGTGGGTCAAGGTTAGGAGGAGACTTTGTAGGATGGTGGTATACATTTTGTATAATGATGTCGATGGTCTGAGAGATAGACACATTAGTAAATAGGCTTGCCACATCAAGGGATGCTATTAGTCCTGTCGGTCTTGAAGAGTGGAGTATATCAATAAATTCCTCCGTCGGCTTTATGCTATATTTTGAAGGAATGTATGGTTTTATTATTTCATTTAAGGTTTTAGCAAGAGGGTATGTTGGTGTGGCGACTTGAGAAATAATGGGCCTCAGTGGGTTGTTCGGCTTGTGTATTTTCACGTTTCCATACAAATATCCTGGTGTATAATCGCCGACAATCTTTTGGAAGTGAAGTCCTCCAATGAGTGCATTAGCTTTAGTTATTTCTCCATTTATTTTCTTTTTTAAGTCTTCTGTTGGATCTCTTTCATTCGCCTTAATTTAGTGGTGTACTTAAGATGGTATTCACTTTACTGTTATATTCTTCTTTGTTTAGAATGACGTGGTAATACTTCAGTTTAAGGGCACACGATAGGGGGCGCTGTTTCTGGGCTACAATCTAGGCCCTATGACATCAGACGGTAGCTTCAAAGGGGGCCAATCACGGCGTTGTATTTGTTTTGTTACTTTGTTTTTTCCTTTCTTTATTATTTAGTAAATGCCTGTACTTCTACTTAATTATATTTTTTAGTAATGCATTATTTTTTTAGAATTACTAATGTATTAAACTTTGTATGTTTCGTTTAACTTTTTTGTGAAACTAAACCATTAATTTCACACATTGGCAACCCTTAATTCAACATTATTTCAAACATTGGCAACTCTGAAACCGAGCAGTTAAAAGAGCGTGATACCTGTGAATATGGTTTGTTCGACTTCAATACGACTTGTGTTAATTCCTCGGTTAATTTACTAGACTTTTCTATAGATCGTCGTCTCATTTAAAAGAAGCGCGTCTCAATTATAATAGTGAAGGTGGAGATAGGGCAAACCTGAAAATCTGCGTCACGAGCTCGCCTCCGCTGTTCCCCAGTCCTGTCCGCATAATATTTCGTCCATGCTCCAATATGTTTCACCTTTTTTGGCTAATTTCGAGTTACCGCTCGTGAAGGTGATCGCCCTGCGATGACCCTGAGATTTCAATCAATTGGGGGGGGGGGGGGCGCACCTCCCCAGTATATAATCGTAGTTGTTTATAGAAGAATGTTCTCACATTTTTTGTTTTTTTAACAAATCGTTTCTGCGCGTCTGAACGAAACATAGAAACTCGGTCCTGATAGATTTCGGCTGAAATCTATTTCCAAAGTAACTAAAAATTTTTAAATTTTTGGCGGCAATAACCTAAATTAGGTGGCGCTATCGTCTTTGTTATTTTGATAAACGTGCTATCGGCTCTGCACGTTTATCGAGATAATAAAGACGATAGTGTTGCTTACTTTAGGCTATTTTCGCCCAAAATTTAACATTTTTAGTTACTTTCGAAATGAGGGGCTTCGCCTTTTGACGTCATAAGGCCCAAATTGTAGCCCAAATTTGTAGCCCAGAAACAGCGTCCCCTATCGTGCGCCCCTAAACTGAAGTATTACCAATGACGTATACTCCTATGTTAGATTTGTCAGCTTTTCTTATGACTATTTCTTTGTTGTTTTTTTTTAGAGAGCTGATAGCCTTTCTTATCTCTGGTGTTATGAGTTGGCTGCCATTAAAGCACCTTCGTTTGCTGGCTTCCGCGCGTAGTTGGTCTTTTAGGTTGGGGTTAATTTCAAGGATGGATTGTTCTTGTAATTTCAACAGGGCCTATGAAAACCACCTTGAAAAATCAGCATCGACCGGGATTCCACTCACACCGGAGTGGCCCGTTCCCTTGGCATAACGTTCAAGCGAGGAGGAATAAATATCCCCTAAAATCCGTTTTCTTTTAATTCCCATTTTAATTCTGATTCCACCATTCTTTACCGATAAAGGAGGAAAGACACTCTGAAGATGATCGCATAGATCGAAAGCTCATCAATTAAAGTCAAGTTTGGTTGTACTAGACACATTTCATTTAAAAAAAGAGATGAACGTAGGAGAAGTTGTTTACCATCTACAAGATGAACTCAAAAAGATAATAAGAAAAATGGAAAGTTTTCAAAGAAAATTAATAAAGGCGAAATATACTATGGTCTTTAACAAAATCTGCATATATATATATATATATATATATATATATATATATATATATATATATATATATATATATATATATATAATTGTCGTAATTGGAATTAAGCGTTTTAGTTTCGTAGTTATTAATTGTGGCCAAGGGCCTATTGAAGCTACCTTGGAAAATCAGCGTCCACCGGCATTCAAAATAGCAACCTCAACCTCATGGGTCTGATGCGCTTAACGCGAGAGGTCGCTGTTTCGAATCTTGAAGCTGATTTTTCATCATTCGCGAGACGTGTTATTTTGCCTCGTCGATATCAATTCTAAATACAAATCTTATATGACGTCAAACAAAACATACAGAACCTAAGGATCTCAAACTATTCTAATTATATACCAAAGGTTTCAGTCTGCATACAAAACATACTGAAAATATTCATGTTTACAACCCTGTGTCACGAATTTATCTAACTTACTCTAGAAGATTTATATTAACTGCTACTATCTACCACAAAACTGTCCAAACGGTTCCAGTTTTCAACCTCTCTAACTGCAGATGCAGTTAGAGAGATGTTTAGGGCTGGAGTGCAGTGTCTAGTTGAGTGAGTCGGGTGACGCCTGGTAGAACCTGGTATCTTTTGTTATTGTTAAAATTATGCTATGTTACGAACTTGAATAGCAGGTAGACACACTTAAAACCCGTTTATGACTATGTCCGTGCCAATGAATTTAAAGGATCCGGTAAACGAACGTTAGCTTTATTGGACAGATGGCTTCAGGGGGAAACATAAAGTCGAATTCTTCACACTTTGGGAGCACAACCCATTGGTAGCAAAAAAAAAGTCTTAGTAAATAATGTTAATAACAAATATTAGCTACATATAAGTAGAGATAGTAGCCAAAATAGTAGTCAATGTATTTCCCAAAATATCAGTCATATTAAAGGCCGATAAAATGAAAAAAATAAAATATTGCCAAAATCAGTGACACTATTAATCAAAATATTTGTTAAAATATTAATGGAAAAATTAGTCACAATATTAAAATAATTGTCTAAATGAAAGCCCAAATATTAGTCAAATAATTTGTTAAAATATTAGCCCAAAGTACTCGTATGTCAAAATTTTAGTTAAAATATTAGTCGAAATATTCGTAACAACTTTAGGACAAATATTGGCCACAATATTTAATAAACTATTAATTAAAATCTTCTTCTAAATATTCGGTACAATATGGGCAAATTAGTAGTTGATATTAGTCAAAATATAAATATGATATTATTTAAAATATCAATCAAAATATTAGTTAAAATATTTGTCTAATTATTAATGAAAATAGTAGTCGAAATGGCAGTCAAAATATGCGTTGAATAATTAATAAAATATTATTAAGTATATTATACAAAATATTAGCATAAATATTGGTCCAAATGTTAGCAGAATTTTATTAAAATATTAATTGCTTATGGAACGCTCGATTGAATTATTCAGGTCAGAAGCTAAGGGAGTTTATACTGCTAACCCTTACTTACCCTTCTCAGTTTTTCTTATATTGGACCTTTGGTGAAATATATCTCAAATGTGAACATTGTGCCATAGCAGAATACCTATTAGTAAAATCCTCTAAGGCTGTGGTTTGAAGGACATGTCAACATACGAACAAAGGTAGAGGGGTGCCGAAATGTACGAACGCCTTTTAGAGTGTTCTTACGGTGTTAGAATGAGTTAAGTTGTGTTGTTATCCTTTCCTCTAAGTCATGAACATATTTTGCGCTTCTTTCGGTATGTGGCTTCTGGAAGTTCATTTGTACTACTGTTTTCTCATAGTCCTACTGGTTAAAGGTCAAAGGGTGTGAGGGAAACCTGTTTCTTGGAACAGTTTTAGGTTTCTTCAAATTTCCTGCAAATTTCTTTCAAAAGTTCTGTCCTTTTTAAAATCATGGCCAAAGGTTTGGGAAGTGGCAAATTTCTTCTCATTAACACGAGTGTAAACAAGAGTAACTCGTACGAATGGTCTATAAGTACTTTGGTGTTAATCCAGCCGTCGTCCAGCATGCTCAAGGCCCAGAGGGATATCGGGCACAAGTTACGAAATGGCTTGGAAATCAACACTACATATATAGTCCATGGCGTCTAAACTCTCTAGGTCCTTTTGTTTCTCCTGTAAGATACTTCAGGAACATGTGAAGGGTTTAGTTAAATAATCTGAAGGAATTAAGCTCATGAACTATAAAGTTTGCTTCTGTCAAAACGTAATGTAAGGCACGTGCCTCATAGTATTTACGTCTTACACGGTGATGAAGAAGATAAACTTCAACAAACGCACTTACCTTTTCTGTGTACAGCTGGAGATCCGGCAAATGTCTTGGGTAACCTGTTACCAGGAAGGCTCGACACTGAGAACTATTTTGGAATTCTCTCGCGAGCAATGCTAACGCTACGGGAGGTGAGAGCTTATCCGGTGGGCCCAAACCTTGTGGATGGAAAGAAATAGGAAATAAATGGTGGGATTAAACTTGCGTACAATAATTTTTATCTATTTTTGCCCAATTTGCATAATTCTTTACTTTGTGATATAGTTAAAAAAATAACATACACGCAGACAGCTCCGTTCACGTAATTCATCACACATAGCCAACCACAACACATCTGTATCTTCCTCTCTCCTCTTTTCACACAAATAGCGCATCAGTCTTCGGTCCAGCAAATTTCCAAAGAGGTTTTGACAGGGAGCGGGTGGCTCTTCCTTGGGCCACGGAAAGTTCCCTGCTCGTTGGGGAGGGACAAACCAGAGTACTACAGCACCTTCTACTCTAACGAGGTTAGTACCTGTTTTATCATGTCAATACCAGTATTTGAAAATATATTAAACTTTTTTAATATTTATTTTCTATAAAACCCAATACTTGAAACCTAAAAGATAATATATATATATATATATATATATATATATATATATATATATATATATATATATATATATATATATATATATATATATATATATATATATATATATATATATATATATAGTCTGAATAAATTTTTAGGAAGAAAATAGACCCAAGTTTTTAGCTTTTATTAGAAAGAACTCCAAGTTAATTTATTGTTTAAGCAATACCGGTATTAGTAAGCACTAGGCATTGTTACACCCCTAGTTCCCCCGGGCTTGCTAGCAATTGTCATTCTGATCTTTATATGAATTTTATTTTCCTTCGGAGGACTTCATTCACGATTGGGAAAGGACGGGAAGCGCAATTAACTAACTATATTAAAAAAATCCTCGTGAATTCTGGCTTAGAAAATGCTACAGGAAAAATAATTCACTATGTCAATTTTTGTTTCTGGCCAGTAAATGTTATTTTCCAACTCTTTTTATTGCAAAACAATAGAAAATAACGATTATTTGTTTTAAACTTTGCTTTTGTGGCTTGTCTGATGAAATATTTACTAAAAGGTCTAAAAACAAAAATACAGAGTTAAATGAATACAATTTTAATAAAACTTTCAAAAGAAATATATAAAAATGATTAAAAAAAGTTAGAAGTGAACAGTTTTCCTCAATTTCCCTTTGCAATATAAATCACTTTCTCATACAAGCCTCCGAGTGTAGCCTCCCATCTTGTTTTCTTTGTATACTCCTTGGTATCTATGTTCAAAGTTTAGTATATCTTGAGGGAAACACTCCTGTTGCTCCTCTGGGTATTCTCTCAAATTCTTCTAGAACTTGTCAAGATGGGCATTAACGATATCCATCTTCAGGAACATCCTGCAGCCCATTTGGTGAGAGCTTTTCACTAAGTTCTCAACCAGGTCCGCATAATTGTCAGCCTTGTGGTTGCCTCAAAAAGCTCTGACACGCCGAAACAAAACTCTTTCATGCTTCTTTTTCTTTTTTAGTAACCTTTTCATGGAATTCTGAATACTCATTATTTTCCTGATTTTTTGTCCAAAAAAGACACTGGCTTTCACCTTTGCCTCAGAGAGTTTGGGAAAGAAATTTTGAAGGTACTTGAAGGCTGCTCACTCTTTGTTAAGAGCTCAAGCAAACTGCTTCTTTAAACATAGTTTTAAATGCAATGAGGGGAACAATACAGGAAGATCAGCACTCGGCAGTACTGGTGCAATATAGGCTGGAAGATTAGCAGGCGGATTTTTGCCACTTCGACGTTTTGAATGGTCCACCATGCAGAAGTAGGAGTTCCTCGAGTGACCCAGTGGATTCACCCCAAATGCTGGGAAGGGCAAACTTCATTGCTCTTCTTTCCTCTCTATAACATCATGTAAAGTAAATAAATATACTTTATTACTTTTCGAATTAAAAGCAAACATAATAGCATAAATATTTGTGACATTTAGTATTTTACTCGTTTCAACAAAGTTTTCTTGCAGTGTTCACACGCAAAATAAAGTGCCAGCGGGATGCCAAAGTACGCTTTGTAAGCTTCACACATTCTCATAGAGGCTGTCACACCGAACCTTTTTGCTCTTGTATTGATGAACTGTCTGCAGATATAACAGAATACATCTGCAGAATGATTGCAGCCTCTTGGTGCCATTTCTCTTCTGATGTGTTCACTATGGTAGCTAAAGAGGAAATGATAACTGATCTGTGACTCCCTGTATAAATATTTCTGCAGCAATATTCAAGAAGGTTCTAGAAGTTTCCAGGGGGTTGTTCTGGCAAGTTCTAGAACATTCTTGAAACTTCATCAAATCCTACTAAACTCTAGAAATTTCTCATTAAATCTACAAAGTTTGGGAAGGTTTCCTTAAACGTTATTCTACAACATTTTTTTTTTATTGGGTTGAGGAATAAGTTCTTGCGATTTTATCAAATTTATTCATTACCATTAACAATTTTATAAAAACTTCAATTTTAATTGATAACAATATGCAATTTAATCAATAATGTATTCTCCGTTGTTATTTACGACTTCCTCCCAACGTTCAACTAGTTTTTCGATGCCTCTGCAATAGAAATCTCTGGATTTTGACTCGAAGAATTCGTCTAACCAGGTTCTTAATTTCACATCAGTATTGAACGAAACGCCGAGCAAATTGTTGGAGAGCGATCGGAACAGATGGAAATCCGATGGAGCCAAGTCTGGTGAATGTGAAGGATGCGGCAGGATTTCCCAAGTAAGCGTTTGGGTGGCGTCTTTTGTCATATTGGCAATGTGAGGACGAGCATTTGTCATGTTGCAGAAGGACTCCATAACGTCGATGAGGTCGCTTTTCACGAATAGCTTCGGCCAGTCGATACATTTGTTGAACGTAGAGTTCTGCATTGACAATCTCATTGTTTGCAAGGAGCTCATAAAGAATGATGCCTTCACAATCGCACCACACACACACAGCATCGTCTTTCGTGGATGAAGTCCTTGCTTAATCACGGAAGTGTTTTTTTATTGGGACTAAGCCATTGTTTTCGATGGTTCATGTTGGCATAAACACACCACTTTTCGTCGCCAGTAATGATGCGGTGAAGAAATCTGTCTTTATATCCACGAGTAGCCTTGTGACGAGCAAGCAAACCTGCGGCAATCTTGGAGCGTTGAAGTTTGTTGCTTTCGCTCAAAGCGTGCGGAACCCATGCACCGAGTTTTTTTTTAACTTTCCCCATCGAATGATTGTGATTCACTACAGTTTTCTGATCACACGCCAATTGTACAGCCAATTCTCTAGTCGATTGACGAGGATTTTCATGAAGATGGTCGTTCAATCGATCTTCATCCAACTTAATGGAGCGACCAGAACGTTCTTCGTCATTAAGATTGAAATGACCGTTTTTGAAACGTGAAAACCACCATTGAGCTGTCCTTTCTGATAAAGCATTTTCTCCGTACACAGCACAAATATCGCGACGAGCTTTGGCTGCGTTTGCATTGTTTCCGTCTCGATTGAAAATGAATAACAACAAGTGTCGAAAATGCGCCTTTCTTTCAACTTGACATTCCATTTTGAGGGTACAGAACAAAAATTAAATTAAGACAACTTTTAAATAAACCGCAATGACTTATTATTCAACTTCATGACGTAGCCTAAACAAAAGCCTAATAGTCTACGCTGTTAAGAGACGTAGCCTAACCTTTGCAAATTTTGCTCTCATTATTTATTATTGTTTCTTAATATGTGCACAAATCACGTCAACAAAACTTAAATCAACACAACATTAAAAAAACGCAAGAACTTATTCCTCAACCTAATATAAAATAAGATTTACAAATTTCTACCATGCTTTGGAGAAAATTAAAGCCTAACGTTGGCCTTTTATATATTCTCAATTTTTTTTCCTCGAAATTAATAATATCCTAGAATTATTTTCCAAATGGGCAAATTTAAAATTTAAGTGCCCTACCTACAAAAGCAAAGTTTTGAGATCAAAATAGACTTTATTCATTTACTTTACCTACGAACAGCTGGAAAAATTTTTTTTAAGCCAAGAACAATAAAAAAAGTGAAATTTTGTTACATAGTCTAATCATCACAAAGCATGAAATGTTAAAGAAAGCTCTAAGTATTACTAATATTTTAAATATAACTAATATGTTTTCCCACTGGTGGGAAGTGGAATCTCCCTAACCTGTCAGCTTCAGGTAGGGGTGGAAGAAGACAACTAAATGTACACCCATTTTTTAGCAAATGCGCCTAGCTAAGAACCAGCTCCCTATATAATAATCCTATCCATACGTTCAATATCATCTAAGTTGGGAGATTAACCGGCTCCGTTCTTCCAGTAGCAAGTTTATTATTTTTTCCACATTCTATTTCCTTTTCTTTGTTCCATCCTCTAATAGGCCAGAGCCCCGATCTCGGTTGGTGCATTGCGAAGATAAAGAATAATTATTGTGCTTAATTAATACTTGTATCATAAAGATAATAGAATATATATATATATATATATATATATATATATATATATATATATATATATATATATATATATATATATATATATATATATATATGGTACTAGGTGAGACCTTGAGCAATAAAGACATATACGTATAAACTTAAAATATGAATATAACTAAATATTATATTGATAAGAAGCTTAATCAAAACAAATATACATAAATCATATATCGAAATCGGCAGCATTTGTCGTGTCTAGATGTAATAAACCAAAACCACATAGATAACTTTGGGTTAATGCAGAATTAATAGAACATAACTGTATGGCATATCAAATAAAGATTACGATGATACACACTCATACATTAACTCTTTTCTTTCGAATGTATGCGCGTTTGATGATGTGAGTAATACAAATACAATAAAAATGAGTTTGCTACACTATAATTAACATTATACTTAGGCTTTTATCGCTTTCTCACTTACAGCACATGTACACATATTACAGCCAACACAGACACAACTATACACACCCTATAGCAAAAAATACGCACTGACACACACATCGTGGTTCGTCCTGGCTCTAACTTACAAACAACTTAACAACTACACTCTTATCGGTGGGGGTTGATTTTGTGCCCAGTGTTTTTCTCCCTTTGACCTAGGACGTGCGACGGATGAGGTAGGATTCAGGTGGATGTCTGGTAGAAAATTTATGCATGTTTGATGGTGGACATCCACTACCTTGCCTCATTATCAATCTCTCTTACCCTTTTCTCTTCAGTTTATCTAACTTCTTAGTCCCATTTATTCCTCTACCTCTTCCATTGCCTCTTCACCTTCCTCTTATTCTACTTCCTTGTCTAACTCACATTATTGTTCCATTTCTTCTCTACTCCCCACCTCATTTTCTTATTATTTTTTCGTCTAGTTTTGACTTCTTTCTACCTTTCTCCCTTTGCCATTTACCTTTTATCTCAAATCCGTATTCAGACACCATCGATTTAGCCCTACACATGCAAGACCCCGCCCCTAATCTTCTACCTAAGTCTGGAATCGTTGCTATGGACTCTTATTTCAGTATTATACCTTTGTTATTAACTCTAATCTGGTCTATGTAACCCCCACCCAACCCCACACATTCAGGACCCAACCCCCTAACTTGTAAGGCTCCGCCCCTTATCTTCTATTTAAGTTTGTCCCGTGGAATCGTTTTTATGGACTTTTATTTCAGTATTACACCTTTGTTATTAAATCCAATTTGGTCTATGTGATACTTTGTTTTGTTCTTTGTAGGGCAACTTTGTATTTCCAAGTAGAATGATTGTGTGTTAAGGACATGTAAGGTAGGTAAAGTTATGGGTAGGTTATTTTTCAGTTAATTAAAGGCTTCATGGAAGATTAAAAAATGGCAAGAAGGCCATTGCGTCTTCTTGGAAGTGCATTGAGCCTTTGTAGAATTCGTTATCAGACTCAAGATCTATGTTGGGTTGGTATCTTTATAGGCGTTTTTTTATATAGAAGCGTATCACTATGAATGTTTAACTATTTTATAAATGGTCGAAAACGGTCTTTGTTTTTAAAATTTAAAATTTCCTGGTTTTCATTTTTACTTTCCTGTGTGTTTTCTCTCTCGGTCTCTGGCCCTGAGTGCCAGAATTCCGTTATTCACTGCCACTTTTCTTTGTCTTCTCGCACGCCTCATTTTGGCAGATCTTATCAGCGGACAACTGCGGCACTCTTGGTATCGTGCACCCAATATGTGGGATGGAAAGGTACAATTAGAGGCCAACTATGGGTTTCGTTATTCCTTGAGGGGGAGAAAAGAAGGGAGAGGGGACATTTAGAGGCCAACCATGGGTTTCTTTATTTCTTGAGGGGGAGAAAGAGGGGGCAGGGTTGTTGCATTGTTCTCGTCTTATCGCCTGTCATTGCCTTATCGATAGCGAGCGTTTGGGTCTATTTGCATGTATTAATTAGTTTTTTTTCCTAATTGTGTGTTTGTGCGTGAGTGTATGTAGATGTTTTTAGTGGTAATGACTCAAACGACCGAATTCCTGGAAAGTCGATCTACACTGAGGACCGTAAACAGGATATCTCCCCCCCCCCCTCCCTCCAAGGACGGTTTGCTCTCATTTCGACTCGAAAATAAAGGATCGAATTAATAGGTCCCACGAGTGGACCGAACTCAAGGAATTTTGATCCTTTTGGAATTCGGTCATACCTTTTCACGTATGGGTCACGAAATAGAAGTCGAATCTGAGAGATCTTAAGGATCTTACTTCGGCTAACGTCTAACCATGCTTGTTAATCGAATTTTCTGTTGGATTGGGTTTCTTCCCTTTTGTACCTCTCACTCATTTCTGTTTTATAACTGAATGTATATGACTCAGCTAGTGGGCGCTAGTATGTGTACGTATCTGTAATCTGTATGGGCGCAAATGAGATAAAATTATATATTTTTTCTGAGTAATAACGATTCACTTTCCTCCCCAACCCCTATAGTGTATACAGGACTTTTAAAGTTTTTTTTTCAAGTTTAGGAGTTTCTATTTATCATTTCCTGTTAATAAATTTTATAGGTAAACTGACTTTCCTGGGTATCCTCGCCTATTGTGTTTTTAGGTGCTTGTATGTACATTGCCTGTTACTTAGTTTATGCCAGCTACCTTAGGCTGGGTTTATTTAGGAATCGAATCATAATGACTTAGTCTAACCTTAGCCTAAACTAATTAACATGTAAAATACAGCACCTAAAAATCCCAAAAGGCAAAGTGACATAAATAGCCTAACCCAACCTAAACTAATTAATATGTATAATAATGACACTGAAAAATCACACGCGGCGGGGAGAACTAAATAGCCTAACCTAGTCTAAACTAATTAACGTGGATAATACAAAAACCGAAAATCACATAAAATAACAATATACGAGATTTAAATAACTTAACCTAGCCTAAACTAATTAACATGTAGAATATAAACACCTAAAAATCACATTAAACGAGAAGACCTAAATAGCCTAATCTAGCCTAAATGAATTAACATGTAAAATATAAACACCTAAAAATAGCATTAAAGGAGACCTAAATAACTAACCTAGCCAAAACTAATTAATATGTAGAATAGAATCACCTAAAAATCAAAATAGGCGAGGCGACCTAAATGACATAACCTAACCTAAACTAATAAACATGTAGAATAAAAACACCTAAAAACCAAGGGTAAAATACAAACCCCCTTAGAAACACAATAGGATGAGAAACTCATTAAACTAACCCGATTGAATTTTATTGTTTAGTCTTGAGATGGACTTTCCCTTTTCTGTTTTTGCAACTTCACGTGTCTTTATTGATTTACCCCCGGAAAAAGAAAATTTAGGTGAACTTCTCTTCTTTATGGAAATGTCGAGTGGAGTGACCATGTTGATGTTGGGATAGTGTAAATGCACTGAGCATGTGTATAATTCGAAAGCATGGCATAGGAGTTCCACTCATGTATGTCCTAGGTAATTAAAAATACTGTATTAATGGGTGTATCTTTTCTACTCTGAATCCATTACACCAGGAAGAAGGGGCCAAGGTGAACTCAGGTATCATGTTCTAGGAATGGACTAAATTACACACACTACCGAGTAATAACTCTAATTATCTATGTACAGACAGTAAGCGCTATAATTATTAATAGCGAAGCGTAGTAATCAGGAATAAATGATGCGAAGCGTTAAAGAGCGAAGCAAATACCCTCTGCTGAAGGTTTTATTATTTGCCTCTGGAGTTGTAATTAAGTAGAAGTGTAATTAAAAAGAACGCCCTTTAACTACGCCAAAAGTTCAAGACCCGAAAGCTTCGCCAATGCGACACGAAGCATTAATATAAAAAGGAAATAATGTACAGATAGGAAGATAGGGAGTTGCTGTAAGTTTGAAAGCTTTTTTTGAAGCAAAATTTTGAATGCTGTTTTGGGAGTTGCGGTAACATTACCAGTTTCGCTTTTGAGAAGCATCAGAGCTTCCTTGGAAGGTTTTTTGAAACCGTTTTTGTACTGGATTTGAAGACGTCGAAAATTGATTTCTGTGTGAAAGAGAAAATTAAGATTTCTTCCGTCATCTAATAGTCTCAAATTTTGAGGTACTAGGTTTATACGATAAGAATTTTCGGTGATTCTACAGAATAAAAACTCCAATGCAATCAAAGGCGCGTTATTATAAGTATTTCTAAAAAAATACGCAAAATACTATATAAAATTTCACTAATAAAAGCAGGGAAATTTCTAATTATGCTGTTATAACGACAAATAGATTGACAGTCATCTTATCATCGATATTTGCTTTGAGGATTTGAGTTTAAGCTAGATTATTTTTGGTGGGTTTGTTTAGTTTGTTTCAGGTAAGTTTTGTAGGGGTTGTGTATTGTTTTTACCCCCAGGAGGATAACAAACGAGAAACTTATTCTAGCAATACGCCGTGGCCATACCCTTTAGTTACAAATGGCTGATCTTTGTGACTGTTATGAAACATCGGTTCTTAGGTTCTCCCGTGATTCAATATTATATCATAAGTTTCTACATCATAATTAAATTAGTATCATTTTGGGGAACGCATATTCCTTGAATAGGTGCAATGATTTTTTTTCCCCGAGGCTTATGACGTCATACCGACAGATCAAGGAGCGGCAAATAATTATTCGGGAAATATTACTTTCAAGTGCTAATATCTCTGAAAATAGTGTTTTCTTCGCCTAATAAATAGCAACAAACAATTCAGATATAAATATAGAATAATTTAAACGTAATTTTTCTACAAAAAGCGGTGTTGTTAGTCTGTAGAATTACCGAAATTTCGCCTTCCTTTATTCTTTAATGTATCTTACACGACAAATTCCTTGGGATAATTAAAAAAAAATGAGTTATAAATAGTTTATTTTTATCAGGTGGTCAATTTGTACTTTGTTCTTTAAGAATACAAAGCTTGGTTGACCTCATCTGGATGATCTTTACCTGCACCGAAGCGCCAGGTCTAGGCGTCGCTTTTTTTTTTAAAAGGAGTAAAGTTCAATTTTCAAAAAGAGTAAAGTTCAATTATACCCATTTAGAGCCATTAAATGACCCACGTGACCATGGGACATAGGATTATTCTCCCTGGGGATTTCAAATCTCGCACTGGGTGGCGCCATCTAGTGGCAGAAGACTCATTTAGCCATTCAAAGGCACTTGTAAGTGATTTGGACCATGGGAAACCATCAATGCATCAACCATTTATCATCTTATCACAAAACGCCGCAGGTCATTGGGAGGACTTTTGCTCTTGTTTTATCTTTCGAGAGGCTGACGCGTGTGAAGGAAAAAGTTGCGCCAAACGAGCTCAAAGTTTTACATTTGCAGCTCGTGTCATTAAAACGTATTTTCCATTGTGCCGAGAATTGAAGTGAAAAGAATCGAGATCTCTGCTCTCCTGCGGAGGGCTACAACAAGTACAAAATCGCCAAGCGGCTCAAAGTCAGCTAGATGACCATCCACAGAGTCACAGAGAAGCTTGAAAACGTAGAAGACCTTAAAGATCGACCTCGTTCAAGCAGACCTCACTTTGTCAACTGTTTGACTGCGAGAAAGGTCTTCGAAAATGATTCGAAGCTCATAATGACTGGGCTCGCGGAGAAGAAGAACATCTCGGTGATCATGGTGTCCATGTCTGTTAAGGGGCTTGCTGGCAAGAGCTTGAGGTGCGTGGAAAGGCTTCTGCTCACCGACCGTATGCGAGAACAATGTTGGGAGCGTTGTTGTCGCCTTATCGACGGCTTAAAGAGTCATGGCATACGAATTTTCATTTTTCTGATGAAAAAAACTTTACTGTCGATCCGGTCATCAACAAGCAGAACGACCGCGTGGTAAGCTTCGGCCAGGACGTCTTCGAGGTCCGCTACGTGTCCACGACCAAGCACTCGGGCTCCGTGATGATGCTCGGGGGCATGGCTTTGAATGGCGAGAAGATGACGCCGGTGTGGTTCGCGGTTGTTTACAGGCTCACCGCGGCCGATTGCTGGAACATCTTGGCCATGAAAGTCTTGCCGTGGGTGAGAAGGATCACGAAGAAGGCGGACTAGGTCTTCTAGCAGCACGGTGCCCCGGCCCACACGGCCAAGACCATGCAAGAGTGGTTGGGGCTGAGCATCAACTCCTGGTCGAAGGACCTTTGGTTGCCGCAGTCGCCCGATCTCAATCCCATCGACTACAACGTGTCGGTGCCTGTCGAGGGCAAGGCTGACAAGGCCCGCCACAGCAACATCGACGAGCTGAAGTCCTCGGTCAATCGCGTATAGGCACAGCATGAGGAAGGATTTCGTCCGCAATGTGGGTGCGGCCTTCAGGTCTCGCATGGAGTGCATGCTCGCCGCCGAGAGAGGTCACATTGATTAATATTACAATTTAAACACATATTTATATGTTAATAAAATAACAACGTGTCTAAATGCATAAATAATATCTTTGTGTCCTTTGTTGACGGCGTCTTAATGAGTGCTACAGGACTTTTGCAATACCCACTATAGTCGTTTGCTTACATTAATAATATATTATGAGTTTGTATTAATTTTTTATAGTGCTCATTTGAGTTTGTTCTCAATTTGATTCGGCCCCATTTTGGTTAATAATCCTTTGTCTTCTACTCAATTGAGGTGCTACTTATTTTGGCTTGTACTCATAAATAATGGATTTTAAATACACTTAACATTTTAATTGTAGATGAATTGCAACATAAAGCCTCCCGGAGGGCCAGGAGGACGTATACATTAAAGTCCCCCCCTCCCCCACGTGCGGAGAAAGCAGGATAATCGAGCCACATGAGGAGACTCGTGGGAACGTTAGCCGGCGAATAACAGTCTAACTGCCTACCCTGTTGTATCTCCCCGCCACATAGGTAGTTGGAGCGACCATCTGTGTTAAGGTAAGTACCAAAGGCCCTTAAACAGCGCTCAAAAGATCCAATTAAATATGAGATCCGTAGGCCCGTGGTTAAATCGTCAAAAAGCGCTCCCAGTCAAAAGGCACTCCAAGGATGGTGACGGTTGATGGTGTCTCTAATTAACAAGCCGACTTGGGCACCGCGGAGCGAACCTCCTCACCCCTCACTCTTCTCTCTAAGGCCTCACCCCTCGCTCTCCCCTCTGCGGCCTCACCCCTTCCCATTTAGATGGGGCAATCGCCCGCGTATAAATAAGCACCTGAAGAAAAGAAAAATATTATTATTCAGGGAGAGACGATATAGGATCAGTTCGAGAAGATCGATCCTTCAGGCCGTAAAGATTATTATTATTCGATGAGAGACGATAGAGGATCAGTTCGGGAAAATCGATCCTTCAGCCAGGAAAGATTATTCAAGGATTTTTTTTTTTTTTTTTAAGGGGCTATCTGGCGACTGCTGACTTAGGCATAAGTTGCCGTAAACAAACAGCCTAGTTCTAGGCTACTTCAAAATAATTCAACAGAAAACAACAATAAAAAGAAAAAACAATAACAAAGTAATAACAAAAACGATAACAAAAACAACAACAACAATAAACCGGGTTAAATGAAAGGGAGAAGGCCGGCCTCCCCCCAAAAGTCAATAAGTCCACCAGTCATGGTGCACGCACTCGTCCCGAGTACAAGGGACAGGCGGTAGCGACCCCGCCCATCCCGGTACCGAACAGGTATCGTGCGCGAAGATCACCCAGACTGGGACATTCGACAAGAATATGCCGAACAGTGAAGGGGACGACGCAGTCGTTGCAACAGGGCGCATGCGAGCGCTCCATCAAGTAGCGATGTGTCACACGAGTGTGTCCGATTCGAAGACGACAGAAAGCAACCTGAAGCCGCCACGGCATTGGGGGATAGATCCTTTGGAACAGTCGCGGCGCAATAGCACGCAAGTTTAAGTTCCCTTCGACCGTCTCCTATCTTCTTTGCCAAGCAGTCCGGAGAGCTGCCCGTATTCCTGCCATGTAGTCGGTGTGAGGAAGAGCGAAACGCTGGTCCGGTCGCAGAGTCCTCGCGGACTCTTTGGCGCCCTCATCGGCGCGCTCATTCCCCGCAATTCCTACATGTCCAGGAACCCAGCAGAAGATAATCTCGACATCTGCCCGGCTCGCCAAAACCGTGGCGTCACGGATATCGCGAACCAGGGGATGCGGAGATTCCAATGCCTCGAGAGCACTCAGGGTGCTTTGTGAGTCGCTATCGATCACAATCGGGTCTCCGAACCGAGGACGTCGCGTAATCTCCCGTACCGATTGGTGTATTGCCACCAGCTCGGCCGTGAAGACAGACGCAGCGCCTGGTAGAGCCCCGCTGACTTCAAACAGAGGGGATACGGCGTGGAAGCCCACCCCCTCTTGGGACTTGGAGCCATCCGTATACACTGGCACGGTTCCAGCGTGACACGATGTGTGCTCCAAAAAGGTCGAACGCAATACTCCCGGCGCAGTACAAGCTTTGGGAGCAGAGGCGTGGCGACAAATAGCCAAATGTGGTACCCTCCAGGGTGGCGTCCTGGGCAAAACCAGGGGCGCCACCGGCCCGAGAGCGATATCTACCTCTCGAAGGAGTTTCCTGGCCCTAAACCCAAAAGGCTTAGGGTATGACTGACGTCTCTCGACGGCATAGGCACCATCGAGATCAGCTGCGGATGCAGTGAGAGCTGTTGGCGACTGAGGGAGGCGCCGGGCTCGCGCGTACAGTCGAGTGATACACTGCACGTGGCGCAGAGCGAGTGGCATCTCCCCAGCATCGACCAACAGGCTCTCAATGGGGGAAGTGCGGAAGGCACCGGTCGCAAGGCGAAGGCCGGTGTGGTGGATCGAATCCACCTTCCGCAATAAACGCTCGGCTGCAGATGCATAAAACTCGCATCCGTAGTCGAGCTTCGAACGAACAAAGGATCGATAAAAAAGTAAGGCAGTAGCCCTATCAGGGCCCCAAGCGCTGAACGTCACGGAACGGAGAATGTCCATGGCGCGGGTACAAGAGACCCTAAGGCTGCGAATATGAGCCTCCCAGGTGAGGCGTCGGTCGAATACAAGACCAAGGAAATGGTGCGACTCAACCACATCCAGGCGCACCCCATTAAGAAACAAATCTGGGTCGGGGTGAAGCCGTGGATGGCGGCAGAAGTGCACCACCTTAGTCTTGGCCAAAGAAAACCGAAACCTGTGCGCTTCGGCATAGCGAGAGACGCGGTTCAATGCCTGTTGGAGTCGACGCTCCAGAGTTGGCATCTGGGCCGCGCCAAAAGAGATCGAAAGGTCGTCCACGTAGAGCGTAGCGAGAACATCTTCCGGCAGCACCGAGGTGATGCCGTTGATGCTCAGGGCAAAGAGTGTGACACTGAGGACACTTCCCTGCGGGACACCCTCTTCCTGCTCCTTTGGGCCGGAGAGGGCTCCCCCCATCCGTACGCGGAATCGACGATCTCGCAAAAATTCAGATATAAACATTGGGAGGCGTCCCCTCGCCCCCATCGTGTGGAGAGTCTCCATGATACAGTATCGCCATGCGGTATCATAGGCCTTCTCCAGATCGAAAAACACCGTGGCGTAGTGCTGTCTACGAAGGAAAGCCTCGCAGACGGCATTTTCCAGTCGGAGCAGAGCATCCGACGTGGAGTGGAACTTGCGGAAGCCGCACTATGCAGGAGACAGATGGCCTCCGCTGTCCAGGAAAAAGGCTAATCTAACATTTACCAATTTCTCCATCAACTTGCACACGCAAGAGGCTAGAGAGATTGAGCGGAAACCGGTCGGAGCAGAGTGATCTCTCACCGGGTTGCGAAAGGCAAGCACAGTATCGATTCGCCAGGCGTCTGGGAGAAGACCTTCCACCCAGATCCTGTTAAACAAATCTAACAGAAAGGCCATGCCTCGCTCACCTAGATGTCGAAGCATGGCGTACGGGACATCGTCCGGACCGTGGGCGGTGTCCGCGCACGAAGCGAGAGCGGAACGCAACTCGCTTACAGTAAACTTGTCGTTGAAGGGTTCTCCGCCTCTGGAGGTAAAGTCCAGCCGGCGGCCTTCCGCGACATCACGACGTGCATTGAATGTGGGCGGAGCAGCATCACGGCTAGAGAATGCAGAAAAAGCGGTCGCGAAGGATTCCGCGACGGACGCGGGGTCCGAGATTGCGGTCCCATTCTCCTGGAGAACGGGAGGGGGGGTCCTGCGAGAACTTGCCCCGAATCCTTTTGACTCACTTCCACACCTCAGCTAAAGGGGTCTTCCCGTTAAGTCAAGACACGTATGCCCGCCAAGAAGAGCGGCGGGCGTGCTTCGAAATATACCGGAACCTAGCCCTAGCCCAACGAAATTCAGCGACAGTGAAATCGTTCGGGCGGCGCTTATAGCTCATGTAGGCATAACGCTTCTGTTTGAGGGCCGTCTCACACTCGGCCGACCACCATGGGAGTGGTCGGAGTGCAAAACAGTCAGACGTTCTAGGAATAGTAGTCAGGCCCGCGGCGATGAGGTTGCCAGAGAAGAACTCAACGGCCTCATCTACCGACCTAAACTCCTCGACTGAGATAGAGAATTCAGTCATTTACTGAAATGCAGGCCACCGCGCCCGCGCCAAGCACCACCGAGGTGGTCTCTCAGGCGGCAGTTGCCCTGAAAAGGATATTTAAATGGGAAAGTGATCACTACCATGGAGGTCATCGACCACCCCCCAATCAAAATCAGGCTGTGCATCCGAAGAGCACAAAGATAGGTCAAGGCAAGAAAATGAAGCGGTTCTCGGACAGTGATGCGTAAACTCATCCACGTTTAGGACACCCATCTCAAGCTCTTCGATCAGATCGGCAAGGACTTGTCCCCTGGGATTTATGGAGTAATCTCCCTAGAGAGGATGCCTGCCGTTCAGATCTCCAAGCAAGAGATAGGGCCTCGGCAACCGTGCCACGACGCGGCGGAAGTCCCCCGCGTCGAAGTCAGCTGACGGTGGAATGTACGCAGAAATGATAGTATACCTCCTATCCAGGTGCAGCTGCACAGCCACTGCCTGAAAGGAGGTATCTAAAGAGAAAGGAAGAGCGGAGACATCATGCCGGGTGTAAACCGCGCATCCCCCAGCCCGGCCATCCCGCGGTAGTGGGGTTGCAAGACCCTTATACCCCGGGAGGGCAGGCAGCGGGCACGCGCCTAGCATGGTCTCCTGCAAAGAAATAGCTAACGGGAAACGGGACGAGGCGAGCCTCCGCAGCTCCTCCCAGTTGGCCCGGAGTCCACGGCAATTCCATTGAAGGAATATGCCCTCCAGGCCTAGCTCGGAGAAGACGCGGGGGGCCTCCTCGAAATGAAGACCCTCACGGGAATGGCCGTACGCTTCCCGGGGGTAGAACCCCGGGCGCTGTTGGCCGGACAAAGCGCTGGAGGCGCTGTTGGCCGGACAAAGCGCTGGAGGCGCTGTCGCCTTCGAGGACTTATTGGGGGAGGTTGGGCTCCTTATGCGAGTCTTTTCCTCCCTCCGCCTCGAAACCCTAGGCAGGCGCTGCCTGATGTGCCGATCTTGGCTTGGTCGCCTACCAAAGTGGCAGCAGACCCATCCGTCCCCGCAGCCCCCGCGGATTGAGAGGAGCCCCGAGTCTTCTTTGTCTTTCTAGTCTTTTTCTTTTTTTGAGAGGAGGGCGGGGAATGAACCCGCTTCTCACCTCCGCCGGCAGAAGCCCCCATGCCAGATGGGCCGGCCTCAGCCAGGTCCCTCTCCGAAATGGAGAAGTTCCTGGTAGTCGTGGGGGCACCTGTCAGAGGAGATCCCTCCCCTCCTTGTATTGCCTTCGAGCCCTCAGCCGTTTGAGGGGGACCTTGCATAGGGGCGGACTCGGGTTCGGTGCTTGGCGCCGAGCCCGGATTCCCCCCCATGGAAGGCCCTACCGTCTGAGGCTTGGTCTCCTCAAGGACCATGTCTATCGCAGGAGGGGCCTCCAGTTGGCCATCCTCTCCCAGGACATCGCAGGTCCCCTTGGCAGCGTCAAGAGTCATTTGTGGGGAGGCACAAGCCTTAACCCCGGCAAGGTTTAATATCCTTGCCAGCAGGTCTTTTGAGGGAAGCGACCGAAGGGGCCTGGCTTCCCTCTCCCCCCCTAAGGGGGTTTGCCCTACCGAGCCGCTTACAAGAGAGGCGTTCGGCAATGGGCTGCCTGCTGGCTTTCTTGGCAGTCCCCTTAGAAAGAAAAGGAGGGACTGCCGCTGGAAATAGGGAGGTGCCCGAAAGCACCTCCAGAGAAGGGAGTGAGGGGGAGTCCCCTACACCCGTAGGCGTAGGAGAGGAGTAAGTGTCCTCTCCGGTTAAAGAAGTATGGAGGGTCCCCTGCGCAAGCACAAGGGGGGGGGACCTCCATTTTTTTGGTGGAGCTGCCCGAGGGCGGCTCCGTTGTTCTTGGGGAAGTTGGGGGTTGGGTTTTTTTTTATATTCATCATTGGGCATGGTGACCCTCTTATTTACACGGGACGCAACAGCTCACCACCTCTCACAGTTGCCCGCACTGCAAGAGGTGCTTGCAGGCTCGGCAGAGCCAGGCGCCGCCATTTGGGACCACCCCTCCCGCCTGGTGGCCTGGCAGTCCATCGGCATGGCGGCTCTACCTTAGACATGGCGTAAAAAAGATAGATTTTGAAGACGAGAGGAAAAGGGATGTGAGGAAGGTATGGGTGGGGATGAAGCAGGTAGTTAAAAACCAGCCACCCCAGACCGGAGCTCAGGGGTTAGGGAACATTGTCCCCCACCCCCTCAGCCCCGATGCGGGACGGTTGGCTGAAAGGAAGGTCAGCATCTACCCTGTGAAATTAGAGGCTGACCAGAGAAAGTTGGGGGAGAGGTTGTGTGAAAAGAGAGGAAACAAGTGTTTTGAAGGAAGGAAGAGAGGCTAAGCTGGGGCCGGACGGGGTGCTGAGTCCCGTCAGCACGGCGGCCAGGATGGCAAATCGCCGCACCCCTTACGGGGGATTATTCGAGGAGAGACGACAAAGGATCAGTTCGAGAAGATCGATCCTTCACCCAGTGAAGATTCATTCGAGGAGAGACGCTAAAGGATCAGTTCGAGAAGATCAATCCTTCCCCAGTGCCGAATTAACATAGAACGTTAAGTTTTGTATCGGTGCCATACCAAAGAATCCTTTACAGACTTAGAAGAAGTCTGACTGGCGAAAAGAAAACCCGCTCATCCTCGATTGACTCTCACCCGCAAGCACCGTAAGAGTAAGAGGAGAAGAACCAATCCCCAACGAGGTTCCATTTGTTAAGTACGGTAGAAATCCCCTTGTATACCCAAATCTAGTTTGGCACCCGGCGTTAAAGACTAGGATACAAATAGGTTTCCAGAGCATCCAGAAGAAGACTCCTTGAGCTAGAGAGCACCACCCCTCTCTCCGTCTTTTAAAGGTAACAGGAAGCAAAGTTGCAATAAGAAGTTGACATCCCCCCTCCCCCCTCTCTCCACCTTATCTCGTGAAAGAAAAGAAAACTCCAGCCGCTCGCCGTAGAAAAAGAAGCGCGGAAAAATCCCTCTAGTGACATCTGGCAACCCCTGATCCTATCTGTCATGTAAGTTAGAATGACCATTTATATTCGTATTGCGTTAGTATGAGTTTATTACGGTACTCGATTTAAATGAAGTAGAAACCATTGTGCGTGAACCCCGTCATATTTACTAGTAGAAGAGTGTAATTTAATTTGATGTTTAATGCTGATCTAAAAGGGTCACCATAAAATAACTAATCGGCAATTAGTTTGTTTACGTGGAGCCTATTTTTTTGTCATGAATAGATATTGTAATAGGCCCAGTTGCAAGCTTGTTTAGCCTCGGTTAGCTTTTGAGGTGAATATATGTATTTGTACTGTTGTTTTTTGTAGTTAATTGTTTTTTTTTAATATATGTTTATTTGGGGATAATTCCTACGTGTTTGAGACGGCTCTCCCTTAAAACAACAAAATAGAATTCTTCGACACTAATAGTCAATTAGATATTCTCGTGTACTATTAATAAATATACTATAAGAAAATAAATTTTGTACTCTTGGGTATTTGTAATTATTGTATTCCTAGATCATTCATTTGAATCATCATATTCTTCAATTGTCAATCTGAAATATGGTCATTTTAATCTCTTTATTGCTTAATATATTTTAGTACTCTCCTGTATAAATGACCGTAATGTGTTTTAATATATTCTAGTACTCTCCTGTAAAAATGTACTCCATAACGTATTCTAGTAATCGCCTCGCTGATGTACTCACTGACATATTCTAGTGCTCTTCTGTAAAGATGTACTCCATAATGTATTTTAGTAATCGCCTCGCTGATGTACTCAGTAATATATTCTAGTACTCTCCTATAAACATGTATTCTCCAATGTATTTTAGTGCTCTCCTGTAAAAATGTAATCTATAATGTATTTTAGTACTCTCCTCAATGATGCACTTTGTGTATGACAGGAACAAAATTGCACTATGTACTACACCAATTTTCCTAAATGTACTAATAACGGTGTACATATGTTTAGCGTGCTAGGCAATCCAGCAAGCGCTGTGTGAGGTCCTTGCCTTCAATGTGCGCTCTGGGGGTGGTCACTCACCATTCTCTCGGACGTATTCGCTCATGATGACGGCCATGTTGATGTGACGGTAGTTCGTGTGGAGGTCAGCCAAGTTCTGTGCGTGCGCCATCTTTCCACTCCCGGGTCCTCCTGTGGGGGGAAAAGGGTGGGAGGGGGGTGATATTATAGAAGTGCCCATCGATGGGGGTAGAGGAATGAGTGAAAAGGGCAGATGGAAAGAGAGGGAGAGAGGGAGGGTAAGTAACAGGAGGTGAGGGAGATGGTTAAATATGGATATGTTTGTTGGACCTTAAAGGGAATAAGAGAGAAACAGCACAGGTGGCGATTGGGCTCCATGCAGCAGGTTATCTTCTATTTCAAGCCTTTCTTTCTTTCTCCTTTATTTCTCTCCCCCCTCTGTTTTCCTTTCGCTATCCTCCTATCTTTCTACTTCTCTTTTTCTTCTCTCTTACTCTCCTCTTTTCTCTCATACTCTCTTCATTTTCGCTTTTTTTCTATCTTTCTCACCATTTTTCCTCTTTTCTCTTTCTCTAGTACCCTCGAATGATGGAACACAAT
This sequence comes from Ceratothoa steindachneri, assembly GCA_963969495.1. Classification (NCBI taxonomy): domain Eukaryota; kingdom Metazoa; phylum Arthropoda; class Malacostraca; order Isopoda; family Cymothoidae; genus Ceratothoa; species Ceratothoa steindachneri. The sequence goes on along the minus strand of OZ018318.1, from coordinate 158,946,503 downwards.
GTCTAGTTAGGATGCTCTCTCTCTCCACCTCTTTCTGTCAGTCAGTCTCTCTTCTCTCCCCCTCCCCCCACATCTCTATCTCTCTTTCTATCATTCGCTCTCTCTCTCTTTCTTCACCTCTCCACCTCTCTCTTTCTCACCACCTCCCACCTCTCTGTCTGTCTGTCTGTCATCTGTCTCTGTCTCTCTCTTCTTTGGTCATCGTCTGCGTTTTCCTACACATTAAAACACCCGCCAATCACTTATCTAGGCCTCTCACGTGCGTAAGCTTGAATTCCTTTGTTAATAGGATTCTACTTCGTGTGTTTGTAGCTTTGAGTTCACGTATTCGTAGCCTTTATTAAAATGTGTGTAGCTTTGAGTTCCGTTGTTCCTAGTCTTGAATTCGTCTTTTCGTAGCCTTTATGCGTAGCTTTGATTTTCCTTGTTCTTAATCTCGATATCCGTCGTTCGCATCTTGGAGTAACGCTGCTTTTATCTTTGAGTTCGTTTGTTCGTAGCTTTTAATTGCTTTGTTCTTTCCTTTTTCCTAGCGGCATTGAACTATCTGCCTGCAATATTTGTGGTCGCTGAAATGTGTGATTGCTTAAGCAAAAAAAGCTAATATTGATAGATTAACTGTAGAAAAGTTATACTTAACACTGTAATAAAGTTATTACAGTGAAATTTGGGATGTCTTTCTGTTATCATTCTTACATGCGTAATAATTTTTTCTTTCATACATCTCGCCTACGACACTTAACAGACTCATTTTTCTGTAGTTCTTGCATCACCTTTTCTTTTCTCTTAAACTAGGGTATTTTGGCAACAATTTTCCCCTTGACGACAGCGCCACTTTCATAGGCCTGCCTCATCACAAGCCAGGTAAATCCATTCCATTATAAATTCAAAACATTTTTAGCATCTTAGCTACTATATTATCCCCCCTAGTCATTTATTTTCTGAATAAATAAACACGTCAGCGATTTAATTTGTTCTGTGAATCTAGTAAAACGTCAGCGATTTTAATTTGTTCCATGAATCTAGTAAGAAGTCAGTGATTTTCATTTGTTCCTTGAATCTAGTAAGAAGTCAGTGATTTTTATTTGCTTCGTCAATCTTTAGACACGTCAGCGATTTTAATTTGTTCAATGAATCTAGTAACACGTCAGTGATTTGTATTTGTTCCATGAATCTAGTAAGACGTGTTATTTTTACTTGCTTCGTCAATCTTTAAACACGTCAGCAATTTTAATTTGTTCCATGAATCTAGTAACACGTCAGCAATTTTAATTTGTTCCATGAATCTGGTAACACATCAGCGATTTTTATTTGTTCCATGAATCTACAAACACGTCAGCAATTTCAATTTGTTCCATCAATCTATAAACACCTCCTCGATTTTAATTTGCTGCATGAATCTAGTAAAACGTCAGCAATTTTTATTTGATTCATCAATCTAGTAACACGTCAGCGATTGTCTTTAGTTTTGAGGCTGCTGCATTATTTTTCATGTTTCCACCTCATTCTTCTTCTGTTCATCCATTGCAGATGTTGAAATAAACGAAAGCGCTCGTAACCTATTTATTTTCTTTCAATCTGCAGCGGCTTATTTTGCATTTACTCCTTCACGTACAGTAAAAAAGCTCAATTTTGATCTATATTTATATGTGTGTATGAGAAATTCCATACATATAATAGCGGCGTAAGATTTCTCATATACCGACTCCTCACAACTCAACAATAAGTATAGGAATATCCGATAGATTGATCAAACTAGTAATAAAAATATCAAATAGGTATCAGCTAAAGGTAATCGAAGGACATGGACCTACAATATCTCAGTCAGATGAAGTAGACTGTGATGAAGGAGCGAACATTTACATTATGAACTCCTTCCAAAGGAGGCAAAGAAGAAAATAGGCATAATAATAAATGAGTAATAAAATTAGCTCGATTTCACAAACTTCAATAAGAAAAAAAATCATTAAAGATATATCGGTTATCACTTCCTTCAACACAGGTAGCGACCAAAGATTTCTCAAGAGTAAGATTAAAATAAATCTAAAATAAGCGAGAGTCAAACTCATGATAAAGAAAATAAACACACTGAAACTTGACACTCAAAGTAAAATAAATACCTCTTAAATTGTACTAGCAAACACGTATAATGACTTAAATGATCAAGTTGCACATTTCTTAATAGAAAACTGCAACAAAAATAAAACAGAAACTATTTTGCAATGTGGATCTTTGACAAATAATGATGAATAAAGGCCATATCACAGAAAAATAAGTGAATGTACTAAAAGACTTTTGACAAAAGGTAAAAAGTGAACGAGATGCAACATTTAGAGAATGGAACGGATATACAAAACTCACCAAGCTTATTAATAAAATAACTCAGGGTGGAGGATATATAATACAATCCTAGTGATACAAACTATTGAAAGCGATAAATCGTTCAAAAAAATGAAACAACAACTAACCATTGGCGAACAGAAAAGAGGATAATAAGAGAGCCAAGAACACAAGCAAGTATCATTAATAGTGGTTAAGAAATCTACCAGAAACTATTTGTTAACAATGGCCACTTTACACTTTACGACATTTACTCAATAAATACCGAGGAACTCACCACTAAAGCAGGATAAAATTTTGCACGCACTTAATAGTATGAAAAATGGTAAATCGTTTGGTGAGGGTGGGTTACAATCGATTGAATAAAAGCTTGGATAAAGGTCTTACTGACCTACTATCTAGTCTGTTTAGAAAACGTTTAAAGGAAAGTAAGATTCCAATAGCATGGATCAATTGTTTTAATCTTATAAAAGTCGCCAGGGAAGAAAAGAAAATTAAAAATATTCAGGCCAATGAGTCTCTTATCAGCTACATACAAATTAATTTACACAACAGTAATAACCAGAAGAATAACATCATCATAGTGCTGCAATCATCAACGAAACAGAGAAGTTTCAGTAATAACTATAGATCAATTGTAGTCTGTTCAATAATTATTGTAGACAACAAATAAATATGAAATACCTATTTACATGGCCGTTGTAAATAATGTAAAAGCCTTTATTCCAGTAAACACAGATTCAGTTCGAAGACCGCTACAGAGAGAAGGAATTAATAAAACCTACATTGGCATACTCTCTTACATATATAATCATGCAACATCGTCTTTATTCTGCATTCGGTCAGTAACAAAATAAAAATAAAAGAAAGAAGTAAGGTAGGGAGACGGAGGATGAACTTTGCCAAACTGCTTACAACACTACTTGAGGAGTTTTTTTAGTACTTTGTAGTGGGTAAAAATAAGAATCAGAATTATTGAGACATATTTAAGTCACCTTCGTTCTATTGATGACAGTATTACCACATCAATTTCAGAAGAACTTGAGTCAATAATAAAAGAATTATCCCAAGTCGTCCTCACAGTTACACTCAAACGGGAGACTTCAAAGAGGAAAATAATAATGAAGAATTATGCAGAAGAGAACTAATAGGATTGAGGATAAAGTTTTAGAGAAGATACAAGCATATGTATATCTAAGACTCATTGTGTCTTGATGGGAGCATGGAAGAGGACAGCTTGTAACTCCTGATGGGAGCATGGGAAAGGATAGCTTTTGACTCCTGATGAGAGCATGGAAAAAGTACAGTTTGTGACGCCTGATTAGAAAATGGAAAAATGACAGTTTGTGACTCCTGATGGGAGTGTGGAAAAGGCACAGTTTGTGATTCCTGATGGGAGCATGGAAAAGGACAGTTTGTGACTTTGATTAGAACTTGGAAAAATGACAGTTTGTGACTCCTGATGGGGGCATAGAAAAGGAAAGTTTGTGACGCCTGATTAGAACATGGAAAAATGACAGTTTGTGACTCCTGATGGGAGTGTGGAAAAGGCACAGTTTGTGACTCCTGATGAGAGCATGGAAAAGGACAGTTTGTGACTCCTGATTAGAACATGAAAAAATGACAGTTTGTGACTCCTGATGGGAGCGTGAAAAAGGACAGTTTGTGACTTTGATTAGAACATGGAAAAATGACAGTTTGTGACTCCTGATGGGAGCATGGGAAAGGACAGTTTGTGACTTTGATTGGAACATGGAAAAATGACAGTTTGTGACTCCTGATGGGAGCATGGAAAAAGCACAGTTTGTGACTCCTGCTTGGAGCATGGAAAAGGACAGTTTGTGACTTTGATTAGAACATGGAAATATGACAGTTTGTGACTCCTGATGGGAGCGTGGAAAAAGCACAGTTTGGGATTCCTGATGGGAGCATGGAAAAGGACAGTTTGTGACGCCTGATTAGAACATGGAAAAATGACAGTTTGTGACTCCTGATGGGAGCATGGAAAAAGCACAGTTTGTGACTTTGATTAGAACTTGGAAAAATGACAGTTTGTGACTCCTGATGGGGGCATAGAAAAGGAAAGTTTGTGACGCCTGATTAGAACATGGAAAAATGACAGTTTGTGACTCTTGATGGGAGTGTGGAAAAGGCACAGTTTGTGACTCCTGATGAGAGCATGGAAAAGGACAGTTTGTGACTCCTGATTAGAAAATGAAAAAATGACAGTTTGTGACTCCTGATGGGAGCGTGGAAAAGGACAGTTTGTGACTTTGATTAGAACATGGAAAAATGACAGTTTGTGACTCCTGATGGGAGCATGGGAAAGGACAGTTTGTGACTTTGATTAGAACATGGAAAAATGACAGTTTGTGACTCCTGATGGGAGCATGGAAAAAGCACAGTTTGTGAATCCTGATGGGAGCATGGAAAAGGACAGTTTGTGACTCCTGATTAGAAAATGAAAAAATGACAGTTTGTGACTCCTGATGGGAGCGTGGAAAAGGACAGTTTGTGACTTTGATTAGAACATGGAAAAGGACTATTTGTGACGCCTGATTAGAACATGGAAAAATGACAGTTTGTGACTCCTGATGGGAGCATGGAAAAAGCACAGTTTGTGACTCCTGATGGGAGCATGGAAAAGGACAGTTTGTGACTTTGATTAGAACATGGAAATATGACAGTTTGTGACTCCTGATGGGAGTGTGGAAAAAGCACAGTTTGTGATTCCTGATGGGAGCATGGAAAAGGACAGTTTGTGACGCCTGATTAGAACATGGAAAAATGACAGTTTGTGACTCCTGATGGGAGCATGGAAAAAGCACAGTTTGTGACTCCTGATGGGAGCATGGAAAAGGACAGTTTGTGACTTTGATTAGAACATGGAAATATGACAGTTTGTGTCTCCTGATGGGAGCGTGGAAAAAGACAGTTTGTGATTCCTGATGGGAGCATGGAAAAGGACAGTTTGTGACGCCTGATTAGAACAGGAAAAAAGGACAGTTTGTGACTCCTGATGGGAGCATGGAAAAAGCACAGTTTGTGATTCCTGATGGGAGCATGGAAAAGGACAGTTTGTGACGCCTGATTAGAACATGGAAAAATGACAGTTTGTGACTCCTGATGGGAGCATGGAAAAGGACAGTTTGTGACTTTGATTAGAACATGGAAATATGACAGTTTGTGACTTTGATTAGAACATGGAAAAATGACAGTTTGTGACTCCTGATGGGAGCATGGAAAAAGCACAGTTTGTGACTCCTGATGGGAGCATGGAAAAGGACAGTTTGTGACTTTGATTAGAACATGGAAATATGACAGTTTGTGTCTCCTGATGGGAGCGTGGAAAAAGACAGTTTGTGACTCCTGATGGGAGCATGGGAAAGGACAGTTTGTGACTTTGATTAGAACATGGAAAAATGACAGTTTGTGACTCCTGATGGGAGCATGGAAAAAGCACAGTTTGTGACTCCTGATGGGAGCATGGAAAAGGACAGTTTGTGACTTTGATTAGAACATGGAAATATGACAGTTTGTGACTCCTGATGGGAGCGTGGAAAAAAGCACAGTTTGTGATTCCTGATGGGAGCATGGAAAAGGACAGTTTGTGACGCCTGATTAGAACATGGAAAAATGACAGTTTGTGACTCCTGATGGGAGCATGGAAAAAGCACAGTTTGTGACTCCTGATGGGAGCATGGAAAAGGACAGTTTGTGACTTTGATTAGAACATGGAAATATGACAGTTTGTGTCTCCTGATGGGAGCGTGGAAAAAGACAGTTTGTGATTCCTGATGGGAGCATGGAAAAGGACAGTTTGTGACGCCTGATTAGAACAGGAAAAAAGGACAGTTTGTGACTCCTGATGGGAGCATGGAAAAAGCACAGTTTGTGATTCCTGATGGGAGCATGGAAAAGGACAGTTTGTGACTTTGATTAGAACATGGAAATATGACAGTTTGTGACTCCTGATGGGAGCATGGAAAAGGACAGTTTGTGACTTTGATTAGAACATGGAAATATGACAGTTTGTGACTCCTGATGGGAGCGTGGAAAAAGCACAGTTTGTGATTCCTGATGGGAGCATGGAAAAGGACAGTTTGTGACTTTGATTAGAACATGGAAATATGACAGTTTGTGACTCCTGATGGGAGCATGGAAAAGGACAGTTTGTGACGCCTGATTAGAACATGGAAAAATGACAGTTTGTGACTCCTGATGGGAGCATGGAAAAAGCACAGTTTGTGACTCCTGATGGGAGCATGGAAAAGGACAGTTTGTGACTTTGATTAGAACATGGAAAAATGACAGTTTGTGACTCCTGATGGGAGCATGGAAAAAGCACAGTTTGTGACTCCTGATGGGAGCATGGAAAAGGACAGTTTGTGACTTTGATTAGAACATGGAAATATGACAGTTTGTGTCTCCTGATGGGAGCGTGGAAAAAGACAGTTTGTGACTCCTGATGGGAGCATGGGAAAGGACAGTTTGTGACTTTGATTAGAACATGGAAAAATGACAGTTTGTGACTCCTGATGGGAGCATAGAAAAAGCACAGTTTGTGACTCCTGATGGGAGCATGGAAAAGGACAGTTTGTGACTTTGATTAGAACATGGAAATATTACAGTTTGTGACTCCTGATGGGAGCGTGGAAAAAGCACAGTTTGTGATTCCTGATGGGAGCATGGAAAAGGACAGTTTGCGACGCCTGATTAGAACATGGAAATATGACAGTTTGTGACTCCTGATGGGAGCATGGAAAAGGACAGTTTGTGACTTTGATTAGAACATGGAAATATGACAGTTTGTGACTCCTGATGGGAGCGTGGAAAAAGCACAGTTTGTGATTCCTGATGGGAGCATGGAAAAGGACAGTTTGTGACTTTGATTAGAACATGGAAATATGACAGTTTGTGACTCCTGATGGGAGCGTGGAAAAAGCACAGTTTGTGATTCCTGATGGGAGCATGGAAAAGGACAGTTTGTGACGCCTGATTAGAACATGGAAATATGACAGTTTGTGACTCCTGATGGGAGCATGGGAAAGGACAGTTTGTGACTTTGATTAGAACATGGAAATATGACAGTTTGTGACTCCTGATGGGAGCCTGGAAAAAGCACAGTTTGTGATTCCTGATGGGAGCATGGAAAAGGACAGTTTGTGACTTTGATTAGAACATGGAAATATGACAGTTTGTGACTCCTGATGGGAGCATGGAAAAGGACAGTTTGTGACTTTGATTAGAACATGGAAATATGACAGTTTGTGACTCCTGATGGGAGCGTGGAAAAAGCACAGTTTGTGTTTCCTGATGGGAGCATGGAAAAGGACAGTTTGTGACTTTGATTAGAACATGGAAATATGACAGTTTGTGACTCCTGATGGGAGCGTGGAAAAAGCACAGTTTGTGATTCCTGATGGGAGCATGGAAAAGGACAGTTTGTGACGCCTGATTAGAACATGGAAATATGACAGTTTGTGACTCCTGATGGGAGCATGGAAAAGGACAGTTTGTGACTTTGATTAGAACATGGAAATATGACAGTTTGTGACTCCTGATGGGAGCGTGGAAAAAGCACAGTTTGTGATTCCTGATGGGAGCATGGAAAAGGAGAGTTTGTGACTTTGATTAGAACATGGAAATATGACAGTTTGTGACTCCTGATGGGAGCATGGAAAAGGACAGTTTGTGACTTTGATTACAACATTGAAATATGACAGTTTGTGACTCCTGATGGGAGCGTGGAAAAAGCACAGTTTGTGATTCCTGATGGGAGCATGGAAAAGGAGAGTTTGTGACTTTGATTAGAACATGGAAATATGACAGTTTGTGACTCCTGATGGGAGCGTGGAAAAAGCACAGTTTGTGATTCCTGATGGGAGCATGGAAAAGGAGAGTTTGTGACTTTGATTAGAACATGGAAATATGACAGTTTGTGACTCCTGATGGGAGCGTGGAAAAAGCACAGTTTGTGATTCCTGATGGGAGCATGGAAAAGGACAGTTTGTGACTTTGATTAGAACATGGAAATATGACAGTTTGTGACTCCTGATGGGAGCATGGAAAAGGACAGTTTGTGACTTTGATTAGAACATGGAAATATGACAGTTTGTGACTCCTGATGGGAGCGTGGAAAAAGCACAGTTTGTGACTCCTGATGGGAGCATGGAAAAGGAGAGTTTGTGACTTTGATTAGAACATGGAAATATGACAGTTTGTGACTCCTGATGGGAGCATGGAAAAGGACAGTTTGTGACTTTGATTAGAACATGGAAATATGACAGTTTGTGACTCCTGATGGGAGCGTGGAAAAAGCACAGTTTGTGATTCCTGATGGGAGCATGGAAAAGGAGAGTTTGTGACTTTGATTAGAACATGGAAATATGACAGTTTGTGACTCCTGATGGGAGCGTGGAAAAAGCACAGTTTGTGATTCCTGATGGGAGCATGGAAAAGGACAGTTTGTGACTTTGATTAGAACATGGAAATATGACAGTTTGTGACTCCTGATGGGAGCATGGAAAAGGACAGTTTGTGACTTTGATTAGAACATGGAAATATGACAGTTTGTGACTCCTGATGGGAGCGTGAAAAAAGCACAGTTTGTGATTCCTGATGGGAGCATGGAAAAGGACAGTTTGTGACTTTGATTAGAACATGGAAATATGACAGTTTGTGACTCCTGATGGGAGCGTGGAAAAAGCACAGTTTGTGATTCCTGATGGGAGCATGGAAAAGGACAGTTTGTGACGCCTGATTAGAACATGGAAATATGACAGTTTGTGACTCCTGATGGGAGCATGGAAAAGGACAGTTTGTGACTTTGATTAGAACATGGAAATATGACAGTTTGTGACTCCTGATGGGAGCGTGGAAAAAGCACAGTTTGTGATTCCTGATGGGAGCATGGAAAAGGACAGTTTGTGACTTTGATTAGAACATGGAAATATGACAGTTTGTGACTCCTGATGGGAGCGTGGAAAAAGCACAGTTTGTGATTCCTGATGGGAGCATGGAAAAGGACAGTTTGTGACGCCTGATTAGAACATGGAAATATGACAGTTTGTGACTCCTGATGGGAGCATGGAAAAGGACAGTTTGTGACTTTGATTAGAACATGGAAATATGACAGTTTGTGACTCCTGATGGGAGCGTGGAAAAAGCACAGTTTGTGATTCCTGATGGGAGCATGGAAAAGGAGAGTTTGTGACTTTGATTAGAACATGGAAATATGACAGTTTGTGACTCCTGATGGGAGCATGGAAAAGGACAGTTTGTGACTTTGATTAGAACATGGAAATATGACAGTTTGTGACTCCTGATGGGAGCGTGGAAAAAGCACAGTTTGTGATTCCTGATGGGAGCATGGAAAAGGACAGTTTGTGACTTTGATTAGAACATGGAAATATGACAGTTTGTGACTCCTGATGGGAGCGTGGAAAAAGCACAGTTTGTGATTCCTGATGGGAGCATGGAAAAGGAGAGTTTGTGACTTTGATTAGAACATGGAAATATGACAGTTTGTGACTCCTGATGGGAGCATGGAAAAGGACAGTTTGTGACTTTGATTAGAACATGGAAATATGACAGTTTGTGACTCCTGATGGGAGCGTGGAAAAAGCACAGTTTGTGATTCCTGATGGGAGCATGGAAAAGGACAGTTTGTGACTTTGATTAGAACATGGAAATATGACAGTTTGTGACTCCTGATGGGAGCGTGGAAAAAGCACAGTTTGTGATTCCTGATGGGAGCATGGAAAAGGACAGTTTGTGACTTTGATTAGAACATGGAAATATGACAGTTTGTGACTCCTGATGGGAGCGTGAAAAAAGCACAGTTTGTGATTCCTGATGGGAGCATGGAAAAGGACAGTTTGTGACTTTGATTAGAACATGGAAATATGACAGTTTGTGACTCCTGATGGGAGCGTGGAAAAAGCACAGTTTGTGATTCCTGATGGGAGCATGGAAAAGGACAGTTTGTGACGCCTGATTAGAACATGGAAATATGACAGTTTGTGACTCCTGATGGGAGCATGGAAAAGGACAGTTTGTGACTTTGATTAGAACATGGAAATATGACAGTTTGTGACTCCTGATGGGAGCGTGGAAAAAGCACAGTTTGTGATTCCTGATGGGAGCATGGAAAAGGACAGTTTGTGACTTTGATTAGAACATGGAAATATGACAGTTTGTGACTCCTGATGGGAGCGTGGAAAAAGCACAGTTTGTGATTCCTGATGGGAGCATGGAAAAGGACAGTTTGTGACGCCTGATTAGAACATGGAAATATGACAGTTTGTGACTCCTGATGGGAGCATGGAAAAGGACAGTTTGTGACTTTGATTAGAACATGGAAATATGACAGTTTGTGACTCCTGATGGGAGCGTGGAAAAAGCACAGTTTGTGATTCCTGATGGGAGCATGGAAAAGGAGAGTTTGTGACTTTGATTAGAACATGGAAATATGACAGTTTGTGACTCCTGATGGGAGCATGGAAAAGGACAGTTTGTGACTTTGATTACAACATTGAAATATGACAGTTTGTGACTCCTGATGGGAGCGTGGAAAAAGCACAGTTTGTGATTCCTGATGGGAGCATGGAAAAGGAGAGTTTGTGACTTTGATTAGAACATGGAAATATGACAGTTTGTGACTCCTGATGGGAGCGTGGAAAAAGCACAGTTTGTGATTCCTGATGGGAGCATGGAAAAGGAGAGTTTGTGACTTTGATTAGAACATGGAAATATGACAGTTTGTGACTCCTGATGGGAGCGTGGAAAAAGCACAGTTTGTGATTCCTGATGGGAGCATGGAAAAGGACAGTTTGTGACTTTGATTAGAACATGGAAATATGACAGTTTGTGACTCCTGATGGGAGCATGGAAAAGGACAGTTTGTGACTTTGATTAGAACATGGAAATATGACAGTTTGTGACTCCTGATGGGAGCGTGGAAAAAGCACAGTTTGTGACTCCTGATGGGAGCATGGAAAAGGAGAGTTTGTGACTTTGATTAGAACATGGAAATATGACAGTTTGTGACTCCTGATGGGAGCATGGAAAAGGACAGTTTGTGACTTTGATTAGAACATGGAAATATGACAGTTTGTGACTCCTGATGGGAGCGTGGAAAAAGCACAGTTTGTGATTCCTGATGGGAGCATGGAAAAGGAGAGTTTGTGACTTTGATTAGAACATGGAAATATGACAGTTTGTGACTCCTGATGGGAGCGTGGAAAAAGCACAGTTTGTGATTCCTGATGGGAGCATGGAAAAGGACAGTTTGTGACTTTGATTAGAACATGGAAATATGACAGTTTGTGACTCCTGATGGGAGCATGGAAAAGGACAGTTTGTGACTTTGATTAGAACATGGAA